>CM030174.1:11277069-11644569 GCA_017639675.1 Aplochiton taeniatus | reverse complement strand
GAAAGTTGACTCCTGGAAGATGCGCGTCCCGGGCTTTTAAAGTCATAGCTCCAGGACATGGCTCTTATAATCCCACAAGTGCTCTCTCTCTCTCTCTCTCTCTCTCTCTCTCTCTCTCTCTCTCTCTCTCTCTCTCTCTCTAACTCTCTCTCTGTTTCTCAAGTACTTATATACGCACACACACACATAAACACGCCGCAGTCATCTATTTTGGTTGAGTTTACGGTGCTCACAATAGCACCCCCAGGTGTTTGCTCAGCCCATCTCCGGAGCGGCGGAGGTCGGGGCAGACAAACAGCCGCACATCCATACCATCCCTGGCGCGCCACGCTGCCTAATCCTCCGAACTCCGTGCCCCCCCCCCCCCCCCCGCCTTCCGCCCTCCGGCCCGGCAGCGCTATCCCGGCCCTAACCTCACTACCCCTCTCTGCTTTTGTCTCCTCTCTCTTGCCCTACACTTACTTCTTCCCCTCAGAAAGTCCTGACCTTTGCGTCGCTATTTCTTTTTGGGATCTACGGAGCCGTGTACCAGGAGAGGGCCATTGTACCCACCAGCAACAGCTCGCCCCGTTGTTTCAACTGACAGTGCCTGAGTTGGCCGAGGGACACTGGAGCATTTAAGTGGGGGAAAGTGAATGAGATCAAAGAGTCTTTAGTTGAAGTTGTCCGGACCGGCTTTTGTTCAAGTGCCGCTGCACGTGTACAGCAAGGGATTAAGCAACGGAAAGAGAGGGCTGCTGTGGGAGAGAAAGAGAGAGTGAAAGGAAAGGAAAGGTGGGGGGGCAAGAAAGAAAAGAGTAGAGAAGTTGAGAGGGGTGGTGTGACTATGGCATTGCGTGGTGGGGTGAGGGTGACGATGAGAGAGGCCCTCTGAAGAGAGCCGGGTCATAAATAGCCTTGTTGTGACCATGTAATAAACCGTAGCTCCGCGGTGCACTCTCCTCCAAGACCCACACACACGCCAGCCCAGTTCACATTTACACTCACACGCATTGGTACGGGAACGCACACAATCAAAGACAGGGCAAACATGTGCCACACACACAAGCACACACACACACACACACACAAGCACACACACGCACGCTCACACGCACGCACGCACGCACGCACGCACGCACGCACGCACGCACGCACGCACACACGCACGCACGCACGCACGCACACACACACACACACACACACTCACAGACATGGAACTTTTACACACCAACACATTCACAAATTGAACCCAAGCCTCCCCCTTCCTCCACCCCCTGGAGGGCTGCACTGTCCCCGCCTTGTCATCTCTCTTGTCCAGTAAGCCGTTCCCCAGGGAGAAGCAATCTGTTTGAGATCAGAAAGAGAAAGGGCCCTGACTGTATCACGTACAATTAAGCATCCGTCAGAAAGCATCGGCGTAAGGTTGTGGGAGGAGGAGGGGGGGGGCACCCCTGAGGGGGGAGGGGGGGTCCTGCCTTTCATCCACCGCCCCTCCAGAATGGAGATAATGGGGAGGGAGGAATGGAGGGAGGAGGGGGTGAACACGGCCCTCACCCCGCTGCCCGCTCCACAGTTCCACTAATAAAAGCCAGCACTTGCATTTGCTTCAGCTCCTCTGCCCCCTTTCTTCCTCTCTCCCCCAGAGAGACAAACATATTCAGTCGCTGCCAGTGCCCCTCTCCTCTGGCTGTGTTTGTGTTTATGTGTGTGAGTGTTTGTGTGTGTTGGTGTGTGTGTGTTGTAAATGGCCGTGTGCCAAAGAGCAACTAGCCCGTGGTCCTCAGCTCCCTTCGACCACCGCTTTTGTTTGTTGTGTGGATTTTCCCTTACAGAACCCATGGACTGTGTTTCCTTTCATCCAAGCTAAAGAGCAGGACAACGCTGGTCGCCCCGAGTTTATCCCACTAAGGTTCAGCTTGACACTGCATGGGTTAGCCATGTTTTCCTGTAGCGGTCAGCCTGAGGGAACTGCGTGGCTGTGTGTTTTACGGTTTGTCTTTTGGATATGTGGAGTGGATGGACGGTCTGCTTTCCTTTAACCTAAGCCAAATGGGTTTTGATATGCTAGCATTTGACCAGCATTGACGTTTTGATTCCGTTTTTTTGTGTGTGTGTTTTTTTTCTTTCGTAGAAGATCTTTCAGGAGACCTTGGTTTTGAGGACAGTGCATTTTAAGCCGATACAGTGTTTCCCACGTACGAGAGGGGATTGAACTAGAAATTACGTTATTGAGAATTGCTGAAAGCCTCAAACATTGAGCCAGAGGCAATGGGAGGGAGAGCAGCCGTTCACGATTACAGGTTGTGTGTCTTAACACTGTGTATTTGTGGGCACATGTTTGCGTGACTGAGTCTGAATTGTTGGAGGTGGGTAAGTGAGTGATTGACTGATTATGTGTGTGCGTGACTGTGTGTCTGTGTTAGTTAGAGTATAAGTAAAACATAAAAAACACACAGAACGCATACTCACCTACACAACATAAAACAAAAATGTTTTTGCCCTCACTATCGTGTGTTTAGTGTGTGGCAGTCATGGAAAGTTTGTTTATGGTTCTGGGGGTCATAGGGGGCAGTTCTCAGGCTCTATGTATGTCTACAGTTCCCTGAGAATACGCCTGCACATGCTCCACATACTGGGGGTGTAACGTTTCACAGCCTGGCAGCAACCCTCTGGGGTTTGCTGACTGAGCTTCTACCTTCTCCCCCTATCTCGGCTCACTTTTCTGTCTGCGTGCTTGACTCTGTCAGGTGTACACACTAATCTTTATATATATATCTATATATATATATATATATATCATTGGGTCCTGTGTCACTTTGGGATCGTTTTCAGTGCAAACTAAAGATTGCCAAATGTGGTTGGAGACGTATATTGGCATGTTGGTTTTACTGTGTTGGTTTTATTGTTTTTATTTTCATTTTATCTTATAAACCTAATACATTTTCATGTTTTTTCATTTTCTTCCTGTGGCTAATGTACACACACGCTATTGACGAAGCATCGGTTTACTAAAAGGTGAACACCAAAAACAAACATACTCACGCAAAAAAAAAAAAGCACACCCACACAGATACTAATTGAGCCTAAAGTCTTGATTTTTGTGCCAAAACAAAAGCCCATACTTGAAAACGTGTTAAACAACTGGTGCATGAGGAGGGCACATGAATCATTGTCCGGTCCTGATGGGTCATTCATCGTCCAAAATAGTTCCGCAGTGTCTTTTCTTAGGACACTTCTCAATAAATAGCCCAGGCTCACACACGGAGAAACCCATCTAGTCCTGCGGCACTGCTAATGGGTCATTACGCGCCTTGCCGTGGCCCAACGACCCATGCCTCTCTGCACCTCCCTGAGAAAGTCTGTGTCCAAAGGAGAATGAAGTATTAAGACTCCTGGCCCAGCCTCACGTCGTGCTAGTTGCCAGCGAATAAGAAAAAAACAAAACATTCCGGGATTATGGAAGTGGGTGAGGGCAGAAAAAGAGCCCGGCTCTGTCGCGCTCCGTCTTCGTGCCACCGCACTTCTGGTTTCGTGGAAAAGACATCGATCTGTCTATTCTTAACAATGACCTCATCTGACGTCCCCTGGAGCAACTTTGCTTTTGTGGGCCGCGCGCGATTTAACCCGGGGGATATTTGATTGGTGGCGAGGAGAGGAGAAGCCAACCGTGAGTGATTGACTTGAGGCTGTTGGAGGCTCCCAGTGTGTTTCTAGTGGCAGCATCGGGTTGGACAACAGATGAGCCACGGGGGCGCCACTGTGCAGGAGATCTGTCACAGCAGCTTCCTCTCTGGCTCTAGTAGTTGCCTCCCAGCGCCGCTCAATAGGTTTAGTGAGGGAACGAGCACCGTTGGCCTACGCTACGTCAATGGCTGCTCTTGGCATGGACTTTTCATTTGTTTCTCATCCAAACCCCGTAAATTACTGATTCGATCTCTTCAAATGCTCTTCCTCCACGACCCCCGCGTTCTATCTCTCATTGTCTTCCGGACTCTTTCATCTGGCGAATCTGTTTTGGTACTCGCGAGGTGAACCCTCTCGTACAGAAGAGGAGTTTCCTGGAAGCGTCTTTAATGGTTTCCAGAGCATCAGGCCTGGATGTCTTCCCCTGCGGAGCCAAGGAGGGCTGGCAGGGGCAGGAAGAGCGTGGAAGTCATTCAGGTTTTGAGGGAGGCCGGGAGGAGAGCACGGAGGAAAGAATGAAAGTGTGGCATCGTTGCCCACATTACTACAAATAAAAGCCATGATTCCAGTTACTAAAATCTATCCTACGGAGGAAAACATTATCTCTCACAGTTACACACACGGGAAACAACAGAAACACAGACACACACGTGCACTAACGCACGCACGGACACACGCGCACGCACACCCACAGTCCACTTTCTGAAACAGCCTCTTGTTGTGTGTTTTAATCATTTCCCTCTTAACTTTCCCAGAAGACCCTTATGGCTTCCCAAAAGACCACCTGGTGGCCGGGCCGACCCACTCCGGCTTTGAAGTCTCTGGGAAAAGGATCCATTTAATTATATATATATTTACATGCATCCATAATTAATCATGGGGGTCTGTCCTACAAAGGCTCTCCCACCAGCTTAGGGAGACGGGCCAAGGGTTTTAAATCAGGCCCGGTTCAGGTTCAGGTTTCACTGAATCAAGGCCATTCGTCTTCGATCGCTCTACCAGTATCCCCTCAAATCAACACTGTAGTCCATGTTTGCAATATCCCAAAACTTGCTGTTTTGGGGTGAAGGGCAGCTTACCAGTGTACAGCGTATATTGTGGTCGTCAAGACTTAGTGAAGTTATTGACTTTTTAACAGCAAACATTCTTAATCAAAGGATGTCATCAGTGCTAGCGCCGGGTTTTGGAGTCTTCGGCTTCGGAGGACCGTGTATAACTGGAATTCCCTAACAGTGCCCAGACTGGTCTGCTCGTAATTTCGGAAAATCTAATCAGCATTCAGAAACAAAATTCAGAAACATTGAGAAATAATGATACTGGTGTGTTTGTGTATGTGTGTGAGAGTGTGTGTGCGTGTGTGCGTGTGTGTGTGTGTGTGTGTGTGTGTGTGTGTGTGTGTGTGTGTGTGTGCATGTGTACGTGTGTGTGGATGTGTGTGTGTGGCAGAGACAGAGCTCTCCTTCAGTGGGCACCTCTTGGCGGGCTCAGCTCTTTGGGCCTGGCCTAGAGGGCACAGTGTGACCTGACACAGGCCCTCCTCAGTCTATCAGGACCCATAGCAACTGCCCAGCCAAATTCCACGGGATTAGGGAAACATTTGGAAAATACTCAATGTTAAGCTTAGGCAGCTTCATAATCAGCCCCACACACGCACACACTCACACACACTCTGAAATAAAGTCGGAGTAATCAGTTTGCCCTGACATATTGGACGAAATCAAGAGATTCTCTTTGTCCTTCTCGTCCTCCTCCGCACGCACATCTCGGTCTCTCCCACACTCCTCCTCATTTCTTCCTGGGAAAGCTTCCACTCCGTCTCCATCGAAGTCTTCCAAGTATTGTCGCTCTCTTCACCTCCCTGCTTTCCTCCTGTGATAAAATGTTGCTTCTGCGCAGAGTGAGCAAAGCAGTGCAGGTCATAGTCGAGCAAAGACTGCACAACCATATGACAAACAAATACTTAAATACTGTATCATGATATATATTATATTATATTGTAAAACCCAAATGTACCTCCTGCTATGTCTCCCCATTTCTGTTGACTTTGTTGGCTATTGTAGCCGAAGGCTAACCTTAAACAGGCACAGCCCTCTACTCATTCTAACTACGCCATCAGACTCTAATTCCCCTCACCTCTATTATTTCACTGTGACTTGGCTGCCCCAAAGATGGACTACACAAAGACAGAGAGAGAGCCAGGGAGAAAGAGGGGATTTGAGGTGCTTAGAAATGGCCATTGTCCCTAATGGCCGGGGCCTTTATGAATGCCTGATTTAGTTTAGGGGGCCATGGCATCTGGTTTGGGTTTGACCCCCCCTCACTAACACACACACCCACACACACACAGACACACACACACACACACACACACACACGTAGACACACACACACACTCACCCACACAGCCCAGTCTCTTTCATGCAGTTTGGCGCAAAGCAAGGGCTAACAACAAAACATTGCCAGAGGTCGGAGAATTGAACATTCATTGCAATTCATTTTCAGGGAAAGGCGAGGATCTGAGACAATCAGCGTCTCCTCCCCTCCAGAACTCCTCTGGTCTCATCCCTTTGTTGCCCTATTGTCTCCAGCGTGAGGACGGATGAGTGCGAAGGGCCGCGCCGACCAAACCAGTCCCCAGCCGGCTGCGGTTCGGCCTGCCACGTCGCGTGCTGGGCCTGGGAACAATTCCTTGGCAATCGAAAGAGCACTTCGACCGCTTTCACCCACACGGCACATAATCGTTCCCTTGCAGTCCCTTGCGCCTGTTCCCCCTATATGCACCCCCCCAGCCCCCTCTCGTCTCCTCGTAACCCCAGTGCGGGTGTGCCCCAGGTGGCTGAGGTCAGGCCAAACCAGCCACCATCAAAGCCACACTGCCACGCGGGTCAGTGGACTGTCAGAGGGCAGGAGGGTGCGTGGCACCACAGACCAGAGGTAGATAACCAGCCGTGCACTCAAGGCTTCGGGGACTCGCTCCGACCCACGTGGCCACGGAGTTGGTATCTTAGAATTATGCGATGTTCTCTATATTGTGCTCAAACCACAGCTGTGGACAGAAATGATGACTGACTTGCAGAGCAGTGGGTTTAGGGCATTTGCTTCTTTTTTTTTCGATGAAGATGGATTGGAAAAATACTTGAAATCATGAAAGTCAAGATTATGATGGTGTTGAGGTGCACTAAAGGTCCCCTGTGTGATGTCCATTAATCTGAAAATTGCACTTTTTTTATTTTCTGGCAGCTGTGTAACCGACTGGAAAGTCCATAGTACCCTTTTTGTTTAGTTCCTTTGAACCCCCCGGGCCCTTTTCTTTCCTCAGTCCATCCCCAATATTCTTCCCCCAGCTTATCCCTGATGAGTACAGTAAAGGCCCATTTAAAGGGTCATTAGCGGTAATCCGCTGAAACAATGAGGAATGGTAAGAAACAATGTGCCCTCTAGTCCCCTACCTCTGCTCTGGCACAGTAGCCTCTTGTTTTGACCTGCAGAGAGATATAGACCTATCTCCTATCAGACCGTAAAGGATTTAGCAAAAGTGCAGGACTTCTTAGGATGTCTTTAAACCTCAGGTGAATTCACAAAGGTTCAGAAGAATGCGGTATATGATGGAATATGTCTCAATGGCTATGCTTTGCGGAACATTCCCAAGCGGTCCCAATGATGCTAATAAGACGTCATTATACTGAGCCTTTAATAGTCTAGTCACCAGCAGTGAGGTTTCAAGTTTTATTTACCGTGTAACCTCAGCTGCCTCTGCCTGAAGGCATTCTGATGGGTGGCACTGCATTTTAAAGAGTGTGTGCACACAAAATACAGGCTCTATAGTGCAACTGTCTAAACAAATAGTCCCGATGCGCGGATGATCCAGATGATGACTAGCTGTGATTAAAGCTGTAGTTATGACACTCCTTTGAAGACTAGAGCGTCAAAGACTCGGAGGCCCTTTGCATTTTCCCTTCCATAAAAACGATATCATTAGAAATAGGTGCGCGTGTCTGTCTCTTATTATGAACTTATACGACTTATGACTTATATCACACACCTAACTGAGCTGTTTTATTTGTAAAGTGCAGAGAGTGTTCTAATTGAAAATCAGTTAGGACTACACCCGCATTAAGAGGAATGCAATGAGGTTTATAGCCTTCAGTTTTGTCACATGGACAAATCACATGCATATAACACAGAGATCACAGATATAACACAATCCTATTAGTGTTCAGAATTGCAATTGGGTTGAGTTCATCTAACAAAAAGGAGAGATCAGGCAATGTTAAAACAGCATACAGTTTTGGCATGTTTGCCCCCACGTAAGTTTGTTTTGCAATTTATGTTGTGCCGCTGTTACTATTGCATTTAAATTTGGAACTTAAGTGTCCTAATGGAACATTCGGTGACCTAAGGAGAAAAGTAGATCAGGTCAAATTGAGTTAGTAGAAAGGTGACCCAGAGGACAGGGGGGCCTGTTCTGGTTCACGGCAGCAGCTGCCTCCGCATGCGTCACTGTGCATCACATCACATGGCCATTTTATGGCATTGTATTAGCCGCAATATTTCACCGGCTCAAAACAATGTAGCCATTGAGGGCACAGAAGCTAAACGTGTTAGCGCAGCAGGGGTAGTGGCAGATCACACAACGAAGCTCCTTATCAAGTCACGTGAAGAAAAAAAACTTGACTAGGAATCATGGGCATGTCACATTGAGTGTGCCAACAACAGCTTGCTTACTGGAAATGCAGCAGGTTTCAAATGTCCTATCAATACAAGGAATATACTAATAACTGCACCACAGCAAGTGTTGCCAGTACTTACCTTTCAAAAAAGAAGCATCTCATTGACCCTGCACTCGATATGCTTCTCTGCACCCAGTAACCCCGAATTCAAGACCTGCTGCCTTACATTACCAGTGTGTGTGTGTGTGTGTGTGTGTGTGTGTGTGTGTGTGTGTGTCTGTGTGTCTGTGTGTCTGTGTGTCTGTGTGTCTGTGTGTCTGTGTGTCTGTGTGTGTTTGCACAGTATTTTGCGTAGGATGGGTGTGTGTAGGGTGTTTAATCCGGTATGAGAGCCAGTGCACTCTGCCACCCTTTGCTGGGGGGTGGGGTGGGAGGGTTTGTCCAAACAGTGCCGGTGTTTTTACAGCGCTGCCTGTCAGGATGACTGGGCAGGCTGGGCTGGACACTGCCCATCTGAACTACTCTCCAAAAAGGCTCTTAGAGCTCCGTCTGAGGGCCTACTTATCACCAGCGACATCTCCGTGGAGGAAAGGCGGAGGCAGCGCTGTTACTTTCATTCCCGACATGTTCTCCCCCGCCACCCCCAGTGGCTCTCAGAGAGCCCCCTGTGTGCAGTGTCATACACACCGTCGCATCAGCCATTCCATGGCCATTTTGTGACAGGTCTCTCTGTTTGGCAAATGACAGAGAGCAGGTGTTGTGCGATGTTCAGTGTTTCTGTGCTTGACAGATGGTGATGTTTGTCCCGATAATACGCGGTAGGCTGTGGCGACTACAGACTTTCACTAGCTGACCCATGGGATCATGTGACCTCATCCATCACATCCCGCTGTAGGGCCTGGCCCTGATTGGGCGCTCTCTAGTTTCCTTCACATCAACCATACTGCGGTCAGTGAGACAAGCCAAATCAGGGACCGGATCGGAGAAGTAAATTATCTTTGTTATGTAGCCTTTGGCCATGTCGTTTGTTCCTGCGATGAAGGTTCTAGTGCACATAGGAGTGTGGAAATGTCCCTGTGAGTATGTTCAAAGGATTATACTATTGTTCCAACTAATAATTTTAGCTCTGAGTATACTGAGTTTGAATGTTGCCTTATTTATGATATCTGTGTTAGTGTTACGTCACATAGTCAGAATCTCATAAACTATTTATTTGAGGAATACTGTTCAGGGATTAAACAATGAACACGGATTAGTATAATGTTAAAATGTTATCAATACAAAGACAATGGCTTATTGGCTTATTGGTTGCACTATTGGAATATTGTTTGTTGTTTGTTGATTAAAGTCATGCTGGTTTTAATTTGAAAACCACCACGGGAAACGTGTGGATTTAAATGTCAGCAGCCTATTCATTAAGTGTCAGGGGATTTAGTCCCGCCCCTGAGGGCGGAGTCACTCAGTGGGGTTGGGACAGGCTCAGGTGTGGAAAGACCTGCCATTTTGTTCCAGCTCATTAAACCAGTATGGAGAGCAGTATGGTGCCACTCAGCAAGATGACTAACATGAGGCACTTTGTCAGTGGGATTGATGGAGCTGTCCCCACAATGCCAGGGTTTGTCCTTCACCCACAGGCAAGGCTTTCATCTGTATTCTAAATGGGAAAAGGTCTTTATTTCATTTGCCTCAATTCGCCCGAATTACATTGTCGATCTAACTGATTATTTTGATATATGTGCTTGCCAAAATTAGCTCACCAGCCCCAACCACAACAATATCCGTGTCTCTTCAAAGGCTCAAAGTGTCATGGCTGGTGACCGCCGTATACAGAGGAGGTGGTGTGATTGAGTCTGTGGTTATTTTTTACTTTTCTGATCAGCAATGACATTGAGAATTTGTTCACAGGCTTAGTTAGCTGCTGACTCAGAGAGCCAGGGGAACCAGGGGGGCCAGAATGAGGCCCAGGGGGGGCAGAATAAGGGCGGGGGGTGCAGGGACCAGGATGACTTGGGGTAAATGCATAATTGCCGACAGTGGCACGGGGTTAATGCAGCGGAACCCCTCTGCCCAGTGTCCTCCCGTCCCCCCACGCTGGGTCCATCCTCCTCGTCGACCCTCTGTCACGCTTGACTCACCGGGGGGGTGGGGGTGGGGGTGGGGGGGTGGGGGGGGGCTTTTGAGTGACGGATGGAAGGTGGGCTGGGATTGGCTTGCACTGGAGCATGGCTCAGGGTGTTTTGAGTGTAAGCAGCCAATAGGCTGGTCCTGGTATAGTGAGTTGAACGAGTTGGGGAGATGGAGCTAATATGCTGGTGTATTATCTCACAGAAGAAGAGAGAGGCAGTTTGGGCTCTGCCTGGGCTTCAACTGGGATAGGAAATTCAAAAGAATAACATGAGACCCGTGGAATTTTACAAGGTGAGATGTTTATCAGGAGTTGCGTGTTATTTTCTGTTTTGTACTGTTGTAGTTCGTACGGTCATAAAAGGTCTGCCTGTCCGTACTTCGGGTTGGGATGGTTATGGTGCCTAGTTTAAAAATAGACAGCAATTCAGACAACACTCCACACATGCTGGATCTGTTAGTAAAGTATTCTCTTATTTTTGCGTGGTGTCTTTGTGGCTCAAAGTCAAGATAGTCCTTGCGTTCTCATTGCTGAAAGATTTATAGCTGTTTTTCAGCGTGATTTGCGAGCAGGCACTCGCAACTTCTTGGAAATAAATATGTTGAAATGTTCCATGAGAGAATCTCCGTTGACTGTATTTCATGTCTGTTTCTCTTTCTTTCTCCTTGTGTGTCTTAGTCTAACTTCATCCAAATAGCAAGAGAGCATTCGTCTGACAAGTTTTTGGCTCTTGCTGTCAGTGATTCTACTGGTTGTCTTTCTTCTCAGACTCACCTGCGTCTGTGAGAGCTCCTCTGCTCTAGGCGAGCGGCCTGGCTGGTCTCCCTCCGTCTCAACTCCATCATCCTCTTCATCATCCATCATTGTCCTCGTGCCTTCCCCACCTGCCTGCGCCTCTGGCACCATGCTGCTGAAGGTCCTGACCTGGTTGGCCCTGCTGTCGCTGGGCACGGCCCCAGGCTGCTCCGCCTTCACGCCCACCAGGGCCCAGGGCCTGCGAGGGCGCATCCAGAGGGACCGCAGGAACATCCGGCCCAACATCATCCTCATCATGACCGACGACCAGGATGTGGAGCTGGGTAAGTGGGCACCACTCTCCATCTCTGAAGCCTAGGTGGATGGTGTTATGGTTGTCGTGGGTGCCAATTCTTTCTAGCAGACAACGATTCTTTTACTTTACGACCTTGATTCACCCCCCCCCCCCATTCCTTTCCCCCGTTCTGTCCGTTCCCAACCCCCTCTCCCCACATCTATTTGTGGGTGCTTTGCCATATGAAAAAAAGTATTGTCGTCTCCCAAGCATGAAATATTTAATAGGAAAGATGAGCAGAAACAGAAGGGCCATCTGGCCTTAGGCAGCAGTGTTTGTGTTTATCCTATGCATTATAGATTATGATTGTTTATTGCTGGCTCTCTGATGAGCTTTGCTCTTCAAATCAGAATGTCATCTTTAGCACAAGGGCATTATATAAACAGATTCAGACGATCCGGTTTCTCTGATTGATATTACTTCCCCCCCTTGCTCTTTTAGCATGTATTAAATAAACATACACATTCAAAGACATTCTTTTATGCTCTACATGACTGTAAAGCACTCGTAGTTTCTAATGACTGGACTCTGTCCTCCACCTCAGGCTCCCTCCAGGTGATGAACAAGACTCGCAAGATCATGGAGGACGGAGGCACCAGCTTCACCAACGCCTTTGTGACCACGCCCATGTGCTGCCCGTCCCGCTCCTCCATGCTGACGGGGAAGTACGTTCACAACCACAACACCTACACCAACAACGAGAACTGCTCTTCGCCCTCCTGGCAGGCCCAGCATGAGCCGCGCTCTTTCGCCGTCTACCTGAACAACACCGGCTACAGGACAGGTGAGTGGAGATCACAACCTCTTCACAGTAATGCCTTCCTCACCGAATGGAGGAGTCGCTATTCATATGTGCCACCTTACCAAGCCCTTGACTATAAAGCCAGTGGTTTAAGTATCCCCATCTTTCACTGAATGGGCACTCCTATCCCCATTGCTGCAAGTCCATAGTTCAATAACTGCCAGTGCATGTGGCCTGCTGCCAATTGACACTCACTCCTGTTGGTCAAGCTTTTACGGGAAGCGAGAGGAGGCTGGGCCGCCTGCTGTGAGAAATACAAACAGGACCAGGATGCCAGACTACTGTCGGAGCTCATCAGCCATTGTCTGTGTGAATGACAGGCAGACGCTGGCAAGCTCAATGGGGTCCTGTGGGCTACAGTGCGGCCTGCGGTTTCGAACTGATACGTTAGTCTACAATTAGCCCTCTCCAAGACCGACTGGCTCTGTGCCCAGGCTATCGGGAGGATGTTTAGCCAAGCTGGAGAAAAAGAGACACATGCATGAAATAGTGAAAGCACACGCTCGCTAATGCACACACTCCGCCATTTACGGGTGTGTGTGAGGGCAGGCAAAGGACAGATTCGGGGGCAGAAAATATACCCCCAGAGCCTAGCCGGATAGATTTCAATGCATCCCTTTGTCTAATCCTCTGTTGTCCTCCATTTTCTCCGCAGGCTTCTTCGGGAAGTACCTCAACGAGTACAATGGCAGCTACATCCCGCCTGGGTGGCGCGAGTGGCTGGGGCTGATCAAAAATTCCCGCTTCTATAATTACACCGTCTGTCGAAACGGCTACAAGGAGAAGCACGGCGCAGACTACGCTAAGGTATGTGATTACGCAAAAGGTATGTGTGCCCGCCGGTGCAGGGCTGAATACGGGGGCCATTAATCCAATCACCTATTTGTTTCCCTTTATGGCCAAATGTTAGGGTCCTGTCCTGACTAATTGCAGGTTGCACTCTATCTACTGTGGTGGAGTGATCTACACCAGCAGGAATCCTTGGGAGAAATGAAAGGGGGAGCATTAACCTGACGTGGCGTCTCCTGGTTCCTGTGCCGACACCGTCTTTTTACGGTCACACGGCGTACCGCTTGGGGGCCCTAAAACTGAAAGGCCTTCTTGGGGGGGGGGGGGGGGGGGGGGGGGGGGGGGGGGGGGGGGGGGGGGGGGGGGGGGGGGGGGGGGGGGGGGGGGCTCAAGTTGACCAGATAATTGCTACCCTCTGGGCGGGCTATTGTTTCATTTGTTCCGTCTTTTTCTCTCGCAATAAGCCTAAGGAAGAGCGAATCATTTTGCCATCCTACCGACAAACTTAGGGTATGAGTGATGCGATCACTCCGTGTTTGACTTGCAGGGCTTTGCGTGTCATGGAGGGCCCGTCTCACCGCTGTGTTTTTGCTGGAGCTGTCCGTCGGCGTTTGTTTTCCCAGGCCTGCGCCGTGCCAATGTCCTCTCCGCTAGCGGAGCGCTGGGGGCATGAGGAAGGCCAGGGGAGAGGCTTCATGGTTTGGGCTCACGTCACCCTGGGCTTTTAAAGAGTCTGCCTGAAGGATGGGTAAACAAACGTCTGGGCTGCCACCCTGATGCCAAACGACCTGCTTGTGGAATCAGGCCGAGGTGTAAAGTTCCCCACACGCTGAGGTGGAGCTGTTTACGAGACGTGGAGCGGTCAGTGCGTTGACCCGGTCAGTGCGTTGTGTGCTTCTCTGTGTCCCGGCCGTCACCGGTTGTCCTGTGGGCTGGAGGTCAAAAGTTCAGGGGATCGCACTGAACACACCAACGCACGGTCATGGAGATCTGATGAGGGGCTTTTCCAAAGAACTTAATGGCCTCCATGTCCACTTCAGGCTGAACCAAAGCTAAACAGCTGCCCAGTTCTATTCTTCAAGTCCATTCTTTTGTATTCTTCTTCCCCAGGGAAAAAAGTGTTACGTATCCCTAACATCGTGTTCAGGAAAGATATTTCAATAGGAAGAGGATTATGAATACAACGTTTTTGCCATCTTATTGGCGTGTCTGGTTGTTTCAGGGCCAGCCTAGACTTCCTCAGGACGCCACGGAGATTAGGTCACTTCATCCTACTCTCCATCCGAGAGCCTAGCGGTGTTATGCGACAATACGTGGACGACGTGTGATTCCCATCCTGAGAAATGTCTTTCTCGTTGTACTCCTTTAATCAGCCTAGGTCTTGGCTTGCAGGCGCTCCAGCAGCCGAATGCT
This sequence comes from Aplochiton taeniatus, assembly GCA_017639675.1. NCBI lineage: Eukaryota > Metazoa > Chordata > Actinopteri > Galaxiiformes > Galaxiidae > Aplochiton > Aplochiton taeniatus. The sequence goes on along the minus strand of CM030174.1, from coordinate 11,630,014 downwards.
AACCCAGCCCAGGTGCTGAGGTTTCCCATGTCACGGACTCCAAATGGCCCGAGCAGTTCATCCGGGTAGCAGCGCGTCCGGGAACAAAATGACCCCCTCGCCCCTAGCAACCCGTTCCCTTCCATCTGCCCTAAATAGGCTCTCTGCCGCAGTGAGTCAGATGGGAAGCGAGTTGGCAGCGCGGAGGAGAGCCAGGACGGCGATGCTCTGCCATGTGCGTGCAAATCCCCAGCCGGGGAGTGTGCACCGCCAGGTCATTAAACCCGGCTATAAAACCCATTAACGGAGCCAGGATGAATCACACGAACTCCCGCTCCTGACAGTTCAGGGAAATCACTCTCGCCCTGGATTCAGACCTGTCGGGGCCTTCTGTCTATTGTCCGCCAGCGAAGGCAGCGCGCCAACCTGCAGGTACGGTGCCTAGTCAGCTGGTAGGACCGTGGCCAGTGTAGATTAACAGAATGGCCTTTGTTGGACTTCCCTCTCTCTAAACTTTGTGCTTCAGTACAAAGGATCCCAAAATAGCTTATTTTCTTTTTATGGCAAAGCCAAAATCCGCAAGCTTTTTTTTAAAAAAAATGTTTTACCCTTTCTGTAGATGGATAGGGGCTTTTAGCGAGGCCACTCCCCCCAGAACAGATGAGCTGTTGATGGCAAGATTGGATTTGAACATTCCTGCCCCAGTCCTGTGGAGACAGAGGGGCGAGGGCACGGAGAGAGAAGCCCAGGGAGTTGTTGTCATAGCAGAATACCAATGGGGAGCTCGGACCTTCTCTCCCCATCAAATGGTGTCACATCTAATACTGCATAGAGTCACTGATGAGGCAGCAGTTCTCTCTCTCTCTCTCTCTCTCTCTCTCTCTCTCTCTCTCTCTCTCTCTCTCACACACACACACACACACACACACACACACACACACACACACACACACACACACACTTAAAACAACTGGGCTAGCTGCCAGCTGTTGACTCAACATATTTGCGGTGTAGTGTACTCAGTAGTCCCTCTTCCTATCCCTATCACCCCATCTTCACTGGTTTGAAAATGAATGGCCTGCGCAAGAGGACTACATGCATACTGCAGCTACCCTTTATCAACTTGCGCGGTGTGTAAATGACCCTCGAGACACCATAGCAAGGCCATTTGTTCTTTTGCCTTCCAGGACTACTTCACGGACCTGATCACCAACGACAGCCTCAACTTCTTCCGGATGTCCAAGAAGACGTACCCCCACCGGCCAGTGATGATGGTCATCAGCCATGCTGCCCCACACGGCCCCGAGGACTCCGCCCCGCAGTATTCAGAGCACTTCCCCAACGCCTCACAGCACATGTGAGTCTCTCTCTCTCTCTCTCTCTCTCTCTCAAACACACACACACACACACACACACACACACACACACGCGGTCACGCACACTGAAAGCTATCTACAAATGCAACCCAAATTCCTTGGATGGGCCAATCCATATTGAGCATACAGAAATATCCTCAACCAAACATTCTCAGACATTCTGTCTGACAGGTTAGATTTGTGCTGTTTGCAACTTCTTGTTTTACACTGTAAAGCCAATTGCGGTTTCAGTGATTTGGCACAAGAGAACGGCATGTTTTTCAAAACATTATTACAGAACACGTTCTCCGTGTTGTCTGTGATGACGGGTTACGGAAAAGCTGCTCCGCGAATGTCCGAGCGAGCGTGAAATCAAAATGATTTATCATCTCAGAATAGCCGGGGCACATACCAGGGCGAGGGATGAGTGACTTTTTACGGAGGCCCGCTCCCATGCCAAGCCTGTGGTGGCCTCCCACATCTCTCAGCTCTCTGCCGTGGCAGCGTTCCGATCCCGCTGGCCGCGCCATGGCAACACGCCCTGGCAACACGCCCTGGCCAGCCCATAGCTCATCTCTGAGGGAGGGCGGAGGTCAACGATTGGGCAAATGGCAGACAGATGGAGAGAGTGAGAGAGAGAGAGAGAGAGAGAGAGGTGAACCAAAGGAGCGATGTAAAGAGAGAGGGTCAAGGCCAGGCTGTAAGGTGTACACATCTCTGTCCATCCCTCATCCTCCCTCCACCCCTTCCTTATCTTTCCCGTTTTTTCCTCCTGTCCCTCCGCATCTTTTGACTCCTTTTCTTCCTCACCCGCCACTCCTCTCCCGCTCTCCCTCCCTCTACATAATTCCCGGAGGACTTCCTGACCCTGTCCAGATCAATCAGTGGTCTCTCCCTGCAGCTCTTGGGATGTAAGGAATGCATTGTGTGCTCGTGGAACACCCTTTGTGACATTTATTCATTTATTTTTAGCCTGAGCCTCCCAAAGGGGGCTGGAGCATGGGGGGCTCCGAAGGGCGGAAAGCTGAAAGGGTTGAGACGGAGACTGTCTGTTGGTGTTGGCTGTGGCTTCAAAAGCATAGCATGCCCAGCTTGGCGGAGCAGGCGGTGGGCATAGGAGGGCTCTGACATGGCTCAGCTTACCAGTCATGCCTCAATCAATGGCTCCTTCTAAAAGTAGTTGTGCTTTTCAGTTTTGAATTCTGCTGCTGTTAGGACAGTGAGCTTGTAAATCTATAGAGTCGGTCAACGCCTCTGAAAAGGGGGTAGGTGTTTATGAAGGGAATCTGCACGCTAATAACAGCGGCATCAGTGTAGTGGGCTAAGGCCCCTAAGTAATGAGGCTATTGTTGGTGCCTCATGGAACTGGGAGGAGTTTGCACTGTGCAGTGTAACAGTAAAACTGACCTCGTAAATCAGACGGGCGTCTTTCCTCCCAACTGGAGCAATGGCGGGGGGAAGGGGGTGCTTGATTTGAATGTCCTTAATGTTCCTCACCCAAGTGTTTCACACGGACACACTCTGAGGCGAGCCATCCCATTACCGCCAAAGGATCTCGTCCACTGCACTGACAGGGGCGTTTGATTTCTAATGTGGGGTCTCCTCGCGATGCTTTCCACGGCCTCCGTGAGCATGTTGTCTAGAACAGCACACACCTTGTGGTGAGTTTAAGGGGAGGTGGTATCAAACGGCAGGCTTTTTAAACCTGGACTGCCCCGGACTGATGTAACCATGCAGGGGCATTGTGTGGCCTGGCCAGGAGGCGCTCTGAAGGGAACACTAGCCCGGGAGGGAGGTAATCCTGGCCTAATACCCTCGGCCTGCCCTTGTATGTGACAGGTGTCAGGTGTGATCCCCCTCCTATAGGGGCTGGCTACGTTCCACTGACCCCTACATTCCAGGGTCCCCCCCCCGGTGCCCAGGCCCCATATCTCGGTGGTCCAGTGCCCAGAGACAGGTCCCTTTGTGGGGCTTATTAGACCGCCTGGCTGGCTGGGTGAAGAGTTCACCCCTCACACAATGGAGGCCTAAGGAGGAGAGGGCAGGAGGCGGCCCACTCAGTCAGAGCAGAGCAGCTCCCGTGGCAGGTCTTCATTAAGGTTCCGAGCTTAGCCTGGACCCACTTACACAAAACAGACCCCCTCCTCAACTGGCGGCAAAAAAAACAAGTGGTTCTCAAATTGAGATGACTGTTTTTATCTCTAGACAGCAGCATGGTTACATTTTGGGGGCACTTCCAAATAGTAGACCTGGTTGAGAACGGCCAATACCGTAGGTGTGAGACTCTCCACAGCCACAACTCCAGACCAGCCCCCCCCCCCCCCCCCCCCCCCCCCCCCCCCTCCCATCTCTCTCTCTCACCCTCTTTCATTATCAGGCTCTCCCACTCCCTCTGTTTACCTTGTCTTTTGAGTCACTCACTTAGGACGACGTTGACTTATGGGGTTTTCCGTCCAGGAGTTGTTGCAAACTTGACTTTGGGGCCTGTTCTTTTCTTAAGCATGTGCCAACCCTCAAATGACTTCTCTGTGCCAAGAGCGACGGGGCTGGAAGACTCTCGTCTCTGTGTGAGAGGAGAGGAGGTAGGGGGGGGGGGGGGGGAGGCGTGGAAAAGCAGCTAGCGCCCGCCACCAGCTATAGGACATTTCCCTGGGCAAACAGTCTCTTGTTATTGATGCTTGTCAAACAAACCAGACAGCAGTCTACAGGAGCCCGCAGCCACCTGCTACTGAGAAATGGCGGACAGGTGCTCGTTGACGTGTCAAATGGTCTCTTTTTTGGGCATTTTGCAGGCTAATGATATTCAGACCATTCTCTCTGGAAATGTTCCAGACTTTTTTCTAACGTCGGAGCAAAATTGGCTAACTATGTCTGTGTGGACACTAAACTATAGACTCTAAAAAGTCTATACATAGCACATATTACCTTTTGGTTTACAGTGAGAATCCTATTTCCATAGATTATGCAATGTACGAAATTGCTTCTGATTAAGTCAAAAATCAATTGTTTTGCTCCCATATCCCCATGTCTGATTGAGAACCTGTCTTGTCTCCTTTCCCCAGCACTCCCAGTTATAATTATGCCCCCAACATGGACAAGCACTGGATCATGCAGTACACAGGCCCCATGAGGCCCATCCACATGGAGTTCACCAATTTCCTCCACAGGAAGAGGCTGCAGACCCTCATGTCTGTGGACGACTCCGTACAGAAGGTAATGGTCTCTTTTCTCCATTGTGTAATAATAATAATAATAATAATAATAATAATAATAATAATAATGAAAGTAATAATAATCACATGAAATTAACGGTTTGCAGCCCGGGTCTGAATGTACCTGCACTGTTATGCTCTTTTCCCAGTGATTTTTCATCCTTTGGACTGCTCTCATTTCAGGTGTACGAAATGTTAGTGGAAAGTGGGGAGCTGGACAACACCTATGTCATCTACACTGCTGACCATGGCTACCACATCGGCCAGTTTGGACTGGTCAAGGGCAAATCGATGCCGTACGACTTTGACATTCGAGTGCCCTTCTTCCTGCGAGGACCCAACGTGGAAGCTGGGGCAGTGTAAGACTCCCCGGACACACTCAGACACATTCTACCGCCCAAATACAATGGTTCAGGCCACGGCGCACAGGCCATTCCTTTTTTTCCACTCGGCCCAATTCCCAATGTGTGCGCTTCTCCTCAGGAACCCTCACATGGTGTTGAACATTGACCTGGCTCCCACAATCCTCCATATCGCTGGACTGGACACCCCTCCCGACATGGACGGCAAGTCTATCCTCAAGCTGCTGGAGCAGGAGAAGACTGGCAACAGGTCTGTGGAGACACTTCGTCTCATCATTCTCACAAAGCAGAACCATGTTTGAGGTGGATTGTTAAGCACACAACATTGCTTATGGCTATGCATACTGTTCACTAAAACGTACCAAAAAAAGGGAAACATTTGCTCTAACTCTGAACGGAATTTTATTGGTACTTTGAGCATGTTCTGTTCTCATTAGGCATTGCAAAATGCTTATGTCTGACTGCACAGGAAATATGAAATGTATAAACATTGCGCATTCTGTGTTTTTTTTCCAGATTCAAAGCCAACCGGAAACCCAAAGTCTGGAGAGACACATTCCTGGTGGAGCGAGGGTAAACTGATGCTCTTTCTTCGCACACCGCATCTCAGGTTCAACCATGTCAACACAGAGCAGTGTCCCACTTTACATGTGTTAAAGAACTTAAAATGTTTACGTAGCGTTTCATGTTCCTTCGCTCAGCAGACTCTCCCAGTTATTTGCTATCCGACTGACACTTCCTGACCGCAGTTAGGCTGGAAGGCAGGGGAGAGTGGTTACAAATATCTACAGTTGTCGGGTAAAACTCGAACAGACTGACACTCTGTGATGGTTCAAACAAGAGACGTTGACACCGGGTTAAAGGGACAGACATTTTTTGTGTGCTCAAAAATCAAATCCAGCATTGCCTTTGTCCTCTGTGGGAGCCTGCATATCAGACACACCACAGGGACATTCAAACTCTATTGGCTGAGTCACCTCGCTCCTCTCCGAGACAGCCGCAGCCATGACTCTGAGACTGCAGAACTAGACATGCATAAAACAAATAAGGGCTGTCCGTAGCCTAGTGTGATTTTACCTGAAGAATGGCTGGAAGGCTCACTTGATACATACACACACACTGTGCGTGCGTGCGTGCGTGCGTGCGTGCGTGCGTGCGTGCGCGTGTGTGTGTGTGTGCAATGGGGGCGTTCATAAAGACCACCTGCCTGTTTCCTCAAGACTATTCGCTGTCTCCCTTCCCACACGCTAACTATCATGCTACCGTATCAAATACATAGTGCATGTTTTCACACTGGAGCACAACCCTGCCAGTCCTTTATTTAACCTCTCCACTGCTGCCATGAATGTGTTCCAAGAACATGATATGGCCCCCTTTTGTATTGCTCAACACGGTAAGCGGTGTATTAACGCCAAGGATACGCCGTCAGAAACCTGACCGCCCGGAGAAAAGTAATCCCATCCATCTCTGTGCACGGCACAGGGCCTGTAAAGAGGGCCTGGAACGGATGAAGGGCAAGGTCCAAGAAGGAGACGGAAAGATAAAGCCAGAGAAAATAAAGAGGCTGTGGACATTCCTCATGTCACTGGCCCTGTGCAGGGCTGTGCAGGCCGACTGTGTAATGGCATAATGTGTTGCACAGCCGCTCTTCCGTAGCCAATCCTGATCCTCTCCACCCTTAGCTTACCCACAATCCCAGATCACTTTTTTCCATGACTGCTAGCTAGCAGCAACGTCAACGATAACTCCCCCCCCCCCCCCGCCGGTACACGTGCCCAGGAGTTTAGCTGCAAACCAGCGAGCGGTGTTTTTGTGGATCAGGCCCACGCTTGCGTTTTTTATTGGAAAAACAAGCTGGCTGGCTCGCTGTGTGTGAAATAAAAGAGAATGACCTCTGAACTGTGGAGGCTTTAGCACTGTAATCTGTGCCTCCATTAATCCACACTGTTTATGAAGGCTGTCCGCTGGGTTTCCATTTTGTAAGTGCTGAGATTAGCCTGCCCTCGCCCCCTCACTGCATTATGTAGACCCGGCTGAGTAGTGTAGCAGGGTAAATTGTATTCGGTAGCACACACACAAGGTAGACCGATCCTGTGTAAGTCTGATTCCAACAGTGTGTCATCATTTTGGACATCCATCCGCTCTTAATGTGCCGTTGAAAGGAGGAATGGCCCCGTTCCCCAGCCGATCCCAAAGGGAGTAGCCGGGACAACGACTTCCTCCACAGCTGAAAGCTGGAGAGGGAAGCTGAGCAAAGGTCGAGGGGTATGTTGGCAGGTGTCTTTGACCCAGCCTGTCTGACAGGAAAGGGCCGTACAGTAGTCATCCCTGGAAGGGGATGGGCTGTGCTTAAGTAGGTGTTGGTGTTTAGTCTGCGTCCCGAGTTGCCAGGGCTGTGGAGCTGGCACTAGGTGGGCCCGGAGCTGGCATGGCGTTGGCAGGGCCTAGTGGCAAGAAGGGCGAGTGCGGTGCCAGGGGGAGGGCATCCAGCCTGGCCCGCGTCTTAAGAGCAGCTTCACGGCTATGCCGCACATCCAAACCTCTGCTGGAGCGCCCAGGCCCCACGTAGCCTAGCCACCTGCTAGCGCAAGCACTCAAAAACAAAAAACAAAACTTTCCCATCACAGACCAAAGCAGACTATAAAGATCTCCCGAGACAAAGCGGGTCTCTTTAGGCAACGCACACAAGTAAATCCCTGTGCGTTGTTATGCATGATCAAAACCTTTTGGCGGCCTCTTTGAGTCTCTGCTGTTCTCATTTCCCTGGCTTTTATCTGCTTGCAGCAAGATCCTGAGGAAGAAGGAGGACACCACACCCAACACCCAGCACACCAACAGCCTGCCCAAGTACAAGAAGGTCAAGGAGGTGTGTCAGCAGGCCGAGTTCCAGACGCCCTGCGAGCAGCCCGGACAGGTACCGCACACCAGACCCAGACACACCCCTTCACACACACCAACATCTGCCAAAACTTCAATGACCTTAATGAAAGGGGCCGGAGGGTTCCTACCATATAGCTTCCATTTTCTTTTCTAGCTGCAGAGGTGCAAATGAGTTCTGGATACGTGCCGTCATCGGTGGCGCTAGGGGGCCGTGGAGCCTCAGGTCAAATAGCCATTTGCAGCAATTGCTTCGTAATTGGGCAATTTTTGCACTGTTTGTAGGGGGCACTAATTTGCCAGAGGTTCCCTTTCATGGTGCCCATTAAAGAGCTGGCAGGGCCCTGTTAGCCCCCTAACAGTAAGTGCTATTTGGCCCTGAAGCAGACAGACCTGAAAAATACAAATTGTTACAATTTTCAGGTAGCGTTAAAAGGCCGACGGGGTTTCTCAGGTGCTGGCTAATGTGAACCAGATCCCTTTTATGACCAATTGAGTGTTTGCATGTAACACTTTATAATTTATTAGAGACACCAAGAAGTAACTGTGGTTGCATTCATGTTTGTGTGTGTGTGTGTGTGTGTGTGTGTGTGTGTGTGTGTGTGTGTGTGTGTGTGTGTGTGTGTGTGTGTGTGTGTGTGTCCAGATTCAGAGTAGTTCATATGTACCTCATGCAAGTGTTTACTGGTGCATGGAAGAATCAAAGAGAAGTAGCTTTGTAAATGGCTATGTGGAATGATTTACCGTGGCTTCCCAGCTTGCAGCCTGGACCACAGAGGGGGGACTCTCTTAACAGCTGGAACATAGCCTCCTCCTTCTTACTAGCTACACACACACACACACACACACAGTTTTACCTGTCTAGCAGTAATCATAAGCCTGTAAAAAGTGGAGCTATGCGACTAGCCTAATGGGTCTTGAGTCAGTGTACGCGGCCTACTACTATTCAGTGGGATTTTAGTGAACAAGCACAGACTGAGTTGTCAAGGCCAGCGTTCCGAACAAACAGAGCTGTGTGTCTGACCCGAGGTGCATGACAGTCGGAGTGAGTTGTGGCCGTTTCAGTCTACCACTTACCGCTCATGTCTCAGCTTGCAGGTTCAGCTTGCAGGGTTCGTGGCAACATCCCCCCCCCCAACCCAAGCCAAGCCCCCACCCATCACTCTCTCAGCCCTTAGCCCTCTCCGTCTCTTCCCCATCCCTCTTGTCTGCTTTCTGCACTGCTGGAGTGGAATGTGACTGCCGAGCCCCTAAAAGCCCTGCGTAGAATGTAGTTGGCGAGGGATCTGTGTGTAGTGTGTGTGTGTGTGTGTGTGTGTGTGTGTGTGTGTGTGTGTGTGGGTCCCAAAACGGGCATACATATCTCTTAACTCTCTTGTTCTCTCTCTCACCCCCTCTCCCTGTCTTTGCATGCCGACATAACAGCACTGTCAGGCCCGTGAGCTGCTCGTCGGCGTGTGTGAGCTCCACAGGGAAACCTGATCTGGCCCGCGGCCCTTTGGTTGGGCTCTTTTTCCCCACACTCACTGCCGAGCGTCTGCGGCCGCGTTCAGCAGGTGTCGGTTCCCCTGAAGCAAGGCGCTGACCAGCCGAGGGCTTTTTGAGCGATTAGCTCTTGCGTTCTTTGTAGCGAGCGAGCGAGCGAGTGGGTGAGTGGGTGAGCGGGTGAGCGAGTGAGCGAGTGGGTGAGCGGGTGAGTGAGCGGGTGAGTGGGTGAGCGGGTGAGCGGGAGGAGAGACCAGGGCTGTGTGTCAGCCTGGCGTGGAGGACTCCACTGCTGGTGATGCCGAGAGAGAGGGAGAGTGTGAGGCTCTCTGTGTTTACAGACACCAGACCAGTTCAATTCATTTCACGTGGAGGTTTCTTGGGAGGATCTGTTTTTCTGGTCTTGGGGGCTAGCTGTTCCCACAGCCTGTCAGTGATCTGCTCGGCCCGTTTGCCAGAGGGCCCTGGTGTTGGTCGAAAAGCGGTCGAACAAAAACAAACCAGAGGCTGGGTTGACTTGTGAATCTGTGCTATCAATCCAAGTGTGTGGGCTCTGTCAAAATGTTCTAAGAACCCATGACAGCCAAACAAAACACAGGTCTGTGTCGAATCCAAAAGCTGTACGGGACCCGGGGGGTGTTTATCTTGTATTCCCTTCGTACCTGTCAGTCACGTAGGGAAAGGAAAGTGGAGAGCGAAGGAGACTGTTTGGAATAGCGTGTTGTGTGTTTCTCTGCGTATCGTCCCTCAGAAGTGGCACTGCGTGGAGGAGATCACGGGCAAGTGGCGGATCCAGAAGTGTAAGGGCGGTGGCCTGAAGGAGGGCTCCAGGAAGAGGGCCCGCAGCCTCCGCTCCCGGGCCAGCTACGGAGGCCGCCAGAGGGACTGCGACTGCGGGGACGGCCTCTACAAACCCAGCCGGGCGGACCGTCGCTCGCAACGCCAGTTCCCACCCTCCGCCAGCCAGCGTGAGTATCGTGGCAGAGTACCGGGAGGACGGGATGTGTGTGTGTGTGTGTGTGGGGGGGGGGGGGGGGGGGGGGGGGGGGGGGCCCCCCCCCCCACGCACACGCACACGCACACACACACACTTAATCAGTAGAGTGCAGAGCAGATGGGACTGGGGGAAAAACACGGCCCGTTATAAATATCCTGCCGTACCAACGAACCGTTGTCATGCCGGCACCAGGTTACAGCTGCGTCATAATTGGGGCTTTATCCCCTTTGTCCTGGAGTTGTAATACCCTGCTGTTTAGATCATACACAGTCGGCAGGACACTCAGTTGACTTTAAGGGTTATACCAACCTTCCAGGCTTATCACTCTGTATTCCTCTCTCTCTCTCTCTCTCTCTCTCTCTCTCTCTCTCTCTCTCTCTCTCTCTCTCTCTCTCTCTCTCTCTCTCTCTCTCTCTCTCTCTCTCTCTCTCTCTCTCTCTCTCTCTCTCTCTCTCTCTCTCTCTCTCTCTCTCTCTCTCTCTCTCTCTCTCTCTCTCTCTCTCTCTCTCTCTCTCTCTCTCTCTCTCTCTCTCTCTCTCTCTCTCTCTCTCTCTCTCTCTCTCTCTCTCTCTCTCTCTCTCTCTCTCTCTCAGTAGTGGGAACGACATCTGCGTCAGCTGGGGCTTAAGCCATGATCTACTGTTCAGATTATGTGTGGGCTCTATAGTGAGACAAATGCACGGGTCAAACTAACACAGGCTGTCCTTTCAGCTTCTCTGTGGCGGTACCGGTGTGCAAATGACAGCCCTGGCAGTTGAGCAGGGTTTCACTTCCTCTAGTGGAGTGTCGGAGGGGCTGCAGATCTAATCGCTTAACTCACGTTTTGTCTCCTTTTCATCCAGGGTTCAGGCCTCGTTTCGTACACATGCGGCCTGCCCGGTCTCTGTCCGTGGAGTTTGAAGGTCAGATCTATGACATTGACCTGCAGGCTGACGACCAGTCAGCCATCCAGCAGCGTGTCATCAGCAAGCGCCACTACGAGCCCGAGGACCCCGACTTTGGCCTGGGGTCAGACGACGGCTCAGAGGAGATGTTGGCCGATGACACCAACGCTGTGGGGTACCCCCAGTCCCTCAAGGTCACCCACAAGTAAGACCCAGATGCACTGGCCAGTGCCCTCGCTCCCCCTGTCCTGGTCCTTCCTCCACTCTTCTTCCTGCTTTAGTACTTTGAGGAACCACTTGGTGCATATTCAGAGCCCAGTTTGAACCCCCCCTCTAGATGCTTCATCCTGATGAACGACACGGTGCACTGCGAGAGGGAGATCTACCAGTCGTCCAAAGCCTGGAAGGACCACAAGAGTTACGTGGACACGGAGGTGAGTGCCCGCAACCCAATCCCACTCAAAACAGAGGGCAGTGGAAATCAATAAAGAAACCGGCTTGAGTAAAAATTCGTTTTTTTATGCAAGTGTCGGATACGAGACCGATGGCAGCGATGATTTGTACATTTTTCACTCTCAGATTGAGGCCCTTCAAGACAAAATCAAGAATCTACGCGAGGTGCGAGGCCACTTGAAGAGGAGGCGCCCAGATGAGTGTGACTGTGGAAAGAAAAGGTTAGCATCCTTTTGTCTATCAGCAGAGCAACTGACTTCACACACCGATTAGTCCTTATGCATAGTGTAAGCTTAAAACAGTTTTTTTTTACAGCTTTCAAGATGGTCTCCATTTAGCGTATGAAAATAGCAATTTCAGGCGTTGGAATCGCTCTCGTCTCCTTTTTGTATGATGAAAAGTAAAGTGTAGAGTCCGTGGGTATGCGTCTGCTCGTGTGTCCTTAGTGTGTCTCTCTGTCTACTGAACCAGCTACTTTAGCAAAGGAGAAAGAAACAAGGCAGAGAGGTTGAAGAACAAGAATGACCAACTCCATCCCTTTAAGTGAGTTCTTCCTCCCCTTTAAAAAGTGAGCTGTGTCCTCCCTGTCCATGTTGATTTCTTTAGGACTGACCGTGTCATGTGCAAGTTCCCCTCCCCTGACTCGATGTAGTGCGCCTGTGTTGCATTCCTCACCTCTAATGCCAGCACACTGTTTGACCGTTTGCCATACACGTAAATAGTAGGCCGATCATTGTCAAGTCCCATGTGGTGCATTTGCATGTCCCCTGCATGCGTTCTTCATTCCTAGGAGGTGAATGTTGTCTCTATAACTCAAACCTGCTTGGACAACTGTATACAAATAAAGGGTGTGTGACTGGGCCAGCATGTGTGTGTGCGTTGCTATGTATATGAGGGGGAATAGGCTTGTGTTGTCATCTGAAGGCGCCTGTGAACTTCTGAGGGGAATCAAGTCTCCCTTGAAAGTCTGAGAAGGGTGTGTGTGTTGAAATAGAGCAGAAATGACAAACGACCAAACACACATGGCCAGGGGTAACCTATTGTAAATATGTGTGTGTGTGTGTGTGTGTGTGTGTGTGTGTGTGTGTGTGTGTGTGTGTGTGTGTGTGTGTGTGTGCATTTCTATTTCTGTGTTTCTGGAAGTGATTGGCATGGAAATGATACAATGAGGAAATCAGACAGCCCTTCGAACACAGTGATCGGCTTGCACCGCGAAACATTGGAAACAGACGGTGCCGATACGTAGCAGCTGTGTTTTGCAGTTTGCAATGTGCAACTGTTGTGTGCTTAGGCAGAGCAAACGAGGGACAGTGGCTCAAACGTCGTGGTCGAGAGAGAAGGGGGATGTAGTGAGAGCTTAAACATGTCGGGAGAGTAAACAGACCCTTGAGTCCTGGCATCGTCCCTGACTTCTGGGAGCTCCTTTCAAACAGTTCAGGGCTGTGGTTACGAGCAATACAGACGGCACCGAGAGGACATGGGAGGATGTCATCCAAACACCACTCCCTCCTCTGATTGGTCTACTTGTTTGTCCGTCAGGGAGGCTACCCAGGAAGTGGACGGGAAGGTTCAGCTGTACAACGAGATCCGCCGGAGGAAGAAGGAGAGGAAAGTGAGGAAGAGGCAGAAGAAAGGAGATGACTGCAGCCTGCCAGGCCTCACCTGCTTCACCCACAACAATGACCACTGGCAGACTGCCCCCTTCTGGAACTGTAAGTTAATTCACCCACCGCCCAAACAACACAGGGTCATCTGTTTTTTTTATTTTATTGGACAATAACCAACTAATAAAAATAGGAATTCTGTTTAGTTTTAATTCCCATGTCCATCACATATCTGGATATCAGTTAGGCGTCCTTGTAATGACAGTGAAAAATGACTGACTCTTTCTCTTTCCACGCGTCAGTGGGAGGGTTCTGTGCGTGCACGAGCTCTAACAACAACACCTACTGGTGCCTCAGAACTATCAACGAGACCCACAACACCCTGTTCTGTGAGTTTGCCACCGGCTTCCTGGAGTACTTTGACCTCAACAGCGACCCCTACCAGGTGAGCGGGCTCTTCGGAGTGGATTACCAGTGCCTTGACTACGTTCCTTGCTATGCTTCTTGTTTCGTCTGGCGATATATTAAACAGGTCTTGCTGTTTGTTTGCTTTCTCGTTGGGGTTCTTTGTCCGCCCTCAGCTGACCAACGCGGTCTATTCGGTGGACAGGGAGGTGCTGAACTCTCTCCATGCCCAGCTCATGGAGATGAGGAGCTGCCAGGGGCACAAGCAGTGCAGCCCTCGGCCCAAAGGCCAAGACGCAGGTAAACGCACTTTTACTTCCCTTCGCAGGCCAAACCACACACCTACGAACACACTGGGATGTCATGGGTGTAGTGGAAAGATGACTAGTTGTAGTTCAAAGCAACGGAGGCTGAGGCAAGTGTTAAAGCAAGCCAGACTTGGCGGCACAGTGCGGTGTGTCATGGGTGATGGCCAGTAACAGTTGGAGGTTCAATGACGTAATGCATGGAAAAAGACAGGGTACATGCTCTTTGGACATCACCCCAGTCTAGCCTGCTCTGACCTGTTGCAATCTCCGTTGCCATCTGTATTGTCTGTGTGGGGCTGCATTCTGCATGTGAGTGGAGATGATGTGCTTGAAGATGTTTGAACTTTTCAGGTGAAAGCCCAGGGAGCGCCAATTAGCCTTGTGTCTGTGTGTCACAATTTCTTTCCTTCTCAACCCCGACCACCAGTTCAGCTCCTTCCCCAGGGACGAGCTCCGTGTCTACATACACACACACACACACACACACACACACACACACACACACACACACACACACACACACACACACACAGCACTTTACCCTATACACTGCAAAGTTTCTTTTGCACAGGGAACCTTCCATAACGCTCCAGTCAGCCCTGAGCCTCGGTTCAGCTGTCCTAAATGGTGGTGGTATGATATCATTGAATCAAAACGAGCCTTCTCTGACTGCACTTCACGCTCCCATCGTGCGTTCTGGCGCGCTGCCTCCCTGTGACTCACAAGAGGTTAGTGATGTCATCAAGAGGATACTTTCAACATAGGCAATCGAGGTCGTCACTTCACACGGGCCTGTTGCGAATCAGCGACCCAATCAGCCCGCTTATTTGTCACCATCACAACGCCTCGCGCACCCAGGCGCTGACATGAGACTGCAGCAGTGGGGGGTGGTTTATAGTCACGTTGCCATGGTGACCCGAGCGCACACGGCCGTGCCGGAGGTTAGTGCGTGGCGTGAGCCAGCCATGTTGCTTGCGTCCCGTGGATGAAAACCTCTGTGTGTTTGTGTGTGTGTGTGTGTGTGTGTGTGTGTGTGTGTGTGTGTGTGTGTGTAATTACAAGCAGGAGAGTGTAGCAGTGGCATTGCCAAGCTGCTTTCAGCTCTCACTATAAGCTGGAGCGAACGTGCCTGAGTTGTTAGACTGGAGCCAACACAGTCACGTAGGCTTGGAACTTGTTTTTAGCTCCATCTTGATGCACTTTTTTGCCGACACCTGGACCTATTATGTTCCTAATGCGGTTACAAATGTTTTTTATTTCAGTTGAAAACGATGGATTGTTCAACACTAGTTCTTCCCTTCTGATTAGGGTAACATGATATGCTCTCTTTTTTTCGGTGTTACTCACTCACGGACGTTGTATTACTTGAGCGAATAACTTTATTCGTCTTTCCTTTTAAAGGGAAACCCCGGTGGATCTCCCATCAAAAACGACCGCAATCACTTTCAGCCAATCCACCCATACATCTCCATCAAACCGAATCAAAAACCCCATTCCTCTCCCTCTATCTATTCCTTTACTTTCCCCTCCCCTCCCCTCCCCTCCCACCTTTTTCCCTCCCTCTCCATTATTCCATTCTAAAAATGCATTTCTCCATAGGGACTAGCAGCTGTGCATGACGGAACTTCAATGTGAATGAATCATTATTTTCTCTCCCCACCCCATCTCCCATTTGAGGCATTAACATTGGAATTGCTCTTATTTTCCTGATCAGGAGGTAAAGATGGAGGAAGCTATGAGCCACACAGGTATCCAAACTTTTTGTTCTCTTCAGTGGCTTTTCCTAACACCTGCATGGGCTGACCGCCTCATTCCCACTAATCCGTCATGGAAAGCAAGCGCTTGGTCTGTGCCTGCATGTTGGGGGACACGCTAACAACACACATATAAATACTGACAGCTTGTTTCGGACGACAGCAGCTTCCATTGTGTCCATGTCATCCTGGAGGTGTCCACTATCTCCTCTTTGAGCCATATGTTGGTAGGCTCGAGACCATTTGCATCACACAAACACATTTCTGTGGTACAAGCCTTACTCTCAGGCTTTTTGGCCTGACTCTGCACCGTAGCGGTGTTTTAGGCACACATTATGGGCTCTAATCTGCAGACACAATTGTCTCTGATCCTCATTGATTCAGCTTCAAATAGTGATTGATAGATAAAATTGCAAAGTATCAACCAATTAAAGAGATGACACCCAATCTTCGCCGTTATCATTGATCACAATTACTCCATTTGTCACCCGATGCATGGATTGAGAAGCATGCTATTGTGTGTACTCATGACATCCTCTCATTCACACAGCACTGTCGCATTAGATCATCCTCCATGCTAGCTTTATCACGATGGACATTGTGTCATTACCATGTTACCCAGTAAAACCTTTCTCCCATCTCGAGGCTATCATATCACCTTAGACAAATCCAATCCATCTGCATCGTGGCATTAGTGTTAGAATGGACAATTGAGTTGCTCTGACCTCTCTGTCCTCCCTGTGACCCTTCCCATTTTGACCTCTTGACACCTGCTTACCAGGCGACAGCAGCACCGAAAGTGGTCAAAGCGGAAGCCAAGCCTTTCCTACCCGTGAGTCTCTCTAGCCTATGTCCAAACATCCATAATAAAATGATCCTCCATCATAAAAATGGTAGATGTCTCAAACTATGTTGGAGAGAGGGAGATCCCATTTATTGACCGAGAGGTCGAACAATTGATCCTTTTAATTTCAGCTTATCCTCATTAGGGGGCCTTTTTAGAAAATGTTAAGATATTTCCACAGCCTAAATTGCTTTGCTCATCAAGCTTGGTCTGTCCTTTTGTATTATTTCGATCCATTGACTTAGTTTAGTCCTTTGGTGATGTCGGTCCTAAAATGATGTAGCTACTTACAATCCTTTCTTTTGGGGGTTGGTGGGGGAGGGGGGGATACACCACTTAGCAGGCTTATCTGTGACTGTCTATTTTTCTCCTGAACATTCTCCTTTTTTTCCAGAAGTTCATCGTCGTTTATTATTTATCCCTCTTCTCCCGATTGGTTTTTGTTTACAGGTCATCAAAATATTTATTTTCATGTCCTTCACAGAACAGTCATTATTCCTCACTGATTATTACTTTTGGTAATGGAGATAAGCCTGCCTGTTTAGTTTTCTGACACAGGGTCAACCCCTGAAACGTTTTATATCCATTTATCCTTATGGTATGATCTTTATAAAGACAGCATGTGTTTGCTCTACTCATTGCTTCTGCTTATTACGGGGATGTGAATAATTGTGTCAAATGCTGTTTTTGAGTTTTGAGGTGTGTGTGAGTGTGTGAGAGAGAGAGAGAGAGAGAGAGAGAGAGAGAGAGGCAGGGGCACTAACCCCAGGGAACTGGCTGCCATAGTGATTGCTAAAGTGTGGGCATGACTGCATTTGGTGTGAGCTCTTTTTCATGACCCAGTGAGCTCTCCCGGACTCTGACTCTGTCTCCGTCTGCTCCCCCCCACAGCACACAGTCATTATGGGACGGACGAAAGGGTTAAGCTTCCCAACTGGACGGAGGAGGAGGTGGGCTGGCAGGGACTGGAGGAGCTGTATAGTGTGAACGAGAGCCTGTATGAAATCAGGCCTGACTACAGTCCCGACCCCGACGACTGGGCCAACTACCAGAAGGATGTAGATAATATGATTGCACTGCTACTTATTTTAGACAAACTGAACCAAACTCATAACCTTGACGACACCTCCCTGGCAGAGCTGGGCTCCGGGGCCGGGGGTGAGGGTCTGCAGGAGGGCAGTGGAGAGGGTGCCCTCGCCGGGGACAACTGGCCCGGCTTGAGCACACCAAACCAGGCCCCCGAGGCTCCCCGCATCACCCCCGTCCCCATCACACCACCACCACCGCCTCAACCACCACCACCACCACCCTTAACACCCCAGCCCATGCCAGAGACAAAACTGGAATCCGTGAACGACCTTCCGGAGAGGCCCATGGACGAACCCAGGGTGTCGGGGGTGTCGACGGTGACGCCATCAACGGAGCAGGGGAGGGGAGCAGGGCCCGTTGTCCGCGGCGACACGTGGGCTCAGCAGCTGGAGGAGTTGGAGGGAGAGGGACAGGTGTTCAGTGGGAACGGGCTGACGGAGATGGAGACGCATCACGACACCATCTTACGGACGCACAACAGCCTGCAGGCCCAACTGCAGCCTGGCCAGGGACAGAGTAAGGCAGGGAACCCTGCTATGGGGTTGGGGCTGGGGCTGGAGCCAGAGGAGGAGGAGGACATATTCCAGGCCCAAGGCTATCTTCCCCTCTCCCCACAGACACTGAGGCCCAGAGGGCAGGCCAGCACTGCACAGAGCCCCACCCCCACCACCACCACCACCACCACCACCACCACCACCACTCAGACTGTTACTCTTCAGACGGTAGGGGAGGCACTGCTACCACAGCCGCCCCAACAGGCAGTGTCCCCGTTATTGGACTATGAGGGTAGTGGCTACCCTCTTCCGCCCTCAAATCAGACCCAGTGAGGCAGATGCTTGTGCTGGCCGGTTATTGGACGCCTGGTCACCATAGAGACACAGACAGTGATGCAGGGGCTGAGAAGAAAGCTTGCCACGAGAGCTGACACGTGATGTCATTTCAGTCAAAAGTTATTGTTTATTTTTTTACAGGTGCTTACTGCTATTAGTGAACAGTGTTATGTTTCTTTTGTCAAATATATATTTAGAGAAAAAGAAAAGCCTTAACGCAGCTATAATTATGTATTGGAATAAAAGAGGTTGAGTGGATAACATCTTTAATGCTTTAATATATTTTTTTTGTGTAAAACAGGATAGAAGAATGCTGACATCATTGTAAGGCCTATGTGGCTTCTAGCATTTACCAACACCTACAGTACAGTACATTTGTCTACCCTGTGTAACCACACTGTCATATAAACCAACCGCAATAGCACACTGCAGCATGACTTCATGAAAAGTACCTCTGCTGAACAAGGCCATCCCAAAAATGTTACCATAAATGTACTTCTTCACATTTGGCTGTTGCATAATGATAGTTCTCATCCCTGTTTTGGGGTTAAAACGAGAATATTAGCTAGGCTAATCTTATCGTGGATAAACAGATTTTTTGAAGTGGTAGAAAGAACTTTGTCACTTCAATTTGTTATTTGAGTATGTTCACTATTTCAGCTTGACGGTATTTTTTACACGTGGACCACTTTCCAGCCAATCTCAACCCATCAGTCTTATTTTGCTCACTAGGGCAGATTTGAATCTTATAAAGTCTTTATAATCCAAACAATTCACATAGCTAGCGAGTAGCAAATATGTTGGAATAATTCATCACAACAATGTGTGTCAATAAAACAACACCACATTGTCAAGTTCTTTTTATGCTTTGATAATCAATAAACTACTACTGTTTTTGCACATCGTCCTCAACAACCTGTAGTAAATTTAGGTTTTATAACTTTTTTATGTCTGTCTGTTACATGGTGTAGTTACTGTACAGGTAAATGGAAGGGCCATCAACAAAAAGTAGCCTAGTTGAACCAAGTTACTCCAAAAACCTCATTTGCTTCTTCCTTTTTCATTAATGTGCGCAGGAGTGTTCAACAATTCTGGTTTCGGTAAAGCCATGGCGCTGTTCAACAATTATTAAGTCAAAACTGTTGCAGTTTCATATTTTCCAAATCAGTCATGCGTTAAACCAACTGATAATACACAACTGTAAGGTATATTAGATCATTTAAAATAGCACTGCATTTTTCATAACTATGGTAATGTATGTGGTGTGATAATGTAAGCTCCTAATCTCCTATTCATTAAAATGTTTTTCAAATTAGTACACAAATTATCTTACCTTCTATGGATTCTTTCTCCAATATGTAGGGGCTTTCCTTATAAGGAAAATATGAGCGTAAGAGCAATGAGTTTATCTCAAAATGAACCCATTTAGTTGAATGATATACAGTATGTAGTGTATTACCAGAGGTGGAAATCCTACTTAAGTATTCAAGTAGTGTTACTTTAGTTAAAACTGACAAGTACAAAAACTCTGACTAAAATCAAATTTACCTCAACATGTATGCAGATATCTCCACCGTTCGAGGGAGGCAGACCTTGCATTGCATTTAGAACCTACTGCCTTCTCCATCATCGGGAACAACTCGTTCAAGTGCGGCCAGGGATGCTCCGTCTCAGGGCAGCTGGAACTGCTGGTACTAAGCACAGCAGCACCAGCATCATCATCATAACATTCTGGGAGTTGGACTACTTCATCCATGTTATTAGCTATTTCGGCCAGGCTAGCTAGACAAACTTCACGAAGTGTAATCAAATGAGAAAGGTTATTCTGTCGTGTGCTAGTTTATTAAATTGTTCTGTTTTGCGCGCAGTTTAATTTAAATTGGTCATTGCACTCATTTAAAACTAGTCAGTAACGGAATGCAAATTAAAACTATCAAAGTAGAATAGATATTTTTAAATGTAGGTACTCAAATCAAATAAAAGCATACAATTTAAAAAAATACTAAAAAAAAAAATACCACATTTTCAAAAACACTAGAGTACTAAGTACAGTAGAGTATTTGAAATGAGTTCCTTTACACCTGTGTATTACAGAGAAATATTTTTACACATGCAATGTATCTTTCCATCCAGCACTCTTGAATTGAAATACCATCCTAGCAATGTCCAGTCAGTACATCATTAGTGATAAAAAATGTTGGTCCACTGCTTCTTGAAAAAACAAATTGACTGTTGGGAACTAACTAGTTGACAATACGTGTGATTTCCCTTGGGATTAATAAAGTGATATTCTACACGGATCTGCAGATATATCGATGACAAACTATGACAAAGATAATTACGGCAGTTGCTACCGGACATTAAAACGTAAACAATAATTATCAGACAATAATTCCGTTTTTTTTAATGACAAATATCAAGTTTTCAAGGCTTTTGTAAACCAAATGTTCACAAACATTTAGACTTTTGCTTCTCCTCCAGAATACAGCTTCAGTCCACATCGTTTGATAAATACAGGAAAAGAAAAAAGAAACGGAAAAGCAGATCTACAGGCTACCAAAAATCATCATTATGAGAAGAGTAGTCCAGGCCTATTTTGAGCAGTACAGAGGACAGTAGAGGGACAGCTGTAACATCAGATACTTGCTCTCCAAAGCCCGCTCTTCTGTCTCCGCTTGCTGACATGAAGCCAATTAAACAACTCTCATTTCACATTTCCTGTCTGCTTCTACTGATAGGCTCTTTAAAATGTTAACATTTTTTATTCCCATACCCAATTCATTAACCCTTTCTGATGGAGAGAATGAGCATACGGGTATACTTTTTAGAGGGGTATAAAGTCCATTGGGGAGAACAAGGCTAGCGTGTAGAGACTAGTGAGTGTATCGACTGATTCAAATGTAGTCCTTAAAAAAAAAAAAAACTACATTTCAAAAACATCCCCACTCCTTCTCATTCTTTGAAACAAAACTTTTCAAACACTGTAGAACTCAGGCACAGAGAAACAAATGCACCGTTTCTATGTTATTTGTCATTTTAAATCTTATGATTTTGATGTTAACTACAATGTTACAAGTTAGTTCATAAATAGGTTTCTAACTAGATGTAAGGACTATTATGATTTTTTTTAACTTCTTTAATATTTACATGGTAATCAATTTGGAACATGTAATTTATAGTAGAAATTCAATTCCAGATAATAATACTAAGATTAAAATAAGTTGGCATGATTCATACAATTACCATTTAATTGTTACTCTGCAGTAATCGGTTGAACGTCTGGACAAAGGGGGTCACTTTTAAAACCTCCTCATGCCTTAACAGTTGACAGCTTAAAAGGTAGAGTCCCCTCCAAAAGTATTGGAACAGTAATGCCAATTCCTTTATTTTTGCTGTAGACTGAAAGCGTTTGGGTTTGACACCAAAAGATGAATATGAGACAAAAGATCAATATGTCAGCTTTTATTTCCAGGTATTTTCATCTGGATCTGATAAACAACTTAGAAGATATCATTATTTGAAAAGAAAGACCACATTTTTAGATGAGCAAAAGTATTGGAACAGATAGACTTGAAATGGATTTAAGTGAATAAGACTCAATATTTTGTTGCAAATCCTTTGCTTTCAATAACTACATCAAGCCTGCGACCCATAGACATCACCAAACTTTTGCATTCTTCTTTTGTTATGCCTTTCCAGGCTTTCACTGCAGCCTCTTTCAGTTGTTGCTTGTTTTGGGGGGTTTCTCCCTTCAGTCTCCTTTTAAGAAGGTAAAAAGAATGCTCTATAGGGTTTAAGTCTGGAGATTGACTTGGCCAGTCTAGGACCTTCCACTTCTTGCCCCTGATGAACTCCTTTGTTGCTTTTGCAGTGTGTTTAGGGTCATTATCTTGCTGCATGACAAAGGATCTCCCAATCAGTTTGGTTGCATCCTTCTTTAAATTGGCAGACAAAATGTTTCTGTAGACTTCCGAATTCATTTTGCTGCCGCCATCATGTGTTACATCATCAATGAAGATTAATGAGCCCGTCCAGAAGAAGCCATTGAAGCCCAAGCCATCACATTACCTCCACCGTGTTTCACAGATGAGCTTGTGTTTTGGGGGTCATGAGCAGATCCTTTTGTTCTCCAAACCTTAGCCTTTCCATCACTCTGGTAGAAGTTAATCTTCGTCTCATCAGTCCATAAAACTTTTTCCCAGAATTTTTGAGGCTCGTCTGTACTTTTTGGCAAAATCCAGCCTGGCCTTCCTATTCTTTATGCTAATGAATGGCTTGCATCTTCTGGTGTAGCCTCTGTACTGTTGTCCATGAAGTCTTCTGCGAACAGTGGATTTTGAAACCTTCACTCCTGCCCTCTGGAGGTTGTTGTTGATCTCACCAACAGTAGTTTTAGGGTCTTTCTTCACAGCTCTGACAATGTTTCTGTCGTCAACTGCTGTTGTTTTCCTTGGTCGTCCCGTTCGATGTCTGTTACTTAGTACACCAGTAGTTTGTTTCTTCCTGAGGATATTCCAAATTGTTGTACTGGCTATGGCTAGTGTCTGTGCAATGGCTCTGATTGATTTCCCATCTTCTCTTAGCTTCACAATTGCTTTCTTTTCACCCATAGACAGTTCTCTGCTTTTCATGTTGATTACTATAACTGCAGTCTGCACAGGCAAAACCAGAATCTGAAACTGAGCCTAGACATTCAGTGTTATTTATTGTTTGAATAATAAATGTAATAAGACACACCTGGGCAACAAAACACACCTGTTAGTCACATGTTCCAATACTTTTGCTCAACAAAAAATGTGGTGTTCCTTTACAAATAATGATATCTTCTAAGTTGTTTATCAGATCCAGATGAAAATACCTGGAAATAAAAGCTGACATATTGATCTTTTGTCTCATATTCATCTTTTGGTGTCAAACCCAAACGCTCTCAGTCTACAGCAAAAATAAAGGAATTGGCATTACTGTTCCAATACTTTTGGAGGGGACTGTATATCGGAATGTCACATGACTTGAGACCAGCAAGTCGGATCCTTTCCACAGAGATAGTTTAAAAAGTAGTGAATAATAAACTAAGAGTCAGCACTCATTGGCCTTCAGTGCAAATGTACCAACGATTACTTTGAAATTATCTTTGGGTCTGACAAGCCCAGTCACTATCCTACTAACCTCGTCCTACAAACTATGTCTTGAATTTGTTGTTTCGTTAAAATACTGCGAGTAGTTTTCCTTTGTATTAGTGGATTTAAAAGCCATGACTGTCTCAAAACGAACCCCTTAGTCAGCCGATTCAGTAGTAAGTCTTAACAGAGACACTTTTGTTCCCTGGCCTCCCCACACAAGCGATGTACCTTTCTGTCCAGCAGGGGGCCCAACACGCCTAAACTGAATGATCACAACAATGTCAAGTCACAGTAAATGATTATCGTTGATAAAATGGGCTTCAATGCTAACATGCTTGCTGCACTGCTTCTTAAAAGCCTACAACTAGTAGTTAGCTACTATGTACACTTGATAACCCATACAATGGAGAAGCCATTACAATACGAATCCAACATGATGCATAGGTGGAACTCGTGTTGACTTAATCGTAGTAATGGATTGCCTCCGAATATTTCACTAGAAAGGAATCGTAGAAGTACAGTATAGGAGCATTTATCACATTAGTTTACAAGTTGCATCGTCACTTGGTTTGTTTGGGAGAATGACAGAAGAGCTTCATCTAGTTAATGTCTTGGTAGTAGGACGTCCATGTGCTTCTGTTAAAACATAGCCTCTGCACATGGACCAATATGAGAGGTCTCCCTTCTTTTTCTCAGCTCTCGGACATAAACAGTGGCGTCGCTATGAAGCTATGGTGGTTGATCCGGTCACACGGTGGTCGAGCACGTTGGGAGTTCCCGCTCATGAGACGAGACGCGTGTGCAGAAGACAGATCACACAGTGCAGGGCACCTGTGCTTCCCGTCACCAGCGCCTTGTCCAGACCAGCTACAGCAGAGACTACTGCCAATGAGAGGCCGGCCTAGGATCAACATCGCTGATATTACAGTTGAACATTGACGGCTATTAAATACTGAGAGGACCTGTGAGGCACTGTTACAAAGAGAGGGGGCCGAGAGGAAGTCTGCTTCTCTTTTTTTCCGTCCATACTGGAGACACAAAAGACAACGCGCACGGTTCAAATCAGAGGTCGACGTGGACCTCCGTAGGCAGAGAACTGGTCAAAACAAAACGTGGAAGAGATATGGTCACCTCATACACGGGGGAAGGCGGAAGCCGCGGCGAATGACATTCAGTGCACACTGGCTATGCCTGCCCATGACTGTGGTAACGCGTTGAACGGTGGAGAGAGAGAGAGGTATAGCTGGGCTATCGTAGGCTTTACAGTACTGAGGAGGGAGCGAGTATAGTGTAGTACAGTGGAGTATACAGGCCTTGCATAGTACAGGGTTGTCAGTTGTGCTTGAGACGCAGCTTGGATGAGTCATCGGTCAGCTAGTACAGAGGTGAGTAATGCCTTGCGCCTTTTAGACGGTAGCACCATGTGACGTCTGGTTTACCTCGACAAATCCCTAGGCGGCGGTAGGACCGCCTGCGGCAGATTGCTGTGTGTGAGCAGCGGACGACGGCGAGATGCGCGCGAACAGACAGTGAAGTAGGGGCTCTTCTTCCTACTCTGCCTTGCAGCTAGTGGCCAGCCCTTTGACACGGCAGGGCGTCTGTCCAGCTGAACTGTCCAGTGGGAACGTTGGCACGCCGCCCTAGAGTCCGCCGGGTGTAAAGCAGACGTGGCATGGCGGAGAAACAGGAAGGCACGTGTCTCAATAAAATAACCCCCCCCACACACACAAACCCACCCACGGCGGAGCCGTTCTCTCCCCGCCCTCAGACGAGCCCGGAGCCGTTGTGCAGGCGATCCGACGCCAGAGTGGGAGGAGGCGGGGTTATTGCTTTGAGGGTGTTGCCGGGGCAACTGAGGCTGCTGTGCCCCCGGTTGAGCACCAGCTGGGTGGGCTGCTCGGGCCGGGGAGGGATGAACACGGGGCAGGAGCGGGTGCGGGCGTGGCTCTTCTGGCCCCCGACGTGGCAGATGAGGTCGCTGACGGTGCCCAGCGGCGGCATGCGCTGGCGCCACACCTCCGCCCGCTCCTCCTTGTGCTTGATGGAGTACCAGGTGAGGAAGATGAAGATGAAGCCCACGAACTTGAGGCTGGCCGCCAGGCCGAAGTAGACGAAGCGGAAGGAGGTGACGTCGTACTCCCAGCAGGAGCCGTGCACGCCGCAGTCCTGCTGCCACAGCATGCAGGTGGTGTCGATCACGGCCCCGAAGTAGATGGGCGTCGGGATGTAGGCTGGGGGGGGGGGAGAGACCGACGAAAGGACAGTCAGCCATGCGTTTGCTAATCATCTCCTTCAACTGGAGAAGCACAGTGGTTCCACAAGTGCTTAACAATCGCAAGAGGCCGATAGTTCAATAACGGATTGTTACTGTTGTCAATACATATGTGCACCACAGGGTGGCGCTATACACAAAGATTCAGACCTGATCATCCTGTACTAAATCTGCTTGCTCAGCACAAACAGACCCGAGTAGACATACGGTGAGCCTAATGCAAACACCTGAACCTTAGACTGTACTTGTTTAGCCCTAATACTTACTGAAGTCAAACTAATCACTGGCATGTTTGCCCATCAAGGCTTATATATTTGACACCCTCCGGCAGCTGGGACCAGATTTAATGTGTTGACAGTACAGAAGCTGGAAGGTCAAAGATAGGCTGCAGCACATTTCTCTGACGTTCCAGGGGCTGCGCAACAAATCTTGACTGAAAGTCATTTCTGGAACAGAGGGAGGGGACCTTTTCACTGTGAACCTCACCTAGAGTCCTTAGCAGGACAAACTGCATCCCCAAGGCAAAAGGCCTCTCCTGCTCATCCACCGACCTAAAAACACACCGACAGACAGTGAGCTTTAGACAAAGACAATACCTAGACAATTTAGGAAAAACGCCATTTATAAACCCATAAAAGATAATAAATATCAAGCTTGTGTCAAGTCAGGGGGGGGGGCGTCTTACTGTACCTGAGTGTGACAATAATGGCGGAAGGCTGGGCACAGGCGGTGATGAGGGTGACGATGAAGAGGAAGATGAGGAAGGGGATGAGGGTGTTGCAGGTGCGGTCACACTTCCCCGACACGGCAAAGCCGTTCTCGTTGAGGTAGGTCTTGACGATAACCAGCTGGAGCTGGTTGCCTTGACCACCGGACGGCGGGGTGATGACCTGTCTGCTCTGGACACAGCCGCAGTCCGTGTAGTTCCTGATCTGTGGACACATGACACACACCCCCCGCCCTGTGAGGCAATCTTGTAGAGACACTTTGGTCCCTCCTATATGGAGATGGCATAGCGTAGCGACAGTAGGCAGTGGTTTTATCATCCAGCCGTATATGTCTGTGGGGTACGGCCCTGTCTGTCGGTGAGAACCGGGCAAACTGACCCCAGTGCTGTCGTTGCCCACGGTGCTGCACCCGGCCAGACAGGGGTTGAAGTAGGTGATGCCGTCCGAGCCGCACACTGGAGCGTACTCGTGGATCTTACAGCCACAGTTAACGTTACAGCTGCCGGTCAGGTTCCTGTGGGCCATGGTCAGTGTTGGCCTGCATACAGACAGGTGGAGAGAGGAAAAGAGAAAGAGAGAACAAGAAAGAGAGCAAGATAGAGGGTAGATGGGAGCAAAAACAACGGTTATGTTAGTATAAATGTAATCCATAAGAACGCCACGCAAAACCTTGACCAGCCGACCGAAAGAATGTGCAAGCCCGTGTGAGAGAAGGAGGAGAAAGACAAAGAAAGATCAACACAGGACGAGAGAGAGAGTTACACTGAATAAACAGGCTGTGTGGGAACCTCTTTCCAAAAGTCAACCAGGTCTTTGCTTCCTGCTGCGGCAGGGGCAGTGAGGCACACCCTGGGTTGACTCAGGGAAGCCTGGCCTGAGGGCCCGGGGCTAGCCCCAGGACGAGAGGAACAGCCGGGGGGACGGGCTCTAACACAACAAGCCCGAGAGAATCCACAACTAGCTCAGCCAAGAACACATGCAGGGCAGAGAGAAAAAAAAACAGATCGGTCAACATGTGAGAAAAAAAGAAAATCATGATGCAACACCATTGCCAGATTAATCGGCAAAAAAAACAGCTCGTTCAGAATCGGGACAACTTCCAAAAGACGCTCCAAACCTCTCACAGGAAATCACGACTTACAGCTTTTCAACCCGAAAATTGACATATGCTAGCCTTTACAAGACCATGTGGCATGTTAACACATCCTCTTAACATCCCAAATTCTCTGTAATAGTGGTGTACGGCATGGGGCACTTTGAGCGGGGGCAGTCGAGTTCAGGAGACGGCCAAAGGCAGTTTGTTCCGTTCTGATGTAACACGGCAATGTTCCAGGAGCGAGAGCAGGACAGTGAGGGGCACGGAACTCTGTCTGCCATGTTGGAGTCCCAAATGCACTCCCCTGATTATGCACACGGGCCGGCCTCTGACCAAACCCCGGCGCTAACGGAAGCCAACAGATGTTCCGAGTACAAACGTGAGCCATGATGCATTTAATAAAAAAAATTAAAAAAAGACAGCAGAGAGTAATCTCTCCGAGCGCGCCAGGACACAGAAGCACTCAGTGAGGCTTTTCCTGGTATAGTGGAGCCGTCAGGGAAGTTCCGGGCACACATCTGCTATGCGGCGATTTATTAAACAAAACATCAAGAGGGAGAATAGACCAAGACTGTGAGCCTGTGAGTGTGACGCTGTAAATCCAGCATGCGGCCCCCGGGGGCAGCTGAGGTGAGGACACCGCTTGCATTCCTCCTGGGAGCACCAGCAGGAACCAGGGGGCTGCATTGACCACTGGTTCACTGTCTGTCATCAAGGAGTGTGTTGCATACCGTAGCAGGCACCAGGACCCCCCCCCCCCCCCCCTGACAGCTGAAACGATGACAGGCACAGCGTTTCTGGACGTGACCTATGCAGGGACCAGGGATCACTCCGGCGTGTTACACGAACGTGTGTGTGTGTGTGTGTGTGTGTGTGTGTGTGGGGCTGTTGCGTTCGCACAAGGAAGTGCGCCCACAGACTAGCAGGAACTATTCCGCGAGCCGTCTGGCTGCGACAGTGAAGAAAAAAAACACCCACTTGGCGTTCATCAGATGACGCTCCGAAATAGAAGTGCGCGAGTCACAGCCGCCACAGAGCAGATACTGGCGTTGCCAATGAATCCCTCACACTCTACTGTAGCAGCTCGGATTCAGCAACAACAGGCAGGAGAACCCCCCCCCCCCCCCCCCCCACACACACACACACACACACACACACACACACACACACACACACACACACACACACACACACACACACACACACACACACACACACACCATTTCCCTTTGTGTGCTCGGAGTGTTGAGTGTTGAACTGAGTGTTTTATGGTGTACTTAAAAAACATCTCTGTTAACTTAAAGGTTCAGGCACTTCTAACAGTTAACGGTCTTGAGCGTGGCTGAACATTGGATTAACGGCGTTGAGGTGAAACATTTGGAGGTATATTCGCGGTTCCGCCATTGCAGTGTTCCTAAACGGTCTGGTCTGTAGAGGGTGGCCCAGAGGGTGGCCCAGCGTGAGACAGACGCGCTGTGGTGCGGAGCCTCACCCCGTGGTGTAGGGAATGTTGATGCCCCCCAGGTTGATGCTCTCGCAGCCCACGATGAAGAGGGTGGAGAAGCAGAGGAGCGACACGCCGCTGCAGATCATGGCCAGCTTGGCCGACTCGCGGGCGCCCAGCTTCAGCTTCTTGATGATGTAGCCCCCCAGGACAATGCCCACGCCCGCGCTGGGAACGATGATCAAGCCTGGGGGAGAGAGAAAAAGAAAGACAAGGCGAGAGAGAGAGAGAAAGGAGAGAGATAAGCGTGTTTATATGACAGTTGGAGACATGGACACCGGGCGTTCGAGTAATATTTTCACACTGCAAAGCCAACTGCAGTCCGTCTGTCCCGTGAGGGCTCAGTGGCGGCTGCTTAAGGCTCCGGCCTGCAGAATCTGCTGGGCTCCAGCAGAGCAGAACACCAGCTCTGTGTGAGTGCTGGGCTAACTGACAGGGCGGACGGGGAGAGGGTCGAAGCTGGCTGCGGGGGCAGGATGGGGGTCAGCGTGGAAATCGGGCCCGGAGAGGGAGCACATGTACGTTAACGAGCCCAGCCACGGGCTCTCTCGGCTAAGGGAGAGTAAGAAGGCATGGTGGGGGGTAGGGGGTAGAATGCAGGGTGTGCATTCTGTCTGTCTGTCTGTCTGTCTGTCTGTCTGTCTGTCTGTCTGTCTGTCTGTCTGTCTGTCTGTCTGTCTGTCTGTCTGTCTGTCTGTCTGTCTGTCTGTGTGTCTGTGTGTCTGTGTGTCTGTGTGTCTGTGTGTCTGTGTGTCTGTGTGTCTGTGTGTCTGTGTGTGTGTGTGTGTACAAATACGAGAGAGAAAGCGAGAGAGTATGAGATGAAGAGGGAGAAGAGTGATTAATACAGGGAATACCATGTTCCACTACCCAACCAAGCACACACAAACTAATCCAGAACCGCTAAGTAACACTCCATTTGCAGTGCCTCTGTAAGCTCGCTCCATGGGGGGCTGACATCAGACAGCGGTAGCTTATGATTATCCAGACCAGTATATCCCTATAAGTGCATGTGTTTCTGTGTTACCGCTTACTTAAACTCGCTCCTTTCCACCCACACTATTTATATATACACACACACACACACACACACACACACACACACACACACACACACACACACACAGTAAACTGTTGTGGAAATAGTAATTCCCAAATAATGTAACATTGATGAACACTTGACAGCTTCAACATGCAGGAGGACCATCAAGTATCATAAAGGCTTCCACCAGAACCCTTCTCTCCTCAGTAATATCAGCACATATCTGTGTAATAGGAACAGTGATTTTAGCAATATGTAAATGTGTACTCGATTACTTCTGCTCCTCAGTTGGCAAACAGTGGCACAATTTTGGCTGAAGGGGAGAGAGAGTACACAATATCAATAGGCGGTTGATGACTGGAATAAAATGAGAGTTCATAAGAGGAGGTCTTATTAAAGGAAAAGTAATTAATTGAAAAGAATGTCACTGTACAGGGTTGAACAAAGAAACTAGGCAAAGCAGAGGGATGAAAAGAGAGGAAGGAGAGAGGAAGGTGAGAGAGACAAAGAGAGGGAGAAGGTTGCAGCTGTGTGCTCTCCCTTCCATTTCTCGAACACAATTCATAAGCATCATGCCAGCTCATTCCTTCACTGAGAAACCATACACAAACAAACACGCACATCAAATATACACATGCTTTCATAAAACAGTTTTACATGCCTCTGTTCACACCCTGGCATATTTCTAGTTTTCAGCTAACAGCTCAGCTCATAAAAAAAATAGAAATAAATAAAACACATACACGGCTACAACAGTGTGTGTGTGTGTGTGTGTGTATATGAGTCTTGATGATGCAATAGCAAACTGTCATTTGAAACACAAGGCCAATCAGCTTCTTTTCTTTTCTGCAATCATCCCCCCCCCCCCCCCTCTCCTCTCCTTATCCATGTTTTACTTTCCTCTCATCACAACAACCTGGCATCAGTCTGGGTAGCCATGACAACCACAACTCCCGTTAGCCTTTCCCCTGGTATCCTGGCAACAGGCAGATGAGATGAGCTAACCAAACAGTCTCACTGATTGTGTTAAGCCTGTCAAATTTGAAGCGACACACTCATCTTGAATTCACATACACTTAGTATGAAGCAGTCAATTTATTTGTATCTACAATAATTGTAAAACAAATTCTTTGCAATATGACCAGATAGATTAAAGTGCTTACATGATGACTGAGACATTAGATCGTCGTTGGTCACATTGTGAAATAAATAAATAAATGTGATGAGTGGACTATGGGGATTGCTGACATGGTTTGAGTAAGAGGGAGAAAGAGACAGAGAGAAAGGGCGAGAGAGAGAAAGGGCGAGAGAGAGAGAGAGAGAGAGAGAGAGAGAGAGAGAGAGAGAGAGAGAGAGAGAGAGAGAGAGAGAGAGAGAGAGAGAGAGAGAGAGAAAGGGAGAGAGAGAAAGGGCGATGGGACAAACGGGTCTAATTCTTGTTTGGGCTGTGAGTCTGGATGTGACCGGAGCTCTCAATGACCTCCCACTGCCGGCATGAGTCATAGTCTAGCACCACTCTCAGGCTACTCTTCAGTCAGGCGGTCCCTGTATCCGCAAGTCTGTGTGTGTGGGTGTGGGTATGTGTGTGTGTGTGTGTGTGTGTGTGTGAGTGAGTGAGTGGGGAACTGCAGCACAGCTAGGATACAGTGAGGTGGAGGGAAACCAAATGACACCCGTAGAGTAGCAGACCAAAAGGTTACCCGTGTATATGCTGGCGTTGGAGGCGGGGATGCCGAACTGGGACTCGATGAACTTGGGGATGAAGGTGATGAAGGCGGTGACGATGGCACACTCGGCCGTGTAGGAGAGGCTGACGAAGAGGAAGGTCATGTTGCTGAGGATCCTCACGGCCGCCTTGGGCAGTTCTGCAAAAAACACAACGGGGGAAACACACACTCAACTCACTGTGAGACGCGGCGGGCCGGACAGCCACCGCGCTGCCACACGCGCTCGCCGCAGAACAGACTAAACGGTCAAGTGGAGTGGGGTCACCCTGAGTGCACCGTGACGAGGGCAAACAGGCCCGGCTGTGGCGGGCCCGAGGCCACGTGAGCCGGTCGGCACGGACGACGCCCCGGCCTTAACGCCAGTCAACCAGAAGGGATATAAATAACTCGGTTACCAAACAGAACGGAGTGCTCAAGTCAAATCCCACAAAAACGCTGATGTGTAATATTAGTCTCCTAATAGACGTCTTGTGAGAATAAGAAGACTACGTAACAATAAACAGTATAACTGAAAAAGAAATAGCTAATGTAAAAAGGATGGCCAGTGATAAAACTCCTATAGGGGTGCAGAGGTTGGCTGGCTACTACGGTGGCTACCACTCCAGTTGAAAGACCTTTAACTAGATCTGGTCAGCAGGTCTAAAGACAGTCTAGCAACTGGCTGATGAAGTGCAATACTTCTCAGTAAAATGTCTTCGGAGTGGGGGCAGAAGTTCTCTAAATCACTTTAATAAGTGACAGGGCACTTAGGTGTTGAGATGACAGAGGTGTCAAAGATCCTTGAGAAGTCCAATAATTGGTGTGGGATTCCTCTCTGTTTATGGCACAGACTGACAATTAGTGACCATGGCCATTACTGGTCCGTTGTAAAGAGGGGACCTTTCTGTCCACGACTAAAGCTGTTTCTCTCCACACCTCCGTAGGAGTCATAAATCACAGAGATATTTCAGTCTCTAGAGTGTGTGTGTGTGTGTGTGTGTGTGTGTGTGTGTGTGTGTGTGTGTGTGTGTGTCTACGCGTGTGTGTTGCCACGGTGCTGCAAGTTTAATGTACCCCTAAAATGACAACCTACTCAATTACGCATTCGCCCACTCGGCCCGTGACGTGTGTACGTGTTGTCACACGAGGGTGGTCATGAAGGCAACGACGGGGGGGCTTCAACACTAAAACCCTGAGCAAGGCTTTGGATTACCAAATTCCAGTTATAATTAGGGGCACGTCTCAACTCTGTAAGTCTCACTTGCAGCTCCCTCCTAAGTCCATACGAACAGAGAGAACAAAGAAAGACCTGGAATGAGGTTAAGAGGGGTTTTAATAATAACTACTCTGGTATGTTACATCGCTGGCTCCGGGTGGCATGGAGACTGGGCTTGGGGCGGGGAAGGGGTGATGGGGTTCGCTTTTAACCAATCACTGGGCTAATCTGGCTGCGAGTGGGCGGAAAGAAACACTAGCATCTGTTAGCATTAATCAGAATGAGAGTACAAACAGGATCACGCTAATTAATTTATTTCTCTGCCGGAGATGGACTCTTATCTAGTCTGGAGGGGCCCAGATGGTGCTGGTCTTGTTGCCGTCTGAAAGCAGCTGGTCTCATCTCCGTGGCACTATGCGTTGAACAAACGGGGTTTCAAAAACCCTTCCATCGTTTATGACCGTCGTGCAACAAGCTTGTCAACTGTACACCCGCTCGTTCGTAGCGTACGCAGTGGGCAAAACGACGTAAATGGTTTCACCCTGAGGCTCGTCGGTTGTGGAACAAATCCATTAGATAAAAGGATGAGGCATTTGTGAACCCTAGGCCAGGAGCTGGTGAGGGAGGGAGTGGATCCTTCAGCCCCGTTCCCCATCATTTCAGACATGACCATGGGCCGGCGGACATGGAGATGAAAGCCAGAACAACATGAACTTCCCCGAAGGTCAGCTTAGCGACTGCAGCTGTGAAAAGGGCCATTCCTCTGCCGCGCTAGATTTCAACAAAGTGCTGAATTTGTCCTTTTCACACAAACACAAACACGCACAGGCACAAATACAAGGACACTGCAGCAAATGCATTCAACACCCAACACTAAAGCACCTGAGTTTGCGAAACGGCTCTTTTTTTTTTTTTTATTATTATTATCCCTGCTGGGATAGCTAGCTGGAAAGTCAGCTTAATCTTGTGTGGATCTGGAGCATTTACACACAATATGGGTTGCACCATTATAATATTTTAACGATGTATCATATTTTGTATTCAAATAATATCCCCAGGAAATCCTGTCTACAAGATGAATTAGGGGGTCTTAGCAGTGGGGTGCGCGAACGCGTGATAAAGTGTGTGGGTTTGGGTTGGCCTGAG
Source organism: Aplochiton taeniatus (assembly GCA_017639675.1). NCBI lineage: Eukaryota > Metazoa > Chordata > Actinopteri > Galaxiiformes > Galaxiidae > Aplochiton > Aplochiton taeniatus. The sequence continues at coordinate 11,595,746 of CM030174.1, read as the reverse complement.
CGTTAGTATGCCGAGCCTGAAAGCGTGACTGGTGTCTCCTGAGAGCTCATGTAGGCGGAAGAGGAGGCAGAGCAAAGACAGGGAGCCGGCGGGGGGGAAACCACCAAGAGCAGGGCTTCTAACTAACCAGGGAACCCTCCCCAGGAAAACAAGAACACGGCACACGCAGACCGTTTGTAGGTGAACCTAGAGAACCTACTCTTTATGAGGCCAGCGTCCGTCGACTGTCAAGACGGCGTGCCTCTGGTCCAGGCCAATAAGAGGACGGTTGTAACGAGCGCTTGGAGCTTGTCCATGCGAATCAATAGGAGGAGGCTGGAGAGTGCCTCCTGCTATTAGATGAGACGGCCGAGCATGCTCATCGATTGAGTTAAAGGCCCATTTAGGCCCGTCGACAGCGCACAGCTCCCCCCGCCGAGCCAGGAGGCCGGCGGGATCAGAGGCGGCCGGAGGAGGGGCTGGAGCTCCGGAGGGGCGGGGGGGGCGGGGCTTGCGGGATTTTTACCTTTGATGTCCTTCCCAAAGCCCATGGAGGAGGTGACGTTCTGGCCGCCCTGGCTGTTGGACTTCTCCTTCATGACGTCGTCGTCGCTGGACACGTCGTCCGCCGTTCTCATCATCTTCTTCTTCTTCTTCTTTTTGCGCCTCTTGTGACGCGGCGGCAGCTTCTTGGGGAAGGCGAACATGGGGAAGATGACCAGCAGCATGGCTATGGAACACAGCAGGAAGCCACTCCACCTAAAGGGGGGGGGGGGAGATACCAGACAGCATGTTAGGAGCGTGTGCATGCCCAGGAGGAGGGGAGGTTCTGTTGGACGCACGCGTGAACACAAACGACATTCGTGCCTTTGAATCTTTCATGAAATGTCATTCCCTCCGTCTCTTTCCGTCCGGCTCGCACGCCCCCTCTTACCAATTGCCAACGAAGCGCGGGTCACTCTGGTCGATGTTGACCACCGTGGTGGGGTCCACGTAGAAGCCGATGAGGACGCCTCCCAGTAGGTAGCCGGCTGCAGGTCCCAGTGCTCCCATCACATACATGATAGCTGGAAAGGATACACACCAGTCAGAGCCATGCTGGCACACTAGCACAGAAACAAATCATGCTGCATTATGTAATATTATTAACACGCAAGCCTATTCAAAGCAACGGAATGTATTTATCTTGTCGTGCGGCACAGGGGATAATAAACATTGCTTATTGTTTAGACAACACAAGGAGTGTTATACAACGGCCTTAAGAGTTACATCACACAGACTAAAGCCAACTTTCCCTCACAAATAAACGCTTATTTACGGCAAGTCCACTTTCCCCCTTTTAAAAGCCATTAACGCTGTTGCAGTGACTCAGCCAGCTTGCGAGCTGACCTGGGACCAGCGAGAGCCGCTCATGGTCCTCGAGGCGCGCCACGCCACATCTACGATGGCTGCACTGTAATCAGTGTGACCCGCTCCGTAATCCCTAAGGGCCGGTTCTACAGCCCTTGCCAATCTGCGGTGCAGACCCCCGCTGGAGGAGACTCCCGCAATGTCAGGGGGGCGTTACGGCAACACCTCTGTGCCCGCTTAGACCCCAGGGGGCTGAATGTTAATCCGGCGGCACAGAGATCCATCGCATCTACGAACCAATTACTAGCCTTCACTTCACCTGGAGAGGGGGACAGCTTGTGGACGTTAGATAACCACCGGTGGACGTATTGAGAACCCTATCAGACATCCGGGGGCTTGAAAAGTCAAACTGATTATCAGCCTTGGTAAGGGGTGTTCACGGTTACACCTGGAACATTTCTGTTAGCACTAGGTGAGTGTGTGTGTGTGTGGATGCTATCCAGGGGCTTATCGGGTTGTGCAGCTGGCGTTGTGCTTGTGCATTTAAATGGGTTTGAAGGGTGCAATGTTCTCGCTTGCAGACACAGCAATCGTTTTTTTTTTTCCAATTTCCGATGTCAGAAGCTGGCTTGCAAATTGTTTCCCTCTCTCGTGCTCTCTCTCCCCCGTACGCACGCACGCACGCACGCACGCACGCACGCACACACACACACACACACACACACACACACACACACACACACACGCACGCACGCACACACGCACACACGCACACAGTATGCCAGTCTAGCCACTGTCCTGAATGTTGTCTTCCCTCATCTGCAGGAGTTATTTGGATGCCGCCTTGAAATCCGAATCAGACTACAGCAATGTCTGTGTGCACGATCACTTCTGTTCAACTGGGGGGTAAGCAGGTGTCCATGTCTCATCTATAAATCGATCAAAATCAACCAGGGGAATGTTACATAACACACTCACAGGCACAAACACTGACCCACTCACTCACCTCACTCTTTCATCCAGGTTATTTGTTCATTAAAGTATAAAACCCTTATAAGGTATAACTCAGGAGTCAAATCATTTTACAATGATGAATTTAAATGTGTGGCGTTCCATAAAAAAAACGAACAAAAAATCCCGCCTACGAAAAAGTGTATGCTGAGGTGGATGTCTCACGCTAGAGGAAATCCTTTTCCCTCAGCCCAGGCATACACAATGCAAATATGTGTGTATGAGTGGGTGTGAGTGCTGTGTTGTCAGGGCCTAATTCAATCAAAGCTCAACTTTAAAAAGGGCCGCAGGGAAGCTTCCAGAGAGGAACTTATTCCTTAAGGCACAAAGAACCCATCTGTAAATCCTCTTATCAGTCTAAGACAGACAGACACAGACACACGGTGACATTCTCTACACACACACACTGTGAGCTATGCCAGAAATGATGGCCACGGCCGTTCCTTTGGCTATTAAACAGACACTCCAACTCCACACAAACACACACACCAAAAAAAGATCCGTTTTTCCAATGGGCAGAGTGAGTGTGGCTCATTGGAACACTGTGACTGAATGAGCTGCAGTGTGTGTGTGTTGTTTTGACACTGTGGCGGTTGCTCTCTTTCAGGCAGGAGACAAGGGGAGTACAGGGCGCTGTGGAGGGGAGATGAGAGGCTCCATCAAGGAGAATCATTACCAGCCCGCCGTGCAGGGGGGGGGGGGGGGCAGAGGGAGCGCGTGGTCCCCTGCCCGTGTCGCCGACGTGGACATAAATTAGCCCCTTGCTGTCGGTGGAACAGCTGGGCCCCTCTCTACCCAAACTCTCTCTCTCTCTCTCTCTCTCTCTCTCTCTCTCTCTCTCTCTCTCTCTCTCTCTCTCTCTCTCTCTCTCTCTCTCTCTCTCTCTCTCTCTCTCTCTCTCTCTCTCTCTCTCTCTCTCTCTCTCTCTCTCTCTCTCTCTCTCTCTCTCTCTCTCTCTCTCTCTCTCTCTCTCTCTCTCTCTCTCTCTCTCTCTCTCTCTCTCTCTCTCTCTCTCTCTCTCTCTCTCTCTCTCTCTCTCTCTCTCTCTCTCTCTCTCTCTCTCTCTCTCTCTCTCTCTCTCTCTCTCTCTCTCTCTCGGCCCCTTTTCATCCACACCATGCCCCCACATCTCCCGGCCAGCCAGCGGCGTGGCCCACCTTGCTACAGCGGGAAGACAAAGAGCGGACACCAGGCCCATCCGTCAGCGGCGTCAAGGACAGCCAAAGGTCTGCGCTTTTTATTATCCCTGCCTGATTAAAGGCCACTTGATAAAGCGGCCGACGTGGGGGAAGGCCTGGCGCACCGGGGCCGCTCGTGATTCACGGGGAATTCATTTCCGCCCCCGTAAGGGAGCGACGGGTCGATAAAAGTCGACGTTAACGACGTCCGCGGGGCAGAGCTACGTTCGAGCAAGCCGGCGTCCGTCGAGGCGTGATTGACACGTACCGGAAGGTGGGCTTTACGCGTTGCCCCGGAAACACCGGTCAGCACTGCTCCCCGCTGGACTGACGAATCGGGTGTCGCCGTTCCCCTTGCCTCGCATGCGGGTGACCCTCTCCTACAGCCCCTCTAGTGACGCGCTGGGGGCTGTCACAATCATGATATTTTAGTTGATGATCAGGCTAACTGCCACTCAGATAATTACTGTTACACATTTGCCTGTGTTCATTTGAACTTAGCTGACACATGGGCCTGGCAAAGAAGAACAGGCATTTATTGAACATGAAAATGTATTCATGAATAAACAAACACGAAATGTGTCTTTTCTGAAATAATTGCTGGCTTTGCAAATTAGACAAAATGTTGCTACCTCACGCAAATGTCAAAACGTACACCTTTCGTCATGTGCTGTCCTCCGCTTATATAAAAAGTCGCCCCAGTGCCACTTTGACAGCACAAATTTGCGGCACGTCGTGTAGTGCCAGGTTGGAACCAGAGGAGATAGTAGTGTATCAGTCTCTCTTCATCATGCAATCATTGCGACTCACTATCGACTAATGCACACATTGTAGCTTTTCCTTGATACGTGTCATTTCTGCAGCCATCTCTGTAACCCCACCAGTTCAGGTACAGGCCATTTACAATCCCCTGCTAGGGGTGGCCATAGCTCATGACCGTAGGGTTGATGTTTCCGTCAGGCATCTATTTTAATGTTTCGGCTGACTGGAGGGTGACGTGGGTGTGATGAAATGTCCATCTCCGTACGCTTGCCCGGCACCACACGGAGAGGCTGTTGCCAAGTAAAAAGGACCTGCAGGACGTCACAGCTGAGGCAGAGGAATGTGCTGGCGTGTGCAAACAGCGGGTGACCACACACACACACGTGGCGCACACAAACACACACGCGAGTAGGATGGATGACAGGGCCTGCATGGCAATGAGATGCGCACCACAGGCTCCACTCATTCAATTACAGCCCAGACCTTCACTAGTGGAACGTGAAGGACACCCCCTCCTCACACGGACACACGTGTAGAGGTAATGGATGAGGTGATCTCCACGGTGATTGAGTTTGGCGCTGTCCATTACAACCCGTCAGCAGCCTCACGGCCTACGCTCCACATTCGGTACGCCCGCCGTTTTGACATTGCAGGCCTGTGTTTGAAAGAAGTGACTTTACAGGAGGAGGAAGAAAATCTGCAGCCTCCCCCACAGCCACACCCACACCCACACACACACACACCCCCTAACCCCTACCCCCTACACGGTGTACATCAATGAACGGAACCAGGAGGAGAAAAGGTTAGAGCATTTGATGGCGCGTCCTTAACCCCAATTTCTCTTTTCAATTCCGGGGCCTATGATGGATGGACTGATGGATGGACACAGCTGTCAGGCAGCCTGCCTCAGTGATACAACGGCAAAGAGGAAGGGGTGATTTGCTGGAGCCAGACACAGAATGGAGGACGGCCGAGGGACAGTGGGGAGCAGGACAGAAAGAGTGGGCTAGGTGGAATAAAAAGACGGGAAAAGCGGGAGTGAGGAGGGGGTGAAGGAGGACCAATGCAGTGCTGCTGTGAAGTGAAGAGGCTGCCTCAGCAGCGTCCGTCTTCTGTGGACTAACCTTCAGGGTCTAGCGGGGTACCAGGGCCCCCCCTGCCGGTGCCCTCCGACGGCGCGAGAAATGCTGAACGGATGCCACTCAGACCCAAATCACAACAGAAGAAATGGGCTGAGAGGAGGAGAGGAGCAGAGCGGCCTACGGGAAGAGGCTTGAAGCGGCGGGAGATCCAGCGTGACGCACTCAGAGCCCCCCCCCCCTCCTCAGCTCTCCTCCTCCTCCTCCTCCTCTCCCCCTCAGCCCAACGCTCCTGAGACCCAGCCACTCAAGCCGAGCGAGGGAGCGAGTGGAGGAGGAGCAGGGCCAGGACCAGAGCGCACCTGCACTCCCCAATGACAAAGGCAATTACCACAAACTAATGAAGTGATTTCATTGCGTGTGGAAGACAGAGCGCGCTTTTCACAGCTTGCCACTGGACTAGAAGGTCAAACAAGGCAAAGCGGCAAAATTGCAATTCTGTCAGAATTGGACTCCCTTTTGCTGAACACGACTGAAAGCAGGTTTAACGGCATTGCTGAGGAAGAGTGATAACTGAGCAGAGAGCACTCTCACTCTCACTCTCACTCTCACTCTCACTCTCACTCTCACTCTCACTCTCACTCTCACTCTCACTCTCACTCTAAGGTGCGCGCTGTGAGAACCGCCCTGCTTAACCCGAGGACACGCACCCCAGAAGAGTTAGCTAGCACTATGAACCTGCCCTGCTCCAAACACGCCTGCGAATGAGTGGGTCATGTTTATTTGTCACTGTCAAAGGCAAAACAATGCAACTTAAGCAGCCCAACGATACACCGACCAGCATTCTGTACTGAAATGGTAGGAAAACATTCAGCAGGGAGGAGAATCGGACAAAGATGGCACCCTGCTGTGCGTCAACTTCAGTTTTACCAGGAGACAGTCAAACCACCACAGCCACTGTGTCACTGCAGCAATCAGGGAGATCCACACACAGCACAAGGCAGCCTCTTCCTGCCCCACCATGACGGGTCATCTCAAAGCCAGGCGGCCTCTGGGATGCTCACGGGGAAGAGAGGCTACAGCCCATCTGACAGCTGGGTGATAGATGACCTATGCAGTGGCTGCTCTTGTTTAATGCTCACAGAGAGAGAGAGAGAGAGAGAGAGAGAGAGAGAGAGAGAGAGAGAGAGAGAGAGAGAGAGAGAGAGAGAGAGAGAGAGAGAGAGGAAAGAAACAGCAAAGGCACAAAGAGCATATTTTGCAATTAGGAAGACTACATCCAAATTAAATTCCCCTCCAATTTGATTGTACTCTATGCATTATTTGCTTAGCATTCTTTTGATAACCGTAATATTGTTTTGGCAATACAGGTGTCCTCCTGTCATGCCAATAAAGCACACTTGACTTGTGCCAGACAGACACAGAGAGAGATAGAGAGAGAAAGAGAGAGTTTTGCTGGTAAAAGGGGGATGAATTTGGCCGTGTGACCTTGCCGGGGCACAAGGGGAGGGAAAAGACAATGAAACCGGGGTTGACGCAATTGTCATGGCAACTTGCTGACGCAGCAGTGTCTTCTTACCCGTTGTAACCTTATGGCTCTCCCCGGAGGGCATTGAGTGTGCAGCCTGACACACACACACACACACACACACACACACACACACACACACACACACACACACACACACACACACACACACACACACACACACACACACACACACACACACACCAGTAAAAGCAGACGGGATATAAATATGCACGCATACTATAAATAAAGGCAAAGCGTCCAATCCCATCCGCGACAGCATAGACCGATTCTGTTCCACATCCAATGTATTCTCCTCTCCTATTCATAGTGTGTGAGGAGGCGGCATGGAGGGTGTTTATCACCACCAGCCCCCTTTCATGTTGCACTGTGCACTGTTGACTAGTCCCATGACAGACGCAGCCTAGATGGCTTCGCAAATCCGGGGGAAACCCCAGCACCTGACAGGTGGAAGGAAATATGAGGGAGATGGGAAAGAAAAGGAGAGGAGCAAGAAAAAGGAGAGGTTTTGAACCAAATAGATAATGGGAGATAGACACAAAAGAGCAGGGTAGACTGAAAGGGGATACATTTGGAAGTAATGGAGGAAGAGAGAGCCAGCACTCCAGACTCCCGACCTAGCTACCGAGTGAACTCTACGAACTCTGTAATGCCCCCTAGGAACCAAGTCACCGTGGCTTACATGGACGCCGAGCACCACTATCACTCCCCAACACACGCATCTATACGAGCACCCACACGCAGGAGATAGTGGTGCTGGAACTGGGGAGCCAGTGGCGAACTGGTGCCAAGAGATAAGAGTGACTGGCACCAGGGACAGCCCCGCTCACTGACCCTGCTCCCAGGCGTACAGCAGGACATTCACACACACATCCACAGTCACACACCATACGCTGACACAACATGTCAGTGGGTGTGGGCGCGTGTGTCCGCCCTCGATAACAGGGTTAGTTGGGGTTGGGGTGGGGTGGGGGGGGGTGGTGTCTCTTTCTGGGGTTTGAACCTTGGGGCCATCAAATTAGAGTCAGATGGGGGGGCAATGGGGAGAGTGAAGGGGAGAATGAAGCACTGCGGAACGCCCCGCAGAGAGTTAAATTACACGACGCGGTAGCTGTGATATTGGGCATGTCACTTCACTGATGCAGGAAGATATGGGGCAAGGTGAACAGCAGACTGGGATGGATTAGCGTTAGGTCAACCTTGTGTGGAGCACATGACTCGCACTGACCGGTACAGCGGCAGAGAACACCCCCACTCCCTCCGTAATCGGATGCTGATTGGAGATCTGGGGCGTATGATCCAACTCCACCGCCCCCACCCTCTCTTCCCCTTCCCACCCCATCTGAACCCCCCCCCCACGGCACCTCGAATAAGCTCTTTAAGGACCAGTCACAAGATGCGCGCAGACAGCCAATCACCAAGTGACGCGTCCTACTGCCCTGCAGCTGGCTCAGTGATTGACCCCCGTGACCCCCCCCCCCCCCCCAAATAAACCAGTTATGGTGTTATTTGATCATTGAAATGGATGCCGTCTGCTCAAATGCAGGAGGGCGTGCCTGATGTAGGTTATACTAAGAACTGTTAAAAGTCAAAACAAATCAGGTTACATGAACATAATAATTATTACACAATGTCAACTGCACTAAACATTCTAGCAGTTTACCACATAAAACATGTGTTCTTTTAGAAGCCTTCACTGTGTCTTGCATTGCAACTCCCAGCCCTTTAACAGGCCTATGGAAAAAGTACGGTGCTCAACAATACAATGCTTCCCTTCCTTTGCGTGAGAATTGTCCGAATGCAGTCTCTCTAAGTAATATTAAGCTAGGCCCAGAACACCAGAACAGTGAACTGTGATGAATATTTGATGCCGGCAGCCGGCCTTTCTCCATACAGGGGGTCCCCAAGCTCACTTCACCGAATCAAATATTTAGAACAAGTAAAGAGGAAAGAGAATGGATTGCTGTCCTCTATTTTTAGACACTTAACAGATGGCTCAGAGGGAGGGGACCGTTAACTCAGTCCGGCCGGGTTGGGGGAAAACATGTTTGCTCTCAGTCTTTCACAGACTCTAACACTCTACACAATAAAAAAAAAAAAGATGTTTCACTGTGACAAAGCCTAGACCCCCACGGAGCCTTTTCCATTCATAAGTGGTTTTACTGCCATCATTCACAAACGTAAGCATGTGAATGCTGCTTCATTCTCCGACAAAATGGACGCCAAAGGAGGGGGCTGGACTCCAAATGGAGGTAGCTAACGGTCGCGTGAGGCCAGCAGAGGCCCCATCCGTCCATGTCTTGGGGAAAGGCTTTCGCCCCTATCATGGAACCGGTGCTCCTGGCACTGGCTCCCATCCAGCTTTAAAGGAATCTGGACGGGCGCTGAAGGCGAAGGGTCACAAATCTGCAGACAGCTGACGCCTAACGGCAGTGGTCGCAAAGAGCCATAGTCAAGAGCAAGGGGGAAAAAAACTGCTGAACGAAAGGATATCTAGAGGGCCGAAAATCACTCAACATAATCGCACAATCTCTGGTAGACGTGTGACGATGGAAGACGGACCGCGAATGCGTCACCTTGGTGTGCAGGAGAGTGGGGGTGGACGGGGCTTTCCTGGTGACTTGGGAAGGGCTCTGTCTGACCCGTTCAGCATTCAGACAGCCTCTTGTTTAGAGCGGCAGGCGGAGTGGAGAGGAGCATCTATGATCTACAGGGGGAACAAGACTTTCACCAGTTGATCGGAAATCTCTCTCTCTCTCTCTCTCTCTCTCTCTCTCTCTCTCTCTCTCTCTCTCTCTCTCTCTCTCTCTCTCTCTCTCTCTCTCTCTCTCTCTCTCTCTCTCTCTCTCTCTCTCTCTCTCTCTCTCTCTCTCTCTCTCTCTCTCTCTCTCTCTCTCTCTCTCTCTCTCTCTCTCTCTCTCTCTCTCTCTCTCTCTCTCTCTCTCTCTCTCTCTCTCTCTCTCTCTCTCTCTCTCTCTCTCTCTCTCTCTCTCTCTCTCTCTCTCTCTCTCTCTCTCTCTCTCTCTCTCTCTCTCGACAAGCCGATCAAAGCCCCACAGTGGTCCTTAACTGGCTTAGTGCTGGAATGCCATTAAAAAGCACAGCCTAAGAGAAATGTGCTAATCCTTTTGTACCTCTTTTCTTTCTTTCTTTCTTTCTTTCTCTCTCACTCTCCCTCCCTCCCTCCCTCCCTCCCTCCCTCCCTCCACACCTCTCTCATTCTCCATCAGGGATTCATCGTCAACGTCGGCAGACAGAATCCCTTTTCTTCCTCTGTCTGATTAATGCTCTAATCCTTGACTCCTGGATTTTTTGGGGCCCTCTTTCTCTGCCAATTCACAAAAACCTAATACTGCATGCAGTCATAAATCAGAATAATCATGAAAAAAGTGAAAAACATTAATAATCCTCACTAGGGACAAATCCTGTTGATGGGGGGTGGGGCAGGAAACGTACAACAACGGGTAAGGGAACACACACTGGGATTCTCCGCACTGCGTTAGCCACTCACGCACATTTTACACGAGGACTAAACTTCCGCGTCAGGCCATGTCGAGCTAACGCTTTGCCGTGAACACTCTTCTTGAAAGCCGACGCAATCAGTAAGCTACCGACCAGGGCCACTGTGAACATGACTACAGCACAGAACAATCCTGACTAGTTACATCCCAGAGAACAGACTTTGATTGCAGATACGGCCTATGGGATTTAGTCACAGTGTACTGACTGGCCTACTAATACTACAACTATGTGGACAAAAAGAAGTCCCCCACTTATTCCTTTTTCAGTTTCAACAAAAGCAGTCAGCGCTCGGGCACATTCGAAGCAGTCAGGTTGGTTGCAGACTTGAGTGATTACCGCCGCTGATCAAATCGGCCTATCCACCAGCATGGGAATACTCTTGCATCCGGACACGGTCGGTCTCTCTCGGTCGGTCTCTCTCTCTCTCTCTCTCTCTCTCTCTCTCACAAAAGCTCTTGTGATCTAATAAGCTATATATGAGTGTGCTAGTGTGTTGAGGCAGTGGCAGATCATTTTGGTGATGTGAGGCTATTTTTGCCATCTACAGTGAGCTGGGGAAAGTACGAGATGCAAGAGATAACGCCAATGTCGAGGGGAGTGTTTGTGTGTGTGTGTGTGTGTGTACTGGCAGAAGAAGGGGGCCTCAGTCAGCAAGGCGCTTCACACTTGCAGCTATTAAGTCTCTGGCCCTGAAAAACATGGCCTCACAATCTGCTCCACGCTACCACCCCCCCACCCCCACCCCCCTCCTTTACACCCTCCGACAAGCAGCGGGCCCATTCAGCAGCAGCTACCCCGCCTCCCCGGGTGCCTCGTCCAAGAAACAGAGTGTCAGGGCGGCATGTAGGCCAAAGGGCTCGCAAGTCTTTCTGAGACGTGATGGAATTCTCCTCTTCGGTATATGTGGAGCAGCAGAACAAAGCCTCGGGCTGACGGGCATGCTGAACACACACAGAAACACACAGCCGTGCTCTCTATCACAATTGTTTTCATTTTACCTGGAGGGCTAGAACATGGCTGGGATAGTGGAGCGCAGCAGCGATACTTTCTTGCTTGTGTGTGTAGCCCGAGTTGAAGTGGGTTGGCCGGGTCTGAGCTCTGCCTTTCCCCCCCCGAGGCCGCTGATGCCAGAACACCACCACCGGCTCCTGAGGCGGAAAACCTGTGTCTGCAACGCAGAGGGCTGCTTCCATACATACGTTCTCTTCACGCACACACGCACACACAAAAATGCCCACCCACCCACCCACCCCATACCGTGTCTCCGCCCCCCCCCCCCCCCCCCCCCACACACACACACACACACACACACACACACACACACACACACACTTTAGGCATTCAACTCTGCCAGCCTTCCTCAACAGCTGCTTTCTCCTTCTTCCTGAATCAGGCCCTCAAAAGAGTGAGAGGCACAGAGAGAGAAACAAAGGAGAGGGAGCAAGAGAGAAAAGCAGAGTAGCTTGAAATCCTACTCCAAGCACGCTATTGTACACTTTGGCACTGAGTTCTTGAATTAGCAGAAACAGTAATTTGCCTTTTCAAGACAAATCTTTCTTTTCTCTACTAAAGACAACTCCTGGTTGTCTAAGAGCCTCTGTCAGTGTCTGTCAAAACAGAGCCTCTGCGGTAGGCGATATCATAGCTGCACGCTAGCTTGCAATGTTGCATAATGCACCACCAGCTTAACGCTGCATTTACTCACATTATTCTGTCCGGCTGGGCGGCTATGATATAAACTCAGATGAACGTGTAGAGAAGATATGCTGCGCGGCCTGCAGGCTTCTATACAGGCCCCGTTGTCTTTCTCAAGGTCGGTCTGGTGTTTATGATGCGTGTCTGTGTGTTGGTGCAAGTCTCGGTGTGTGTGTGTGTGTGTGTGTGTGTGTGTGTGTGTGTGTGTGTGTGTGTGTCTTAGCTGTTTCTGCAGCAGCAGGCAGCCCCGCAGGCTGAGGTCAGAGAACGTTTGGAGCCATTATTCTTCTCTCCGAGAGGGCTGCTGTCCCTTCAGGGAGCACAACACATAAGAGTCGGTCTGACATGGCTGCTGATGGTGCTATGTACAGCCCACTGTTAGAAAGCTGGAGCTCAAGGTCACCCGGAGACCAGCATGCCATGTATCAGTCTTCCAATGAAACACAAATTTTAAATATAAAGCTTAATTTACAGATTCTATGACATCTTTAGATTAAAGGATTGAGAGCTTGTCAAAGCTAGCTATACATTACATTTGACAGTTAAGGTCAAAGACTTGTTTACACACTCATACAGAAAAATCCTATACTACAAAGGGTCTAGAACCAATAGAACTGTAGCTGTTGTTTTTGTACCACAAGTAAAAACCCTGTTTTAACAGGATCTGGTTGAGTATATAATGTGGAACATGATAAATAAATGAATAAAAATAATTCCACGGTCATTTTTAATATGCAGAGCTTTTGCCTAGGTACCAAAACAACTGGTCTTGATCTATGTATATGTACTATATGTACTATGTATACATGACAACACATTACAAAGACTAGCTTGATGGTTTTTGTCTCTCCCAGTCTACTTTTCTTGTCTCTTGTCAATACTTTGTGCTTCTGTAAAGACCATAAACTCCTCTCCCCCTCCCCCATCTTGCCATTTTTCACAGAACCAGGGTCAAGGAGAACAATGCCTCAACACAACTCAGAGGGCAAAACATGGCTCTGCCCTGGTGGAGAATTTCTCAAACTTTGAACAAAACAACCCCCTCTGTTCACAATCCGCACAGAAACAAAACCAACTTCGAGAGCAACCTGGACAGAGCATGAAAACCAAGTGTGGAAACTAAGAAAGGGGGTCTATTTAGCCAGACGTCATGCACTAAGAAGCTCCATTTGCGTGGGGGTGTGTGTGCGTGTGTGTGGTGTTAAGGGGTATGTTACAGTGAGTTGAGAGTGAATGCTGAGCTATGGTCACCCAGACTGGTGTCCAATTGTGTTAGTGTTGCTGTAGCTGACATGGCCGGTGGACTTAGAGTATCAGAGGACAAACTGTACTTCGTTCAAGAGACAAGCATCTCATAAACACGTTGTCCCATCACACCTCCTAGACAACTAGCAATGCAATAGGATGTACTTGGGCACAGTTCTATCTGGCGCGAGCACCCAAATAGAAGTGCTACACACACTTTTAGCTTGTTTCACTTGGCGGTCAGTGCCATACAAAACACTACTGAAATACACACAAAACAGCCAACACACACTGGGAGAAGGTTATGAAGCCATCAATATTAATTAACAATTCTTGAGCTGCTCAATTAGACCAGACTGAATCAGTTAATGTATTAAGGAGCCAATGTGATTTGTCCAGATTGACAGACATTGTTCACGAAATCCCCCATAGTGCCCTGATAATGAGGACAAATGGCATGGTGAGGTTCCTGTGGCTCATTACAAATGCTGCTTGACATCTGCCCAAGCACACGCAGGTCTGCTTTGAGCAGTCAGCCGCAAGGCCAACATACGTTGACTGTAAAAAAAAAAATTAAAAAAAATATATATAAAATTATATATGTACAGTGGGGCCAAAAAGTATTTAGTCAGCCACTGATTGTGCAAGTTCTCCTACTTAGAAAGATGAGAGAGGTCTGTAATTTTCATCATAGGTACACTTCAACTATGAGAGACAAAAATGAGGAAAAAAAAATCCAGGAAATCACATTGTAGGATTTTTAAAGAATTTATTTGTAAATGATGGTGGAAAAGAAGTATTTGGTCAATAACAAAAGTTCAACTCAATACTTTGTAACATAACCTTTGTTGGCAATGACAGAGGTCAAACGTTTCCTGTAAGTCTTCACCAGGTTTGCACACACTGTAGCTGGTATTTTGGCCCATTCCTCCATGCAGATCTCCTCTAGAGCAGTCATGTTTTGGGGCTGTCGCTGGGCAACACGGACTTTCAACTCCCTCCACAAATTTTCTATGGGGTTGAGGTCTGGAGACTGGCTAGGCCACTCCAGGACCTTGAAATGCTTTTTACGGCGCCACTCCTTCGTTGCCCGAGCGGTGTGTTTGGGATCATTGTCATGCTGGAAGACCCAGCCACGTTCCATCTTCAATGCTCTCACTGATGGAAGGAGGTTTTGGCTGAAAATCTCACGATACATGGCCCCGTTCATTCTTCCCTTAACACGGATCAGTCGTCCTGTCCCCTTTGCAGTAAAACAGCCCCAAAGCATGATGTTTCCACCCCCATGCTTCACAGTAGGTATGGTGTTCTTGGGATGCAACTCAGCATTCTTCTTCCTCCAAACACGACGAGTTGAGTTTTTACCAAAAAGTTCTATTTTGGTTTCATCTGACCACATGATATTCTCGCAATCCTCTTCTGGATCATCCATATGCTCTCTGGCAAACTTCAGACGGGCCTGGACATGTACTGGCTTAAGCAGGGGGACACGCCTGGCACTGCAGGATTTGAGTCCCTCTCGGCGTAGTGTGTTACTGATGGTAGCCTTTGTTACTTTGGTCCCAGCTCTCTGCAGGTCATTCATCAGGTCCGTCCGTGTAGTTCTGGGATTTTTGCTCACCGTTCTCATGATCATTTTGACCCCACGGGATGAGATCCTGCGTGGGGCCCCAGATCGAGGGAGATTATCAATGGTCTTGTATGTCTTCCATTTTCTTACAATTGCTCCCACAGTTGATCTATTCACACCAACCTGCTTGCCTATTGCAGAGTCACTCTTCCCAGCCTGGTGCAGGTCTACAATTTTCTTCCTGGTGTCCTTCGACAGCTCTTTGGTCTTGGCCATGGTTGAGTTTGGAGTCTGACTGTTTGAGGCTGTGGACAGGTGTCTTTTATACAGATGACGAGGTCAAACCGGTTCCATTAATACAGGTAACGAGTGGAGGACAGAAGAGATTCTTAAAGAAGAAGTTACAGGTCTGTGAGAGCCAGAAATCTTGCTTGTTTGTGGGTGACCAAATACTTATTTTCTACCATAATTTACAAATAAATTCTTTAAAAATCCTACAATGTGATTTCCTGGATTTTTTTTCTCATTTTTGTCTCTCCTAGTTGAAGTGTACCTATGATGAAAATTACAGACCTCTCTCATCTTTCTAAGTAGGAGAACTTGCACAATCAGTGGCTGACTAAATACTTTTTGGCCCCACTGTGTGTGTGTGTATATATATATATATATATATATATATATATATATATATATATATATATATATATATATATATATATATATATATATATATATATATATATATATATATATATATATATATATATATATATATATATATATATATATATATATATATATATATATATATATATATATATATATATATATATATATATATATATATATATATATATATATATATATATAATAAAACCTTGTTAATTTAGTCTTTGACATTTATTTTTACTTGAGTTGTTATCCGCAATTGGATATGTGTACTGTATGTTCTGGACAAAGATGATTCACATGAACAGAGGGTAGAATAGAAAAAGTCTAAAATGCCTCCACAGAAAGACTTCATTTCGAGGCAAGCAACGGGAGAAAGAGGAACTGGAGATCAGAGAGCGCTCGAGAAGCGACATCGGCCGAGAATGCAACGAGAACAAAGCAAGAATGCACCGTTTTTGTTGTCGTTGCTGAAAACCAAAGGACACATACAAGTCTTCCCACTTTCAAACACTTATTTCTCCTGGCACTTCCTCAGGAACCTCCTCACACTGTCAACAACACTGCACTGGCCGGAGCTTGGCCGGTGTGCTGTTGGCTGGAGAAGTCCAGCCTCAAGGGCCTGTTGGTCTCAAATGCCTAAGCAAAAACAAGAGAACTCACGACACGAGGTTGTGAAAATAAAAGGCGGTAACGGCTTGGTCAAACCGAGCAGTACGGCATACCACTTCATAAAAGAAGACGTGGGGAGCGTTTATGGCAAGGCTCATGTGCGAGCCCACGGCATACAGAGCGCCAGCAGAGGTAGCAGTTACAGCAGTCCGGTTGGGATGGCCAGCAGTGCCTCGCTGCAGACTAACCCTATGAAACAGTAGCCAGGGCTGTGGAGGGGGCCAGGCAGATGGAGATATTTCAAGACTGGATTAGGAGTGAGAGAGGACCCGGCAGACAGTGACCGAGCAGGCCTCGCATGTGAGCGCCAGGCAGGGCACGACTGACAAGGGCAAACGCATGCCCGTGCCCGAAACGCGATCCTTCTGGCTGGAAGGAACAAATAGTAGGCAGTATCCCAACAACCGGCGTGCGCAGTGAGCATGTGCGTGTGTGCGAGCATGCGTAATTTCTGACTGTTTTCGTGTATAATGAAGCGGACCCAGAAAAGCAGCCAAATTAAATTGACTGAGGAAACGGAATGTGCGTGCCCGCCGCCCGGATAATCCCGAATGGAAAACGACAAAAGCACAAAGGCAGAGTTCCATCTCACACTCCCTCGCCATGCAGTGGAGATGACATGAGCACACACGGCCCATACATGGCAGGGGGTGAGCAGGCAGACGCGCACGCACACGCACACACAGACCAGGAGCCCTGCAAGAACGACACAGACTAAGAGCAGCTGTTACTGTTCTAAATTTATCAGAGAGCATGTTTATATTGCCTGGCACCGGGTCTATTTAAATTTGTTTATGAATTTAGAGTGTGCAGGACTCCACTGTGGAAACTTTGTTAACATGTCAGTGTCTGTCTGGCTGAGGCTGCTCAGTGCAGTGGCTTCCATCTGCTCCATTTGGTATGTGGCGGATACCACAGACATCTTTGGTACACAGAGATCCCACAGAATGTAATCATCTTTCAGTTCCGTCTTCAAACCGGCTGTGAACGCAAGAGGAAGAACCGATAAAGTTGGGAAAATAACTCGTTTTAAGGTAAAAGTAGGAATGCAAAGGACAGGAATATCTGCAGAATGCCAGTGAACAATGCTAAGTGTGTTTGCTGACCCAGACCAGTGCACAGCCTGTCTCTGTGTTTGTTGGAGCAGCATCTGTCCTCGTCAGCATCTGTCCTTCCTCCTCCTCCTCCTCCTCCTCCTCCAGTAAAATAAACAGCTCCCCACAGTCCACTATGTGAAGCTCTAGGTATATTAGATGTCCTTGGTTTCGCAAGGCCATCTATTAAAGCATTAATAATGCAGGCACCCCGATAATAAGCACATCAGGACTGCTTACTTCACAGTTTCTGCTTGGAGATGGGCGCGAGACAGAGACAGTGAGAGACAGACACAAAGCGACATATGACGAGTCAAAGACCGCTTCCCGGGCCTCATCAGTTTGTAAAGTAGAGGACGACCTCACTGAGGGCGTACGACCTCCATTGCTATGGGCCAGTTAACATCAACAACCTATCAACAGCAAAGAGGCACTCCCTATTGATTTGTACGCACACAAAGGACAGGTGCTACGGCACTGTGTCCTTGCACTGTAAAAGAACCATTATTATCAGTCGGGCGGCCTATACACGAGAAACGCTAATGTCTGTTCCCGTACCGGGTTTTGTCTCAGTGCCGGAATGAGGAGTCAATCCAATAAACCCAGCCTGCCTCTCATCAACCAAGCCGGAGAGGCCGTTTGGAGAGGGAGCCAGACCCATTTCCCTCTCTGTTCTAACAACCTGCTAAATGAATAGGCTTGTCTAGTAAATCTGCCTCAGGCTCAAACAGAGGGGGCCCCAGATTTACATACACTAGCAGTTTTAGGAGTGGGGCTTGCAGCTGCTAGATCCTAGCTCTCTTTTCCATGGAGGACAACTGTAAAACCATACAAGCCTGTCAGTAGAAACAGCAGACAGGAACTCTCTGTGTGTGTGTGTGTGTGTGTGTGTGTCAGAGAGGGAGAACGAGTGAGCTGGAGAGAGAGAGAGAGAGAAGTACACAGTGTTATAGCTTTTTAGTATTTTCAGAGTTGAAAACAATCGCACCAAATCCCATCCTTCTAGTCGGTTGTAACCATAGTGATTTGGGGCCAGCCCACAGCTCTAACAGTTCAGGGGGCTCGCTTCCCTGGGCAGCTCAGAGAGGAATTTCTGTACGCATGCATGCGTACACACAAACACACACATGCACAAATACTGTCTCTCTCTCTATTTCTCTTCCACACAATCGATCCCACAAGCCCTTTAGAGAAGCCTCCTTTGTCCTAAAAGGAGAACAACTCCTCCCCTCTGAGCCCGTGCAAATGGGGTTGGGGTTTACCAAAATGGCTTTGGGGAAGAGTGCTCTGGGCATGTTAACTGCACCTCGAAATTAACTTAATGAAGCTTTCAGTTTAGGTTGAGGCAGACAGCGAAGGCTGACGGGAACATCGTGAAACAATGATTATGTGTCCCCTGCCACTGACCTGTGGATGCCATTATGCTACGGCAGGAAGCTTAAAAACATAAGCTGGTACGAGTTAGGTTGGCATCGTGGTGGTGGTGGTGGGGGGGGGGGTTAATACTTTTTGGCAGGTTGAGAGCAGGTCTGCCATCTGCCAAAGCTCATACTTCTTCGCTGCTCTCTGCAGTGGAAGGGGGGGGGGGGGGGGGGGGGGGGGAGGCTGAGGAGCGAGGGACAGATGTGAGTTGATACTGCTTGTGTTTGTGTGCGCGCATACTGAACAAATTACGACCTTGCCCCATCTCATCTCGTCACTTACCATAGCCTTCCGGTGAATCACGGCCGACGCCAACCTAGTCATTTTCCTAAGGCACCGCGTGCCAATGTCACATAGCGCAGCGGGCAAAACCCCTTCATTCAACAAACTCAAAATCCCCTCCCCTATCTCTCTTAAGGCAAGTCAAGGGAGATCAAGCGGATGACATGTAAGGACAAGTTCCATTTTTCCCCAAACACCGCTTTGTTGAAACAAATCAGATTATCTCTCGGTGAGCCGTATGAAATAGGCCAGCAAGGTAACAGACGACAGGGGAGTAGAGTCAACGCTGCCAACGGGTTGACTGATGTTCCTCCGGCGTGGTGCCATGGCTCCCACAGCTCCACCACCATAGGTTGGAGGGGAGAGTAAGACGAAGGGCAGAATTAAAAGACAGCCGTTTTCTCCTTCGTATTGTTATTCTTGTCAGGCTTCCTCAATAGCTGTGCTGCATTAGCTGCTCCCAGGGTAGGTTGGGATCAATAGCGGGTGCTAAGGGCAGCGGAGCGATCAGGACACCATCCCCAGGCGATACGCTTCACGAGGCTGTGTAATGCGGTGACGAAGGGCCCAGTCAGCAGCGTTCGGCTTCGTTTGGTACAACGTCCTACCTTAATAAACCCCACCTCATTCGTTATCGCTTTCACTGCATACATGCACACATAAACATGCAGAGGAGGATTGTACAGGTGCACGCGCACAACCAGAGCACATATATTTACAGTGTATGCATGAGCGTGTGCGCGAGCGCACACACACACACACACACACACACACACACACACACACACACACACACACACACACACCAGGTGCGAGGAGCTGCTCCAAAGAGAAGGGCACCCCTGCCCCAAGTACCCAGCTCTCTAGGGGATGACAAACAGGATAGGCAGAGCTCTTAATCTGACCTTCCTCCAGAGGATCTGGTGTTCAGGGCATACACAGTCACATATACCCACACAAACAGTACTGGGTCAATAATCCCAAAGCAGCAGTAGCTTCCCATCCCTTCAGCTCTCATGCTCCTGGCCCCCAGCTTGACTCTGCAGTCTCAATATTTACACAGAGTGCCGCAGGGGTGTTGTGCCGTGGAGATTAAATCAAAGGACAGGGTCGCTGGGGGACGAGCATATCTCTGATCTCTGGGATCGTGCGGCTGAGTCTGGATTAGAGGGCTGCACAACAACTGGCTAAGCCACTTTGCTTTAGATGTGCTGGGTCAACCACATTTCTGATGAAACCAAATCAGCTCGCCTAATAAATATACTGTTGTTCTGTTCGTATAGACCTATACTCTAATTCTGTATCTTGAGAGGTCAAATGCCCGCTATGAGAACCCTGACCCCTGTGCGCAGTGGACAAGACAGACCCTATACTGCAGGGAAATACCACAACCCAACAGTGTCTTACCCAGATAGAGGGATGCATTCTCCTTCTTCACGTTGTCGTCCAGGTAGGTGGGCCCCAGGGTGTAGATGGGCGTGGAGCCCATGCCCACTAGGATCTGGGCGCAGATGAACAGCGCCACGTACAGGTCGTGCTCGTTGCCCTCCTGGTCGCGCGGGCACGACGCCACCTCCAGCGGGTCCCGTCCGCTGGCGTTGGCGCTGAGGCAGAGGCCCTCCCGGCCCGTGGAGGAGTTCATCTCCTGGATCTGGTGGGGCGACGAGATGAAGTGGGGCAGCGAGAAGAGCGCCGCCCCCACCGCGATGAGCACGCCGCCCACGGCCAGCCAGCGCGGCCTCTGGCCCCGGCCGCCGAAGTAGGAGATGAAGACGACCACCAGCAGGCTGCCGATGTCGAAGCAGCTGACCAGCAGGCCGGACTCGGAGCTGCGGAGGCTGTAGCGCTTCTCGATGGTGGTGATGACGCTGCTCAGGTAGCCCGACACCATCAGGGACTGGATGAAGGTCAGGTAGCACATGCAGAACAGGAAGCAGCGTGAGTCGGCCAGGATGGCCCGCGCGCACTTCCTGGCAGGGACCCGGACCAGGCGGGTGAGGGAGAAGCCGAGCTTCTTACCCCCGGGCCCCGACCCCCTGTGGCCCTCTACAGGCAGCGAGGTGCTCAGCCCCACCATGCTGGAGGCGGAAGGGGAGAAGTCTGTCCGGGACGGGGACTCGGCCTGGCTAGAGTCGGGGGTCCGGGGTTGCAGCTTGCTGCTCTCGTCCACGGCCAGGGCGGTGTTGGTGGAGTTGGCCAGCGTAGGGTCCTGAGCTTCGGCGACCATCTGGCCCGGCCCATTTAGGATGGGCATGCTTTTGGACTTGAAGCTGCTCCCAGGCTCCATGTACTGGTCCTGGAAATCGTAGAGGCCCACGGTCTCCGACACGTCGCTCCCCGTCTCGTCATTGTCTGAGGAAGTCATTGTCCAGCTGAAGCTTCCGTATCTCTGTTGACGCTACACACCTTGCTAGTGGCGCATCAGGACACCGTGAACCTACGTGACACACTGGTAAAACTGCAGGGGAGCTGCAATGTGTAGGCTGCCCTAACAGTAGAACTGCATAGGGACTTTCTAGCTATGGGCATGATTCATTGCCACATTGGTGTCTGGGCTGCTTTATCACAAGCAGCCTGGCTCCAATCACCACATTTGGCCAGTAATATCCTCTGACAAAACTACTCTATGAGGATATTGAAGTTAAACTAGAAAAGAAAATAAATAAGACGGAGTCACAAGTCATTATCGTCTATTTGGTTTGAGTTTGTTTATAGGCAATAATCTGATATTAAGAGATAGCCCAGGTCTACTCATATTTTTATATGACGTATTCCAGCTGATTTGATAGCTCTTTTGTTAGAAGTGAAGTCATCATGTTGTGTGAAGTCATCATGTTGACTTCTTACTGCCGTACCAGCTGCGCGGCATCCTATGGACAAAAAAAATAAAAATAGGAGAATTAAACAATTGAGAGAATTGCACAATTATCACATACTCTGCCTAAAATGTATAAATTTGTGACGCTGGCTACACTGTCCACATGTTATTGTTGGCACAGAAGGCTCAAAATTCCGTACATTTTTTAAAATCCGATAGCAGTAGAAATATTGATAGGCTTTAAGATACGACACAAAAAAATCCTGAGGAGTGCAAACACTTCAACCTTTGAAAAACATTCTGCTTGTCAAACGATGGGTAAGAAAGAACAATGAAAGACAGCCACGCTAACGGTTTGGTGTCGACTTATAAATAAGACCCATTCCGGAAAGAAATATTATGGCACTCGGAAATATCAATCTCAGTTGAAGATGCAACAAATTGCCCCATGTCACATGGATCTTAAATGAATTGAAAACAATGCATACGAACGATTTCTAGTACAATGGATACTCACGCAGGACATTGGCTGTAGAGAGGCTGTTCTTGTCTCCAAAGTGCCCACTCTGTGAATGAGCTCAACAGAACGCGAATGGTTGGTGGAGGGGCACAAGCAGGGGGGATTTGTTCCATTGTGGCTGCTGGGACTTGTAGTTTTTTTTTAAACAAAATGTCTACAACAGTCGAAATATTTTGTCTTCCCAATAATAACGGAAATAAACAAGTCAATCACGTATTCAGACTTAAGCTTAATCTACAGGATATTTGTGTAAGATCTAGGACAAATGTAAACACATATCTAAAATTCAACAAAAGTTTTGATGTTTCTAAAACTACAAGTACCATAATGCTTGGTTAATCGTTTAGGCAGCTCAAATTGAGCCCAATATCGACACCTGGGAGCTTTACTGACCTCACCTGGGAGCTTTACTCACCTTCGTTCAGGAAAGATCTTTTGGACAAAGGACAAACTTCGTGCATGTCTTGTTGAATAGGTATATTTTCCTATTATGATTTTCATAATTATTGTTTAGTGATTACCATATTAGTTAATTACAGCAACATAATCATCCTCATGTTCTAAGAAAAGGCACGGAGGCCTTGGGTCATAGGTCAGCACCACATGTGCAGTCAGTTGATATGGGCTGGGAGTGTCTATAATCCCTCGGCCCTATGTTCCCCTCGTAGGCCTAAATTTGAACTAATGGCATAAGGAACTGTTCTCATATAGGCCTACAACCCGTGTGCATGATCCTATAAGCACAGCTGCGAGGCAGGAGTGCAGACTCTGACTTTGGTGTGATTTAAGCAGTGGCGCCCGCAGAAAACGTTCTTTAGGCCAGTCAAAATCTTAGGGTGGCACACCAAACATTGCTCAAGTTTTTGCTCTTGATATGCAACTGTTCTGTTTTGCCCAGCAGAGTAATAAAAAAAAATGTAAAAACAGTGCCTTAAAACCCAACACCCATGTAGTGCTGCGTTCAATTGATAGTTTCGCAAGAATAGAAATGTAGCCTATATATACAGAATCTTAAGTTAAAAAAGGGGGTAAAAGCATGAGATGTGGGGTTGCCGGTAAATTTTGTTGGGTAGCACGTTTTGTAACGCTTACGGCTATCTGGCAACACTTACAAAATGCCCTCTAGTCTAGCTTATCAGCCCTTTAACTTAAATGTTCAAAAGGTATATGCTAAAACTTGCACAGACATGGACCATGGTAGACATCTTGTTCGATGAATGTCCAAAGTTTCACAACTTTTTAGTCCTCCACCTGGACCACAAAGAGTGTGGAGCACAGATGAACCACTGGACTGTTTGTTATCTTTGTTTTGCACCAATATAATTGACTTGATGATGAGGGCCATAGGAGAGCTCGCCCGCACGCTCTGCACGCTCGTCTGAGGGCCCCAGTATGCTTCAAGCGAAAGCAAAATAGTTTGATTTCCAATATATGGTGGGAAATCGCCTAGTAGCTATGGCGAGAGCTTTGGACGGCTGCCTGCGGGTTCCGGGTACAACATTTAAACTTTTCATTTTGGTCACAGCATCCCTCATTTAGAAAAGTTTGGAATTTGTAAGGGCTTAATGAGGGGTGCTTGCTTCACATACAGACTTGCAGGACAGAGTGGTAGTAAGTTTGGGAGGAGGGTCCAGTTTGAGAAAGTCCCTTCCTGTTGGAGCGCAAATTTAAACCCCTCAGAACCTGGCTCAATACAAGCGCCATCTGGTGGAAAAAAACAAATATTTGTCCCCACTTTGCTACATAAATATATACATACATTTGATGTGCTATGTTCGGTATCTACTACCCACAAATTAGACAGTGTCCATCAAAGTAGCTGTTCGTAGTCTGTTCATTTAATAATTTATGTGAGGAAAGATGAGATGAGTGTTTTTTTGTCGGCTACATACAGAAAAACATATATAGCATGTGCTAAATTTCCATATAATGCAAGTACAATTTTTTTTGGAAGAATATGAGTCTCCACAACATCATTTTTTTCAAATACTATTTCAGATTTAATTTATTTCATTTGCTTATTAATGAAAAGAAAAATACAGATTTCTCTGTTCTTATTTGCTGATCTCTACTGTATGGCAAGAAATCTCAAATGGGCACGATTGCCCTTCTTGCTCCACCAGCGGTGTCTGTTTGTGGTGGAGCGTTTCCGTTGTGGTGGACTGCCATAACCGGGACGTTTCTCACTCCTCTGTTCCTTCCTTAGATGGACAATCATTTGAAAGATCCCGGTAGTGGTGGCACAAAACAACAGGAAATAAGACCCAATCTCTCTGGGGAACCTCTGCCATGGTCCGCTATGTAGGTCTTCCTCAGCAAATGACACTCCCGGTTCCTGCTGTATGAAGGGCATGGTTTTCAACACTGTAGACCTACTCACACTGCAGTGGAGGCATGGCAGTCCAACATCTGGTTGAACTGGGCTACCACCACTGAGGTTAGGTTTCATGGACTCGGGTGGGACAGTCACAGGGCTGCTGCTAGCAGTGTGCTGGTCCTGTACCGAGGTGTTCACGCTAGTAAGCTTCTTGAGGTTGTCACGAAGAACAGAATGTCTTGTGGATGTTTCTTCCAAACTGGTATTTTCTTTCAGGTTGCTGGTCTTGGTGATTAATTGTGAGGTTTCAGTCTTCACCTGCACGTTCTTACCAGAATCTTCTCCAGCCTGTTCAAAATGTCCATGTGTAGTAGGAATGCCTTTGTCCATGTTTATGAGTGGGAGTTGCATTGCCCACTGCTTTGTTTTCACACACATTGGTGAAAGCCTTCTGAACTCCTTCTATGAGCCAAACCTAGGAGGTATAAATTTCAGTAGCGCTAAGAGAGACATAATGAAAAAAGGCCAAAAACCAAATTCCATTCTAAAATCAAGTACAGAAAGTTGTATGGGAGAATAAAGTGAGCCAGCCACATAGAACAGTGAAAGTTCAGTTGTGTTATTTTAAAATGCTGTTTTTGAAATGAGTTCAAATTGATTCCACCGCTGATGACACAATGCACTGTTCTGCTGACATCATAATAAGAGAATGAGCACCTAACTTAGTAAGAAAAACAAAAAAAAAAAGGGGGGGGGGGGGGGGGCTTTCCAGTTCGATAGAATGGTAGTTATTCTATAGGACATTTGGCAAGTCTACTGGGAAACGCAGGCCTACTGGGAAAGGGAGACATTGTTACACCTCTACAAAAATTCCTCGCTGTGACTGGCATGGTCCCCACTGGTTACAACCAAAGCCTCTGACAGTCAGTTTCAGCAGGCACCAGTTCTCTGTTCACACAAATAGGGAACTCAGCCCAAAATGTTAACAGCCACTCTTATCAGGGAGAATGTGGGTTAAAGAACGCTAATTGTTGTTTGAGATGTTATCATGGTCTTCACATCTTAATGGGATCAATATGTGAGGTGATGAACAGTAATACAAAGGCATTAGAACAGCTACAAATTAGAGCAGGGCAAGAATTTCCCCTGTGTTGCCACTCACATCCTATTAGTTTGTAACCCTAGTCCTTTTGGAAAAATAAAGGGAACTCTACAGGAAAACTTGAAGTGATAAAGTTACAACAGGAGATGCCAGATTTGACATAACAAACATTCTCCAAAGGCTAACGTATTAATTGCTTTATTATTATCATTTATTTATACAGGGTAATTGACTGAGACTAGGTCTCTTTTCCAGCAGTACCCTGTTAAAGGCAGAAAAATGTATTAAAACAACTAAACAATCATGAATGAAATAAAATTAATACAAACAAATAAATTAATTAAATGAATTCATACGAAATAAATACACTTACAGAAGAAGTTTCACGGAAGAGCAGAATGTTTTTTTCAAATGTCATACACAGCAGGGAAAACAAACCAGTCAGTGATAGAAAAAAAACAGCAGGGAATATTTCGCATTCAAACAAATATAACACTACAACCTGCAAAACAAGCAAGCCTACATTTGTGGGTCAATTTCACAGGTATACATAAATCCAAAGCTTCTCCCGGCAGTCCAGTTGCTGTGTTCCATTTCTCATAAATCAAAACATACAAATATATCAAATTATAATTGTAAAATGGTGTTAATCTATAAATGACACTTCTGAAAGCCACCAGCAGATGGCTCTCTGTCCTTAAAATGGCAAAATTGAGGAAGCTGGTTGTGATGTTAATCTCTTGTTGGCATGTTTTTCTAACCCTATTCAATCAAAATCACCAAAGAATAATAGTGTACTATCCATTAAACACATTAGTGAAACATGGCTGGTGAGGTGTGACACTAAACATACCATTGATATTATTTTGAAATTTAAGCATTTGAACACATTTAATTGTTTTCGTTAAGCCATGCATAGATGTAGAAATATGATGGTCCGCCATATATTTTCGACACCTGTAACACATTTATTGATTTGCACTACTTTTTATGCTTGAATACAATAGAATGGTGTTCATGTTTAATTTGCTGCTTTAACTAGAGAAAATCATTTATGTTTCAAGATTTAAAACAGTGAGTATATTAACCACACCTCAGCTATAACCTTTATTTGGAATGTAATTTTTTTTATGTAAAGCAAGCTGTACTTTATCATACTGTTCTTTATTTATCCAGAAGGGCACATTGAAATTCAAATAAAGGAGAATTATGAAAAAAAGGCAGTAGCACAAAATAACAAAACATACACATAAAGAGGAGTAACCATTACAAAATAAATGAGACAATTTGATTTGGATTCAATGCAAAATCTTAATGAGACAACGTAAATCATTAATTTGATCTTTAAAAATAATACAAGTAGTTAAGAAACATTTGTATATATAGAAAGTACATTCTGAAATCTATACCATTATAAAGAACATTATAAACGTTGTTATGCCTGGCTGTAGTGTGTAGGGGCTGGTCTGTGGGCTATCATCATCGGGCCTGTGGAAGTGTAAGTGATGGAAGACAGCATCGCAGGCACTCTGTTATTTCCCTCCCCGTGGCCTTGAGTCCGCCACCAGCCCCCCGTCTCCGACAGCACCATTCCACGCTCTTCCTGTCAACCATCCCAACTTTATTGACATTACAGGAATCGCTAATGAAACACTGTCTAGGTCTCAGCTCTCCGTGTCTGTCTGTGGGGCTATTAAAGGAAATCATGTAAGCACGCACACACATACACACACGTTCATGTCTGTGCATATCCATATGTGCAAACACACACATGCACACACATACGGCAGGGCCTTCCCGCCAACACTTTCTGATCTCATTGCCTCTGTATTATATACGGGAACACACACTGGGAGAGAGGTGTGTGTTTTATCTGTGACTGGAAGGTAAAGGAAACAGTGCCATCGTGACTTCTGTACTGCTTCATTAGCTAATGGGTTTACAGCAGCACTCACAGATATAGGGGGACTCTATGCATGAACAATAAACTTCTCTGTCGTACTATTTTACCACACTCCACTTCAAATAAAGACACCCTCCTCAATTGGCTCAGCTCTTTTGTGGTATTTTTTTTGCAGGTGAAATGTAAGCATTTCTTTAGTCTCTTTTTTTTCTACAGGACCACTCTTCAAATTAGTAAAAACATTCAGAGGGGGGCAATGAGAGGCTTTGAAACCCTGAGAAGCTGACGCATCTAAATGCACGGGTAAACCAAGGCAGAAGGGCATTGAAATAACTCTGTTAAAAAGTGCAAGGACCCGGAAAATAAAGACCCCAAACCCCCAAGAAGCTTCTTGATCCCCCCCTGGCTGTGCAGAGCAATCCCAACAGATTGGTCCCCATGCGTATGCTAAAGTACTGGACCCCCCCCCCTCCCGAGGAGCCTGATGGCTATGCCAGGTCACCGAATCGTTGGACTTACAGGGAGTCCTCCATGACAAAGGGAGGCTGAAAGTCTTTTCCTAATAAATCACCGGGACATTAACAAATATGTGGCTGTGGCCAGAAAAGAGCACAACATCCCCCTTCAGTGGGGTTGTGTTTTAACATAGAGAGGGCTAAGCACGCAGCGAAAGCCCACATCTCCGTCCTGCTGGGACCGTGATGGAAACCTTTCGATTGGAGGAGAACTGTTCCCGGGGCAGCTTCAAATGCTTGTGAACAAAATCTGTGGTCAACCTTTGGAACAGTCGTGTTTCACGCTGGGGGCTTCACAGAAATGAGGGCTTCTGGAGTCCTTTGGCTGAATCGGCCCACAGTAGTGCCATAGGTTCCCAGGTTAATAGAGTGTTCTTGGCAATAATAATAAGGATCCTTTACAATGCCTCAGCTTAGAAAGAAGAAAACAATACCCGTGGTATAAACGCTGCTTTATCAGTATCCTTTCCTACAGTTGCAAGGGATGGACACAAGCCTCTCCTTGTTTAATGGGGGCTATTTTCTTTTTCAGTTGATAAAGGGGAGAGGGCACTGGGATGCTGGCAAGTGGTGAAAAGAGCTCTTTAAGAGAAGCTCAACATAGCTGTCACTCCAGTGCCACTGAGTTTACTGTAAACAGGGACCGTTTCAGGCCCTCCTCCACGCTCTAACTCATATGGAAATGGACCAACACCTTTAAGGCTTTGTCGCTCTGCAGCACATAAGTCCCCTTGCTGTGTCAAAGGGCACTGCCTAACATTTCAAATTCATATGGGCATAATGACCTCCATTTGAATGGCACAGTTACTCTTGAGAAGCTTAACCTCCCATGTTAAGGGAGTATGGGCAGGTATTTCAATGGAGCCCCTCGGGCTATTGGGGAACCCCATCAACTGCCAAAGCATTAGGCTGATTGTATCTCATATCTAACAGGGAAGGAACTTTTGCCACTGTGTGTGTGTGTGTGTGTGTGTGTGTGTGTGTGTGTGTGTGTGTGTGTGTGTGTGTGTGTGTGTGTGTGTGTGTGTGTGTGTGTGTGTGTTTGTGTGTTAAAGATAAGTGCATGGTTAAGTGGCCCGATTGCTGGTCTGATTGGAGAGCTGTTGAATAGAAATGCTAAATGTGAATAAATGACTTCCTCTGTGCCTTTGTGCAGTGAGTAGGAAAAGGTACTGCAGGAGATAGTGGGGAGAAGGTTTGCTTAATTCCTTCTTTTGCACTTCACTAACGAACAGCATCAGTGTTATTTTTTATTTTTTACGCATCTGAGATAACAAGAACAAGTAAACAGTAACAAGAAACAGGAGAAAGTAGAAATGATTGTGATAAATATTCCCCCGTAATAACGAGGATACAGCCTATAAATGTTATTCCTGATCAAGCAGTTTTTCTTTACTTTGTTTGTATGTTTGAAAAAGAGGAAAATGCCAACAACCCAAAAAGATGTCCTATTCATGCCGTACCACCATTGTCACAGAAGTGCCCTGCCTGGTGTCCAGTCTTTTGTTCTAAGTGAGGACATCCAAGGAGCTGGAGGGATCTGTCTCTGCCGACCTATCCCCTGAAGAGGCTCCTTCTGCCCAGCTCATCCCACTAATTACCCACTGGCCATACTGTAAATGGGACACTCCTGCTAATCAGTGTAAGCCGGGGCGGATGGATGGAAGGAATACTGAATGGATGGAGGGGGACGTATGCATCTCAATAGCCAGCCCCCCGCAGTGAGGTCCTGATTCTCTGGCCTGAAGCCCTAATCTGACACCCTAGCTCATTTCTAGTCTTTAACTCCTGACAACTTTATCCCTGCTGCCATTGCGGCTGCTGATTCAAATACTGCTGACTGTACGATGCATGCTGTACGCTTGGTGTGTGTGTGTGTGCGTGTGTGCGTGCGTGCGTGCGTGTGTGTTGGTGTATTTTTGTTTGTATTATTTTCAAATGATGCAAAAAGGCATATAGAGTATCTACATGCTGCAGAACCCCCTCTCACCACCACTGCAACCACACACACACACTCTGTTTTTGCCGTTTAAGTACTTTTATTTGTTTTATTTTACTGTAATCGGAAGCTTGAAGCCCAGCTGCCAATGGAGCAGTGCCTCCCCCAGCCTGCATAGAGGCCCACACAATGTGGCGTCAGAGGTGCTTTCGGAGTAATTACTGCCGCACTGTCTTTGTGCCGGGCGTAATCCAGAGGGTCCATTGTGGGGCTCACGTGCCCGGCCCTTTATTAGGACCCATAGTCCAGACCCCTCCCGAGCACACCCCACCCACCCCTCTGCCTACGGGGGAGAAGTGTGCTGGGCCACAAAGGGGCTGAAAGGAACCCCAATTAGCCCGGGCGACAGTGAGCCGCGGCACGGGTCGGGAAGCGCGGCACACAATGGGGACCAACTTTTGTGCGGCCCTTCAAAAAGCAAACACGGCCCCAGCGAACACCGCCCAGCCGCTCGCCCCGCTGTGTCCTTTGTGATGGGAAGGACAGCCAGAAGACAAACCAACGCTCGTTCCTTTACTCGCCACTCCTCCATCGGGGAGGCCTGGTTAACCATCGACACAACCAGAGTGATGGTATTAGACGGGACGGAGAGAATAAATCACCAGAAGGCTGTCCCTTCGGTCATTCAGGCCCGGCCGTCAATGATTGTATGACGATCAATACCGCCGAGCGATCGGTGCCTGAGAGTGAGGCTTTTCGGTGGTCCAGCCATTTCCCTATGCTGTAAATTGCCTAAAGCAAAGCATTGTATAAATGTACGGTGCCTCTTGCCAGGCTGTGTATTGACCCAGTGTAGGGTCAGATAGTTGACTTGCAAAAGGCTCATGGTGGCGTGGCCTGAGCCCCGGCCCCGGCCCCGGCCCCGCACACAATTCCCCACTGGTTCTTTGGCCATGCAGTCTGTCAGGTACGTCAACAGGTCTCCTCTGCCCCTTGGCAGCCGCTGGCCCACATTACAGATCGACAGGCTTAAATAAATGCTCTGTGGTTGTGCTTTATTGATCAGGTGATCCGGCTATCAGATAAGCTAACAGATCTATGAAGCCCTTGTGTTGTAATCGAGCCACTTTGCGTGTGCCTGTGTACGTTTGCGTGCCTATGTGGAATCGTGGGTATGTGTGTGAGGGAGCATGTATGTTTGTGAGTGTGTTCTTGAGGTATTACAGGCACTTGTTAGATAGCGTTGACTTCCTTTCGTGGAATTCATTTCTGGTACTCCCAAGGAAGGTGTCCTGTGTTCCTTTTTTAATCTAATTTTGGTAGCTGCTCGGTGTCCTATAGGGGGCCAGAACACCACGCTGTGGCTCGAAGGGGGTGGATATTAGTTTGGGCTCAGTCAGATCAATAGAAAGACCTGGGCACTGCCAGGACATTACTAAGACGCTGACCTGCTCATTACCTTCGAGCCCCACATTAGTAGGTACCGGGGTTAAGTAAATGAAAGACCAGGAAATTAGCAAACAAATAAACAGAGACAATGAGTAACAAGGATAGAGGAAAGTATGGGATGGAAGTAGAATGGATCTTGTGATGGGAAAGACATAGTGTGAAAAGCCTTTGGAGGTGTGTGTGCGTGCGTGTGTGTGTGTGTGTGTGTGTGTGTGTGTGTGTGTCTGTTCTGTGGTCGTGACATCAGGTAGGGGAGGGGTGTGTGAGAGCTGGCTTCTCTCCACGCCTCCATGGTCACCCGTGACGTTAATGTCACCTGTCAGCCCTGCCGCCACAACGACTGACCTGACCGGCCACACAGACACGCTAACTAGCCCATGCACCCCGCACACACACACACACACACACAGGCACACACACACACACACACACACACACACACACACACATAACCACACACACACCTTTTGCCCCTCATCTCAGCACCTGCCTCACAGCAGGCGATGGTCCTTGGGTCCGCAACCGTCTCAATTAACGACGAGGCCGGCCACTGGCGTCGCGGCCCGTCTTCATTAAGATTGTTTTGTTCGTGGGAGCCGAACGAGCGGCCTAATGGTTTAGGGGTAATAGGCCACAGGGGGATAGCCCTACCTGAGTGAGCGCTGTTCGCATCACTGTCTCTCTCTCTCTCTCTCTCACACACACACACACACACACACACACACACAGGGCCGCACCTATCGGAGGCTATCACACGAGTCAGAGTCACAGTTTCGTAATGGCTGCATGAGGCCGCCCGTCAGTAGACGGTTGGCTTATTTGCGTTCACCATGGGACATCATTACTGGTGGGGATTGCATTCGTAGTCCTTCGGCCCAGTGGAGTCAAAAACCTGAACCACAAATACATTGAAGAAAGTTTTGTTTGAGAGGACAGGCGTCATCAGAGTGCTGCTGACGCGTTCAATCACTCCCATTCAGCATTGTTACATAGTCGCTTAAAAGTTTTCAAGGAATCATC
Source organism: Aplochiton taeniatus (assembly GCA_017639675.1). Taxonomy (NCBI): domain Eukaryota; kingdom Metazoa; phylum Chordata; class Actinopteri; order Galaxiiformes; family Galaxiidae; genus Aplochiton; species Aplochiton taeniatus. The sequence goes on along the minus strand of CM030174.1, from coordinate 11,563,084 downwards.
TTCTGTGAAAAAATAATCAAATTTTATCATTCCTCCTTTTCTTTCTCTCATCATTCCATTTCATGTTAAAACATCCTTCCATTCTGTGTAAGCTCAGGGCATCCTTACCTTCAGCTCACCCCATCAGCCGAGCTAATAGGACTAAATCACAGATAGTTACCTCCATGAATACACAGCGTGCCGTAGATCAGACTCTAAATTAGGGCCTATGGCTCGATTCACCCCACCTTTCTCCTTCTGTAGTCCAGACAGGAGTAATGGGGCTTTGTGGAGAGGAGCGCCATCCTTCTCAGCCGCTGTCATCCGTCCCACAAACAACAGCAGCCACCCGCCACCCAACCGAATGAGCTCATCTTTCTCCTCCGCCTGTCGTTTCTCTACAGTGGAGAAATATGGAGAGTGAGGACGGGGTGTGATTATTGGTGATTTCCTCAGTGGTGCGAGCTATTGGGCAACGAGCGATGGCAAGTGGCCGTGTGTGTGTGTGTGTGTGTGTGTGTGTATGTGCGTGTGCGTGTGTGGTGCTGTAGTCTTACCGTAGTGGGATGGATTGGATGTCCTCAAAGCATTGTTTGGATCACCTGCCTGATTGTATTTTAGCTGTTGATTAACCCAAGATAGATTCATGTCGAGCTGTTTATTGAAAACAGGGGGAAAGAATGACTTGTACCATGCCCCTCTTCATCTGAGAGCAAAGCAGAGGTACTGTAGAGAGCGTCAAGTCGATGTAAAGCTGGTAATAGAGCATCAATTGCAATGTTGTGGAAGAGACAATACAACAAATTCACCAGTTTAATTTCCTAGCGGAACAATTCTAATCCAGAGCCAGATCGTGGAACGTGAATGGTTTCCAGCCAAACAGAGGTATCCACAAATGATGCAGCTCATAATGATGCCGTATATAAGAAGCATTGTGAGGACTGAAGATGATAAGACGGAGACAGAGGGGAGGGGGTGGGAGGGAGAGAGAGGGAGAGACTTTGAGAGAGCCTTTCGAGAGAATAAATGAAAGTCTCTATCTCTGTCAGCTCGGCCAGCTCGGCCCGTGGACACTTGGTCTCCCCTCCACGCTCCCTCTCCCTTTAATTACTGTGTTCATGCTTGGCGGGCGCGGGAGGACTTGATTAGGCCTGCCGTGTGCAGTTCCGGTCTCTACGCCGCTGATGAATGGGCCTCGAGCTTATTAACTTACTCGCGCTGATCAATAGATCGCCGGGGCCGAACATGGCAAGGACAGGGGATGGCCGCTGCCTCCACGCTGGGAGACGAGATCAAGGCAGCCCCCCACCGTGATAAGCACGTGTAAGCAAAGCCCCTTTTTCTCAGCGGACGGCCTCTCGCTCGGGCGGTATGTTATTCTTAATCAGCTCTCGTGATTGGTATCATTGTTCACCCTAATAACGTGCCGCGAAGGATCATCGGATGTTGCTCAGGCACACGTCGATAGGCCATAGAGGCAGCACTTAAGGATCATCAGCTGCTTCACACCTCAGACTGTCATGGTGTTGTGTGCTAGAAATGCCGTGACTGCGAAAGCCAGCTGCTTTTCAAATGATGCCGATTCGCACTCGGTTATGTTATGAAACCTGCTGCATCAGAAAAAAAAAAACTCGCTCCACAGCGTCCACTCCTGCTCTGGGAGGGCTCAAAGCATGCTGGGCTGTTCCACAGGGAGTGGGTGGATCAGGGTCCCATCTGAAGCCCATTCCCTGGAGAAAGCATCTCCCGCCCCCTGTGGACCCCAGTGCTGAAAGGCTCATCATTGAAGCTAATTTGGCCTCAAATGGAGGCAGCCAGCATGCATCCCACACCAGACACCCCCGGTGAATGGAGCTCGTGGGAGGGCAACATTCCCATCTTAATGGGGAAACTCAGTAGGGCACGCAACGGAGAATGGGGAAACGTGCTGTCCCAAAAGTATTTGAAACATTGATTTCAGACCCCCCAAAACATATGCTGATCCTTCCAGATTGTGATCTTGATAATTTTTTGGGGAGCGGGTGAAATATAGTAGCCCAAGACGGGCCATTGCTGTAAGAGGTGCCAGCACTGATGTTGTAAGCGTCACTGATACAGAGTGGGCTAGCCCACACACAGGGCTAAAAGGTGTAGTTTGATTCATTTTTCATGTCAAAGTAGAAAAGGATGCTTCCGGCATCAGAAGAGCCAACTATCATATGACCCACGCCTGCTACCCCCCCACGCCCCTTCCACCCGGCGGTCTGGAACTTGCGTCTGGTTTGACATGGTCTTTAATGAACAGTAGTGCGTAATGGACACCGCTAGCTGTTAGCGGCTAGGCTAGGTGCGCCTTAGCATGTATTGACCTCTGTTTCCCCTTTACGAGTCTGTGTTTTGGAGTGAGTGTGAGAGAGTGCAAGCGGGGCAGGTCTTATGGGAAGAGTCCTTTAAAGATGATGTTATGCACCATTAGCGTGACTGCTGTGAGAGAGGCAGCGAGGCTCCATTTCGGAGACATTGATTTGCTACTGCAGCCAAAGGGGAAGAGCATGGCGGAGAGTGTTGGAGCCTCAGATGAGGGACAAGGGACCAAAAACAACACGTTGCTCTGCATTCATTCATTATATTTCTCATGTTTAGTTTATTAAGGCAAAGTTTATCTATATATTGAAGTTCTATGTTACCTCTGTAAAAAATGTTTGTTCATCATCTCATATTTATCAGAAGTGGTAGTCTGCTTTTCATTGTCATCGTCACAACAACTATGAAGATCTTCATCTTAATCTTAATGCATAACATTCCCTGCAATTAATGGGACCTATTTGGGTCTGCTTCCGCCTTTACAGCGTTCATAATAGTTCTTGAACCGCTACATGTTTTAAAAATCTGTTTATCGTTTAAAGCGAATACAAATGCGCTAGCAGCCTCATTCTCCTCCCCTCATTCTGCACCCCTGGGATAACCAAAGAGCCCTTCCTATACAAACGGTTGAGACAAAATAAAAAGTCAAGTACATTTCTGCTTAACTGCAGTTTTCTGCAAATACATGTGCATTATGGGAGATATGGACCGGTACTTACCGCTATCCTGAATCTCATATTAGCCTACTTCAGTCAATAGGAGCCAAAACAATTATCTCATTTAAAGGTAGTCTCCACTGTGTATTTGGTATTTAGTGAAGATCCATGTGTTTTAATTTATCTCAACTTTTTAATTAAACATTTGAACATTGCGTTGACAAATGGGCATATTTCCATTATGTATGTATTTTATTCAACCAACTGCCATTGACATAACGTAATTGATAACATATTGACTAAAGAAAGGCAATAAGGATCATAGGCTTGGCTAATTAATTGACGCAGTGTTGCAAGATGAATCAATTGCCCAGAGAACATTGTCTGTGACCAAGATGAATCTCATGTGTTGGAGATTGTTAAAAAAGCATAAACAGATCAATGGAGCGCCACTTTGTAGCCAGGGCTATGTCTTGGGTGTCCTGCCCGTCCAGGGCTGGACTGCGTGGGGCCACTGGTCAGCCTGGTAACAGGAGCCGTAACACAAGCCCATTTAGCATATGGCATTTTTTACCTCGGAGGGGTAAACACAGGGGGAGGCCAAGGGAGCAGTAAAACACACTCTTATACCCGGCACTCCCTTGGGACTGAAGCATGGTGGTGGACACACACACACACACACACACACGAACAGAAGAGGTAACAGAGGACTGCCAGTGTCCAGTGCCAATGACAAGACGAGGTCATACAGCTCAATGAAGGACACGCTGGAGGGTTTGAAAACAGGCCTTTACCTCCCTTTCTCTCTCCCACCTCTTTTCTGCCCTTTCTGCTCATCTCTTTGCCTCCTATTTGAGTAAACCTCATTTTATCTCTTTCTAAGTTTATGTCTTTCTCTTCAGCGCTCTTTCTTTTACCGTTTCCATCCCCTTCCCTCGCTCCGTCGCCCCCTCCGTTCTCTCTGTTGGAGGCAGTGCATCTAAACCTGTCACGACACAAAAGGATGTTGATATCAACTGTGAAACCTTAAGCCCTAATGGGACTGTTTTAAGGGAAAACCTTAACAAATCAATGCAGTGCGAGGAGTCGGGTTGCGGGCACTGTCAATGGCCCCAAGTGTAGGGGAGGAGAGAGGAGCTGTCAGGGCAAAGGAGTCAGTGGTAACAAGCAAACCAAGTACAACCTCCCTTGCAGCACACAACTAGTAGAACTCCCATGTGAAAGATATGGAGCACGATAAAAACCCTGACTATTCATGGAGTAGGTATTGGATCCACCTTATCTTCATCGAATGTCGTTTGATTTCGTTACTCTCAGGACATCAAGTTGAGTGCTCCAGTTATCCCGGTCTGTGTCCAGTCAGGGACGGGACCGGAGGTGAACTGTGAAGGGTTTCAAACTGCCGAGGGAGCTGATGGCGGGATGTTAATGAGTTAGATGCCGGAGAGCTAGGCCTGAGGTGGCGCTAGGCTAGGAAAGCCTGTTAGGGTACATTAGGTGGAGAGGGTCGTAAGGCTTCATGAATGTTTCAGCAGAATGGAGGCGGGAGGGGGGTTGTCTTCCAGGTCCACAGTAAAAAACCCATCACGTTTCAGAGGTGGAGAGGACTGTGGCTCCAGGGCTGGGACACTACTTCCCTGTGGTAGAGCACTCGCACACGCACGCTTACACACACACACACGCGCGCGCGCGCGCACGCATGCACACACACATACAGATACACACTCCGACACGCGTCGCTGTGTTACGGGGGTAGAGCACTTTGCTTCTCATCGTCGCTGTCTTCTTGTCTCGGTTGACTTATGGTCCGTCTTCCCTGGAGTGGTGGGTTAGGCGTCCTTCACATCCTCTAAGCCTGGTTAACAGGAAGGCTTCCGATGATTCCGTCATCCTTTGGCTCTCTGGTATGTCCCACTCCGCATCTGTGCCTTTGAGGCTCTTCTTCCCCTTTGACCCCCGCGGGCCTCGGGGAGCTGTTAGGGGTCACGGACAATTTTCCCTCGGACAACAGAAGTGGGCTTGGAGTGAGGCCAGGGCCAGTCTATTTAGCCCCAGTCATTAAACCATGGCAAACCAAGAACACATACTTTAGGCCCCGGCTTTGACCAGATAAAGCATTAAAACTGGCCTGGACATAGTAACACTGTCCCTGTGCGTCGCAAAGCACACACCATGCCACCTTCAAACAATGCACCGCATCTTATCCCCACAGCGTGTGACGGGATTTTGCGAAGGTGGATCAGCACACGGTGGAGGAACGGGGAGGAGTTGGGAACTAACTAGCTGATAAGCGGACTGCTCCTTCCTGCCCCTGTGCTGTAAACTTTGTTAATGTGAGCGACAGCTATTGACGAGCACGTTGCTGACCAGCCTCGTCCACCACTATGTGTGTGTGTGTGTGTGTGTGTGTGTGTGTGAATGTGTGTGTGTGTGTCTGTATGTGTGTGTGTGTGTGTGTGTGTACGCGCATATGTGTATTTGTTTGTGTGTGTGTGTGTGTGTGTGTGTGTGTGTGTGTGTTTCTGGGGTTAGCAGGGTAACACTGTACCGGTGCATGCCACTCATCCGTGCACTCTCATTCCCAGGAGCGTCCATGAGGGAATATATCATTAGTCGCCCTGTGTGGCTGGTGGCCAGGATGCCTTGAGGGACGGAGGGGGGGGGGGGGGAGTGCTTATTAGCTAATCCAGTTCAGAAGGTCTAAGCTTCCCTGTGTCTCTTTCTTTATTTTAGACACATACACACACACACACATGCACGCACGTGCGCGTACACACACAGCCACACACTGATCCTCTCCAACAGTAGCGGCAGGAGCAAACACGGCCCTGTTTGCCCAGAGAGGCAGCGTTCTTTCCTAAAGAAAGGCCCACCATACGATTCTGTGAGTATCAGTAGGCGGGCTAACTGTAAGTCTAAATGGACAGCTTAGTCGGGATTAGTTAGAACAACAGCAATCATCTCAAAGACAGCAATGTACACGTCACCGAGGCATGGGTGCGCATGAGGCAGCCATACAGTATCCATATGCTGTGAATTATTCTCTGGGGAAGGCAGTCTAATTCTAGTCCTTCCCTTCCATTTAAGCCATTAACACATTTCAATATTATTATGTAGCTATTTGGATACTAATCCAAAAACACATGTGTTGAGGTTGTGGGACTTAGTAAACAATTAGTTTAGGGGCTGGATTGATGGGCGGTTTTGAGGCTGTTTCTTTGAAACTCCGGTTCAGTCCCAGTGATACCTATGGGACAAAGAGAAGGGAAAGCAGTGTTGTTCTCTGCTGACCCCTCTACCTTTAGTGTCCCGGCTCTGTGAGGTCCTGCTGTGCCGCAGGCTCTGTGAAAGCCACCCTGCACTGTAGCCCTGGCCCGCGGAGCGCGGAGCCCTCATGAGAAACAGGCCCCACCACCGCAGGATCTGCCAGCACCACGAGGAAGCCATCGCCACTTATTCACGTCAACGTGAGCGACTGGAGAGAACGTGTGCTGGTGTGTAAAAAAGTGAGCAAACCTGCTTGCTGTGTCCGATCGTGTGAGAAAGAAATGAAATGAAAAGAAAAAGAAATAGAGAGCGACGGTTAGTTTGGACTACCGTTTGCTGTATTATCCAGAGCCTCTCCTGCACTCTTTCTCTCTCTCTTTTCCCCTGTCACACACACACACACACACACACACACACACACACACACACACACACACACACACACACACACACACACACACACACACACACACAAACACACACACTCACAAACACACACACTGTACCATACCTACAGTCCTGTCTGTGAGCTATCCTGCTGCTTGCTTTTGCACTCACAGGAATAACAGTGGGGCACAAATAATAGCCTTGCGCATAGAGACACACAAATAGCACGCCAGGAGCCATTGTGTGGGATGAGGCATGGGGAGAAAAACCCTCTAACACTATCTAACATCACAAGGGACAATGGAGGATGTCAGGCTACAAGTAGATTTACATCTCCCAGTCATGCTGCATTTGAATCAAAGTCAGAGAACAGCTCAGCGGTGTCTCAGCTTTTAATTACATATAAGAAAACTAACAGGGCTCTGCAAAGAAAAGAGGTGCACACAGACACTTCTAAGAAAATCGCAACAAAAGCTTGGAATCATTTTTAAATAACGGTATTTGGTATCGAAAATAGATTAATTCCATGTCTATTATAATCAACATGTTGAGTAGATTGTTTCAGGGCTTACAGTGTCCTACCTTCTCTTCTGTCGCTCTCCAGTGTTCTCTGCCTACTCTAAACAACTTGATCTGATATGAGTTATAGCTACAGCTACTCTATTCCATATCTACTTGACATGAAAGGGATAAGCAAATGTGAAAAAAGTGTGTATGTGTGTGTGTGCGTGTGTGTGTGTGTGTGTGTGTGTGTGTGTGTGATGGGGGGCTCTGAAGTGTGTTGCCCCACGGGACAGGGAAACAGTGGAACCCCACACCAACCCCAGTGGAGCAGGATAAGACCATCTGCCCTCCTGCATCACCCTCAAAACACCCACCCACCCTCGCATACAGACACACACTAAGAAACACACACACACACACACACACACACACACACACACACACACACACACACACACACACACACACATGTCATCTGGGCCCTCCTTTTCGGCCAAGCTGCAACACGGTGAGGCTTTGCAGTGTGTTTGATCGGTACATTCATCCATGGGGCAGCATGCAGAGGGCATTGAGCCTCAGTGTCCAGGGGATTACAGATTCAAGCCGCTCAGGCCTTACTGTCCACATTCCCTATGGAAATAACTTTGGATAAAAGCACTCAACTAAGGCCCAAAGTCTTTGGTGAGCAGTATGGTTCCAAGCTGCACACACACGCACACACACACACACAAACAAACATACAAAAACGGAACGATAGGTGACATAAGTGGTAGAAAAAGGGAACATTGATTTGAAAATAGACAGTATTATCGGTGGTAGTGGCTCCGCTCATGTCAGGGTTTCAATGCTTTCTCCTGGTCGCTCCTATCTCATGGATTCAAACTCAAACCCCAAGTACGTTATTGTATGCTACAAATAATCATATCCCTGTTTTCATGTGCTAAACCTAAATCTAAATTCACACAAAAAAAACACAGAAACCATACCTAATCATCATTATCATCAACTTTTTCTCGGTCTGCCTTTTACTGTTTTTTGTCAGGAGAAATAGAGTCGAGAATAGAAACAATGGGGGAGGTTGCCTGGTTATTTCTGAGTTCCTATGTTCACTCAGCTAAGAGCTGGAGGCCAGTCTGGAGTGGCAGATAGCCTCAGCTTTGGTCTCCTCACAATACACACTGACGGCTATTAGACGATCAATACCAGCTAATAGATCAGACCATCCACTCAGCTTTCCTGCCCTGCCAACGCATACACACATAGAAAGAGCGAGAGACAGAGCGAGTGAGACAGAAAGATAGAAGAGAGAGGGACAGAGACCGAGACAGAGAGAGAGAAAGACGGAGAGAATGTGCCTGTCAGCCTGCTGTCCTCCGTCAGCCCGTTCTGGTGTTTTTGTGTGGCTTGGAAAACACTAGGCTAACTTTAAATTGGAACCCTCGGTCTTACATCAATTCAAATTACTAATTCATATCAATGTTAACTCCATCGGATTGATGCTTGCCAAATGGGTTATCACGTGATTGATATTAAACATTGACTGCCATATGAACGTAATATTGTTTGGGGAAGATGAATGGCCCTGTGCCTCCACTGGGAAGGTATTAAGCTGATTTAACCTACACTATAAAAGACCAATGACCCCGCAATGGGAAGATAGCATTGATACCACATTAATATAGATATTAATCTGACGGATAGCCCTCCAGGGGAGCCATTAACAGCCTCCGTGGTTAAGTGTGAAATCAATTGGTATAAACGAGCAGATAGAAAATCTGCCATGCTGGAGTATCCAGATCCTAAATCAGCCAATCAGAAAGGTGCTAGTGAGGCCAGCTTTTTAGCACCACTTGCTCACAGTCCAAACACTGTCTCTCTCCCTCGCCTCCTTTGATTCCTTTCATCCCATCAGCCTTCCACCCCTCTGCTCTAGAGACAACACATAGGGGAGTGTGTTCTCCATTCAGCCCTTCCATGGACCTTCCCAGAGGTTGTGTGCAATGGGAGGAGTCGCCGCCAGCAAAGGTGAATAGGCTGTTGTTCAGGCGTCCATATTTCTGCCATTACAAGTGAGAGGGGAGGCAATTAAACAGTCGACTGGAAGCCGACCCCTGACCCGGAGAGCTGCTGCCCATCCGTTAGAGGGGGTAATCAGGGAGGGAGAGAGGCTGGAGACCTCGGCCGGAACTACCACTGACACTCTGCTCAGCCACATAACTGCTCTTCATGCTCCTCCCTTCGACTGCTTCACTCCGCGAAGTAATGCCATGTTAGGGCTAGTTTCCTCTTCAAGTTTCATCCGTTAACCATTCTGTGCATGCTGATTTCTAAAAAACAAATTGCTCCTTACAAAATGTAATTTTTTCAGAAATGATTACATAACATACATTTCCTTTTTTTCTGTTGATGATTTTTATTCAGCAGAGGAGGTCCATGACGTGTGTTTCACAGTGTGTGTATGTGTGCACATGCTTTGCCTATGGAGATGCTTAGTGTGAGCTAGGGACGGTCCTGTTAAAGGTGAGACAGCCGGGCACTGAGAGACAACAACTAAACACTGTCATCTGATGTTGACCCCATGATGTTGCACTGCCTGCCACATCCACAATAAAAGGTTGCTGCCATATATCTCCTTTAACTTTTGTCTCACCTCTTAACTCTATCTGTCCCTAGTTTGAGCCTATTACTTTTCCTTGCAGCACCACATTGTCTGTTCATATTCTTCTCGTTTCTTGAGCCTTTCCCCATCCCTTTCTCCCTCAATTTCATTGACCTGTCATGTTTATTATATTTACCTCTCTCCATTTCTTTCTCTTCAGTCTCAAGAGAACACATTGGGACACTGGAAACAGTGAAGGACAATGCGAGGCAGCAGATGTCATGGGAACATCCTTTGTGTCCGAGACTAGCTATTCTCTCCACCCTGGGATCACCTCACAGAGCTACAATAGAGCTACAATCTATTGTCATTCATTTGATTGTTGGGTTTGTTCATTCTCACTCTGGCAAAAGAATTGTGAGCAAGCAGCACACCAATCAATCACACATGGATAAGCATGCATGCACATACTCCCTCTCTCTCTCACTTCTCTAAACGTCAGAGGCATAAGGAATATTGTTCCAATGATAAATGACTGGTTTTAATTCATGTGTTATAATATCATAGACAATTAACGTCTGGATTAAAAATAATAATAAAAAAGAATACAAATTAGAACCTTCAATCTGTAAAATGTGAATTGTGTTGCCTTTTCATTTTCAGCAGGCTAGACAAAAAATGATAAATTATTCCAGGCCTATACTGTATGAAAGTTATTTTTTATTTGTGTATTTATTTTAACGACATCTTTTTTTTGTAAATTAATATAATTACGATTGAAATAATAAACGCATGTAACTTCACCAACCCGATTTGAACACATCAAAAATGAATTCTCTTGCCAGCTTTTTCGATCAAGATCGAAAATGTAATGAATTTGTATTAGACCAAATTAGATAATAGCTATATTTTCAAACACTTCTAATTTCTGCGACGTCTAATCGAAAAAGTGATTATTAGTCATCAATCATCAGTGCAGTGGCCTAAACCAGTCCCCTTTAATTATTTAAACAACTTTAAATAAAACTCCGTTGTAATGCTCTAAATGTTTTTATTTTTTATATTAATTCAAAGGTTTATGCGTTGACCAAACTAATACAGAGACAGTATAGCCTAAAGAAACACCACAGACATATACAAATGGCTACAGTACAGTCACATAAAATAGTCTGCAACGATAAACATGCTTAGCTTTTAAAGCATGTTTTATTATTATTATTATTGTTTTCTGCACAGATAATAATTACATATAATAATAGGCCTACTGCATTTTTTATTAAAGAACATTGTTTTTTTTTTCAAATAAAATACTAAATAATAATAATAATGCATATTCCGACCAACACAACTTCACAAAAAGATAAAAGGCTTAAATAAATATATATATTTAACATAACAATTTACGATAATAGTAGATTAAATAGTTTAAAACAAATGCATTTTCTAACCTTCCAATTCTAGCAGCGATTATACCAGATATCACGCAGGCTAATTCCATGGCCTATATTCGGTGTTCAAAACCGAAAGTCCTGTGTAAGAAAAGTTGTGCCCAGTGTGTCTTTGTATCCTATGACTGTCCTTTCCTGGAAACATTGTTTCTTCAATAGATCCGTTGACAGAGGGCAACGGAACGACACTTGTTTCCAATTGTGTTATTTCTGTTCAAAACGAAAAAAATATAACAAGGTTATGAAATCTTCCATAAAAAATGGAATAGATAGTAAGGTCTTGGCCTGTGGTCTGCTGCAATTTGCGTCCTCCTCACTTAACTGCATGTAGGCCCGTCGAGAAATATTTAGTGTATGTCTTTAACAATTCTTACTTGTATGACTCTTCAAGTGGAACTTTAGTTCTTGCACTTCTTGGAAAGTGACGCCACACAGCTCACAGGTATTCGGCTTGTCTTTGTTGTGGGTCCTTCTTACATGGCTGTCGTGAGCGGCGTGCGAAGCAAAAGACTTCCCGCAGTGTTTACACTTGAAGGGCCGCTCTCCTGAGTGCTGGCGGATATGTGTGCGCAGAATACTTGAAGCAGTAAAGGCCTAGTGAAGAGATCAAATAAATTGAAAGCATATAAGTATCGCAAACTAGGTTTAAATAAAAATGTGCTTAAGCTGAGTAGGAATAGTAGGAAGAGAATATCGAAGAGAAAAAAATACGTTTCAATCAAGAGGCCATAAAATAAGTCTATTTCCGCTAACAAAAGGGTGGGTGTGCATCTGGCGATAATTAGCATGTAAGTGTCTCCACGGAGTGTGCCTTTCCGTGGAGGCAATAATAGAGACTCGCGCCAAACGCACCATGAAATGAAGCGGCATTAAATTGCCAGCGTGGACTCTCGAAGGTCTGCACGATTCAGGCACATATATATATATAAATTCCCCGACTCCCTGATGCTAAATCAAAAATGTAATTAATTAATTAATTAATTAATTATTACATAAAATAGTATGTAGGGCTAAAGCCTGTTGGATTACCTTGTTGCAGTAGACGCACTTGTATGGTCGTTCTCCAGAATGCACGCGCATGTGTTTGTTCAGACTTGAGGACTGTGAGAAACTCTTTCCACACACTGAGCACTGCAGATAGGAGAAATGATTATCAATTACACAAACCAGTCAGGTTTTAACCGCATCTACGACCACTCATAGGTATGTGCTAAAAAAAGGAGCTGTTCATTCAGCACCACTCAGGAATTACAGAGCTTCTTTTTCTCATTCTCTCTTCTCTCTATTATCTCACTTTATCACTCACTCATTCACTCATTCACTCTCTCTCTTTCTCTCTCTTTCTCTCTCTCTCTCTCTCTCTCTCTCTCTCTCTCTCTCTCTCTCTCTCTCTCTCTCTCTCTCTCTCTCTCTCTCTCACACACACACACACACACACACACACACACACCTTGTGAGGTCTGTGTTTTTCGTGAACGTGTAGAATGTGGATTCGCAGTCGATCTCTCTTTTCAAATGACCTGGTGCAGAGATTACAAGGGAACTTCCGGTCACCCTGGTCTACGCAACGTGTGTACTTCAGGTGCTTGTCTCTGTAGTATTTGTATGCAAAGACCTTTCCACATCGGTCACACTTAAAACCCTCCCCAGAGTCTGGAAAACGAAAACAAGGAGCTCAATTAAATGTTGAAATTTACGGATTCCACTTTATGCATCCTGGGTCTATTAAGAGCCATGTCATATTATGCTTTTACAGCTCCGATAACAATAAAATGTAATCGAACACAAGGTAGCCAGTACACGTTAGCATATAGCTATTGTTTGAACTTGAAAATAAAAAGAATACCAGACTAACCTTCTGATAGAAGTAGCTTGTTACCCTCTTCCGCTGTGCCTTTCAGAGTGAGTGGGATTCCGAGGAATTGCACATAGCAGTCCCCATACCAGACCAGTAGTTCCTGGCCTGGCTGGATCTCCTTGCAGGCTTCATAGAAAATCTGGCCTTCGCTCTGAACAGTGATCAGGTTCTGCTCCTCTGGGAAACGGGCACATTTCACCAGGGACATCCAGTTTCCTGAAGCCCCCCTGCCATCCACGAAATGGCTAAGGCGGCCATTCTCAAACACCTGAGAGGGAAGGAGAAGGTGAATACTTGCAAATTACACGAAAACACCACACAACAGTTCGTGCACAGTTTTGTAGGTTTGTACGATGAACTTTATTTAAGTAAGTCAAACTGCTGAAACACTACCTCCCACATGAGTGTGTTGTCATCATATGTTTTGATTTCACTGGTATTGACCAATTTTCCCTGGAAAGGTCCGAAACGAGTTCCTTTTGGAATTGCGCCATTGTTTGTAAAAACCCCGTTATAAGAAAGATTTCCGCAAGTTGACTGGAGAATGGTAAGCCCTGCAAACAAAATAAGACATTATAGACGCAAGCCCATATTATGTCATACCACATAGGCCTGTATTATAATTATCATAATATTATTTTTAACAAATAAATTGCAAGGAAATCATCCAATATTTCTGAATACATTTTAAGAAAGTCATACCTTCAGGGAGCTCAAGTGTCTCATTGTCTAATGAGATAAACCGACTGTCAGAAGCTGTCCAAAAACATGAGTATAAGAAATAACAATTAAAAACAGACTGATAACAATGACACATTAAGAGGGGCAACTATGTGGGTCTCAATTAAACAATATACCACTCTAATCTCTCAGATTCAAATTAGATTTGTATAAGGGTTCAATAAGAACACCAATCCTGATAACCACGCACACTGAGAAAACACTCACCCAAGTTTCCTGGCAGGCCAACTCCCGAGATGGCATGACTCACACTCTGTTCCTGGCTTTTGGAATAACCATAGAGTACTGTAAACAGGTCTTCCTCGCTAAAAGTGTAAGTGCGTGTTTTCTCTGGAGATAATTCGGTGACCCGGTGGCGGAATAAACTTTCCTTCGGCGGTGAGATGGAAAAAGCGGACGATCTTTCGCTTGAAGGGCTGCTGAAGTCTGATAGTGGTCCAGCAGCGTGTTCGGTTACCACTGCAGCCAGTTCCTCGTGCTTTGAGTAAATCGTGTGCCCAGGAAGAAGCTGGTTGAGGTACGGAATGCTGGACACATTAAAGAGTTGTTCGTGCAGGACAGAAGCGTGATGGCCCAGGAATGGAGAAGACCCACTAGCTATGTTAAATGGCATAACTTGGGTGTCAGTGACCAGGCGACCTAGCGACTTAAGCGGATGGATGCTGCTGTGTGTCCCAGTGAAAAGGTCCATGTAGCGTGCACCGGGCAGAGACTGAGGGTAAAAACCCGAGCCACGCGCCGAACTGCCTTTCAGGGGGTTGGCTTGATAACTCCTGTCCTTCGCAACAGGGATGCTGGAGACAGACACAGACATCGCAGCAGGCAGGGGAGCAAATGTTAGGTAATTCAATTTATTTGGTTCTTTCTGAAACAAAAAGATAAAATAACAAAGAAATTAGAGGATGAAAATATATTCCATTGACATTCCCTACACTATAATAAAAATATAAAAACTCAAGCTAACGGGGTGTAATAACATTTATTGGCCAACTTAACAAACATCAACAAAAATGCATATTGTCTGCTCGATGTCACCGTTGTAGTACATGGCATTTAGGGTAATGGGTATCGGCTTAAGTGACGGAAAAACACCTTTGAGATTAAATAAATAGTTTTGTTCTATTTTTGACAAATTTAAAACAGACTAGTTCGGACGATGTTTGTCAATTTGGCTATATTTTTCTATAATTGAGGGAACACACACATCAGTGTGTTTTTGTACACAAGCATGATGTGACCTCTAGGAAGGGAACAGCATATACATGCATTGCAAGAACTGAGTCAAATTAGGGTCGTGACACTCTAATTGTAGTACAATGGGTCAGCAAGCAAGGGTCAACATTAATGGAGCGGCACTTTTTACAGATTATGCTATCTCAACGTTTTGAATAGACGGGTGGGGAATTTAGTATGCCTATTACTAAGATTTAAAAGAAAGCAATAGTCTTAGAAATGCATGAATATGATCCACTTGAAAAACGAAAACTTTGACATTAACGAGAGCATTAGTACAAGCTAAATGAATAATTGTGAAGCAAAAAATAAACTTACCGAAAATTGGTCGATGGGTTTATTTGTATAACATCCATGTAGACAGACAACTTTAAACGACGATGTAAATTAAAAACCAAGAACCAGTTGATAGAACAAAAGATTCAGAATGATTATGATCAAAGAGAGACAACTTTCTGTTTAGACATCGGTGTGGTATACTGGGTGCATACAGCACAGCACAGTATACCTCAATTGCTTAAAGATGCTTCCCTATAAATCTTTCGTCCTATTGGTTAACATCATTCCATGCATCTCAAAGCCTGAAGGAATACCTTACCTTAACTTACGCCCACAACCCCCCCCCCCCCCCCACACACACACACACGTACGAATGCATGCAACCCCCACACACATTCTCTCACTAAACAACTGCCAAATTGGTGTTTGTCTTAAAAACCAAAAGGAAAAAACGAATAGTCTGGTTTATGCTAATAAGAACTGAATGTAAAAAATGCATGCAAGTGCAATGGAACACGATACATGTTTTATAGAGTAAAGGAAAATATTTCAATCCTTTTCATTGACTGTTGAATCGTACCTGTAGGCCAAATTTCTTGGTTATATGATGAAGACCTTACAAATACAGGTTTGAATAGATAGATGAACAAATAAGCACGTCTGGAATCACTTTTATAAGACAACTTCTACCTTAATAAATAGTTCAATTTCAAGAGGCAGCCCATTGATTCAATGTTGCAATAACAGAATTCTTTATTTACAAGGCGAATAGCATCAGCAAAGCCATATTAGTTCACAACTTGCATAAATGTCTTAACTTCTCTAATTTTGCATAAAACGCTCACACTATAGGGTTACAAACGTTGATGCGGGTGTACAGTGTGACTTATGTGAACAAGACAGCTGAGGAAAAATACATTTCGGAATGCGCAACACTAAGCTTTTTCCAGAAAGTCCATATAATATATTACATATTGCTTCAATATCCCTATGTAAAATATTTTCCATACACAACTCAACAAACAGTTATGTGGGGGAAAAAAATGTAATTAAACCAATACAGCCATTAACCAAAGAGAAAGAGAACAGAGAGAACAAGCAGTGAGAGACTCTGGCATAGTCTCCAGCAGCTAAGATGAGTTGAGCAATGATGAACCCATTCAATACATGATTCATTATACAAATTTATACAGACAGCTTTACAATGTACAAGAATGAGAACAGACAAATCTAAGGCATTATGCTAGGTTTTTAGCATTAAGGTTCTTGCATTTAGCTCTAAGAAATTGGCAGACAATACAAAAAAAGATATTTAAAGTTCTCCAAAATGAAATAAAGAGGAATATAATTTATTTGATGGGTCCAAAACCTGTTTTCTGGTGGGGCAATTAATTTTTTTGCTCCTACTCCTGTTATAAATGCTTAAAAATGCATTGCTACCACATGGCTTGTAGTCATTTCAAAATGTTGACAATCTTTGGAAATTCGCAAAGGGCTGTGATAATGATGGATCAAAAATTATTCTGAAAAGGTTTTCTTAATAAATGTCACAATTTAGGAGATAACAGCATTTATCAAAACAGTGGTCTATAAATTGTTAAGCAAGACAATCATAGAACAAATTCACTGAGAGAAGTCAGATACAACCAAGGCGACTATTCTGTCAACCAAGAGTCTAATTATTCCACATTAGATAAACAGTATTACAATTGGATAAAAACCTGTTTGTGAGCAAATAATAACTTTCTACATCCCTACAACACATTGTGACAGGTACGAACCAATACTATCAGTTGCCTCCTGGGGATTGACAATACATTCAGATTGAGTCTCCATCAATTATGCTGTTGTGTCCATCTTCAACACAGTGGAGTGACATCATATATTTCTCTGAACATGTTTACTTTGGGGCTTAAAAATTCTATCTGAAGAGTTTGATGACAAAATAAATACGAAGGCTGGTTTGATTCAGAAATCCAATTAAAATGCAAGGGATATTTGGCTTGCTCAGAAAAAAATCCTGGCTTAAAAATAGCTATACAAAATTTCTGGATAAGAGGAAAATGTATTTTCAAAGTTAAATGGTGAAGTGACTTGATTTCACAACAAAGCTCAAAAACACAATTGTGTCAAGAGAATGCCATGTCACTGGAAATTTTAATAGTTGAACTGCCTGAGGTCAAAAATATGGCTAAGTAAATGTCAGAGCAGGTCAAAGGACCAGTGCAGACTTAACTCTGAGCTCTGCTATAGAAGTGTGGCTGGAGGTAGAGAGGGTGTGTCTCAGTAAGGGGCCAGGCCCCCTAAACAGAACACAGTCCCATCTCTGTCCATAAGCCCACGCTGCATAATCTAACAGGAATCGATTGACGTAGACTTTTTCAGTACAAACTGCAATACAAAAGTCCGTATTTAATACTGTGTCCAAACATGGAGCAAAATGCATCTTCAGGAAACTGTACAAAAATTACAAAAACCAAAACAAAACAAGATTCTCAAGTAATTGTTATTGCTTGTTTACATCACACCAGAACAGTTTGCACCTAGCAGCTTGTATGAAGCATTTTACTCCAAACAACATAGAAAGCACACGTCCATTTTTTGAGTTACTGTATGGCTGTGTTGAATTTGTCCCGTCTTTTGTTGTGTTCTAAGCTAAAGGCTGAGAAGCAAGCGATTATCTGTACACTGTATACACAGTACGCCCCCTACATCCCTACTAGAGCTCGATCACAGAGTTCTAACGCATCAACTACCTGTGTCTGTACCATATCAGAGCCGGAAAAGGTTAGACTCCACTTTCCAAACAAATACGAAAACAATGCTCCGACCCATGACGCAGTTAAGACCAGACATGCTGAACCAAACCCCAAAGAATAAAAATAAATAGGAAAGACAAGTTTTTTAGTTATTGGTATGTACAATCTTTCTGCACTCTTTTCTTGACAATATGTGATTTTAATATATTTTCATCTGAAATTTTCTGGACCTAACGAGAAAGGAATCCATTCATCCAATCCAAAATAGAGGTCAAAAAAACAATACAACCATGATGGTAAAATGATAAAAGTGCCTGTTTCACACTTTAAACACTTCAGATTTTTTTCTCATTGCCACTATAAAGAATCATCTAAAATAATTAAAAATAATCTATACAGAAAAATAAAACTTAATTTAATACACTATAAACCTCTTGACTAAATTAGTCTAATTATACAAACCATCATTTCACTCAAATCATTCTCAGTGTTTTTCAAGATCAGTTTTTCCAACCATGTATATCTTCATTCTACATTTTTATTCTCATAGGAAAACAAACAAACAAAAAACACGTAAAAGAACAACAACTTTACAGCAAAAAGGCAAAACCGGCTGAGAGTTTGAGCTCCATCCAGAATCCAGAGAATAATTTGAGTCTTTGCTGCCATTTTGGAACACAGAATTGGACAGAATTGGATCCAGGGTGTCACAGGAGAGTGGGAGGAACGGGGGAGAAAAACAAACAAAAACAGTGCATTCTGTTATGAGATGAGATTGCAAGTGGCTGCCGTCCACTGAGCGGACTACATTCATCAGACGAAGGACTGCGCCAACCGCTGGCTGTCCCGAGTCCGAGTCACCCACGGGGAGGCCCTTACAGTAAGTCACACAACGGTGAATGCAGCTGGACAGACAGACTGGCTCACGAGGCTCTCCTTCAAAGAGTGAGGCGTGTTGACGAGGTCCATGGTCCTTCCCCACCTCAGAGCCTCTCCCCCCCCCCACACACACCTCCCGTTTGAGTTCTCGACCAGGCTCCCACAAAGCGAGGTGGTTGAAAGACCCCCAGCCAGGGCCAGAGGGTGTACACGGGCTGGGGAACAGCTTTATGGGAAAAGCAAGCTCATTCAAGGGGCTGTTGGATGGTTGGGTGGATAGGTGATGAAGCCGAGATGCTCCTTGAGCCTGAACGCTCCACAGGGGTCAACAGTATTTCTGGAAAGAAGTTGGAAATGAGGATTTTTCATTCAGCATGTTTCATGTTTAAAAGCAACATCTTCCAGTAAATTAATACAGTCGACGACTGATGCCTTTGATGAAGAAAAGTTTCTTAGCTGTTCTTAAACAAGTCAGTGAAACAACTCACCTCACTAATGGCTAAGGTTTAAATTATTAAAATCATTTAAGTGCCTATAGTTTATCTATAACAAGGCATCATAGTAAATCAAGTGACAAATATACTAGCACATTTAAGGTTATAACAGTCTGAAGTGCAGACAATCAAATCGCAGCCCTTGGTTAAATATTCATGGCCTTTTATTGGGCCTAAAAGCATCAGAAGCAAGTGTAGAACATATCCTTTCAGCTATTACCAATAAAGCAAGAGAAACCAACTCAGTTTACATAAAATCCATGCTGTTCTCCCGCAATAGAATGCTGACTGAGCAAATAAAACATCTGAATAATCATTTTTTTGCTGAGTAGCAAAGTGTGTGTCTGTATGGCCGAGTTAAGGCTCGACAAATTACAGTTCTACGAGCCAGCTCCAGCTTCCAGAAGTGTGGCGGTCAGGCACAGCTATGAAGAGGGTATCGAGGTCCACTGTCCAGCCGGAGCGGCCAGCCCGTATGTGGGCTAATCAATTTGGCCTCAAAGTGCATACTGCTAATTACATCACTGTCCTGTGAGCTCACGGGTCAAGCCCCATAACTCTGGCCAGCAGACTTACGTCAGCTAATCTCAACTCAATTATTAATAAGCACAGTTGTAGAGAGAGCAGCCCAGTAAGTGTACCCAAACACTTAGGGCCGTGTGATAAAGTACATGACATGGGGATAAGTAGGGAAACACATTAAGTTGGTCTGGGTTCTCCTACACGTGGCTGTTTATTGCCTAAAATCCTCTGGGTTCCATTTTGTAAACTTCAAAGTGCCTTTTAAGTTTTGAACTCAACTCTGGTTCTCTGGAGGGATACTGATTTAAAGTTACCGTGGCAATGGTCCGCAAATAGAGCTCTGTAGTAATCTGCTCTGGTCCTTCGGGGGGGGGGGGGGGGGGGGGGAAGTCATACGGACTAGACAATTAACACAGGGGCCAGAGGGTTCAAATCAACCAAGAGGTAGCCGTGGTTCAAAACGAGTACCATCGTTTTGTGCGACGTCTGCCAGGGAGCCAACCTCTGGCGGGCCTGTGGGGGTAAGACTGTCCAAGCTAGACGCTGTCGTTTACCTGCTCCTGTCCCATGGAGGGCATCCCGGGCGAGGGTCCCGAAGGGGCGTTCATCTGACCTGCCATCTGACCCATGCCGCTGGAGTTCGTCGCCATGGAAACGTTGAGGTTCATGCCGCTGCCGTTGTACATGGCGCCGTTGGGCTGCTGAGCAAACTGGGGTGACGCCTGCTGCTGCTGCTGGGCAAACATGCTGGAAGGAGGGGGGACGAGAAATAGGTTTGGATCCAACACTCCAGAGCGGCTGTTTTGTTTCATCATAGTCTGCGGCTCCCTCGGCCCAGCTCTAGGCTTCTCACCTGTTCCCTCCCATGTTGCCCGGCGGCCAGCCGTTCATGTCGGCGGAGGCCTGGAAGGCGGCGTTGCCCTGGCCCGGCTGCATCATGGGGGACTGCACGTGGCCCATCCTGGGGGAGAGCAAAGGGCTCTGGGGGGCGCCCGGGCCTCCGAACCCTCCGTCAGCCTGCGTGCTCATAACTGGGGGGGACGGGAGGGAGGAGAAGAAGAGAGAGGAACAGGACAGTCAAGTCAGGCTGGGATCAAGTTTCCATGTGAGCTTAAACACGGAGTAAAAAAAAAAAAAAAAAAAAAAACGAAACACTTTTAAACATTCAAATGATTTATATTACTATAGATGACACACACACAGTCATGCCACTGGCATAACCTGGTTAACAAGAATGACGGAAAATCACACATGCTGGCCACCCGTAGCCAGGTGTTAGGGGAGATTAGGGTTCTGGTCAGGCATAAGGAGAAGGTTCTACATGCATTTCAGTGGAAGCAGCCAGGGAGCGGAGAACGGGAGAACCAGGAGGCGACAGAGGGGAAAGAAAGAGGAGGGGAAAGAAAGAGGAGGGGAAAGAAAGAGGAGGGGAAAGTGGTCTCAGGAGGGTGAGTCCCGAGCCCTGTACCGACCGACTGACTGACTCACTATCAGGACGGACCGGAGTGCCTCGCACATGAAGCTACGCAGCTCAGCTGCAGGACAGACCACTGATATCATGACCAGATTATCCTCTGATTACACACCGGCCCAAGAGATTAAGAGATTAACGAGCCCATGAGAGCTCTGCCTGATTCAAGGAGTTTGGAAAAATACATTATGAGGGGACACTGTCGACAGCTAGTTTTCAAAATAAGTATGTTTAGGTAAATGTATCAAATAGGCCGTGTTGTTACATAACGAGCCTATGAAGCCACAGCAGTATTCAGAAACGACATCCGTCTGTGACCAAGCGTTTACTTAACGGGGTCATTTGGAATGTCTTCTTGTGCCCCCTGGTGGAAATCCTACGCATCTACAAAGTATGGACGGAATTTTAAGGGGGCTGTTTGTCTGTAAATTGCTTAACTAATATCACTGTTTCTGATGATTGGTAATCACTTAATGCATGTTAACACATACCTTGGTACTCATCAAATCAACACACAGTGCAAAGAGGTATTCCCTTTGATTACCAGATAGATCTGAATGCAGAATTAGCTGAACATTAATGCAGTCACCAACGTCAAGTATTATCATCAGATGTCAACAAGCACAACTACGTAGACGCACGCAATGACAGTTTCTTTTGCCACACATTATTCACATAGACAGACTCACACAGGTATGGTAGAATATTGTGTGCGTGTGTGTGTGTGTGTGCGTTTGTGTGTGTCTGCATGTGGAGCAGTACCTGAGTTGGGAAACTGAAAGGCACTGTGCTGCATTTGGGGGCTGACTACGGCCCCAAACTGTCCGCCCATCATGTTTGTGTTTCCCATCATCATCTGAGAGGTGCCATGCAGGGAGGCGTGGGCGTGGAGCTGGGGGTTGGGGGGGAGAGAAGGCAGGCTGGGGGAGAGGGGGGAGGAGAAGGGGCTGGTGGGGGGAGGTGGCGACGCCAGGCCTGTACTGGTACCGTAGCTGGGCGGGTAGGGGAACTGCTGGGGCTGGGCTTGGGGGATCCGCGGGTTGCCCATGCCCCCGGCGGCGGCCATGTTGAGGCCCTGGGCCCTCAGCACCATGCTCCTCTGCTGCTGGACCTGCTGCTGCTGCTGCTGTTGCTGTCTCTGATGCTCCAGCTGCTTCTGCCTCAGGTGGTTGCTGAGCAGCTCCCGTTGGCGCTGCGCCATCATCTGGGCGTTGATAGTCCCCTGGACAGACACATCACACGTCACTTAAGGAGGCTTTTATCCAAAGGGGCAGATAGTGCATTCAACTAGAGCAGAGGTGCTCAACTACAGTAGTGGTGAGGTAGAGTAAATGAAGAAAAACAAGTTTCAAACTATGACATTGACTTAACTAAGAGCAATGTCAGCATTCACACAGAAAGAACGTCCTATCATAATTAGTGACACCGTTTCTTTCATCTATTATCCTTGTGTACAAGTGGAATAAGGGGGTCTCAGTTCTTCACCTGATTGGGAGCATTGGATCGTAGAGGTAGGTTCATATTCGACACACCGCCCATCTGGTTCATCATTGGCTGACGGTTCTAGGGGGCAAAGGTCAAAAGCCACTGAGACATTTTGGCAGTTATTTTTGCTCTGAACAGCCTGCCAGCAAGTGACACGCTGCACAAAATCTAACTTGATAGCCACATACGCAGGCAAAAGGTCTATTTCACATGCATGTGGTGCAACAGCTACTGATCAAACTTTCATAGCGATCAGCCCAGATCCCGAGCAAACAAAGAGAATTAGAAGGCAAACAAGTTACCCGCTTTAAACATGTAATTGCTTCAGTACTTCACATCTTTGCATCAGTGCACTGTAAGACTAGTTTGACTGTGTGATAAGTGATATTCGACAGTGGAGGTGCCTGGGCCACGACCACTGGTGTGCTGCGTACCTGCTGTGCCTGAAGGCGGTGTTGAAGCTGCAGGCGAAGCGTGTTGGGCTGGTTGGGCACCACGCCGGTGGGCCGGAGGCCCGGCCTGGCTTGCATCCTCAGCATAGGGTAGCCTGGCCGGGGCCCCATTTGAGGGGCCATGGGGTGGAAGCCCGGCTCCTGCATGGGCCCGCCGCCGGGGTAGCCCCGCTGGGCCAGATGAGAGGCCGGGTGGCCGAACTGCTGGCCGTACATGGGGGGCTTCTGGTCCAGCAGCATGGAGGGGTCTTGGGGGAACTGGTCCGGCTCCACCTGCTGGCCCTGGACAGGTAGAGGATTAGACTTTACAGGGCGCTCCGATACGCCATCAAAGGGCTAACATAGAAATGACAAACAATACTCAAGTCTGGCGGAGAGAGGGCCGTTAGGTGGGTCTCACCTGGCCTACCAGAGCGGGGATGCCCAGGGCTCGGTCGATCTCCTCCAGGCCGTCAAAGTCCTTGAGCACAGTGTAGAGCTGGGAGAGCAGTGCCCCCTCGTCCGACGGAGCCCCGTCCCCGGGGCCAGTGCCGCACAGCACCTCGTCCTGGGCCGCCGAGTACACAGACCTGGCGAGCGCCGGAGAGAGGGTTACACCCCGGTTTGGTGGACTACTGTGGGGCACCGTCAAACCCGCAAACCCATGGCAATATACTGGGTGTTTTTCTGAAGCGCTGGAAGTTCTCACCTGCTCTGGGCACCAAAGGGCGTCTGCTCGATGGGCATCATGCTGTCTGGCCAGGGGGCCGTCTGGTTTGGTGGGGCTTGCTGCTGGGAGAACTGGTGAGCAGCCATGCCCATGTCCATGCCTGACTGGGATGCTGTTGGGACAGACCACCACACCACCGGTTATCTACAGGGCAACTTTCACTTCACCTGCTGTTCTGTGATGTTCTGTTATTATTTTTGAACGTTTGTTTAGGTTATAATACTAGCAAGGTAGTATCACGATCAATGCTATACGTTGGTTGGTGACAGAACTAGCCATTGGTATTCAACCTCAACACAAGATCTGTAGCCATTAAGATACCCTTTTGATGGATATGATGGATAGCCACATTAGTTTAGTAAAACTCTTGTGCATGATCCTACGCACAGCGAGACAGGAGTGTACACTGTGCAGCACAGACTGTGGATTAGCGTTTAAGTACATTTGCGTTTTGGAACAGGGATGTCTGCTAACAACTACAAAAAGCCCTTGAGTTAAACAGCCCTTTGCCTTAAATGCTCAAATCTTTGCCTAAATATGGTAGACATATTGTCTTATTACATTTTCAAGTGGAAACAATGTATGAAAAACCCATTTAATGTATATTTAGAGTGGTTTATCTCTTGTACTGTATAAATATAATTCCCCAACACAACACATTAGCACACCGTGGGAAATGACAAGTACTCGTTTTCAAAGGACACTACAAACTTTCTTATGACATCCAACTTATCTGTAAACTGGACCAGCTGGGGCTCAACACCTCCCTTTGCAACTGGGTACTGGACTTCCTCAGTGACAGATCACAAGCTGTACGAGTCGGCAACAACACCTCGAGCCTCATCAAACTTAGCACTGGGGCCCCACAAGGTTGTGTGCTCAGTCCCCTGCTCTTCACCCTGCTGACTCACGACTGCACACCAACCTACAGCACCAATCACATGGTGAAGTTTGCAGACGACACAACTCTGGTGGGTCTCATCACCAAGAACGACGAGACCCACTACAGGAAGGAGGTCAACCTTCTGACCACGTGGTGCAGAGACAACAACCTCCTGCTGAATGTCAGTAAAACAAAGGAGATTGTGGTTGACTTCAGGAAAAGCCACACTGAACACCCGCCACTGACCATCGATGGTGCTGCTGTGGAGCGAGTGAGCAGCACCAAATTCCTGGGGGTGCATATCAGTGAGGACCTCTCCTGGTCCACCAACTCTGCAGCACTGGCGAAGAAAGCCCAGCGGCGCCTCTACTTCCTCCGTAAGCTCAAGAGAGCGAAAGTCACCAGACCGATTCTGAACACTTTCTACCGGGGCACCATTGAAAGCATCCTGTCCAGCTGCATCACTGTGTGGGGAGGTAGCTGCACTGCACACAGCAGGAAAGCGCTGCAACGCATTGTGAACACAGCTGGAAGGATCATTGCTGCCCCACAGAATCGGTCTGCCCCACTCCCCTCCCTGCAAGACACATACATCACCCGCCTCACCCGAAAAGCTACCTCAATTGCGAACGACACCAGCCACCCAGCACACAGTCTGTTCAGCCTCCTGCCCTCTGGAAGAAGATACAGAAGCCTCCGTTGCCGCACTGCCAGACTCAGAAACAGCTTCATACATCAAGCTGTCAGGGAACTGAATTCTCTCCCATCACTCCCCCCAGCCAGATCCTCCAGACTGACAGGAAGCTGAAATCCCCATCTGCCCCCCCCCACCCCTCCCACAAACACAAGAACACTCAGGACTCTGCAACAAACTGTATCCTGCACTTTTATCACTTTTTAATGCTCGCCATTTACCAAACACGACCAGAAGACGACAGGACCAGAGAACCACAAGACCAGAAAGTGGACCAGAGGACCAGAGGACCGGAGAGCCACAGGACCAGAGGGTGGACCAGGGGACCAGAGGACCAGAGGCTGGACCAGGGGACCAGAGGACCAGAGGACCCGGGGGGACCAGCTTGATTCTTCCCAGTCAAAACCACCAACACCCTCTGAATGGACACTGAACACATGGACTAGCTCAATCCAGCTCAGTTTAAACAGCAGCACTGGTAGTTCTGCACTACCACAACCATAACTTATACATCAACTTATGCTGCTAACCTAACTTATACATACTACAAACAAACTTACAGTAACATATGCTGCTACCCCTAGCAATACATTGTAGACTATACATTTCTGCATATATATATGCATATATATATATATATATAATTTTATCGGCCATCTTTTAGCTTTAGTATATATGTCTTATCTGTGTTTTGAATGTGCACTTTATATGTTTACCGCAAGAGTGTGGGAAACGTCTTTTCGATTCCTTTGTATGTCTCGACATGTGAAGAAATTGACAATAAAGCTACTTTGAATGGAAGGGTGGAGGGGATAGGGGAAAAAGTAGATGGAATGAATTAGCCTTCAAGCTTCTTCAGTTATTGGTTATTCAATTTAGGGATGTATTTTTTTGAGGACCATTTAAAAATAGAACCCCCTTGCTAAGAGGTTAAAACACTTCCCTCTTGTTGACACGATTTAGACAGAATGAATGTGCCACGGGGCTGCTCCTTGTCTAACCAGCAGGTGGCAATCTGTGCATGTCTTTAAAGCCCCGATTCCACAACACCACGTCACATGGAAAAAGTATGGTTTGAAGAGAGAAGATTTTCAGGGTCTGATGAGTCAACGTGAGCACCACTTTGGTACTCTCTGAATGAAATGATAGTGGGGTAATGGGAAGCTCATGAATCCTTGTATTGGTGGGGGGGCAAGCTCACCATTCATCATCTGAGACTGAAGCATCTGCCTGGGCCCTGGCAGGCTGTTGGGCCTCATGGGGCCTCCAGGGGGGCCGTTGGGCCCCATGCGGACCTGCATGGCCCCCTGTTGCCCGGGAGCTCCCTGAGGTGGGGCAGTGGCAGACCCCCCCATGGCCTGACCCTGGGGCCCCCAGCCCTCCTGCATGCCTGGCCGAGGGCCGTTGGGCCCCATCAGTCCTAGAGAGAAGGCACAGAAAAACAGACTGTCTGAATTTGATGTTAACTAACCCCGGAACACTCCGTGAGGAAAGAGATATCAGAGGGTGAAAGAGTGAGTGAGTGGGTGAGTGAGTGAAAGTAGAGGGGAGACAGAGCAGAAAGTCAGTTTACTGGAGAGAAACTCCTCCATCCATCCCTCCCATAAACGACAGGCAGAAAACCATTTGGGGCAGATTGAGATACCAGCTGGGAGTTGTTTGGGGACTAATCATGTGTGTCTAAGTGACACAGAGCGAGAGAGAGAGGGGGGCTGCGCGCCAAGTGCGGCTGATCCACAGCTTCATGTGACAGGAAATGACTCATTCTGCCAGTATGATGTGTCAGAGCCGACTGAGAGAGAGACAATCGCAGAGCCCAAAAACTGTAGCGAAGAGGCGTTGCGATTGTGGTGCCGCTGCAAAGTCACAAACATCCGAGGGCATCTTTCCACGGGAAATTTACGAGGCGTTTGTGACGCTTTGTTGTGATTCAGTTTGATCACGTCAGCTGGGTTAGTAATGAGCTCGGGGGGAATGGCTGGGGGAAAGCTTTGATCGATACCCCAACAGAGGTGACAACATCGACGCGACCACCCACCTGCCATGCTAGCCTGGTTAGACATCATGCCGTGGTTTCCCACCATGCCTTGCTGCTGCTGCATGAGAGTGTAAGGGCTACTGGTCCTCATGGGGGGGTACTGGCCTGTGGGCTGCCCGGGGGCCATGTTCATGTCCAGGGACACGCTCCTCACAGGCAGTCCCCTGCCCGGCTGGCCTGGGCGCACGCCTCCAAAGTCTGGTGGAAGACGTGCCAGAGGTTAGGAAGCAAACAGCACACAGTATGACAGGCAGGAGGAGAGGCACAGGGTAACATTTTTGTAAATACATGATATCTTTAGTTGCTCTGTTTGTGTGCTGGTGTCGGGAATGTCAACAGGTTATTTTCTATGGGAAATGATCTGTGTTGTCTTCTGAGTTTGTTTGTTATTGTTGTGTGTGTGTGTGTGTGTGTGTGTGTGTGTGTGTGTGTGTGTGTGTGTGTGTGTGAAACTCACTAGTTGGGCCCATGCCGGGACCCATGCCCCTGTGTTGCTGCTGTTGTTGCTGCTGCTGCTGCTGCTGCTGCTGCTGTTGGGTCAGGCCAGGACCACCCTCCGAGGAGATCTGCAGGATGTCGTTGATGATGTTCTGTTTGTCCAGCGCGCTCGGTAGCGACACCGGCCGCGGCTCGCAGAACAGCTGGGGTTGGGCGCTCTGCAGGTCGTTGAGGATGTCATCCAGCTCCGACGACTGCAGGGCACAGGGGGAGAAGTTGGTGACATACCGAAACAGTGAAATAGGGGCTTTTATGAAGATTAGAAATAGCCAGCTATATCAGTGAGCTGGGCAGAGCAGCGGAGCTAGGCATGCCACGTTGATAACGCAACCCAGACAGAAATGAACCACTTTGACGGCCGGAATCTAGGCCACACTTCACATTGATTTAGCTTATCAGGACAACACACTACTGGTTGCTAATCGCCTGCCCTTTTCAGCTTCTCTTCTGTTCACACTTGGATGTAGGCTAAAGAGTACACGGACAGGTTGATATAAACATAATTCATTTTTATTAGTGGTGTCTGGCTAGAGTTATAGAATGGAATGGTATCTAAATGTTTAGACTACGTTGACATAACAAAGAGCCTGGTACCACAAAAGAAAAGGCTTGGCCTATATGAGTTGGCTGGATTTGGGTATGTGCCAGGGTGTCCTTTGCTTACATTGCTCTCACTGTAAGAAGCAGCTCAAATTGCCAAGGCAGAAAAGAGCTGCACGGTCCCCCCTCCCCCTGCATTTTGGATCAGCTTTTCTCTTGTTCAAACCGCATGCTCGCTTCAAAACAAATGGACTCTGCAACGTAATACAATTCTCTGCAGAGATATGACTGTGCAACACAGATCACATGATCCCTGTGCTTTAGGGCCGGAGAGGGAGGGGGGACCTCTTAGACCTGAGGGGCTGGGAGTAAATAAGTTGCAATGTCACGGAACGACCACTAGAGCGCAGCACTCAAGGCAACTTGAACAGAGCTTGGTGTGGTACAGTAACAGGCATGTTGCACAGCGTCCTCACGGACTAACCATGTAAGGCACATCCAGAGCACCACAGACTATGAGGAAAACCTTGTTTAGTCATGTCGCTCCTATGCACACGTGCAAAAACACAGACAAAAACAGAGCAGGCATGTGTGCATGCACCCACAGCAGCCCCAGCAGACAGGGTATTGATGGACAGCGAGGAGTCCTAATGAGGTCAGGATGATGTAATGTTCCCTGTGTGCTCCAATCGCGCCCGTCCTCCTCCTCCTCCTCCTCCTCCTCCTCCTCCTCCTCCTCCTCACCACTTCTCTCGCTCCTCCCACTGGGTCCGCTCCCCACAGCTCCTCTCCTTATCTTGCCTGCCGTCGTGCTCCCTTTCCCTGCAAATCCCCGCTCCTCCAATTTCACTGTCCCCTGTCCTTTAGCAACCTCGCTGTGTCTTAGTGTTTAAAGTGTTCCGTGACACGTCAAAGCATAACAAACACTCCATTGGGGACACAAATCATGCTTTTTTCCCATTAGCATATTGCCTGTCCATTGTACTGTACGTAGGTGTGTTGCGACCGTTGTTGACATTGACGGACGGGGGCCGTGCCACCCAACATGACAGTCTTGCAGGAAAAGGGGAACCGAGAGTGGGCTACGAGGAAGCAGAACTGTCCAGCCCACAACCCCAGACACCTCCTCTCGCAGAGGTAAACACTCATCAGGGCTCAACAAAAACGCAACGACAAACGACTCAAAATGTCTGGTCCTTGTCCAGAGCAGGTATGGCAGCCCTTAAACCAGAAGGCCAGACATTAAAAATAAAAAAATATCTCGTTCTCTACTCTTCACTTGCGCCTGACCTCTGGGAGATAGAACTGAACAGTGGACAAATAATGATGTGGATGAATGTGGACATTAACAAGCTATATATATATATATGGGGGAGGAAAAAGTTGTATGGTGGTCTCCACTAGGGGGAGTAGCTAGCCGGCTGGCTGGCTGCTATGGCTGGTGGGAGGGAGGCCTGGCGATAGAAGGGCCTCTAATGAAGTCCTCTCTCCCTATAGGGCCACCTGTCTCTGGCTAACAGCGCTCAGCATACCATACCAGCATACCGGCAGGGGGTGAACAGGGGGCCATTAGAAGAATACTTAACACTGTAACATAGGAAGACCAGGGCTAGAGAGAGGAGGTGGGGTGAGAGAAACAGCTACTTCAGATGTCGTGGCACCTCTAGCAGGGCGAGGAGCATGAAATTAAGATAGCACTCCATGCTGGCTAACTGTAAAAGCATGAAAGCATGCTATCAACATATGGCGCCTGGCTCCCTACAAGAAAACATGTACACAGACACGCACACATTAAGTGTCTGGCCAAGACCAGGCTCTGTAAAGGACCGCAGCACCAGCCCAAATTAGGCCCTTTCTTAGCTGCTGCCCCTGCCCAACCACCACTACTGGGCTCTGCTCTGATTTCTCATTTAGCTCGGCTGAGCCATCAATAATTCACCACTCAAACAAAGACGTAGAAAGGGGAGGAGGAGAGAAAAATGGACAGAGCGCGAGAGGGGTAAAGAAAGCATTGGAGATGTAGAAGCAAATTGTTAGACAAGCAAACGGAAGAAAATGAGGGCAGAAAAAAAAAAGAGAGAGGAAGCAGAGACGGGGGGGCGCAGGAGAGACCAAGAGAAAGAAGGAAACAGACATGGAGAGGGAGAAGGCAGAGAGCGAGCGAGCGAGCGAGAGGGTGGGGGGTCACGCAGTACAGTGAGGTTTCACACATGGCCAGGCAGCCATTCCCCCATTAAGAGCAGAAACTCACTCACCCTAACACAAGTGGAACAGCCCTAATGAAGGCATGGCTTTACCTCGCGTCAAACAAATTCCCTGCTCCCGGGCTGACAGAAAAAGGTCGCGATTTGGTTCAGGGTGATATGGTGCCTGCCATGACATTAGAGTTAGCCTTGGCATGAAGCTTATTATGAGGGCTTTCAACATTACACAACAGCGAAACCTTTGGTTTACACCCTTCGTTCACGGAGGAAGTTCAGACGTAAACAAATTGAATTAACAGCACCAGTTAGAATGTGCACAGGGCTGTACCGTTTAAGCATTATGAATGTGACTATCAGCGTTTTTAATATAAGTGCATTATTTAGGAGCGCATGCTTTTTTCACAAAACATGTATTATCACGCAGGACACGATGTTGACATGTCCATGACGCAATAACCCAGTCACCTCTTCTCTTTGAAACAGACTCAATGTTGAGAGGGTATTGGATGGAGAGCTGAGGCTCTCCAGTTAAAAAACGACGACAGGCGGGGGAAAACATATGCTAAGACGAAAGACGGAGGGACCAAGATGTTTGTGAACCAAATATGTCCTCGTTTACCCTCACCTGCGTTGAGGGTGTCCTTGGATACGTGAGCTGGGCTCTCTCGTCGTAGCTACAGAATCTTTTAGATGTGGACTCTCGCTCTGCCCCTCCCTCTCCCTCTCCTCACCAACCCCCTCGCTCTCGCTCCCCCCTCCTCCCCCTCTCTCTGCTATCTCCATGGCAGCGGAGGGTACATGCAGGAGCATATGGCTCATCATTTTCACTGTCTGCATGCCTGCCGAGGCTGGACTCTCCGTCGAGGTGATCCACTTCTAAACAGCAACCAACGGCCTCTTTTTCCTCTTGCTTTGCCTGCCTCATCCTCTACGTAACTCTCCCAAGTAGCAGGAGCTCTTTGCCGTTCCCTCCCTGCGCACCTCCTTTTGAGCGAGCGCACACTTTTCTGAGCACTCCATATTCGATGCCAGCCCGCTGTCTGCATAGGAAAGCAGTGCTGTTTCCAGGGAAATAGGCGGCATAGAGAGAGGGAGGGAGAGCGGGAAGGAGAGGGAGAGAGAGAGATGGTGCGCACTAGAAAGACAAGAGTTGTTCCCATTGGCTACAGTAGAGCAGTTTTTCCTCTAGCTCTGAGAGGCTGGCCCGCCTGACTACAGTCCCTCCTCTGCGAAATGCTGGACCACTGCCTTCACTGCTAAAAAGCCAGATGAGCTTTGACGGCCCGCTTCTTTCTTTCTCCCTCCCTCCCTCCCTCCCTCCCTCCCTCAACGCGCTCCTTCCCTCAACGCGCTCCTTCCCTCCCCTCCGTCTGTGCCAGGCCTGATTTCAGAGCGGTGCCAAATGCGGCGACGCTGGCCAAACGCGACTAGGATCAAATACCTGGGACACCGCGGGGACTCTTTCCAAATGTCACTGTTGTTTGAAGCCACTTGTTTGTTTCTTTAAACACAGGCAGGAAGAAGATCAAGCCCGGTACTGCAGTCTGGTAGTGCTGGAGTCTGGCTATGGTGACACCATAGCATCGATGCTAGATGTGGGCGTGCATGGAGCTCGCTGGGAGCCCAACATCTGCTCTCCAACCCAGATAGGACCAAACACAGGGAGGGAGGTATATGGGCCAGCAGCGGGTAGCAAACGTTTGAGGCTTAGCTGGACCAAAACACCCGGCCCAAATGAAACCCAGGTGACGTGAACGAAAAACACATGGCAGAAACCTCACTACTCTGCTGACTTCCTGGTTTCTTTCTCATTCTAAACGCCCCCTCGGTACTCTTTCCATGTCCTGGGTTTTCCCTTGGTTTCAGCAGCAACTCGACGGTTGGGGTAGCCTTAAAACTGCCTTTTCATGCATTGGTTGTATGAGCTGTATAACAAGCGTTAAGACTATACAGTAGAACATAATCAAGCATTTTTTGACACACAACAGGCACATTTAAAAAATCCAATGTGCAGCCTTTGAACCCTTGAAATGTACCCTCTGCGTCCTATCCCAATGTAATGGTATAGATAACCGTTGGTCCTCTATGCAGCATGAGAGTGTATGCGCCACTCTAAGGCAGGCTGGAGACCTGTGGGAGGGTCTTAACGCATCCCCGGTCTGTGCTCTATTTTGTTTGATAGCCCGCACGTCTGTGCAAACAATGCAGATCGGAAATCAATCATTGCACAAGGGCCGAATGCACGGGCCACACAGTTCAGAGAGGCGTGCCGTTATTGAGTTGGCATCTCATTTGAGGCTAGTCTCCATTTTAGAATCCTTACTAGGTGACGCTGAATCTATGTAGTCAATGTTTCTGATAGAAGTGAAATAACCAGGTAGGCAGAGGTAAAAATACCACACCTAATTTAGTATCAACTATTTTTGTGTGCAGGTCCCCGATTTTGGAGAGTTGCTACAATTCACAATCTCACACAGTCCAATCATTACCTAAATGTAGTGCAGCGGGCACATTGCACAGATGTACGGAACTTTACTCTCTTATTGATAAATATGTATTTTCTTTGGTGTCGTTTTCCAGATGAACGCTGCAGTGTAAAAAAACGTCCCGTTAGTAGTCTACCACACAGCACTCACCTGCTCTACACGGTCATATCCGGTGTCCAGTTTCTCCGTCTTCACCAGGAGGTGCTTGCCTCCTTCCAGCTTCACTTCGCCCGCCTCCAGCTTAGCGGCCTTGTCCTTGACCGCACTGTCGTCCTTGTCCAGCAGATAGCGTAGCAGGGTGTCCTTTTTCTTGGGACTGAGCGGCTCCTGTTTGAGGACGAGCTCCCCGCCTGTGGCGCCCCCCATGGCAGCTCCAGCCCCGGCCTGGTCTCCCACTTCCTTGCCTGTGGCTTCAGCCGTCAGCTTGGCTAGGTCCACGGGAGAGGTGCTGTTCTGGAGCAGCCGGTGGAGGATCTTGTGTTTCTCCTTCAGCGAGGTGGCGTGTGCCCCGGCGGTCTGGCCCCCCAGTAGCCCTGACTGCCCAGTGGGGTCCTTGCAGTCGCCCCCGTTGGGTGACAGGGGCGTCTCCAGGGGCTCCGTTTTGGTGGTCAGCAGCTGGAGCAGCTTGGTGTGGCCCTTGTTGTCGTGGAGGCGGCTGTGTGCGTCGGGGCCCTCGGGGGCTCCCTCCCTTTCCTCCTTGGGCTCAGCCTGGCTGCTGTCTGTTGGGCCCTGGCCCTGCTCTGTGTGAGGGCCAAATGCTCCATCCCCACCACTTCCCCCACCACCACCACCACCCCCGCTGCCTCCACCTAGCTTTGACATCAGGTTGGCCCCGGGCCCCGCCGTGGCCCCGGCCGGGGAGCCCATCTTCCTGTCGGGCGAGCCAAGGGGGTGAGGGTGGGGATGCCCGTGGCCGTGTCCCACCCCGTGACACTCGCTCAAGGCTTGCAGAGCTGACAGGGAGCGGCTGGTGTAGCTGTTAGCCACGCCGGCGCTACCTCCGCCACTGGGTCCGCTGACGCATATCCCCACGGGGGAAGGCGAGTGCAGGCCTCCGGCCACACGCGGGCTGGCTGCCCCTCCAGGGCTGCCGCGCTGCCTGGGAGACAGCATAGTGTTCTGCTGGGCTGGGTGGGGTCCCCCGGCCGGGCTGGGGCTGCCGCGTGACGGGCTGCTCATCCTCCAGTTGGGGCCCTGCTGTGGTGGCTGCATGCCCCCCGCATGGCTGTGAGGTGGGGGGCAGCCGTAGCGGTAACCCTGCATGTGGCCCCCCATAGCGCCTGGCTCCCGTGGGCCAGCAGGGCCGGGAGGGGAGAATGGCGTGTTGTTGACGGTGGCGTCTTGACCCTGGGGCCCCGAGCCGGCCAGGCTACCTGGGGTCGGAGGGGTCACGGAAGGAGTGGAGCCCGCAGCTTTGGGACCCATCCCGGTGTCCTGGCCTATTCCGCACACTGCTTGCTCTCTGCAGGAACCAAAACAAATACACACGCACACGCACACACAGTTTAGTTCCATATCTTCCCTGACCTAGGGGCCCCTTCAACACACAGCTGCTGAGAGGCGACACTTCGCTAAACCCACAGAGAAGCTGTGTGTTAGCCACCACACAAAGCTAGCATTGTGAGTCCTATCGGTCGTCATCCCTGCACCACTGAAGAGCCGCACTATTCTCCTCCCTGCCAAGTGGATCTGATCGGGGTGTTGAGGTTTGACTGCCTCTCTACACCAATTGTCTCTTCTGACTCAAACCCAGGACCCTCAAGCGCACCTCAAAAAAAGACAGAAAGTCTTAGTATTATTGTGTAACAATGTTGTCAGTGACGTGGAGGCACAAGCAGTTCAAAACAGGCACGTACAAATATGGCACAGTTCTCACTTTCACCCATCGAAACTACTGTACCCTTTGCTTTGCGCACATCTAGTGTACACGTGTTCAGTCTCTCACTTTCACTTTTGTTCTCACAAGCACACTGCAAGGTGAAACTTCAGGTGGCACACGCACCTTTGTAGAATGTGCAGGGACATGTAGAGCTGGGGCTCGTTGGTGGCGGGGGAGCGCACTAGTTTGCTCTTGGTGTGGGCCGACACCATGGTGCCGTCGGACAGGGAGAACCGGTAGATGGGGCTGAACGCCTGGCCGTGTCTCAGCACTGGAAACACACACACACACACACACACACACAATAAACCACATTCTTTAACGCCAACGTAAAATAACGGTCTGCCATGTGGCGGTTGGCTGAAGTTGCTAGGTGACTGTAGTGGTCGCCAAGCCGCCTGGGACAAACCTTCTTGCTGGTGCCGCTTGGCGAAGGACATCTCGCCGTCGTTCTGCAGGTGGAACCTCTGGATACAGCGCCTCACCAGGTCCTCCCAGCCCGGCTTCATGGAGGCCCGCAGCAGGCTGGTGTCCAGGGACGTGATCTTGCCTGCACGCATATACGCACACACGAGAGAGAGAGAGAGAGAGAGAGAGAGAGAGAGAGAGAGAGAGAGAGAGAGAGAGAGAGAGAGAGAGAGAGAGAGAGAGAGAGAGAGAGAGAGAGAGAGAGAGAGGACAAGACAGAGTGAAGACTTGCTTGCACTGTCCTAGAAACAAAGTCAAAGTCTACCAAAGCATACTTGGCATGCAGCAACACCTAAGAGTGATTAGCTACTGCTCCTTGAACACAGAAACAAGACCCTGAGACGCGCTGGCTGACGTTTCATGGGAACGGCAACATTTGAACACGCTGATAAGCATGACAGTTACACGGGGAAGTCAATCACACACACACACACACACACACACACACACACACACACACAAGGGCACAGTGTCGTGGCGCTGGTAGCTGTCAGGTTCCCGTGTAAATGGAGGCAGGGATGCGTTTAAAGAGCCATCAGGCAGAACGCTGGGGAGTGACAGCCACTGGGACAGACTAAAGACCTGTCAGCTAGCACGGAGCAAGGCCGTCGGCGCGCGCACGCGTACCACGCAAGACACATAATAAGCACTTTGAAAGGCCGGCCGGGAGACAGAGCCGAGTCTGCAACGGTGCGCCGCCACACGGCTCTCTCTGCCTGCTGGGAGGTAGAACGCTGCTCTCGGGGGAAGTCAGAGGGGGCGCGGCGCGTTGATTGCTGAGGGCTTTCGCAAAGCTATAATCAGCGCTGGGAGCTATGATTTGTAGGGGGGGGGGGGGGGGCGACGACGACGACTGACGTGCGGAGGTTTACGGCGTTTTGGGCAGAGCCGCTGCCGCATAACACACCTGGTGGGTGGGAAACACTGCCTTGGGAGCATGACTGGGATCTT
This sequence comes from Aplochiton taeniatus, assembly GCA_017639675.1. NCBI lineage: Eukaryota > Metazoa > Chordata > Actinopteri > Galaxiiformes > Galaxiidae > Aplochiton > Aplochiton taeniatus. Next base: position 11,526,378 of record CM030174.1, on the reverse strand, counting down.
CCCACTCAGATCACCTTTAAATCGCATCGACTTGTTGTGAAGGCCTCGAGCGGGACCTGCTCGTTTTCTCAATATCGGCAGAGTCAAAATCAGGCTGGCGTGCTGGGATAAGCGGTCGATCGGCGGTGTGATTGGTAACTGTACCTTGCAGGTCCTGGCGGGTGGTGAAGCTCTCCTGCGTGGGCAGCACGGGCCGCTCCTTCATGGGCACCCGGCGCGCCACACAGATCAGACACGACTGGAAATCTAGACGCCAGGGAAAGAGGGAGGGGAGAAAGGGAGGGGGGAGAAGAAAAGAAGGAGAAAATAGCGATTGGTGAGAGAGAAAAATAAAAGGAGGAAAGGGGGGGTGAAATGGAGGGGAGGAATGCAAAATGTATGTTATTCCCAGATAGGCGGCAGTGTTATTAATGAGCTATTGGCTGGGCTCTGGTCCTCAGGGGAGCAGGAGGAGGGACACAGTGCTCAGGCTGGAGCTGCTGCTGGGCTACATGATGGAGTGTGACCTTTCAGGTGTGTCTGAGCGCGCGTGTGTGTGTGTGTTAAAGTGACTTAGCTTCCGGCTGACCCAGCCATCTCACACCAACGAGCCTTCCTCTGGACCCCTTCTAACAAGATCCATCACTAACACAAACACACACTGCAGACACAAAACTGACCGGTCCAGGTCAAGAAATGGGGTGACCCCCTCAAAAAACGCCGGCTAACATTCCCTTGCCACCCAGACCCAAATTCGAAGTTGGCAGTGAGATATACACTAATGCGTGCAACACACACTCACACATAGGAGCGAGTGTGCGTGCGCACGTGCAAACACACACACATTCCTTTGGTTGAGCTGTAAACAGTGCCTCCCGGGTGGTCTGCTGAAAGCCCTGAGTTTCTCTCCCTTTTCTTCTCTCTCTGACTGGCAAGACACATAACTGCAAAAACAACGACTGATCCACTCTCTGTGTGTGTGTGTGTGTGTGTGTGTGTGTCTCACACACACACACACACACACACACACACACACACACACACACACACACACACACACACACACACACACACACGGCCTTGGCCCTTGTGGTGTCTTTGCCAAGGTATGGCTGGTAGAACAGCTGGTGAACAAAGAAAAAGAAAGAGATATTGGGCTTGGGTTTTGGAGCTGTTTCTGTTACAACTAAATAATGAGCAGTCATCTAAACATGATTGAAAAAATAATCAAGTGATAATAAAGAGCACTTTAAGTGCATCTCAATCATCCTAGATTGCAAACTTTCTTTGTCATCTTGCCTAAACGTATACAGACAGGTATCCAAAGTCAATTCAAGCAAGCCAAGTGGAAAAGGAGCCCACCAAGAGAAAGCCTGTTGAATTCTGTGTGTGTTTGTGCGTTGGGGGGGTTGAAACACAGTTTCACTTTGGTGGCTCGTGTTTTTTGAGCAGATGAGACCAGAAGGTGGATAACAACAATCTCATATGAGAGCGGTCAGATGGGATGATTTATGCGTTGGGTGCAACCGAAAGCTAGGGAGCCAGGCACCAGTGCTGCACATTCGATCCAAGCGGTGGTCCTTGAGGATTTGTGATCATTTAAAACCACTGTGTATGCAATGATACACGGTGGCCTCTTAATTATCTCTCCTCTACCTGTCCACAACCTTCAATCTCTATTGTTGAAAGGGTGGGTTTGAGACCCTTTTTCACCCCTATTAGCGCCCGCCACCCCCAATTCCCCCCCGGGACCTCTTCTTACCGTCTCCCTCCTCCTTGATGGACTTGGGCTCGGAGACAGCAAAGCACTGCATGGTCTCGTATTTCTGCTGCTGGGCCTCGTGCTCTTGGCCCGCCTCCTCCTGGCTGTCGCTGTGCGGGTTCACCAGCATGCGGCAGTTGAACGTGTGGCTGTTCCGCCGGGGCCCCTCGCTGGACCAGGGCACGCCGTTCACTGTGAGGGGGGAGGAAGGCCATGTCAAAGACAAACTATGGATATTTTTGCTATTGCAATAATCAGACATACTTGGTCCGCATAGAGGAGAACAGGGAAGAAGGAAGTGATAAGTTGCACATTGAGAGAATGTCAAAGGAAGAGAGAGTTCCAGAGGGAGAGAAGAGGATTTAAAAACACACACAAAAACGAGTTGGTTGTGGAAAGAGTTGCTGGGTAAAGATGGAGGTCTGCGTTGGGTGCCATCTATCCACAGGCATGTATCACAGCCAGGGATCCATATGCATGTGCTCTGAAAGGCCTTGCCAATCTTTCTCCCACCCCAGCGAAACACACACACACACACACACACACACACACACACACACACACACACAATCGCCCAGCAACACACAGCCCTCACACTCCATCTGGTTCATGATCTCATTGGGCACATTGATAAGTCCCCGTATCTGGGACACAGCCCCGCTGATCATTTAGAGGGTGCTCTGCTCTGTGCTGCCTGCCACCCAGATAGCTGGGCAATCAGACCTCAATCTGAGCACTGGGAAAGGCGGCAAGTGGAGAGAGAGAGAGAGAGAGAGAGAGAGATACCAGCGGGGGAACTGACATACATTACCACCCTCCTCCCATGGGGAGGGATGAGAGAGAGGGTTTGGGAGTGATAGGGAAAGCAGGATGGGGAAACGAGTTGGTGAATGGGAGGGAAAGTGAGCAACCAAGACATGGCTATTAGTATTTATTTATGGAAAGAGGGCAATAGGTGAAGGAGGGGTGACCAGAGAGTGAAGACAGGAAACATGAAAATTAGGACTCAACCGAGAAAGAGACAAAGAGAGGGAGGGAGGACGAGAGAGAAACCCCACACAAAGCGAGAGAGGAAAAGCGGAAGGGCACAGGAGCCAACAAGGGGATGCCGGCGAGGGAGGGAAGCAGAAAAAAGGAAGTTAATTAAATCGAAAGGGAGGGAGAGCCGGAGAGAGAGAGAAATAGGCAGCGGCTGCATTACCAAGAGTCGTAGTATGAGTAAAGCCAACAGAGCAGGAGGGGAGATGGAGATTGGAGAACACAGAAACGGAGCAAGCTTGAAGTGGTGCCGGGCAAAAGTCAAAAGACAAAACCGCAAGCCAGTAACTGGCAGACCAGAGGTCACATGAGGGAAATAGGCCGAGGCAGAAACATAGTGGGGGAGACAGAGAGAGACAAAGAAAGACAGAGAGAGGCGTCTAACCCAGGGACTTGGGCAGCAGGTTCTTGATGAACTCGGCGTGGTCGCCCACGTGCAGCACGCTGTAGACGCTGGTGTTCATCAGCTCCTCCTGATTGTAGCGCAGGTACTGGATGACGTTCTCCGACACAAACACAATGTTGCCCTCCATGTTGACCACAAAAAAGAAGCCATCCAGGGCCTTAAGACAGAGGGAGAGAGAGAAGTTTACTTATCAAAACTGTTTACATACGACTTGACATGGAGTTATTTAGCCTGTACTCACAAATGGGACCGAAAGAAAATTAAGCACAGAGAACAAAGTACACTTGTTTGAGCCCGGCGATGGAAATGACACGGTAATGATAGTTTCACATTATATGTCCGGGGAGAAATGAATACTCGCCATAACTATAAAAGGCTCTGTTATTCATTGCGAATCCATTACGATGCATTTTCAATAAGGTCTCTACCACTTCAGACATTTTCATGCCCAGCGTTGAGTTTTAGGACATGAACACAAGAGGGAAAAAAACAAGAAAGAAAGCAGCTTACATCATCAAATCTACTCTTGGTGACCGTCTGTTTCCTATATGGAGCTGTTTTGGAATAAGGGGAAACAGAATGGCAGCTGTGTGGTTCTCAGCCACAAAGGTGCTAGCTAGCTAATTAACTTGCATTCTCTAACTGTAGTGGGTAAAGCAGAAATTCCAGGTTAAATAAGTTTACTTTTTGATATGAGCTCATCCAAAAATAAGTCCAACTATGACTGAGAACTGCTTGTCCCGTTTCCCAGCTTCTTGTCCCAATTTCTGACTGAAGACTCAAAACAGTTGGGAAACCCAGCTCAAACCATTTAAAGTTTCAATGACAGCTGGTGGTGACCAGCTCGGTTCCCCACACGTATTCAAAGCCTATTTCACCACACTGGGTCAGCCACGAAGGGTGGAAAGGCCCTGCGCTGCAGCCGGAGCAGAGGAGAAAGCACACTATGAGCCCCAGCCGGGAGAGCTCTCGCTCTGCTTTCCACGGTGACTGGCTGCCTGGCTGAATGACGGGAGAGGGACATAAGGAGGCTGAAAAGAAGGGTCTAATTGAAAGATTAGTGCCCGGGTCAAGCATTAGAGACAAGATGGTGTCAATTAGGCCATCGTAAATCCAAAGCCTCAGGGGCACCAGGGAGGTCCTCGTGACTGGAAATCTGCATGTTGGTGTCAGGGCGGTTTCTCCTCACATCTGATTTCTGAGACGTGACTGGAGAGTCACCAAGGAGCCACCAACCCGTCCCCCCCCCCAGGTGAGTGAGGAAGCTCAGTGTAACCTCCTCTCTGGCTTGGCATTGTAACTGTCTTGTCTTTTTTCTCCGCACCTGCTAAAAACGCCATTACCGAAAAATGTACAACCACATCATTATCGTTATCAGCGTACCCCCGGCCATTTTGGGTGACTGAACAAGCTGGGCAAACACACCCTCCACCCTCTAGGCCTTCACTCAGCCTCGGTTACATAACGGAGTTTAAGGACTCTGATTTAAAAGGCCCGTGTTTAAAATAAATTGCCAGCACAGCTAAAACACACACTACCTGCCTCTGACCCTCTCTCTAGACAGCTTACTCTGATGCCAGCTGACAGAGAGTTACATAATTATACAGAGTGGGTGGAGAGGGGCGGGTCGGCCTCCATGGCCACAGGCCCGCTGGGTGAGAGGGAGACCCTGCTTAGTGGTATAAGGCATTAGCCCTACCCAGGGGGCCGGCACACATGACATGACATCTCTCATGACTGTATGGATACCACTAGGATATATACAGCATGACTGTGCATTGTGTTTCAGCGGTTGTCAGCTTTCAAAGAGCCAAACCGCCCAGTGCCGACTGTGGTCTCAGGGCCCGATCTGTCCGCGCTGGCACGAGCGTGGGAAGCCGCCAGCCTCGGCGAGGGGGGTCACGCGGGGGCATTTCCTACCGACAGCCATATTCGGCGGAGTGATGCGGTAATGAGTCAGGGCACGGGGGCAGAGGCCTGCGGACAGGGGCTGTGCTTAGGCGGGTGTGAACGGCTGGTCCTTGGGTTTGTGGCCTGTTGACAGATTGGAAAGCGCGCAGGCCTCACAAGGCTATATTTAGACATGAGTTAGCATGTCGATTCAGTGTCCCGGACCTGGAGAGCTATAAATATTCCATGACGGGACAGATTGAGCAGCCAACACAAGGAATAAGGCTGGGCGAGAGCAGGACAGAGAGCGAGAGAGAAAGAGTTGGAGAGAGAGAGAGAGAGAATAGCAGAGGATAGGGAGGCTGAATGGACTGATTCATCCTCCGGGCTGTTGCTTGCTTTCCCATTAGACGTCGGCAGTAGAGTGGCTCTCGGCGGGACAAGGGGCTTGTGGTATAGGCCAGTGATTTACAGCCAGCCAAGAACAGAGCCGCCACCACACTGGCTGCCTTGATCCTGCCTTACACACTCAGCCACTCCTCCTGGGCCTTTTCAGAGCCCTCATCATCAAATGTGCACTGTTTGGTTGAGGGGCAGAGGACCGTAATCAGGGGGGAGGGCAACAAAAAAAAAAAAAAGAAGAAGAAAAAAAAAAAAAGTGCTGGAGTGGTGTGCCGGGTGATGCGTTTCCTTTTATGGTGGTCACGGAAGTCGGATGCATTAGCATCAGACTTTGAGCGGCGAGCGCGCAGCTCAGGAGGAGGGGCACCCACCTCCAGCATCATTGGCCCGAGGGCATCTTTGTCGATGACGCTTTGGCCTGTCGACGACACGTCAGCCTTCTGCACCTCCTCTTCGTTTGCTGCGGCCGCCTTTTCTGTGGGGACAGACAGAACACAATGGCAACGGGTTCACAGCACTTCATTTTCAGGGGAAAGACGTCTCAGTTCAAATGAGTTGAACATTGTGGCGTTGACCTGAGAAATGCAAAGGCAAGAATATTTTGAATGGATACAAAAATAACTCTTAAAAAATAATCGTACAACTGCTCACACTCAACGCACAGCTCGGATTTCAAAAGAAGAAAACAATTCCTGTGCTATTCTTAGGTAACCACCAATTTTTTTTTGTAATGGTCCCCATGCAATTTAAACAGGTCACTTGTGAATCAAGACTTTTAACAGGGCCCAGTCCCTTGACTCATCTGAGAGAGCGTTCCCATACTGGCCGAGTGTGGAGACACTCGCTGTGGCGCAAACCCTGACACTTAACAACCAGCTGAGTGAAAGGTCACCGTTAAGAGTTGGCGCGTGATCCTATGTGTCGGTGCAGGCATCCACATAAGGCAGACGCCATTATCACCCCACAAATGAAAGCTCTTAACGAGAGAGGGAGAACATCAGCCTCTCCCACGCTGTAAACGACCCAGGGTTCCACACAGGGTAAGGGGTTGAAGAACAGTCAGCCCGTTCCTCTGACAGGGGCAGACACATGGCTGCATCGCCATACCACCACGGCTTGGTGCAAGAAGGACTGTGAGATATTACATTCACTCAATACATCAAGTCGATTCAAACAGACTTTGAAACGAGTTCCAAAACAGGCCCTGCGATGGTCTGATGCCTTCGATATTCACATTAGCATGGCGATATTCAACCACTTGGCTTTAGTTTAGTCTGGTGTAATGTAGTGTGTAATTGTAATTTAGTGTGGTCCTTAAAGGCAGGAGAGTATTTGGGTGACTGTAGGTAAGCCGCAGTCTTTCCCTCTGACTCTGACACTCTGTAGCTAGTTCTCTGTGTGAGTGATTGGGTTAATAGCCGTGCAGAGAAGCCTTATGTTCAGGGCACAGCTTGCCCTACTTCCAGAGATGATTATGATGATGAGAGAAGGTATGCAAGGGCCTGTGGGAGACACAGGAAGGAGGGGAAGGGGGGACTCGATGCGGTGTCACACTGCGCCAAGGTAACAACCCACCATATGGCGATTGTTTGTTTTTTTGGCTAGGCCAAGGCGTAGCCACATCTTGCACTTGCACATGCACATGGAGATAGCGTTGTCAGAGGATGGAGTTTAAGGTTTTCCCCAGCGAAACACACACACACACAAAGATCATTTCTTTCAGAGCTAATTGAGTGTCTGTAGCAGTAGGCTCTATCTCTGGCAGACCAGCAGGACCCAGTACACTGGCCAGAGTACAGAAACACACACACACACACACACACACACACACACACACACACACACACACACACACACACACACACACACACACACACACACACACACACACACACACACACACACACACACACACACACACACACACACACACACACACACACACACCTCCATCTTGTTGGCACTGTGTCAAATAGCTGCAGCTGACACCATGCCAGTACATGATCCCATCACATTTCTATTGTTACTCCTTCAAAACAGGAGTCGGTTCTTCCTGGAGAATTCATACAGGCCGATCAGTCAACCCGATCCAAGCTCGACAGTTTGGTAATTCGCCAGCAAATTGCGTGCTGGACGTATGGTGGTAGCGCAGCTCCGATCAAAATGAGTCACCATGCTACTAGCTTAAATGCCATGATAAACCAGAGAATTACCCTACACTATTAGAACTGTCAACCCGATCCAAGCTGAAGACACTTTGCTAATATATCTATGTACACAACTGAACGATGGTTTCAATTAGAGCAATAGGATAAGACAGCAGCGGAAGCGTATACAGGAAGGAGCTGCATAAAACTGCTGGCCCTAAAGAGGCTCTTCTTTGAGCAGAAGAACACTATCTAGCACTACTTACAGTGGAATAATTTGTCATATTTGTGTGAATCAAGTGTGCTGGATGCAAGACGCAATGGATAATTGAAACCGCGGTAATCACACAGAACTGGTCCTTGCCTTAATTGTTGACAACTTAGAATTAGCTGTGGACATCCATTGGCTTGAAATTTGAACCTGTAGGAGATAATATCGCTGTCCTAAGACCAGACTTAATATTTCCCCAGCCTAACGTTCCACGGTGAGACCCTCAAACACTACACCAGCAGGTGACTGCAGAGGGCCACGCAGGCCCGGGGAACACAGCCGAACAAGCCGGCCTGTTTAGCCCTCCTCACTTCAGTCGATGTGCAAACACAATTACCGGCCTCTGAAGCAGGCAGGCAGGGGGATGTCACTCCAGCCTAGCGTGAAAAACAGAGAGGGAGGGAGGGAGGGGGAGGGAGTGAGAGAGAGAGAGAGAGAGAGAGAGAGAGAGGAGGGGCAGTGGGAGGGAGGGATGGGGGCGAGAGGCTTGACAGACGGTAGCCAGTGTTGTGTGTGAGTTTTGCACCACATTGCTCACCATTACATAACGCTGGCCAATGAGTCACAAACAACCACCACCACCATCATCATCATCATCTTCCTCATCAGCCACTCTGAGTCATATACCTAGTACCCAGTCTGCATCCAGCTCCTGTTCACCCTAATCTTTACATACACAACAGACATCTCACTCTAAGTAAAAAGAAGACAAAAATAAATGCAATATAAAAAACAAACATATTACAAATATACAATGTTAATAAATGTTTTGCCTATCAGATAAACTTAGTTAACCAAAACAGCTAATAAACTAACTGCAAGCTAAATGTTAACTAGGATCCTATAAAACTGAGAGCTAAATAAACTACTTGGCTAGTAGTCTTGAGAGTCTTGTTAAAAGGATCTTACAAGAAAGAGGGTGAGATAACTATTGGGGATGCAACAATTCTTTGACAGCGGCCATTACCGTAAAAAGTAGCACAGGCCATAGGTCTCATATTGCTTTCTCTGGACAAATGGGCCAAATTCTCTACTCACAATTTTGGGGCCATAATATTGTTGTTATTATTATATATTGTATGTTGCCATAATATAGTGTGTCATAGCACTAATTCATAAAAAAAATATATTGAATCACTTTTAGCTCAAGTCACGATCTTATTTGTTGCTTTTTTTTTTTTTTTTTTACCTTGCTCCTTTATTTGTCGGATCTGTTTCACAGTTTCCTTCAAGATTGCACATTTGTCAGGCTTGACGTTGAAGTTGTCAATGTCGTTGAAGTTGGCGAAGATCAGCTCGGCCAGCTCCTCTATGTATTTATTTTCGTGCTCGCGGTTGCGCTTCTCGTTGCTCCGCTTGGGACTGCAGAGACAAAGGGAGAAACCCTGGGGTGAGACATCGGAGGAAGAGGCTCAAGGACTGATAACTTTGAATGGAGACCAAAGACAGGGAGCCTTTCAAAACAATATCTCTCTCTCCCTCACACTCAAGCGCACCCAGAAAGAGAGAGAGAGAGCAGGCCGACGTTCCGGAATGTGTTCACAGCAGGAGAATGGGAAAACAGTGGGAAGGGAAGCCGAAGACAAAACATCGACGTGTCTCGATCTATACAGGACCACAGCGTTTGACCTCACCACACATTTCAGGACCTGGCTAAGAAGCATTGTTAGCTTCAGTGCGCTTACTGTTACAGAGCATTCCCCTCTAACCTTGACGCGGGACAGGCAGAGGGCCTGAACCGTGTCCTCAGTGCCTTGTCTAAATATACCTTTGGGCCATTCAGCAATGCATTCTCTATTGGCCGGTTGTCCATGCATTGTAAACAGATGACACCCATGTCTTGACTGGGTCTATAGATTCATTATGCAGATGGAGCCTACAGACCTCACCCCTGGCTGGCTGCAGTGGAGGTCAGGAGCCTATGTAACTATTCTCAGAGTCAGAGCGGCCATGGAGCCCATGCCTGCCCTGTGGATCGGCGCGGTGGGGGACATGACGCTGAGACTGTGGGGCGACGGCAAAGGGCTCGGGGGCATGGCTGGATTTGCAACAGTGTTCGTGGGTCTTACCTGGGTCCCAGGAGGTCGGAGGAACATTCTTTGCGTTTCCGCGACTCTGCCCTGGCAGAGTCGGATGGGTTCTCACCAACACCACTCATCCTCAATGCATATCAGGGTCTGTAAACACAACACGCATACAAACAGTTAGGCAAAATACGTACACACTAGACGGTGGTCTAAATGTTTGCCACCCGACCCCCCCCCCCCCCCTCCATCCCTCCCTCCCCGCACGGACTCGCCCGCCTGCATGGGCCCGGGTCGATCGTCTGCGGGAGAAACAAGTGAAAATGGAGCAAAGGGAGCGGATTCAATTATTTCCCAGTGATGGCGCAGCTGCTCTCCCCAGAGAGGCTGAAACGAGAGCACGATGCTGCCCGTACGCCCCCAAACTGTGTGCTCAACAACGCGGCAAGGAAAACGCATGTCCTCTCGTTCAGGGGCGACGGGGTTTACAAACGGCAGCGGCTGTGTTTACGGGGCGCGTTTGAAGTAGGGTCTCCGCTGCATTGCATAGCACGCTCCTGCTTTGCCTTCAGCGGCTCTGCCATCCCTGTTCAGTTCAGGGTGAAGGGAGTGCACCGTCCTTCCGTGGGCGCTACTTCTCTGGCTCATCCTCCTCGTCAGCCCTGCCCTACCTCGCTGGCACTAAATGAAAAATGATCAATTATTGAACAGGCTAATGCCTTTTTAATCACTGTCGCCACCAAGATGTAATGTTAGTGGCGGCAGCTGTAGCAATAGGGGCTCGCTAATGCCTGCGTGCATGTCGCAGGAGCACGCTCGGGCTCCTCCGGAAGCAACCTGGGCTGACCGCCGAAACCAGAATGTTCGCCCATTTATCAGGTGTGCTAGCTAGTTCTACTGGTTGGATCAGTCCTAGAAATCGGGTCACTGACGCATATAAACTCGAGAGAAGAAGCGAGAGAGGGGGACAGAGACAGACAGAAAGAGAGGGAGGGAGACAGACAGAGAGAGAGAGAGAGATACAGGAGGAATAATAGATTTAAATAGATTTCGAGAAAAAGAGAGAAGGACAAAAGACTGGATGAATAGGCGAGGGAAATGTTAAACTGAAGGAGTATAGGTAATAGTGTGCGAGGTCAGCCGAAGAGCGCCTTATTCCAGAATACTGAGCCAGGGTACACAGCGTGTTGTGTTACAAACTGGGAGCCACCTTAACCATGGAAACCGCACACAGTGTTCTGTGCTCAGCCATTACATAAGATGGTACAGCACAGTACAGGCACAGCAGAACACAGCACCGAGCACAGCAGAGTGTAGCTGCAGCCGCTCTGAACGGAGCAAGCTAGCCGCCGCGCTAGCTCTAGCCAGCCAGGCTCCCTGCTGGATTGCAGTGGCCTACTTAAAGCGCTAATGGTATGGGAACGGGGTCTGCGCTCAAATGGCTCCAGCAAGGCTGGTTAGAGGGGACTGCAATGAGAGTGGAACAACGTGCTGCATGATTCAGCTCAGCATCATAGCTCTGGAAGAGAAAAGAGAAAGCTGAAATCAACAGCCCACAAAACTAGAACAATTTATCGGTCGGCCAATATGGGCCAATCACAGATATCGGAAAATGGCAGATTTTTATTAAATCTTAATTGGCCTTTATTTAACACGGCGAGTCCCATCGAGACATCTCTTTCACGATGGAGCCCTGACCAAGAGGAAAACATCAGCATAAAACATTAGAACAGACGTAAAACAATAAAAGAAGCAACATAAACAAACGTGTGTTTCGGCAGATATCAATATAGAAAATGTTTTACTCCCTAATATTGGTATCGGCCCCAAAAATTCAATATCGGTCGGGCTCTCCACAGATTCAATAAGTAACAAAAGGGCAGAAAGAACAAGGCGGAGCCTGGTGCCATTTTAGTAATGAAACTGACCGCTTAATGGTTCTTTATGGCAGCACTCTCTTCAAAAATTACGAGTGACTGCAACCAAGGTTAGGCTACTTCCTTTTTCATTGCAGGCCCCACCATTAAACATGCATAGCTAAGCAGAACCCTCTATCCTATTGGCTGTCCCAAACTTCTCTAAGGCACGTTACTACGGGCCAACAGAGTGTGATTGGCTGGGCTTGTCCCCTTCATTTGGGCATGATTGGTTGCCTAGTTCTTGACTTGGCGGCATTGGAGACAACATCAATGGAGAGAACGTTAGAAAGAGAGATATAGAGAGCGTAAAATAGGGGGACACTCTGAGAAGGACTGGGCAGTACGCACGTCTCAATGACGACTTCCTTCCCCGAAACCAGCCGGGCAGGCAGTTGCTGGGGGCCATCTCTCCACATTGATACGCCAGCTAGCGAGCTGTAATCCTAGAGAATGTCCTAAATCCCGGGGCAGCTATAAACAGCTGGAGGGCAGTGGGGTGGGGGTTGGGGTTACTGTACAGAACATGTCACTGAGTTAATTAGCTATGTCGGACAGGAGAGGAGAGTCCCCCTCGAGCAATGCTTGTCCGTCCTGCCTGGGCCCCAGTCAGTGGCGAGCACAACCCTGGTCAGACCCAGCTGTATGCTGACGGTATTTGCTTAAGAGGGCGAAAGTGGCACAGTGCAAGGAATCGATGCAAATCACAGGTCCAACTTGGCCGCTAAAGTTAGAAGTGGATCCTGCATGGAAGGATGTGTTTAATAAGATGTGGGGATGGGACGACATAATGCATGCACTTCCAGGCCGTTACTATGGCAATGACGTCTGTGGCACATTTTGCTGCTCCTGTCTGGTGCACACAAGTCCGTACAGGCACTCGCCCGGCTACACACTTGAAGGGGGCCGACTCACTCGCTGACTACAGCGCTGACGTCCGTAACCCACTGCTGCTGACGTGGACAGGGCCCGATGCGGAGGCTGAGAGGACGAGGAGGATAACAATGGTGGGTTCTAGCAGTGGTGGCTGTACCAAGTGCCTGTTAGTGCAACGACACAGACGTGCCCCCTCATTCACCCTCCGCCAGACCATGGGAGAAACGTGACAGCTACAAGCTAGGTCTGAAGAGAGCCGGCTGTGTGACTACCTCGGTAGCGATGGCGTCTGTGTGGGCAGAGGGAGTAGAAGGAGACCAGAAGTACATCAAGTTAAATGAACCATATATACACGGAGTAATGCAAACAAATCAGAGACAAATAAAGGCGTTGTTTTTGTAATTTAGTGACAGAGTTCCTGATACAAGTGCTTGATTCATCATGCCTCTCTGATTGATTGATTGATTGATTGATTGATTGATTGACACAAGTGGGTAGCCTGGCAACAACCGCTATGGCAGTCAGCTCTGGAGTTAATTAGTGATGTGAGTGATTGTCAAGGGATGTGGCCTGTCAGCTAATACCTACCACTGGCTCGTGTCGCAGACAGCATGAAAACGCTGTGCTCAGACAACTTCACATCAAGTATATTATTAAGTAAAGGATTCTAAACAAAGGTTCAAGTAGGGCTAGGAAGTTCTACAACACTGTCACCATGCAGGCAAATAAAATGTCTTCCAGGAATGGTCTTCTAATAAGTAGTGGAATTCTGTGTATAAATACCTAGTGACATTCTGTGTATAAACGGCTTGTTTGTTATCGGGAAAACCGTGACTGTGTGGATAACCGTGTTGGGCCAGCAACTATGGGCCTACAGCATTGGCCAAAGCTAAAGCAGCTACCGGAGAGAGTTATCTTGCTACTCTCGACAACAATGAACTAAGGTTTCCACTAAGTGATAAACCCGCTACAGGAACACACACACACACACACACACACACACACACACACACACACGTCACTATGACTGGATCGACTGAGCAGCCCTGCAGGTCTAAATGGGGAGGATAGAGGACTTTTTTTAAATATTTTTTTAATTCATTTTTTTAGTATGGCCCATGGACAGGCTGGAACACTAGTACTTTCTCTAGATTTGTTTGGTGGAGGCTCGACCGGCCTTATACATTACCATGTTTATATTTAAAAATCAATTGCCTTTGAAACTTCTGGCTGCTCTCGACTGAGAAGTATGTGTGTGTGTGTCCAGGTGACAGAAAAAGCCTCTGTGAGCCTAGGAGGGGCCACTCAGTCGGACATGGGAGGGACACAGACACAATTCTACAACCGGGAGATAACTTGAACTGTTGCTAGGCACCCAAGAAAGCAGTGCCTAGACTGGATATGGACGCAATTGGGATTCTGCTAAAGGAGCCCTACTGCCGGAAATGCAAATAGAAAGTTGGTACATTCCGACCCCAAAACAAGAACAAAAGTATACCCTTCAGTTGTAAGTCATACTATAAGACCAAATCAAAGTTTGCAGAAAGAGGTACAGTTAAAGAACCAAGAAGTCTTTAACAGGTTTGGTGGTGTCACCGAGTTTACAAACAGTATCCATCTGTTTTATAGGACTGCCTTCACACAGCAGCCTCTTCCCAGCCTCGTTAATTATCGTGTTTGACTACTTTTAACTGTTCTGCTCGAGTGAACTGTCGAGCTGCCAGAACCACGCAATGGGAGCAAGCCGAGCACGAGCTGCCTGAGGGGGTCTTCAAAAACACTGAATCACCAACTACAGACACCGGCCTATCCCAGTGTCTCAGCCATGGAGGGGGTTCCAATGTGCCATGCCTGTAATCATATGGGCTAACAGGGCTTTAGTTGGAAGGGGACCCACCCAGTGTTTTATGAGGCCCGTGCAAAGAGCATGACGGTGCATTAAACGGCCTGTTTCATCAAACAGGGAGCAGAGGGGTCGTTTGAAGTCTGGCTCACTCTAATGACAGGCTTCCCGGGAAGTCCTGGAAGAGCAGAGGCAGTGTTGGCCAGTGAACAACATGTACCGGGTTTCTCTCAGCCATATGTCTTTGCGCAGCTTCTCCTCAACTTCTGTCTGGGATTGGGGGAGAGAGAGCGAGTGCACCCGCCCCCCAGCAAGTCCACTGGAGATTGCATCCCGGGACATAACTTTCTCAAAGCACAGAAATCCAGGAGAGGAGGGGAGGTCAAAGCGTCAGTGGATCCACGGTCAGAGCGGCGCTTCTCCTCTCATGGCTGAATATTAGGGGTGGGGGTGGAAATAGCTGTAGGGAGGGCCAAAACATACATGGATGTGTTGGGCAAATGTCAGATGCTATTAAAGACAAACACAGGTAATTTAAAAAAAACTAGAGTTCAACGAGGGAGAGGTGCACACAAACTCTTGGGCCCAACTGACATCTCAGTTACTTCAAACCAGATGTGCAGATATTATCTCTGGCTAAGGAAGGGAAGAATGTAGTGGATTGTAGTGGCTGCCAATTGCTTTCTGCTTAATCCCAACAGGGACGTGGCTGAGACAAGAGGCAGTGGCAGAAGAGATTGACAAGATAGAAAGCTGGAAAGAGCAGCGAGAAACTGGGGGAGGCAAAGCAGGGAATACAGGTCACGAACGAAAGAACGTTTCACAGTGATCTGCAATATTGCGTGCCTGCTGTAGGCCTAATCCAGGGGCAGGGCAAGGAGACACATTATTGACATGCATCCACTGTAGCTTCCCTCGCTGAACTCTCTCACTCTCTCTCACTCCAGAATCACTGCAAGGTAATGGCTTTAAAGTGCCAGATTGCAACCAAGCGCCAGAACACCATTTACCGAAAGCTGATCACACTCATGAATCTTTAACATTGGCAGTCAGGATATCGCAGAAAGGGTCTGCCTGCTGTATAATAAACACATTAAGCTGCAGAAGATTGGAGGAGGGGCAGCGTCATAGAATGCTTGGCACTAGTTCTGGGAGGGAATGGGGGGGGGGGGGGAGGGAGAGAGAGAGAGAGAGAGAGAGAGAGAGAGAGAGAGAGAGAGAGAGAGAGTAACAGCAGAGGGACGGCCACAATTTATTTACTGCCATTATAGCACCATTCCACAGCAACTCCATTACCAGTTTATCTTTGACTGAAACTGTGTTTCCTTGAAAATCAAAGTGGAGTAATAGGTTAAATATCCTGCATGTGTTACACTTTATCAGTGTCAGGTATCATAGAGTAGCTCATCCAAAACAAATAGTGTTGGAACAGAACAGTACAGACAGGGCAACAGAACATTTGGACTGATGCATACCATAATACGTTTTTGTTTGTTCTCCATTTTTATTTTGTTGTTGATGTTTTGCCAACCCTAATCTTATGTATGTTATTTGCTCATTAACCCCAAAATGGGTGCGCCAGCAGAAGATAAGCAGGGTGTTTTATTGCACTAGGCTAGATTTTTTTCAGAGGCAGAGTTTTAGAGCGAATCCTAAGCGTAACCTTGTTACCGTTGACAGCCCTAAGTAATCATCTGGTAAGCAGATGGGTGCTTTAAAGATAATCCTGAAGACAAGCATCAACCTGAAAGGAGAATGGGAGGGGACTGAACAAGATGGGCAGCCACACATTGCTCAGGTCACATGTGGCTGGATCCATAGGAAAGGTTCAGGTCATTGGCACTGAGAAAAGGAAAATGATCGCTAAACAAAACAATCAAAAACTAAAGATTTTTTCATGAATAATATTTTTCAAACTACCTCGCTACCCCTAGTTTGTATACCCCGGCTACACAATCTGAAAATCCATAGGTGCAAACTCCAGAAATACAGTGATCGTTGCACAGAGTGCAGTTTGTCCTAGCCAAGAGTTAAGACACGAAGAGGAGATGTGGGAGCCAATGGAAACACATGCAGGAGAGGAGGGGCTTGGGGTTATGCAAGAACATTGGACTGGCTCGGGCTCACCTTGGCTTGAGTCCAAAGAGTCCCTCAGGGCATTGCTGCAGGAGGGCACCGCTGGGAAACCTTCAAGCATCATCCACTTCTACCTGCCACTGTGGAAACAAGACGCGACACCAACAGCGCTATTAGAGCAATTTAGACAGTAGCTTCCATTTATTTCTGAATGAAGCTTATTTTAGCACAATAATGTGCTTAACTATGACAAATCCCACAGATCGCCTCTCCTCCCTTTGGAACTCTCTACCCAAACTTAGCAGAGACTGCACCAATCTTTCCACATTCAAATCAGTCATCGAGACTCACCTTTTTAGAAATGCTTTTAATAATGTGTGATTAACGTTGTGTTGTGCACATCTATTGTGCGTCCTTTTTTTATGTACGAATGTGCAGAATTTTTTGATAACTTTTTAATGTTAAGCGCTAAATCAAATGTATTATTATTATTATTAGACAAGGCATTAGATAAAGGATTAAATAGCACATTATAAAGTTAAGGCACTTCAAATGCATCAGCAGCTCGCCGGGTTTGCCGAGAGACACAGAAGGCTGTGCCTCTGTTTAAAGAGAGTCTCCCGGGTCTCCCTCTCCTGAGAGAGCTCTAAGGCTTATTACATCCTGATGCACAGCACACCTTTTTAATCACGCCCGGCAATTAATTAGAAAATTCAAAAAGAACTAAATCAATTAAAATCATATCCCCAAACTGAGCTGATTTGGAGGGAGCTAAATCAACCAGCTCCAGAAGCACTCAGCTATTTGGCAAAGCTTGCGGGCAGCTGGTGGGCAGCTTGGCGTCACCGCGCACAACAGTGAGAGCTTTCCCTGCACGAGAAGTAGCCTTGTGGAGGAAGAGCCACGCCGGGGGTCTGGGAGATTTCTCACCCGTACCTGCCAACTGAGCCAGCCGAGGGCCGAGGAATGTGCTCACGTGATGTCATGCTCTGATGTAATTGGACACCGTTTCCCCTCCTGAACCTTGTAGTGGCTCCCACACAGCAATCTGGTACAGTGTGGTTCACAGCAAGCACCACAACAACCAGGGGCAGGCAGGAAGCTTTACCACGTAAGCGATTAAGTAAGGGATTAGCATGCAAAGTTTCTGTTACCAAGCAAAGTATCATAGGTGGTAACGTCCCAGTACTGCTGATTCACAACATATTTTAGTTTTAGTTTTTTTTTTACTCAGGAACACAAACTTTGTCTTCCTTCCGTGGCCTGGCAGCTCATGCTTTCGCTTTTCACTCTCCCCTCATCCCTCCCACGCTCTCAGTTCTCATGCTCCGGAGGAATTTTCTCCCAGCGTGTGCTGTGTCACATGCTTTCACAGCGTGGCCCTGCCCTGATCTGGTGTGGACTGGTTATGCTCTGGCAGCTGTAGGATCCCTAGCATAGCCCATCTAGTGAGGGACATTGGGAGAATTATGATTTATTTCTGTATTCATAGGACTAGCCAATATGTGGGGCTTCATTATTCTGCCATATCAGTCTAACCCAGTTCCGAAGGTTCTCACCTTGACCCATTAGTGAGAGCTGAACACTGTGTCCTTTGACCAGCTTATTGCACAGATGTCCCGGGCCATGTGTGGATTGCTTAGTCTCCAGTCTCCATTCTTTAAAGACCCTGTCAGACTTAGCACAGGAGTGAGTTGAACAAAGCTTGGCGTAATCTAAACAACTTCACATGACAGCACCAAGATTCTCAGTTTAAAACAAACCAAACAGTGGCCTAGCTAACAGTACTGTAGGAAGGAGGATGAGTAATCTATGCCTAACGTTGAATCCTTTCATTTAGCTAATATCACATGAATTCAGCACAACCTCTTGGGATCACACCTCAAAATCAACCGCCCCACAATAACCACCACATTGTAACCTGCCCTGACCGAAACACATACACGTACTACAACAGCTCACAATGGCGTACCGTAAGTTCAGTGTAGCATGATAATTTCTGGAGTTTGGCCATGCAACACTCACCACTAGCGTCAAGTTAAGGTTTAAAATAAAGGAAGCACAACGCTTTATTCCAGCATTTCTGAGTGGTAAGCTGACTGTTTATTTCATCCAAATAGCACGTGCCTTGTTTGTTTTAACTTGGTCAAGGACGGGTAACTTGGACCAAATCTGCCTACTAGCTACTTGCTATGAGAGCAATGGCAAATGTGTGCATTCGACTGTGCTGTTAGTCACATTCTCAATAAGGATACTTGTAGCCTAAGCCCGAAGTTTAAAACAGGGTAATTGGTTTAGCTCACTGACCTGGAACTAGAGGTCAAAGTTCTTCAGGCTAATGATAATGTGGTCTAATGTATGACCACAGTTAAATTGCATGGCGCCTTGAGCAAAAAAAACTTGTTTGGGTAAGGGTAGGAATTGTGCTGGTGTACTAGATCTGCCTGACGTTGATAGCTGTGACTTCCCACTGAGAAGATCACTGGACCATGCGGGAGTAGACTGGGTGGCAGGTTCATCTTAGTCAGCCTCCAGCCATCTGCTTAGACTTCTGTCATATCAGTTTAGTGGCGACGTGATAGGAGGTGAGCCGGATTGTCTTAAGCCATGTCCGGACAGCAGCAGAGAGCTGCCACTTTCTCCTGGAGCTGTACAAAGCCAGAGCCCTAGAGATATTCTAGCACCGGCCCTGTCACTGGGGGGATGGTGTACCCAACTAACAATGCGGCTGGCTAATTGGCCAGGCACAAGAGGAGCATATAGGATGGGGAGGCAGCTCTTTTTTGGGTGCGCAGCAGAAATTGACGGTAATGGGTAGGTCACAGGGGCCAAACGCCAATGGAACCCCTGGTGCTTGCCTTTTCAATGGCCCACTAATGGTCCTCCGATTTAATAAGACGCCTCAGCACTGAAGTCCAACCCAATGACAGCTCCTGGCCTGGAAAGGCCAAGTATGGCCACACAGGGGTCTGGTTCACTTCCGGCCCCTACTCAATGGCTTTAATCAATATAGCCCTCTGTATGTCGTAGGGAAGGGGAGGGCAGGACCTATAGGGAACAATTACACATAGGGTGTTGCACTACACTGAGTAATGAGTCAGTCGCTGAGGATTAGCTGGCAATGGACGTCAGTGGAGTTAAATAACATGGCCTAAAGACAGGGCATGTAGATTAGACTGCAGCTTCTCGCACTCTGCTGATACAATTATCTTGTCATGTCAAACATCTTGGACTCAGTGTCAATAGGAAACCTGTCCGACTTCTTTTGCTTCTGCCAAAACCGACAGCAGCCTAATTGAGCCTGGTTACATAACTAGAGTGTCGTCGGCAAACGTGACTTCAACTGAGACGCAGGTCAACATGTGTGCAAGGACAACTTTGAAGTCCCACAGTTAACCTATGGGTGTGCTTTTAAGGTATGTTAGAACTTGACATGTTTACATGTGCAATCCCTTAGAAGTAGTTCTTGGGTTTGGCTGTGGTTCATGTGTGGACCAGAAGCTGAGCGCAGAGGTCAACCAGCCAGCGTCAAGTGAGTCGAGAATGGGGGCAGGGGGAGGCTATCAGCTGACGCAACTATGTCACTAATGCTATCAGATCCACTGGCCTCTCCTGCTCTTGCTAGCTAGCCTACAATGAAAGAATTACACAAATACGTCTCTGCTCTCTGCTTTATTTGGATTGCTGTAATTCAATATGCCATCCCTTTTATTATTATATTACCCCTTATGCTTAAGTAGTGAGCCCTTAACCTCAGTGTTTTTGTAATAGGCTAAATTAATTGGCATCGTGTGGAAGTGGAGGGCAGGGACAGGATTTTAGAAGGATAGACTTTTAAAGAGGTGTCGTGCTCAATTGAATTGGTGTGCTGCTGACTATCCGTATTAAGCTGGGAAGCGTTTTTAAGCCAGAGGACTGCCACTCGGCCGCTAGAGCCCATAATTGAAGTAGACAGGGTAAAGTGTCCCCTGTTAAAACATTTAGCTGCAGCCACTTCCATCTAACCTTTACTTACACAAGTCACTGACAATCTTCGTTGACAACTCAACTAAAGGCACAACCACAACATACACAACCAGAGGCCTAACAAAGCGAGTAGTCCCGCCTAACTGCTTCCCTCATAGGTTGTTGGGAGTGGAGCAGAGCTGTCCATCAGTAGTACACCCCTCCCCTCCCATTTCCCTGGCTCCCTAGGGCTGGGGGCCCTGCATGGTCCAGCAGCATGTTGCCGCTCTAAATATAGGGTGGCTGGGCTGCCTGTTGGGCTGCCTGCCCGGGTCACACTGCTGCGGCATTGTAAACAAACACACCATTAGGATGAGGACTGCGACCCTACGGGTTCCCATCATGGACGTGACCCCACAGAGTAAAAGTAGAGACACCAACCACACAGCTGGGAAAAAGAAATGAGGACATAGTCTATGCGAATTAGAAAGAAAAAGAAAAAAAACACGACGAGCCCAACATGGCCATGGCGTTAAAAACCGTGGGGGCTGCCAGTGAGTCGGCTGCTGTTATCTCATCACCTCCGCCATTAGGCTGGAGACATAAACACGTCCAAGCAGTTAATGTGGGACCCTCCATCCCCTGAGCATTTTCAAATTAGTAACCGGAGTCAAGCAGAGAAAAACACCGATATCTAAGCCCATCAGAAGTCTGAGTAAACAGCCATGCTGTCGGTCTATAGTATAGCCTCCCAGATTGGTCTCCTCTCCGTGCTTTTGTTTGGCTGCCGCTGCCAGATGATGGAGGCGGGTTTGTTTTGACGACCCACAATTCCAGGTGCCAAAACCACAGATCTCAGGAGCAGACGGATAAAGGGAAGTGAGAAAACACAGACGGACGCGCGCACACACACAAATTACTGGTTGTTTAATGCTTAGCATTTTATGTTGACCTACAAACTGAAACCTTTCATAGACGCGTCGTATCTCAGCGATAAACATCCTGCATACAAAGCTCCACAAAAAAAGATTGTGTGCAAAGTCATTAACTTGATCCTGGACTACATTGTGCTGCAAGAACTGCACTACCTGATGGCCGGCCAGTTATCTACCAGCATCCAGATAATATGTTACACCAAAAGCAGCAGGATAGACGCAGCATGTTTCATTAGAAGAAAGAGGGGAGGCTGACCATGTTCTGAGGAAAGGACCACAGAGAACACACTAAATGTCAGAATGGCAGACAGGAAGCATTAGAACAATCATGGCTTTACCAATGCCACTGATTTCCGACTTTGTCTTTGATTAGTTTCCGTTTGTACTCTACTGAAACCTTGTTCCATGTGTATTAGTCAACTAAGTGGGCCAGGCACTCAATGCTAGTATCTGTAAGGCAGAGGAACAGTAAAGACAAAGCTGGCAAAGCCCACCATGTCACTGTAGAACACTGCAGAGTCAGCACGACAACAGAGAGAGCCAGGGAGAGAGAGAGAGAGAGAGAGAGAGAGAGAGAGAGAGAGAGAGAAAACAGAAGAGGGGAGAACAGAAGAGAAGAGGTTGCTTTATTGCAGCCCCACCTGGTATCCTGCTGGTCTGAGTTTGACCCTCTGCGCAGAAAGGAAAGCCTGAAACTGAATCCACACATTCCTCTGGCTTTGTGACAGGAGAGTGTGAGAGACTGCTGCGTTTCCTCACAGCCAACACAACCTCTGTGGCTCCCGACGCAATATCAACCGCCAAACAAACACCACCACATTGTAACCTGGCCTCACTGAAACACACGCTCAAAACACACTTCGGAAAGGAACCCCACCCATTCCAGCAGATAGCTTCCCGAATCTGAGTGTTCAGGCACTGACTAGGATTACACCCTGGGCTGTGTGAATAGTGTCAACGGTGTGCCAACAGCCTCCTGATTCCTGTGGCATCGGAGCCCGGTGCTGCCAACACACTGATGGTGATGGGATTGGCAGCGGGGGAGGTGGGGACATCGACACCACATAGAAATGCCCAAAATAGACCGTCAGCTCATCCACTTCTCCTCATCTGCATACTTTGATAAGAAAATGCGTCTGTTTTTTAGGGCCCTCGCGCTTTTCATACTGTAAAGAATGAACAGGTACAAGCTACTAGTAAAACGTTCAGAGTTTAGAGGTGGAAATCAGAAATCTGTGATGGCATTTCAGACCAGTGATCCCTGTGGTGAGTGGAAGTAAGTTGTTGGGTGGGGCGGTGTGGTTCTGAGGGGGCGGGGCTTGGGGCAGGGCTTAGAGAAGAGTATATTACCGAAGCAAGTATAAAGACATTATTTAGCTAAATAGAATTAACGTACGAGTGTCCGACTGTTGTTTCCATGATCAAATAATAGCGGCAGAATGTTGTTACCTTCTACAAACATTATGCCACATAAACCATAAGTTACAAACTGTCCTCCGCTGCTAATAAAAGTAGGTATCACACAGGTGCCGCTTTTACATTGGAAATTTAAGCCACAGCACGTACTGTCAGCTGTGAACATCACATTGTGCTAAGGCGCTCACACATGATCAGCGGCCAAAGCGATTTGCGCTGGCTGTGCCGTTGTTTTCCAATAGGAAGAGCGGTGGCGACCAACTATGCAGAAAAGCTACCCTCATTCTTCTAATTATTTCAACGTTGACCTTGGTTTCTGCTGACCTTTCAAAGCGCAACCAATGAAACAACAGCTGTATGTGACGTGGCCGGAAGCGAGAATAAATATCAACGTCAAAATCAACGTACTGAGAATCTATTTAAACTAAATAGGTTTTATAGAATAAAGTGATATATGGCATTAATTTATTAAATTATTTTAAAAGAAACTTGGACACAAAAATATGCATGAAATGTCGTTGCCCCACATTCAAGAAGGGGAGGTAGAGAATGGAAGGAAAACTCATATGCTTATGTTTTAGAGTTCTCCGAACTCTACAACACAACATTAAAACATACCACGATCACTGCAGGCAACTGGACCTTCTTTTGAAAAAATGTAAAAAAAAAAGATATCAAACAAAACGGTGTGCAACGTTCGTCAAATACTTTGGTAGCGTACTTGTTGCCTAGAACCATGGTGAATAGCTGCTGTGCGCACTTTTTGAAGAAGTATATCGGAGCTGCGCTTTGCCTCGGCACTAAGTGTCTGCACCCTACCTTGCGTTGAGAAAATATCTTATCTGAAAGCAGCCTTAGTTTCGCGCCACAGAAGATTGATGTACATGCGGCTCTCGTAAAAATGAGTCAGAAGAAACCTACGCTCTGCTAGGCTAAACCTAAATAAATGATAGAAACAGCATATCCTTTAAGCACATTTATGCTGAAATAGATTATATAAAATGTTAAAAGTTTGAAGACTGCATTTGTATTAATATTTTTACTTGAAATATTTAGGCCTCTGGTGTGGCGGAAAGGTTTTTGCCGTGGCAGTGCACCACGGTAAAACGTTACCGTACCAGCGGAAACACAATCAGTTTTTCTTGTTTGCAAGTAAACTTAGTGTATGGCAGCTTCTTAGCAAGAAGCAGACTAAAGAATACTGTATGGCAAATCAATAAACGTTATATGGATGACCTATAAAAGAGAAAGACCCTTGGTTGTCATGAATGCCTTCAGAAGGAGGTTGGTAAAACCTCAAAACATTAGTCTTCCCATCTTCCAGTAAATGGAAGAGCAGCGTAATCATAACATATGGCACAGAGATGGGTTGCCGACCAAGTAGCTTATCCATTACAGCCAGATGGCTAGGTATGTTAGTAATATTATATCCAAGGCAGGTACAGCACTTAACGTTATTCCCACCTGGTTATAGTTTCTCTCTCCTCCCTAACGACAGCATAACCTCACAATTAGAGCCCATCACGAATTTGCTTTTTCTGTGTCAGATATAGACTCCCATGCATATGTAAGCAAATTACTTAGGCACAGGAATGGGAATGAAGATTAGAATGGACGATCTCGAGTAAGCAATGGATGGATGTGCAGCCCTGGCAAGCTTCCTGTCCATATCTCTTCTCCCACATCCTATCCTCCTGTCTCCAGAACGAAACCCAGCCATTACCCCACAGCTCATCCCTCACGCCCACCCAGGGCCTGTCACACGACTGTTACCGTGGCAACCTCAACAGAGACTGATACACACGCACGCAAGCACGGTGAGATGCCCAGTGAGACATGGCTATCAGCTACATGGGGAGGACTTACTGCCTTATGTGCGTCATGTAAATAATATGGGCTGCAGACACCATGCTCCAGAGAGATAACAATGCTACATAGCCCGACGTTTACAGGCTACATTCGCCCTTGAAGACTCATGATTTGATTGGGTAGCCTATACAACATTATCATATTAATCTCCACAGCTTGTCTAGTCAGTGTCTTTTGAAAGACCGTAACGGCAGCGCAGCTGCCCACATTGGGCCTTACTGAGGAATGTGGATTTGAGCAGCAAGTTGCAACATCATTATGGAAGTCCAGATTCCCTCAGATTGCTGACTAGTGTTATTTGATACCACTCGTCCTGACAGGAGAAAGAGAGAAATAGAGGGATTCTGGAGGCATGGGCATGTTCAGTAGCTCACCAAGCTAAATACAAGTGACGGGGGATGTTATTTTCCAGTCAAGTTTTAATAAACCTAATGTTGTGAACTGAGAGGCCTTTTCCACAAACCAGCAGGCTCTGGTGCTTTTTTGCAAGGGAACAAACAAGCAGCGTGCACTACTGACAAGAGAGCAAGGGTTAAATGATTAGCATCTCACTCAAAGTGACGTAACACAGTTAGATATCAGTCACAGGGCAAAGGGCATTCATTATTGGGTGAGGACATGCCTCACAGTACAGAAAGAAAGAAGCAAGAAGCCTGACGCAGGAAAGCACATAGCAAAAGAGAGATTTCCCCACCATCCAGTCATGTGACTGGCTCAGTACTGCTGTCTAACACCAAAATCTTTTTTTTTTTGCCTTCCGTACTGTAGGTACTCTGGCAGCACAGCACACGAATCTCAGGGAACCTCATCCTAAACTCATTCTGTGGAATTCCATCCAGTCAAATACCACTGAGCATTCACTTTTATGTATATAAGCAAACATCCTTAAATGTTACGTTGTAGCGCTACGGGTTTTACTTTAAATCTACATTATATGTGTTTCAATTGTAGGCCTACATGGGCCACCTTTACGTTTAGGTTAGCTCTTGCTAAATCAAAAGGGCTGCTATAGAGCCCATTGGCATTTCCTTAAAATGTCCTGCACTAACCTGGTAAGTATATGGTCAGAGTTAGGTTTTTTGTTAAAGAAGCTCTTGTTGCTACGTCACTTAAAGCAACAATCAAAGCTTTCATTTCACTGTACACACATCCACGGACATCTACAGATGACCTCTTACATTACAACTGCACGGATGGCAAGCAGCCTGAGGCACTGTGCATGAGGAGCATTTAGGCTGAAAGGCCATCTATGCACAACGTGAAATAAATACACTTCTAGCTTGTTAGAGCCCAAATAAAGCAGTGGCCTACTTAATGCTGCTACACTAATGCAAAATCTGCCCCAATTTCTCTGTATGGCTTTTCTCAGAAAGAATGACTGAAAAGGTTCTGTGGACATTAAGTGTCAGCCAAAGGCCAGCTTGCCAACTGGCCAAAGGGTGCAAAATGCTTTTCTGCACTTAAGATTTGTCCTCAATCAGAATTAAATATTTCCCAAAACATCGTTTTGCAACAAAGCTGAGAGTGCAAGCACTGCCTTCTCTGACTGTGGCAATTGGCCCACGTGCCATGTTTAGCCTCCTGCCTCTCAGGCCCTGTGCAGTCAGGTGGGGAGGGTGATGTAAGAGAATGCTTGACTGGTTCCACAGGATGCGTTCTCCAGCATTAGGAATAGTAGCGTTGACAAACATTAAGGAGATGTGAGCTGTCTGGCGCTATAGTCCTTAATCAGCCAAGCAGGAGACCTCACATAAAGGTTGCACTTACAGGAAGGTTCCAACTGTCTTTAGAACCACATCAATTCATTAAAATCGAATATCTAATGTATTAGTACTGATATCTTGATCATATGCAACTACATTTATGTTGAGTAACATTTAAGAGTGAAGTCAGTTCTTGTCAATAGTAGTTTATAATTTAGCAAACGTATTATCTGAAATATTGTACGCTCACTGCTAACGTTAAACACTTTAGAATGAATTTGTATTGACGTCGTTGGATAAACTGGCAGTTGATATAGTTTATATTATTGGACTACAATCACATAAAGGTAAAACGCAATACAACAATTTGTGGTCATTTAAGCCGGCAAGCACCTTACCAAATATGTAAAAACTAATTAAAAGTAACAGCTAGCTAGCATGTAGCTAACGTAATCTAGCTAACTAAAAAGCAAAGACTGAGACAGACCTTGGTCGCTTCTGTGCCTCTAAAGTTAAATAGAAAGCTATCTGTTGTTGCTAGCAACTAAACGTCTAAACTTAAGCAAACTATTTGGTTTGCCATGCAGTGCACTGTCATTCTCTGACCCTTAAAAACAACGTCGCATTTAGTATCATTAGCATTGCTAGCTAATTGGTGTACGTTAATATTGTGACTCTACGTGTACTCAAACCTAACACCAATCGAGTCTGATTGAAATTAGCTAATGTTAACTTGCTGCTGAAAAAACTCTCAACTGACAAGCTAAAAAGCTAGCAGATGCTACATTGCACATTGGTAGAAACCGCTACCGTACACAACCGAGATTGAAGACCTCCCATTACTAATGGCACTAGCAAGCAAGCTAACATTAGCTAGCTAGCTAGGTCACAATCACTTAACTATCTAACGTTACACACCATATTTTAAGTCTGCTATTTTAACCAACAATTTTACTTACGATTTGAAATGCCTCGTCGGTAACTGTGGTGTTAATTTCCGTTAGTTAAAAACATTTCTGACCTTCGAAATAGTAAAACAACATTCCTGCTACTATCTAACTGTGCCGCCATGTTACTCCTGCTCCCTGAAAAACCAGCGTTGACTGTTTATCTCGCTTCTAGCTACGCTTGCTAGCAAGCCATCCTCCCCCTACGACACCGACACACACAGACGTCAGCCACTGCACATCAACTCAGTTACCGGAGGAGCTTAGCTAGTTGTCCAGCTACGTTGCTGCAGCTAAACTGTCACATGTGACAGCGTTGCAATTGTAAAACGAGTAGCAATGACACGAAAATACAATTGTAGTTGGTATATAAATAATGATATAGAGATATTTTGGAACTTAAACTTGATCCATACACGAATAGCGTACACACGCGCACGCGCAGACAAAACAACACATCGCACAACGCCAAAATCAAAGCAAACAATATTCAAACACAACTCTACTCAATGGAATGGGCAGTGGTGCTGACAATGCGTCTTGCGACAGTATGCAGAACCACCGTTGTATTTTATACCATTAGTGTTAGACCTATCCTACTGAGATTTTAGACAACCCGACACAAGTAGCCTAACTAGAGACAAGAATATTTTGCTTATGTTAACTTTAATTGAAAAAAGAATAGGCCTATATCCTACGCATATCACCGTAAATACAAATAGTATTTAAAGTAAAGTGGATACTTTTTTCCGCTCAAACCAGCAAGCGTGCCACCTTTCCGTGTGCAACAGCGCAGTTAAGTGGACAGTGTTGAAAATGCCCACCCATAACCAATTTACCCAATTCCCTCTTTAACATAATAATGTAGCAAGATCTCGAAGTAAAAAAAGTAAACAAATTATCTGTATAGGCCTACTTAATTAAATTAATAATTTCATTATTTGTTTAGGCTACCGATTGACAGTGGCTGGGCTACAACCAATTTTCAGCTCCCTTGGTCTGCTCACAATGATAGGTTGTATTATCCGCAGTCAATAGGCTACCGTATGTGTTGCTTTGAACGTTTCTCACTGGATCCACTCTGAAAAAAGGGTTGGACGGGTTCATAATTGGAATCGAATAGAACTACCCTATCCACAAAAAAATTGTTCACAATAATCCATTTCACATCAAATGTCTGTGTAAATAAATTTAATAGCAACAAGTGAGAGTGGAAAGTAAAAGCAATCTTTTGGCACGTGCAGTTGGTAGACAAAACTTGACAGACAAAATGTGAATTCCTAATTTCCAATCCATGTTGACAAAACATTATATTCTTCTGGTCTGTGTGGGGAAAAATACAGAAAACCATCGAACACTAAAGTAGTCCATGAAAGAAAAGCTTGTTACAGGGTCTCCTTAAAAAGTTAAACATATGTAGGCCTAATGAAAAGTTATAATTTAAACTTGTTGTATGTTTTGATATACAATGCTTAAAACTTTTGTTCATCAATGCAAAAAAAATGATCTGGTTCACACACCAGAGCTCTACCAAATCTTTTCTCAAACCAAGACTTAATACATTTCAGTTAGACATCTTACCTGGGGAGCTGTGTAGCACAAAGCTGATTTGCTCTGCATGAACATACAGTACATAATCATGTCCACTGCCTAACGTACTATTATTTAGTAATAAAACAATTGAACAAAAACGACTCCTCTGTAATGTACTGAATACTGATCTTCACATATCCATGCATCCATCTCTCATGCTCACATCACATGGGCTACAAAAAAATCCATATGATAAAATCCAGAACGTTTTTTTTTTTTTTACCTTGGAACAATCAGTCACAAACCAACAGCATGTCTTCACATGTCACAGAGAATATAAAGAAAAGCAAAAAAAGTGGACACGGAGGGAACTTTGTGTGTGCGCAGTATAGTAAATATGTCGAGGAAATCAGGAAAGCCCTTAGCAAAGACAAACATACTATCTTGAATATTGGAGATAAAGCATGAAAGGTTTGGACCAGAAAACACCAACACTTGAGATATCATTTCAGAAATCTTAAAACAGCACACATTGTACAAAACAATTGGTTTCAATAGGCACTTTTAAATAAGTTCTTTTTATATAGTATTTAAATCACATCTCCATTTTTTGTAATGGCACAGCAGTCAAGACTGTAAAATCAAGGCGGTCTGGGAACTGACAGGAAGCAAATGAAGCTAAATCCATTTTGGGTCTTGTAGTCCAATTGTAAAGTTGTAGTCCAGTAGGAGCAGAAAAAGCAGATAGATTAGTACAGTGGGATTGCTGGTTTCAGCCAGGATGGCATGGGTAGAGAGGGGTCTTTGGGTGATGTGGGATAACAGGGTTCCAGGCTTTAGGTTTATGATGACTTCTCTTTCCGTGCTCTTGGTGAGTCAGCTCCATTGGAATTTGCAGACCCATTCACTCCATTGGCTACAAAAGGCACACAGGTTGAAAGTAGAGAGTAAAGTTAGTTATTTAACATGTGGAACAATACAATGCTTAAAATGTAAAATGTGTAACCACATCTAATTTCATGCTTACGTTTCTCTTTCTTCGACTTGCTCTTTGAGGCAGCTGGTTTCTTCTTTAGGTTCTGAACACTGGCATGTTCTCTCCACCGGCGCAACTGAAAGTTGATGAATTTCCACATCATGAAGGCCTGAGTGATGCAGATAGCAGCCAGAATAGTGATCCTATATAGAGGGGGAGGGGGGAGAATTGTTAGCCACCAAGCTATAAAAACACTTCTAATGAACAAAAACATCACCAGACCACATGAGTGTGATTCTAGGGTGAATGCAGTCTGCTCTGAGTTTCCAACACACTTACCGAAGGAAGAGCACATTGAAGTTCCCCGTAGCCATATCCAAGCCCTGTTGCTCCGCATTGGCGAGGCCGAAACCCACAGTTAGGACCGACAGAGACAGTGTGAGCAGCCGGCCAAGGACAAACAGGACAGCCCATATAGTGAACCTAGAACACAAAAACAACATTACCATGAAGGCCCATTCTGGACCTTGTATTGACCTTCTGTAATCTACTCAAGATGTCTGCTTCTGTAGAAACCTTTGGGGGAATAATACATTCTTTCAGTTTTACATTCGAAGTGAAAAACATTTGTGTGATCCACAACATGATTTGATCATAATATCAAAAGGTGCTATGTGCTGAAACACTGGTTCACGCAGTAGTAACACATCCCAGAATGTTGGTGAAGAAGTGCAAACCCACCCGGTTTGTCTTTTTTCGTTGCTGAAGTAGATCAGGCGGGATACATGGAAGAGTACTTCAACAAAGTAGTGCAGAACCAGCAACACCAGACCTAGACGGTTCAGACTAAGGGACACAGAATGACAGGTGTTAGTCTCCACAGTTTCAGCCCACACAGACAGGAGTTGACAGAGCCTTTGGGTCTTACTTCAGAATGTAGGCTCCTGCAATATGGACCAGGTAAAGGGAGATGTACACAAGCTGGCGCGGAATGTCCTCCTAAACACGCAAGGCCAAACATGAGGAACTGCATTCAGTAGTATGTGGATCCACACAATGGTCATTTGTCACAATATTATTGTGTAAAAAAGCCAATTCAATTCAAGGTTGTTTCCAAATGTCGTGGGACCATGTAAACATAAAGCCAGAGCTGCAACAGGAAAGAGCCCCAAGGTCAAAATAGAGGAGTGGATATGCCTCGTCATACTAATGTGGCCCCAAGTTGGTTTATATGACAAACAAGACTGTGCTTAAACACACACTCAATACTTATCTACTTTCAAAACTCACCTTCTTGGTCTTTTGGAAATAGAGTTCCGGTAAAGCATGCAGCCAGTAGCCCAACTGACATATAAAATAGAACTTCATCTGAAACCTTTGACAGAAAAACAGCGGGAATTTTAGGACCACTTTTGTACTACCATCAAAGCATGATAAACTATACACGTTTAATAAAACACACGATGGTCGCGCTGAGTTACAGCATTTGCAGCAGAGTGCATACTCACGGCATCAAGGTGTGGGGGTATCCTTCCCAGAGACTGACGGGATTCGACAGGAAGTTCTCCTGCAAGTCAAAAAGAGGGTCAATATGTGTTGACCTTTCAACAAACCATATATGGATCTGTCCTAAAATGTATGCAGAATACACTAGCTACCGCCCCACGTACAGAGAGCAGGATGCTTGAGCCCCAGCCGAAAGAGAACAGGTAGAAGGCACTGAGCTGGCCTGACTCATTGAACTTGCTGTGTTTGGTCTTGGAGAAATGCATCTTCCTGTTGATTTTCTGTGTAGGTGCAATTGAACGGAGTCATTAAAAGGCAATGTTGTTAATAAACAGCATCAATTCTTTAAAAAAAAAAAAGCAACAGTGTATGTGACACTTACGTCTAGAACATACTCTTGGATGATGGCGCTTATGATAATGGCCACCAGCATGTAGAAGAAGATGGTAGCCAGGTCCTTGATCCCATAGTGGAAAAGGTTGAAGGCATTATCATCAGGACCCTCTGAAACACACAAAAACATAAAACATTCATATCACCATTCATTTAATAATTTCCCTAGCAAGCTAGGGAGGGAGTATGTTTCATGACCTGAAGGGAACGAGTTGTAGATAATGCTACATTCTGCAAACCACAGTAAAATACAACAAAGACTAGCATACATTTCATAAATCTAGGTGGACGAATTTAGTAAGTTGACTATTGAGAGACTTGAGTGATGAAACTACAGCTTGGTATATTAGTGAGCAAAACTTAGAAGGTAGGTTTTTAAAAGATGTGTTTGCAGCTCAATCACAATTCAACTCCATACACTGTAAAGAGTAAAGGCATTCTCTGCCATACAACTGTGAATCTAACAACTGTAATGGAAGATGGCAAAAGGAATTCCTAAATGTGTAGTACTTGAATTGTAGGACAGAATAGACCACATTTGTACAGCGCAACCACCCCACAGGAGAACCTCAGACAGATTAAAAATAGCTTGCATGAAGAAAAAAGACTGAACTAGGTCTGCACAAGAGGATACATTAGTAGATCTCTACAATCTAAATGAGCTGTAAGCTTTCATTACAGACTTATGGCATTTGTGGCATATAAATAATTGTATCTACTCATTTGTTAAATTACACACACAAAGATGAATACATATGACAAAAACAGGCAAACAAGACAAGCCAGGAGCAAATTGTCACATTTGTAGGCAACCATAACTTACCATTTGTTGAGATGGTAACATTGTACTGGACAGTTATAAAAAGCACGGCAACCTTTGAAGTAACCTGTGTCAAAAGTAAGAATGGACAATTGTTTACAGACAAACTAACAGCAATTTTTTGCCAACTAGGTTAGCACCTGAATTAATTCAAGAAAACTTAACTTAAGACTTGGCTCTTTGAAATATGGATCATAACGGATTGTCCCTCTTAGGCCTAAAGTTTGATATAGAATCACATCATAATATGCAACCCATACATTTACCAACTAACCAATATTTATAGTTCTTCTAAATAATATATCCTAATGAGAATATTTTATTGCAATAATCAACATGGAAACATAGATCAGGACGTGAAACTGGATGAGGTGAAATCAGGAGAACTGCAACTCCCATGATGCGTCAAACAACAATTTTGTGTGGCGCTGATTTTCAGTGAAGATGCATACGAATCATTTTAACACCCCACAAAAATAAATAAAGGCCTTAATCTCAAATAAATAACGCACTAAAAGGACGGTTTTATTAATATAAACAATAATATAATCAGTTCACGAACATGACTTCTATCAAATCTTTTTTTTTTTGGCTGTAAAACCAACTTTCGTTTTCGAACGAGCGGGCTTAAAAGATGACAGCGCTCTCACTCACTCTGTGATTGCCACGTAACGCTTAGCATTCACTGACCATATCATTGTGCAGCCAAAATGTAACCATATGGCCGTTGCAACATCTTTACTAAAATGTAATAGAGTACCCTTTTAAGTGGAATTTTGGGATATGTCGATTAAGTCTGGCTACATTGTTGCGCGCAAACTGACAAATGACTAGGCCCGCAATGATGCCATGATTTCTGGAGTACAGGCAGCCATATGGTGTGGGACTTGCATGGAAATGTATTAATACAATATATTCTCCATTGCAATGAAAACATACACAACAACTTTGTGAAGGAGTAATTTGCTATGATAAGAATAGATCGGACAGACATGTCTGTTTCTGTGAGATGGGGATTCAGCATCACCGTAAAGTCTCAGCGTTTTTGTATTTAGACCGACATTTAACTAGATAATCAATGGAAGAGAATCAATGGATACCCATTTCACCAATAAACTGGAATTACCTCGAACATAAGTCCTAGAAGAAACACCATAGCAACACAGGAAACAATATCTGCATGGTTCTGGATGATAAACTCATGGCTCAGCACCGGTGGGTTCTTGTTGGTCTTTTTTCTGATTCCCATTTTGTCGGAATAAAAAGCAACTTTTCTTCTTATAGAAATAATTTGATAAACTGTGTTAAGTAATTCTTGAACGGAGAGGAAAGTCTCCAAGCTCAACTCAGCCTTACACAAACAACGGCCAGGCAGACAGAGCAGTTGGATGGCGTGTCACTCTTCTTCTAATGGGAGGTTCCAGCAGGGCTGCGACGTTGCAGCCAGTTGAAGCTAAAATGCTTCCTCCTTTGGTGAGAAAGGGGAGTGCGGGTGCCGGAAATCATTTCTTTCCATCGACAAGCGCTCTAAATTAATATTTTTTAAACCTTTAATCAGTGAAATTGAGCGTCACCTATGAGACCCGACATTTTTTTAAACAAAATGATCAAGCCTACATTTTAACTTCGTCTAAAACATCTTTATTAAGTGCTATATTTGACGTCACAACGTTCCTGCTCGGGTGCTATGTGCATCAGGTTGAGCGAGAAAACGATATGGCAGATGGGTAAAGAAGTTTGTGATTGCAATGTTTATTTCAAGCCTTGATAGCTTCTGATTGAGTGATTATGTCACGCAGTGGTTTTTGCATTATCAGTGTAGGTATTCCTAACCGAGGTGCAGTTACTTTTGAAAAGAAATAGCCTATGGTTTACGTTTTTCATGGTTTACGTTTTAATTAATTGCCTGATTGAATTGGGCTATATTTTTCACAATGGTCATTACGAGACTCCATTAAATGTAGGCCTATTCGAAGATATTTAAACTGCTTTACAGGAATCATAGTAGAAATAAAGCTACCCCACCCAAAGCTAAATGCATCTCATTGGTCTTAATGGCTATTGCTTAATTACTGCATCGTGCATATAGGCTACTATCCATATTACTGTTATCCATACAGCAGATCGATTTTATTTAATTCAATACCGTAAATGCATTGCCAACAATTCACCTACATACAACAATATTCCTTGATGCAACTTAATAAAAAGAATATATTGACACCTATAGCTGTTCTCTTAGCCTAATTGCATTTTTGCAATATGTCAATAGTCGTCATCACATTTGTTGTCTTATCCACACCCCCACCCCCACCCTCTGTAGGCTAGGGGTTGGTAACTGATGATTATGTGTTACTGTTACTGTAGATTTAGCCTCTTTTGTTTCGTTTTGTCGTTGGTGATAAAGGACAGTAAAAATGTGCTTAAATATTATGGATAGACTACATTTATGTACATTTATATTTAATATATTTAAATTGAGTATTCTGTACCATATTCCCCAGACAATTAAACTGAAGCTATAGAGAAATGTTGAGGGTAGCAACATAGCAACAGATTGTACATACTGTACATACTGCACTGAACGCATGAAATAAAAGCTATTCTGTGACTCCAGCGGTGACATCACAGGTTTCTTCTGAACAGGAGGAATGTCAGCAATGTTCTGAATGAGGAAAACAGCATACTGGATCCTGTAACACTGTATCAACACCGTGTGTATTTAGTAATGTGTGTGTCAAGTCTATGATATCCCTGGTTCACTTTTGAGTGTGTTGGTTTAGCGATAATAGGCAGGGTGGAGCTTGTCAGATGCCTTTTAAGAAACAGAGACAGCAGACTTTCCAGTCTGTGGCTTCTCTGATTTACAGTTCAAGGAGATAAGTACGTTTTTGCTAACTTATTCACATTCTTTATGTTTCTTTATCTGTTTGTTTCTTAATTTGTCTTTCAGCTATTCTTAAAGTAAAGTAGTTTGGCAATTGTATTGATAGATGAATGTATTGAACACTCTTTTCTTGGATTTGGGATTTTTTTGCCATATGGATATGGAAATGATTACAGGGAAACCTGCTAATTTATGTGAGCCAAAATACCTCTTTTAAATATGTCTATGAATATTTACTGTACAATGCCATGTTCTCATATTAATGTTGTACAAGTCAATGGACAGCTCATCCCAACTGAGTTTAAATCATTGTGAAACCCTTAGAAACTGGCTATACCTTCAGAGAAGGCGTGTGACATGTGGAATCTAGCAAGAAATAAAACACGAGAAAAGCATTATGAGGCAAAAAAAAGGGTTTTCTGATTCTTAAGGTACTAGCCACAGCCAGGATAGGTTCACAAGTAGGTTGCATAAGTGTTCACGAAACAAGGTTTTACTGTCCCTGCTGCTGAACTCATTGATTACTGTTTTTGCAAGCTTACTTCTCACGCATTTACGGCAGAGTGCAAAGGGCAGTGTAGGACGACAGCAGGGAATTGAGTGTAAATGGATGAGTGTGTGCAAGACTTGACCCGTACATTCATGCAAAACCTTTATTCAAACAATGCCTTTACAAACACTTCAAAATATGTTTTTCCTTACAGCAGCTGGCTTTCATAGATTCAAGGGTGACCATGGCGTCACTTGAGTCAAGCAACTCAACATGCCACTTAAGACATCAACCTTGTTAAATGCTTAACAACAAAAATGATTCCTTCACACTCAAGATATGGGCATTGGAGATGGATATTAACCATTGTTGGACTGATCTTGTATGTAGTGGATATCGGGACAGATATTGGAGTAGGAGTGCAGTTCTATGCCAACTATCAATTGGTCTGGTCTGGTCTGACTCTCCTTTTTGTTCTAGTTGGATTAGTAGTAACACAGATTTTCAGCTATGCGTGGTACAGTGATGACATGAACAATCCTATGGTCAACCCTGAAGGAAACAGGACAACATCAGGAATGTCCAAGGCTGGACTTGTCAGCTTCCACCTTTTTGGGATGGGCCTCTTTACCAGGTAGATAACAACAGATAAAGACAACTAATGTTGGTCCAGTTTCAGTGAAAATAAATGAAACTGGATCCTGTTACCAGCATACAGTCAAACAGTTGATTAGGAATCCTTCGGGAATAATGCTTTACAATGTCCTAGGTTTTGCACACTGGGCCCACCACAATAGAACATGTCTCTGTAGGACTCCATTTTCTTGTGACATCTTTGATTCAAAAGGAATAATTTGAGTAGATGTTTTTGGCCATGTGTATAGACCATAAGCCATATACCATGTCATAATAATTCACACATTTTTAATATACTAACTCTCTCTCTGTCTGATTGTTTGTTAACAATGATTTTATTTCAGGTATTACCACTTGCTCAACAAAGGTTTCCAAGTCGTTTTTTCAAAGGTACCTGTTGATATGACGGATGACAGGAGAGACTATCGGATCCACCTAAAACTCTTTGGCCTAGCAACTGATCTCAGCATGCTCAAACTATTCGAAACGTTCTTGGAGAGTGTGCCTCAGCTACTTCTTCAGCTTTACATCATATTGGGCCACAGCCACAGATCAATTTTGCAGTGTAAGTGTTTAGTTGGTGCCCTGGTTAAACAAGGGGGGACTGTGTGCGCATGTATGTGTTTATGAATTTACAAAAAAGTGTCTGTATTAATGTCATAAGCCATTTTTCGATTAGTTGGGGTACTCGCCTGTCAATATGTCTGTCCTCGTTTCTGAATATGGAAATATCTACCCTTTAGACATCTCTGTGGCATGCTCTTTTGTCAACATCGCCTGGGCCTTGGTGGACTACCGCCGGTGTCTCCGAAGATCCTTGCCCCACGTCAGAGAGATGCCCTCTGGCCTCCCTACAGGAGCCTACCTCCTCTACAAACTTTTCACCATTACCACACACATCTTGAGCTACAGTCTGCTCCTCCTAGTGAGTTCCTACAGCCTCGCAGCCATGGCCTTGGTGTGGCTGCTGGCCACATTCTGGGCCCATTACCTGCACACCCATTTCTGCTCTTCCAGGGGCCTGGAATGGCTCTACAGGGGAATCATAGGCCTCATCCTCTCCTTCACATTTTTCAATGCCAAAGGACAGAACACTAAAAGGGATATGATCCTGTATTATGTTTTCTACTCACTCGTGAACTTCACGGCTCCGTTTATCCTCACATGGTTGAGACCAGAGCTTAAGACCGCTGAGTATTTCTTGCCAGTCACATGCCTGATATATGTAGGAACACTCTTAGGCTTGTTCAGTTTGGTACTGTATTACATATTCCTACACCCCAGAGGGCAGGAGCGTGAGGCAGACGAGGTGGACGGACAACACTTTGAGCCAGACACCATGCACAGAATTAGGAGCTTCCTTCAACCCTGAGGCTTTTTCTAAGCTTGTTTCCCACTGCACGCTAGCTTAAACGTGTTTGTTCACAGTCGAGTTTGTTCCTTCCCACATGAGCTGCTTGAATCCATTTCAGAATGGACGTATAAAGGGAGTTACCTACAATGCATTTCACATACAGGTATGGCCAGGGAGTTCCCTATGAATTGCAAGGCCTTGACTCATATATATATATATATATATATATATATATATATATATATATATATATATATATATAATACTGCATATTGTGTCACAGGGACACCTCATCAGTCTTCATTGTTACCTCATGACTGAGTTAGTATTCTAGTATTCTTTGAGGCCACTAGAGTGATGGGTAACAGGCCCTTTATTAGATAATCTGTTAACAAACAAAGGAAAAATGTAACCTATAAACTATATTAATTGCTGTATTTTCTCTCCCTTATTTATTTATAAATTGGTATCTTATGTAGTCATTTTGTGTGGGGTAAGCCTACAGCATGAGGTTTCATTGAATTCGACTGTTGCCCAATTGCCAATATTCTGTGAAAGTCATTAGTGTATGTGTTTATTGAATAGGTATGTGCAGTGGATCCTATCACCTGACCTATGCTCAGTAGTCATCATGGCTTCAGCTTCTTCAATGATTGCTTTTTTAGTGCTTCGTCATTTTATGAGTTCACCCAACGCCCTTCTGCCCGTGTGTCACCAGGCATGCGCGATCAGTCATACACACCGTCTGCTGCTCTGAGTACACAGTGTTTAGATAGGATATATTTATGGTTCTTTAATTATGAGCAGTGGGAAAACGTTGAATGAAAATTACTTAAGCGAGAAGAAGTCACATGATTTCGAATTCACTTGCAAGACGCTTACCCAACACAAGATGGCCCTATTGCGTACATTTACATTTAGCTAATGACCCTAAATCTATGGACACTGCTGGACAGGTTAGGATACTTCTTGGAATGGATCATTATTTTTGGATGTCTAACCTTATTTACATGTGTTGTTCCGACATATCCAGGTAGATTCTGCATCTATTTAGGCTGTTTTTGAGTAATTACTTTATCCCGTTTAGCTTCAATGCTATTAACCGTTTGACTGGAAACCTATGTTGGAAAGCTTACTAGTGCTATTCCCCATAGGCGTCCAGGCTGGACAAGTCGGGACAACTCCGGGAGATACGGAAATAAGGTAAAACTTCCAAAATAGTGAACTATTCCTTTAAGTGGAAGTGTCCTCTGATACGTCAGTACAACATACTTTGTTTTATTTTGATATTAGGTTATTTTAATTCAATTGATTTGCATCTCGTACATGTTTATATGCTTTAAACTTTTCAAACATTTCTTCCTGTTAAAATGTTATTAAAAGTTAACTTGGAATAACAAATTCAAGCTATTTTATTTTGATAACCATCAAAATATTGTTTCAAGCCAAGTTGGCGCTCTCAAGGACAACGTTTCCTCCAGCCTGAGTGAATGTGAGGAGGGTGGCGCGTGCTTCGGACCCGAGTGAGCTCACCTGGTAGGAACGTTGACAAACCGCAGGGTCCTATTACGACGGAACTTGGCGCTTTAACTAACCACATGCTTGCTCAATTTTGAATTCTGACAAATGTTAGGATTTTTGACTTGTCTATTTAACTTGCATTGCATCTGTCAGTTTCCATTTATCAAAAG
Organism: Aplochiton taeniatus; assembly: GCA_017639675.1. NCBI lineage: Eukaryota > Metazoa > Chordata > Actinopteri > Galaxiiformes > Galaxiidae > Aplochiton > Aplochiton taeniatus. Next base: position 11,486,647 of record CM030174.1, on the reverse strand, counting down.
TCTACATAATGACAAATGTGTCCAGTGATGCTCAGGAAATTCAATGCTGCCAGTTATTTAGATTTTTGTGGAGTCTTTCTGCAATTGCTATATCAGTGATTCAAGACTAACCATGCTCTATTTTGTCCAGTGTTAAGGGTTACAAAAGAAAGGCCAGAGCTTTATTCTTTACTTGTCCCCAATCTGGCCATTGACCCCTCATGGTGAAGAAGTTCTGCTTGCAATGGAATGACCTGAGTTTAGAACTGGGGACATTAACAGCGATCTCTCCACCTGGAGCGAGGATTCTCTTTGAAGATCTTCATTAGTGGGAGAAAATAAAAGACGTAGTCGCCTCAGACAATAAATGCACTCCTCTTAGTACACAAAACATCGCCATGGTTACAGCAAGCGAATGCAGTGTAAAGCTGCCAGGGAGACATTTTATTGGGTTGAGAAGCTGCATTTGTCTCGGGTTGGAGTATTCTGTTCTTTGTCAGCCTTCTGCCACTGATAGTTTTCACATGCCTCTGGCTGTGGCTCACCCAGATATCAGCACCAGTCTAGTCTCAACCCAGTGGGAGGAGAAGCAACGAGTACGACACAACCTACTTCTACATATGCCTGAAACAATCGGAAGTTGACAGCTGTTCCGTCCTTCTCTTCAAATTCTTCTGGCACTGAGAGATTAATACCCAGCAATCGTTCCCTGTGATCTCCTCCCAATGCACTTTTAGGGGTTCTGGATGGCCATGGTGACCACGTAACAAAGGAATGGGCATATGTCAAAGATGAGTACACCTGACAGGTAGAGAGAACATTCCTTGAAGAGCTTTTTGTTTTGACTGTTGAATTTGATCAGCAAAATGCAGTGCATCGCTCAGTGCAACTGATCACACAGTCACAATCGTGTGTCAACGACAGCGTTGTGTTTTCTTAATAAATAGCATGCAAGTTCTGACCAATCACCCATACCAACTGTCAGCCTCCAACCACATTTCAGCCAACGCGAGACCTACTACTTTTCAGGGAATCTTATCTTTTTGTTTTCCATCAGCATTTCCTGTAGAAGTCGGTCAGGAGAGGGGCATTCCTGGCGCACACCGTACCCACAATTTGTACAAACACAATAAACCCGGAGAGCCGGGCTGTTTTTCATTTGCTCTTCAAAGTCCATATAAACCATGATTAATGAAGGTCTGAGATGCAGTATGTCTTTAATTATAATGACTTGACTGCTGCAGCAGGGCCTTAGATACGTTAGCAGAGCTTGCGATCTGTATACGTCTCCTAAGCTTGGTTCTGACATAAGTATTTGCCTCACTCCTGGAGAATTCCCAACTTTTAGAGAGGGCTGGGGGAGGATGTGGTGGTAGGTGGGTGGGATGGGGGGTGTTTTGATGGGGCAGCAACAAGCTTTTTTGCTCTGGTACAGAAGTTTCCTTAATCACAGTGCATACGCTAACAAATAAGGTTGGGCAGTGACAGATTGGAGAGCGGGCAGAGGCTAATTACATGCAGTGGGTTTGTGTGTGATCAGCGAGTGGCACTACATTACCCAGAAGGTTTTGTAAATACAGGCTGCCTGCAATGAATTTAGAATGACTGCGCATTATGTTGTGCACAATAGCAACAGCAGGCGTCATACAGCGCTTTGGTCTCTGGACCCTGTGCCTTTTGCTGCTTTTGGAGCTACAGAGGATTGCAGTAGGGAACACAATCTGGCCCATTGCAGTACCATGTTGAGGTCACACTCAGCGAAGGCCCACTGGAGATCTGACACTGACTGATTTGTTGCCCGTTGCTATAGACGACTATATTTGATCACAACCAGAGAAATGTAGTCCACTACAGGTCATGTCAGTAGGGCCCATCACCAAGCTCCTTTGTCAGGGAGGTAAATTAACAGCACCCACCTGGTTCTCACTCTTCGGGGCCTTAAATGGTCACTCCCAAGGCAAGATACTTTGTCAGAAAAAGTCATAAAATTATCTGAAAACAGCATTTTAATTATTAGTTAGTGATATCTGATCAAATATCAATATGAATAAACAAGACTATTGCATTGTTTTGAATAATACATACCTAATTGGGGGGGGGGGGAATATTCATCCATTAAGCCAAATAAAAAGTGTATTCTTCAGAGATACTCAGCTATGGTGCATCTTTATAATTCAAACAAAATACCAAAGCATCATTTCTAGCTAGATAAGGTGGCAAATATCTATCTATATCTATACTTATATATGTAAAAATGAATGACCTAACAAGTCATCTTGATGCGAACCAAAACTCAAATGTGTATTCCATGTTGATTGGAATGGATTAAAAATGCAATTTACCATAATCAGTTAATTATGGACTTTTAATTCTTAGAATATTTTTTCCAAATAGGAGCATGTATTCTAAAATGATGCTCTTAATTATTTTTACATGTTTCAAGTAACCTCAGAATTAAACATAATTCAGGTCCACTTATTTTGCTATCCTACCAGCAATGATGTCTTTATGACGAAAACTAAGCTTGAATTTAAAATCATAGAAGGTACGCAAGTAGAGCTCTTCCACATCTTTCTTAAACAAGACACAAACAAGCAGAGTTGGAGGAGAGTTGAAGCTCATTTGTATGATCCTGATGTAGAACAGGTGGTTTTGGGTTACACAGACACATCAATAAGCTACCCATCCACCTCCTTTCTCTTTCTCTCTTTCTCTCTCTCTGTCACACACACACACACACACACACACACACACACACACATACACACAGCATTCCCTTTTTCCTCTCTCTCTACCTCTGTCTCTATCTCTGTATCGTCCCCCTTTCTCTTAGAGATAGAAAACAGAAGCTGTGTTTGTGTTGGGCACGCTCCCACAGAACACAGGATGATGGATTATGGCGTATTCTTGTTTATTTATGCTGAGCTGGGCTGAAGGATTTGGGCAGAGGTTTCCACACAGCCCGGGCAAAGTCGCTATAATAAACCGGAAAATGAGACTGCATATCATGAATGAGCAATGGGTGCAAAACCTCAGAGACATGAGCATGGAACAATGGATGAACTTTGGCAAAAGCACTGCCCACACACATAGGTCCACATATACAGCAGGTATACACACAAACACACTCACACATGTGCGCGCACACACACACACACACACACACACACACACATACACAAAGAGGAAGCTTACTGATTGAGCTTACTGGTGGAGCCCACCGTGTTTTTACTCTTACATCATCGCCTGTTCCCTGTAGCCGGGGTTGGGAAGCCATCAATCCTGCCAGCCCTTAATTTCTCTAATGCCATTTTATAGTAACGACCAGTTTGTTTTTGCAGATTGATGGTTGACAAACAAAAAATAGTCTTGTAAATTTGCATTTAATGCGACAGTGACAGTTATTTCATATGACAAAGACATGCCAACATCCCTTTCTGACTATGGAAGTTAGAAGAAGTTGAAGTATCTACAAACTTCAGGAACACATTTGAAAGATTAATGCAAATGTGTGAATGAAAGAAGGGTGGGGGGTGGAGCATAGACATGAAACATGGAAATAGTGTCAAGAGTAAACCAAGCATCTGTAACTGTTTTCAGGGGAGTTCCTGGTGTGTTTTTTTCCTTTTCTATTTGTACTATGTATGGACGTACAAGATCTTATACCCACCTACCCCACTCAGTACACCAATATCAGTAGGCAGTTAGATTATGAACGAGGGAAACGATGCTATGCATGATTATTACACAGAGTCAGGTATTTGATGTTGGTCTGGTGAAATTTGTTATACGTTAAGCCAGTGCTAATGTGATTATGGACATTGATCCATTAAATCTACTGTAAAAATGCACCCTGCACTAGTTTTGAACTTGATACAGGCCCGAAATGTGAGAGGCTCTGTGATACATTAAAGGCTCTTTGATGTAATATTTAACCCATCTGCAGTGAACAGGGGGTGTGGGGTGGGGGGTCCTTAAAACGCCCTTCTTGGCTATGGAAAGAAGGGCAGGCGGTGTAAGATCTGGGATGTATGATTTTCTCTCTGCTATCGCGCAGTGACGCCGCGGCGGGCTTGAAAACGAGCAACTGCTCGCCACGATTACCCTGGAGGACTTTTTATCGGGGCAATAAAAGCAGGCTCGCAGGGCCCTGTTGTGGAATAGCCCCACCACGCTGGAGTATCCCTGGTTCGGACCTGTCAGTCCCCACTGCTGCCTCGGGTAACAAGGGCAATGGTTTTCCCTATGGGTTGTAGTCTCAACATACGTCGCTTATGGGCATCCAGGCATGTGGTTATTGATACTGATAGGACGCCATTCTTCTAATAGTTACAAACAGTTGGCGATTTGTTTTATCATGTTAGCAGCGGTGAGAATTAGCAGTTTCTATTTCAGCGGTTACTTGATGAGCTTTGTTTACTATTATGGTAGATTATTTAAAAATAGTATTTTATTGAATATCTCACTCCTGTCCGTGTAAATAAGATCTGAAACTAAAGTTAGTTTACAGGCCAAGGCAGCACTATGCATATAGTCTGCAGTATAAATTAAAAACAGTCCATGTTCCCGTGCCCACCTCGAAGGAGAACTCAATCACCTTACTTTTTAAATTAGAGAGGAGAATAGCACATCACTGATCCGGGACAAGTGTCAAGGGCCGTCAGAGTTCTTGTGGGTGTCAAAAGCTGTTAGTGCACGGTCTCCGAGGGACGTGAGCAGGGCACGGCCTTTCACTCGGGCCCATAATGCAACAAAGATGCCGCGACTGAGTAATCTCCTTAAACAGGCACCCTGCAGAAGGCAGGGTTAGGTCTAAGTCCGTGGAGTCCCCATTCCCCACTCAGTGAAATTAACGTTGCACGCAACTGATCCAAACGGAGATAAAAACACACTCATGATGATATCATTGAATCACCAGACACATCATCCAAAGTGCCCCTAATTAGCATATAGTGTGGCGGGCAGTGGGAATAATAATGTGTTTCCCTTTGCTGGGCTATTTGGGTTTGCACCACGAAACCCCATCAGCCAAGCAAAATAACATGCAGTATAGGAAGATGGTCAAACGTCCACAATTACACCTCATCTGTTCTTCTGTTGTTGAGGCCAGAAAAAAACAAGACTGTAATTTACACCAAAGATTTTTTGAGAGTTCATGTTTGTTAAAGAAATACTCAAAATGCCTGCGTGTATTGGCAGAGAAGTGAGACTCCAGTCAGAGAAGAGGCTAGAGTAGAAAACTAGTTTTGCCATAGCAGTTCACAGCTCATCTACAGGCGAGTACATCGCATGTGGGTGTTGTCCTATTACATTAAAATAAAGGGATAACTCACTTTCCAAAATAGTAGGCATAAGGCTTAATTCTAGACACTCATTTGTAAGGGTGAAATATAAAGAGACAGAAAGACAGATTGAGACAAACAAAAACTACTTTTTTATGAAAAACATAAACCTGAACTTGTGTTCACTCTAGCAAGCTTATAGCCAGCATATTAACAAATTAGTCTGTGCTAGGAGCTGTAGTGACTTTATGGTTATTATTTATCATTCAGTAACCCCCTTAAAGCCCCACTATCGTTTATTCCACCCCGGGGCCCACTTTTACCCAGGTTGTGCAAAATAGACCCTGGGAGACGGTGAGTTCAGGCAGGCGTAACTGGGGTGCCTGCTGCTGGGCCGTTTCTGAAGCTTTCACAGCACTTGTATAGAAGGCAGCACCCCCATGAGCTGTTCTCTTATTTATGTGGCTTCTAGGGCCCTGTGCTGTCACTCCAGCCCAACGGGTGAGGTGTGGTCACCCACTAGAGGAGACATTTTGGCAGTTCCCATGGTTACCACCAAGTCCAACAAGCACAGAGGCTTCATGAATGGGCCTTCCAACTTCATTAATAAGTGAAACAGTATCTGCCTTATTCTAAGAAACCCTTCCTCACCTTTGCCATTAACATTGTTGGCTTATTTTATTACCTGTTATAGTTCTGTAAACTTGTTTTAAGTCTAGTTTTGTCTGAGTGCAGTGATGGAAAACTGTGAAGGTGTAATAGGCCATGCAGATTTTTGAAATTTGTAAATAGTTTGTTTTCCCTCTATATTATTTTGAAATGAATTAGGGTTTTTCTATTCTCCCCCAGCAGATGGCGATGGAAGTGCACAATAGTACTCTTCAGATGCTTGACGACATTCGGCATTCAGCCAGGCAGTAGCCTTCAAGTGGTCTCTGGTATTGACTGTCACGTTGAGCAGAAACCACTGGTCAGAGAGGCACTTGATATGGCCTCATTACCGTCATCACCACTCCTTGCTAATTAGACCTACTAACTGGTCAAGGCTCTTTTGGTGAGCTCCTTTTTAATGAGCCAATCGGCATTTTTGTAGTGTTCTTTTCTTCCCTTTTTTCTGTAAAATAGGCCTATATAGTTTTGCAGTGCTTTATGACAGAAGGTTGTGGAATTTCCATTCAATTATTATAATACACCAATTATGAAATACAATTAAGATTTAAGGAAAATAAATGAAATCTAAATTTCCTTTTTATATTGTAAGTCTACTCACGCATTACACATTTTAAGTAGACCTACATAAAGAATGAACATAGATTAGTGTGAAGTCATACATTTTTGCAAACGTGCATACAATTTCTGGATTCTTCTGTTGATAAAATAACCGAATAATATAATACAGTACATTTAGTAAAATATTACATTTAAAAGGCGTAACTTTGAAATAACTAAAGAAATTATGTATTGTATCCAGATATTCCCTAAATAATCGAAATCTGTATGCTGGGCCATACTAAATTATGTAGACCTATAGGATACGTATACAATAGATTTTTATGATTAGGCCTACAACGAAATATCTCATTTTCAATTATTATAGGGGTGTTTCTAAAATAGGACAAGCTATCATTCTACTACTCATTCATTGAATTATATTAATTGAATTGGTAAATAATTTTAGACTGTACATTTTGTAGTTTGCACTGACATATGATGCCATATTCTCTTAAGATGTTTGGACGATATTAGTGTGCCCCAAGTGTCCATACTATAAAATGTATAAATTAATATGACATTTTGGATGACCTAACAATACATTTTCGTATAGCATTTTAAAATGAAACATTATATAATTGGGTACAACAACATTTGTAGTTTAACAAAAAAAATGTTGCAAAAAGAAATGATATCACACACACACACACACACACACACACACACACACCACTCCCTCACATACACACACACACATGCACACACAAACAAAGGATCAATAATCTTTGTGGTTTACAACGAAAGGGAAATCATATGACGGTTGATTCCATGGACTGCAGGCAACGAGGATTAAAGCACCTGATATTAATAATATTATGGAACATCCCTGCCAGTTTGAAGTATCATGACGCGCCTTATCTAGCAGTGCTGTAGTAGAATACTAATATATAATTGCATGTTATATCACTCACCTGCAAATAATGGAAACGTTTTTTATGACAAAATCAAAATAATATTGCATTTAAATATTGTTGTGATTATTTAACTTTTTTCTTTTAGTTTACAGATACTTTTATTTAGGCCTATCTATTAGCCCTAATTTGTTTCAATTAATAGCCCATAGTATGCAATAATATTAGCTTTAAAATTCATTATGGCTGTATAGGAAAATAAATCCACTCTGGTTAGTTCAAGTTTTTTTTAGTAATCATTTAGTAATCATTTAAATAAATAAATAATATATATATATATATATATATATATATATATATATATATATATATATATATATATATATATATATATATATATATTTGTGTGTATATCTCTTAGTCTATATATTTCCAAGGATTGATGTCAATATTCACAAGTTATCAAGATATGTCTTATGATTCATTCTCATGTAGTTCTTAAAAAACAAAACATTCACTTGTCACTCAAGCCAGGAAGTGATAAAGCCCCTTGTCTCATTCTAACACTCAGGCAGGAAGTGACGGCCTAGTGCTCCTATTTAATGATTTCCACAGAAGAGCCGGAGCATGACAGACGCCAGAGAATCAGACCTCATCAGCCCCCACACCACACCTTCCACTTCTCCCGCCAATCTATTTATCAGAGGGATACTATACTTGAGCCAGAGCGTCCTAGCCTAGCCTGTGTTTGTATAAGCTTGATTTTCACAACTGGAAAGTGATAGCCATCTGCCCGGGCAGGCTGGAGGGATATCGTATGTGAGCAGGTAACTGACATCTATTAAAATCCCCAGACTACATCCTCAGCCCAACTTACACCCACAGCATACAACACAGCTTGCTTAACTGAATTAAAAAAGACAGAAGAGAGAGAGAGAGAGAGAGAGAGAGAGAGAGAGAGAGAGAGAGAGAGAGAGAGAGAGAGAGAGGAAGACAGGAATATATGAAGGGAAAAAACGAGGAGGAAAAAAAAGAGAAAGTGGCGAGGGGGGTTGGATGTAATATAATGTCCTGCTACAAGTGCCAGCTCGAAACAGGAGCCTAACACAGACTGTACATACCAAGGTAAGGAACATGGCATTTGAAAATAGTTATGATTTATGGTTCCTTCATAAATATTTAATGCAACAACCCATGAGCAGAACATGGCCACTCTCTGTCAATGATGATTTCGAAAACGTTTGATGGAAATGTATGTTTTTAGTGATTGGTTACAACTCTAGAATTCAGTCTTAATAGACAAAGGGTGGCACCAAGGCTCTGGAACTCACTCTCCTGTCAGTCAGAGACTCGGACACCATTAACACCTTGAAGTCCCCCCCCCATGTCATCTATGTTCTCTCTGTCAATGTCTCTTAGTTATTTAGATGTTTGTACATGTATTTGTTCTATGTAGGTTCTCAACTGTAAAGCGTTTTTTTTTTTCTTTTTTAAAGCTCTATATATATATTAAAAAAAAAATTACTAAATGCAACGTCTTCAAGATGCAGTCAAGCTCTCTCTATAAGTGCAGATATATACAAAATATTGCACATACATGCCTACATGCATGCACACAAACATATACATACATACATACTAACAGAAAGACAGACAGGTGAAGGTAAACCAGGTTTCCCAGGACACGGCTCTCTCCCCAGGTACTGTGAGAAGGTCAGCAACCCCCCCAAAAGCTTCTCTGAAAGTTCCTGTGTGACCCCATGATGACATGTGACCCCCTCAATGGCCCTCCAGAACCGCATCTGTCATTTCCCACAATCCTGCTCTCATTGTCATCATAGGTGAAATTACAGGAAGGGGCCGCGGAAGCTTCCTTCGTTGACAATATTTATTTATGACAGAAAACAGGTACACAGTTGGAGATTGTAAGACCTGAATACATAGCATCTGACTTTCCAGAAACTAAAATTATTTTCAATGATATACACAATATGCTTTAGTTATTCTATGCCTACAAAAAGTATAGACAACATACACTTTTTATTTTTGTGACAAATAACCTACTGCAAGCCGATTTCTTTTTTACACAGCGGTGTTCTTTTGAAAGTGAATGTTGGTGTTTAAACCGAACCATACCTTACTCAGCACCCTAACATCATTTTGAAAGTTGCCGCTCGAGGGACCAACGAATGGCTCCATTCCTACAGCTATCTGAAACGGTCTAATTACCCACTAAAAGCTTCTCCATTGGCGTCTATGTAATGAGTCCCCAGAAGACTACAGGTTGATATAAGAGTGCCTGGAGCTCGCCTCTCGCTCCCCCCCCCAACCCCCAGCCCCGAGCACACCGGGCCTAAGGGCCTATAGCAAACTGTTCCCTCTCCATCTGCATAGGGCAGAGTCGGAGCAGGCGGAAGCCATTGAGGTGGAAAATACAGGAGAGGTCCTGACAAGATAAAGATATCAGGAGCAGACAAGGGCAAAGGAACATATTGATGGAGAGGGCCTCTCTCAGGGCACGGCGACACCAGATACCTGCTATTTAAAACAGTGGTTTCGCTTGCTCATGGATTTGTACAAGCTGCAGTGCCATATCCGAACTGGGAGGGCCGATGAACTCTGTAACTCTTTAACTCTCTCTCTCGCTCCCCTCTCTCCCTCTCTCTAACTTACTTTCTCTCTCCGTAGTTCTAAGCCACGACCCTCTTTTACACAGTGTCAAGCAGACAAACACCGTCACCCCTATAACTTCTCATGCAGCCTGCGTAAGGCTCTGTCTTTGGCCCTAATGAAATAGGAATATGTGTTATGGAGTTCCAAACTGGATCACGTTAAACTGATCCGCTGGTCTCTCGCTCATGGCCGGATTCATAGTTAACCATTAGAGCTCCGCCAGCCTTACAGGGTATTGGGCCCCAAGTTTGGCCGGGGGCCAGTGCCCCTCTGTGGATAGGGTCGGAGAGCGCTCCACTCATTGGTCATTCTCGTGCGTGGGGAACAGGGTGACAGTGAGGTCTGGGCAACAGCTGAAGGAGCTTGGCAGTATGTGCCTATATGGGGGAGGAAGCCTCCACCCACTCTGCAGTGTTAAGAATTCTGCCTTATTTCACAGTATGAAAAACAACATAGGCCAGGTTGTCACATAGACTGTGGGTGTAATACCTTGGCCACAAATACCTTCGTTTTCTTCAGACATACAAATTCACATGCACACAGGCACTCTATATTTCTCTCTCTGCCCCCCCCCCCCCCCCCCTCGCCTCTTTTTCTTGTAGACACAAACACACGTACACACGCACACACACACACACACACACACACACACACACGCACACACACATGCGCACAAACACACACACACACACACACACACACACACACACACACACACACACACACTCACACATTCACACACCTATTTCATTGTGTTCCCCTCTCAAACTTCCCTCCTATCCCATTATCCCATTCCATCCGTCCGCAGCACACTCCCCTTTCCATGTCCCCCTCCCTAGTGTCCAACCCCTCCTATGTCCCGAACCCCATTATAGACTCACAGTCCCCTCTCCCCCTCCCCAGCCCCTCCTTGTCACATACCCCTGCCCCTGCCTTGTCACACCCCTACACTGATGGATGGTTGGGGTCAGTGGTTCAGCTGTGGAGTTCAAGCCTGCAGGCTCCATGCCCCCCCCCACCCCCCAGACCCCCCCCCCACCCCCACCCCCACCCCACCCCGAACCCCCTTCCCTTCTTTTACCGTCCTTTAGCCCCTTCGTTTCCCCCCTCCCAGATCAAAACAACGTCAGAAACCCAAAGCGCAGTGCTCAGCTGAGAAAACTCATAACTCTCCCCTCAGCGCCTACCTTCCCAACACCCACAGTTAACACTTTCATTCCTCTCTGGACCTTCAAATAGCCCAGGCTTACAGGGGCTGCATAAATCACTGGCAGGATCCGCAGGCCTCTCCTCATATAGGACGGCTAGAGCCAGGTCACTCACTGTCACTGCCCCAGGTTTAATGTCTTTATAACGATGCAGGTTGCCTGGTTGGATGTGTTTGGGTGTTTAGGACTACGTGTGCCACTACATGTGTTTTTGTGTATGTGTGCTGGTATTTTTACTTGTGTGTTTACGCCAACACTTATACCTTTTGGCGTGCTGCATTTCTGGGCTGCTTTTCAAAGCTGCTGGCTTTGGTAGTCTGAAGGCCTGATGTGGGGAGGTTGTCAGTGCTGGTTAAGCCGTGCCACAGGCCCTCAGTCTGCTCTCTGGAGCTGGCTTCTCCTGGGCTTCTTTTACCCCAGCCCCAGATCTGGTAGCTCCTGATCAACCCTGTGTCCTAACCCCCTAAGTGCTCTGTGGACCGGACTGCGTCTGGTGCACCTCAGCCCCTGGAGCGGAATCCAAACTGACACATGCTCTGCTTTTATGCTAATCACAACGTTTAGGAACACACAAGCAGCCCTGGGTTTGAGGGAAGGACCGGACGTGGCTGGGGGTGGTGTGTCGGCGTGGGCGGGGGTCGACAAATTCCAGTAGTTTTGAAATGTGGCAATTATCAGCGTTCGCTCGCTCCCCAAGCCTGACCTGCTGGAGAGGGTGGAAATGGCAGCAATCAGGCCCGATTTCCCTCAAAGCGGCTGGACAGGATGGACACACATCCCCGAGATGCAGCCCCTCCGTGGGGCACGGAGAGCTACACCAGACCCCTTTCCCTCTGACAGATGGGAGTGGAGCGGAGCAAGTCCGGGGGCTGACAGCAATGTTGCCAAAATTGCGCTCGGATCGACTAACAATTAAGATATCAAAAGAGATCACGGCAGCTTACTGACAGCTGCTTCAATTGTTTGCACCTGCTCCTCTGGTGTTCCACACATGTCTGGCACGGATTAGGCCCACTTGCGGCTGGCCACATTTCACCTTTCCACAAGTGATATATGCCAGAATCCTCCTCCTCGCTCGCCCTCCGCATCCCCTGTAGATGGGCCGGAGGGGAGGGACGAGGGAGAGGAAACGTGTGACTGCTAATGGTATCATTAGCGTGATCATTACGAAGCCTCTCAGTCTCCTCTCTCATTACCGCTCAACTGGCTCCGGATTGGGCCCGTCGTCTCTCCCAATATGAGGTCTGGGTCATCGTGTGTCGCTTTTTAAAAAGGTTTTTTTCTTTGTCATTTGTTGATCCAAAAAAAAAAAAATGTATGGTGTGAATGAAACTTTTAAAACCCGTCATTATCTGCGAATCTTTCCTTAGTCGAATGTATTATTTCGGAAACAAAGTTGGGTGCCCATGGATGTGTTCTCGTATATTCAGAGCACAGACGCCTAATAATACTGGATGGGCGTGGGGAGCGAAGGCCTTTGAAATCCCAGGGGTGTATTTTCCGACGTTGCATGATTGGGTTTTCAGCACACTTGCAGTAGATCTTGATAAACCGGTGAAAGCTGAACTCTCAGCCTGAACCTAGTGTGATAAAGGCAGTCTTTGTCCTGTGTACTACCGGCCCGGTACCCAATCCCTCTGGAAGCTGTCTGGACCTTGGCTGGATGAAGGAGAAGAAACAAAGTAGAACCTAATAGACCAATCCAAGTCCAGCACAACAAATCTCTTCTTTCTGCTGTACTTCTCTGTGTGCTTGTGTGTGTGTGTGTGTGTGTGTGTGTGTGTGTGTGTGTGTGTGTGTGTGTGTGTGTGTGTGTGTGTGTGTGTGTGTGTGTGTGTGTGTGTGTGTGCGTGCGTTCATTTGTGAATGTGTGTATGTGTGCATGTGTGGGTGTGTCATCCCTCCGCGTGCCTCTCTTCTGATTGTTTGACGCTCGCACTCAGCGGCCTGGAGTTGGAGTCAGATCAGGTGTTGTTGTAGTAATAGCAAGACAGAAAGAAACAAAATAAGTGACACAGTATGTTTTTATCTCTGAGCCTACATCATGTTCTTTAATTGCAGGGGTATATTAAGTTATACTGTACAGCTGTAATTGCTTTACGGGCTGAAACTTTTAAATGTTCAAGTAAATGAACAGAAATAGGGCATTAGCAATCTGGCCAGTGGCTAATGTAAACAAGTCAGAGTTATAAAGCAATTTGTTTGAAATACCTCAACATTGTCTTGCCATTTGGAGAGCACATTTTCTTTTTTGCAATAAACGGATAACTTTCTTTTATGCTTGCCCCCGTACTGTTTATAAATTTACCTTGTATCGTCTGCCTGGCTGACACCATCTGTCAGCTCTTTTAAAGTTGTGATTGTTGAATTTTGGAAAAGTATAATCCGTTAGTTTTTTTGGTAATCAATTTAATAGTTATTTGAGGAATCGTGTAAGAGGTAAAACATATAATGTTTACATCCAGACTTGATACCAGATGGGATAGGATATGATCTGTCCGTTTCCTCTTGAGTTTCCTTAGAGTGTGTGATAAGTGTGCTGCCGTCGGGTGAAACAAAGGCCAGTGTGTGCGTGTGTGTGGGGACAGGTGGTGGGCATCCCCAGCTTTTGTCCCCAGGCATCTGTGTGTTGAGAGAACCAGCTGGACAGAGAGAGGGGACACCTGGGAAAGGGACACTGTGTGTAACACTGAAGGCAAGCACTGTGTACACCTACAAACACACACACACATGCATGCAACTAGAACCACACATGTACACAGCTGCACCGCTACATCCCGACTCCTGCTGTTGAAAAATGATTGTAAGGTGTATGTAGCTTGAAAAGGTTAACAAAAGCAAAGGCAATACTGTAGTAGTCAAATTAAATGTTCATAGCTGGAAAAGCATGAAATGATTATTCTTTTTCAAAAGCTCCAATAAACGGCACTTCCATGAGCACATACTAACAGTAGTATGTTCCCCTCTGTGTACCTGCATTGTCCATTGACAAGGCCTGGTTGTCCTGGTTTAAAGCCCAGCACAGGCTTTTTCTTGTGTGTGTGTGTGTGTGTGTGTGTGTGTGTGTGTGTGTGTGTGTGTGTGTGTGTGTGTGTGTGTGTATACCTGTAGACAGGCAATTACCAAAATATGTCCCAAGAAAGGAAGGACAGGAAGGAAGGATGTGGAGGTGGTGCCATGAACCCCTTCCCCCATCGCCCTCCCTCTTCCCCCCAGTCTGGCAGGGAGAGACGGGGTCAGTTGTACCCATTGCCAACCCCTCCGGAGCCAGCCCAGTCCCCCTAGACCCTCTGGATCATATTCTTGCAGGGGCCATTGTGGCCAGTCCATAATTGTAACTCTAGCAAGGACTCTGACACTGTACAGGTATGTCCCCTGTGGCCCAGATTACCAGGGGACGGACTGTGTAAGCAGCTCAGCTAATCTGGGGAACTCTTCTGTTGACATATTTGTGCGGGCTACCTTAGAGAGATTTGGCTTATTCTTTTGACTCAGCCCTCTATTGTGATCTTGTACTGTACATTTGGAAGGCTTTAATTAACGCACTCGGTTACAGTCACAGCATAACACAACACGTGCAATGAAATGTTCATTTTCTTCTTCTATAGCTATTGATTGGGCTTAATACAGGGCTAATTATTTTTTAATTGCTGATGTTGAATTCAATAATGATTTGCACAACATCAACATTGTCTTGCCTTTGCAATGAATTCAGCCATTGTCATGCTTTGTAGTGAATTCAACCATTGTCATGCTTTGTAGTGAATTCAACCATTGTCATGCTTTGTAGTGAATTCAACCATTGTCTTGCTTTTGCAGTGAATTCAGTCATCTTTGTAATGTTACTGGTGGGCAGTTTGCGTCAATTTCTTGGCGTGTGATAACAACAAAGACCCACACACTGAAAACGCATTTTACTGAATGACGCATTCAAATGTAACCTTTAAAACTTCAATTACATGGCAAACCTTCCACTTCCCTGTGTCTTTAAAGAAGTCTAATCTCCTAACAGGTTGGGTTTGGGCCACTCGGCCATTTCTATGGCCCTATTTCCATTGTCCCACATGTCATCTCCAGGCAGACACTGTTTAGATATTAATGCCTTCATGATGAGATGGCCTCCTTACAAGGTTGCCCTTCCTGGATAATTGATTGCGTAGTGAATGACATGTGACATGGTTCAGGTTCAGGGCTAGCTAGTTTACCATTGCTGATCAACTATTTACCTGATTAAGCACATTTTCCTCCTCCGCCAGAACAATAGAGATGGCAGGAACAGAATGGATAAAGTTACACTGCTGGCACAAGAAAAGGTGTGTTAAAAATGAACGGACTAGAAGTATCAAATTGAATTGATTTCCGGAACTCACAGAATTAGCCTTGAAATGATAAGAATAAGGAAAACCCCATAGAACAGTTTGAGATGAAAAATAGGACAAGGGATGATAATTCTTCCAGTGGAAAACAAACATGTTTGGAAACCCTCAAGCCATTACCTTGGCAACTTTGGTCTGGAATTAACTACTCTAGAGACCAAATGAGGGAATTAGTAAAGCATTCTTTTGTGGCATGAGACTGTTTATAGGAGGTCCGCTCCAGCATGTAAAGAGAGACGCATGGATGTACTTCTCTACCCTGGAATAAAGTAATTAAGGATTCTTTTCCCCTCTCTCTCCCTCCTCGCCAAAGATCCTAGCTTCCCGCATGTCAGTCGATCATCGCGTCAACTTGACATTGTGACCCAGACATTTAATTTATTGATCTTCATTTTATTCGAATGTAAGGCCCCTTTGCTCCTTTAAATTAATCCAGGTTAATTTGGCCAGGCCCCTATCCCACCCAGCATGAATAGAGCCTCTGTTGGTCCGACTGGGGTCTGGCCACCCAGTTTTATGGGAATCTGCAGTGAATTAGAAAATCTGTCAATGCGAGAGGAGCTGTGCAGTGCGGATATGCCGTGTCACTCCACCTGTAAAAGAAATGCTCTTTGTCCATTATCTCCCAGGCTTACCTGAGGAGAGTTAACCTTGAGGTCAATAACATCTCCATGGCGTTTCATGACTGGCTGGCTCGGGGGCCGGGGTCTGAGGGGAACCATTGTTAACAGGGGGGCTACAGACCCACCTTTCCTCCCTGTGCCTCTCCCTGTCAAATACCTCGGGGAAACAGACCTGTAAAGAGTAGCTACAGGAGCCATAAAAGATGGAAATTCTTTCACAAGGGCCACCTGGAAATCTATTGTAAAAATAAAAATGTTATTAAGATGATGAAAAGTGACAATGAGTAAATGTATTACTAATAGTCAGTTTATTATCGAATTGATATATTTAGGTTTTACAGTTTTTAACGTGACATCTCAGTTTGTGCCACTGCTTAAATGTAGTTTATTGTTGGTACTACAACATTCTGTTGTCTTGCTCGATATCATGTGAATTATATATTTTCATTATTGTTTGTTATTAGTTCACAATTTTACTCAATTCTACTTCCTTTCCTGTCCCCAGCCTGATGTGCACATGGGGTTTCGGTTCAGATTTTCCCCTGCATCCCTCTCTCCTGTGATCACAAGCATGATCTATATTGTTAAGTTGTTCGTTATTCACATGAACAGCTTTTTTGCTTGTGGATATTTTTTTGTTACCCCGACAATCACCCAAATAACAGAAATAATTCTTAAAGTATGGACATTTGTGAACATCTATCCGAAGTAAAAAAAAAATAATAATCATATTCTCAGAACGGAATACAACCAAATACATGTCTGGAAGGAAAGTTGTTACTTTAAATCATGTTGAAATGTTGAAAATAATACATTTAATATTGCCAAAACCATCATGGAAAAACATTTAGTATCTTTGAACTAACCAATGTTTTGCACTTTCAGATTAGTAGCTGATATTCTTCGAAGGTTTTATTTAAAAAATTGTATTGAGGGGGAACCGCAGACAACTAAGGGACTCTGATTGGAAATGTTTCTGTTTAGTTGGATGGATTTGAATAGGATTTGGCCTGCATGTAAATACGGTGCTTCAGGGAGTGGATAATGAGAGCAAGACGACAGGTGCTGTGTACTTACAAAGCATAAGTAGATCCAGGTATGCTTCTACTGCTAAACCTGCGCAAATCAACTTCTTGTTTCTGTGTTGTTTTCCCGAAACCAGGGGTAAAGACAATCTGTTATATGAGTTATAAAATTAAATGTCTTTGACTTTGTTTGTTTCAGCCGTATTATGTGCTGGTGAGTTATCCTACTTTGCATAATGTCATGGTAAAATGCTCGATGAACGAGGGATTTGCCTAATTTGACTATTTTAAAGCCAGTCAAGCATTTGTCAACAAACCCCAACAAACCGAGACAGACAGCTCTATGTTACGCAATGCATTGGAAATTTAACAGCGTCCACTGATTGCAGAAGGCTGTCCAAAACGGATAATTAATTTCTACAAACATAAACTCTGACGAATTTATTTTTTGAGGTGTTTATGGGAAATCATGTTTTCCCCAATGTAGAACACGTGCTTTAGTGCTCCACCGCTACGGACAAGCTAATTAGGCAAGATCTCTTTAATAGACCTTCTCTCGCTCCTTTTATTGGAAAACTATGTTGTCACTACATTCACTAACAGCCCCGAGGGGGTAGTAGGGAGGCGAAGGAACATGTCAGGCCAAACACATCACCTGTTCCTCCAACCAAAATAGGTCACAACTTCAGATTCAATTTTAGCAATGAGCAGCAAACTAACGGGGGCGTCATACTGTAACCACTCCCGATGAGTGACAATCACAAACGCCCATTCACAATCAGTACTGTCCCTTGGCCTCACTTCACTGTACCTGCCCCTCTCCCGCCACCAACCATAGACACTAATTATAAGATTGAAAATTTGCATTCGCTTTTGTATTCTGGTTTTATCTGCGGTGTAGTGTGGCTCAGATGGGCTTACTTAATTAATCAGGGAATTGTGGGCTTAGATTAAATATATACTTTCAAGTCTATGACCTGCAGTTCGACCCTTCTTGCTTTCATCGCTTTGCTTCTCTTATATCTGTTGTCATCCAACAAAATATAAAAAATAGTGTGACTAAGGTGTAAGAAAAAATATTACTTAATACACAGTAAATTAAAGTAAAGCAAAACACAGCACAGCTTTATTACCAACACAAGCCAACTTACAGCTATTGCCAAGCGCATTGAAATCTAAAGTGACAAATCTTTCTGTTTTGCAGGCCAGACCTAAACATCTTAACCTGCTAAGCAATGCAGATGTTTCACTTTTCCACCACATGGAAAACATATACAAAACTTTTTTTCCTCCTGTTGTGTAGTTAATGCATTGTGAAGGCTTGCGGTGATTTGCAGCCCTAATTAGACTTTTTCCATTAAGGAATATTACTGCTAAAGGGATCCATTACTGAAGCCCTGCTTCATCGCGTCCAGAGTGAGGGTTTCGACCGCTGTGTTGATGAGGGCAAGTCTGGCCTAGTGCTCAGAGCTGGAAACACTCGATTGGAAGACTGAATCACAGAGAGGTGGCCAGTTATCTCTCAGTTACACTTTGCGTATCGGATAAGACCGGATCAGATGTCTTACCATGGCAGGATTTAGGTGTACATGAAGACCTGTGCAAGTCAAGCATGATTCAGTAGTGTTTTCTCATTTAAATCTGGTCCGGCTGATTTAGAAGCATCTTAAATGTCATCATCCCAATTCATACTGTATCTATGTGGAGAACTATCACAGAGAAATAATATGGATTGTCACAATTTACTGAAGGTATTCATTTAAAACCTTTTTTTTCATTTTGCTGGACCACTTAAAAAACAACAACATCAGATTCAATTTTAAATTACATTCAGGGCAAGCTATAGTAAAATACAGCTGTGTATCAGACCTAGCACCTGTTCTAAAAAGAAAGCCACTTATGAAATTGTCCCGTGCATAAAGTTATCTTTAAAAAAAAACGAAACCCTTAAAACACATCCAACCCCCTGCTGAAGGAGGGCATATTTTACCTTGCACATTACCAGGCCACTTAGATAAGAAATGCCTTGTGTGCTAAAGGTCTGTGTTGACACCTTAGGTATTTGGCTGCCTGTTAGGATCACGGCTGCATTGACAAAGCACCGTAGCCTGCAGCTCCTTCGGTCAGCGATATGGCTGTGGTGTCCCCTGGATGGGCGACATTGACACTACAATGTCTCCCTGACTTTGTTCCCTAGCGTGCTTCCAGCCCTCCACCTTACACCCCTCAAGGTGGTTCCCAGCCTCGGCTGCTCTCAGCCCTCCCTTTGTGTCGAGAGGGGAGACAATGCACCTCATGCCCCACAGGCCACTTTTACACTTCTAAGCTTTGGTGCGACCCCCCCCCCCCCCCCCTTCATCTACCCCACTTTCATATACAAAATGAAAGCACCCATCGTTCGAAAAAGAAAAAGAGGAATACTGGCGTAAGTGTGTGTGGATTTGGCCAGAGGGAGTGTTCCAGGACGACAAAAGATGGAATGTCTTATTGTTGTGGTGTGCCATTACGATGGCTACCTCAATGCATTGCGTGACAGTACTGTTACAGCAGCTATACTTTAACATTTCATGTTGAGCGACATATTGCTTGATAATTACACCCAGATTGAGAGCCTCCAATGCTAGTTGTTTATAAAATATCTCACAGTTGGCATCGTAAATATATACATGGGATCGGATTTATGGGAAATTGCTGGTATTGTCATTATTGTTGTCCTTTTTAAGTTCTGTGAACGAGTTTACTGGAAAGGCCTGGAAGGCCTGTATTTATGCCAGAACGAGTTTGTTCGTAACAGTTTGTTCGTCTTTCACTATGGCCTGAATCGACTTTTAAGTAGAAGTCCACTGTTTGTTCTATTTAATACATTTGATTCGAGTAAGATATGTTCGACTGTGGGACTCGGTGAACGGACTAAGCCATTAGAAACAAATGGGTGTCTTGTAATTCTTCAATGAACACAGTCGATGTTCCAAGCACTCGTGTCACTCTACAGTTTACTGGTCGCGTGTCAGCGTGAGGACGTCCTTGGCGGCCCTTCTCCCAACATTCTGCGCCGTCACTGGAGCATGTCCTCGGATCTGTAACCTCATTGTTATTAAGTGCCTTGTATCCTTTCCTTGGTCTTAACAGTGATGACAATGCTTTCCAAATCCCAATAATTTAGATTCTTGTAAACAGACCACCGCTTTCATGTGTGCACAAACTACACAGTGAATACCCTTTAATAGCGCATATCAATTGCCATTAGAAAGAGAGAAAGAGAAAAGGGGAAAAAAACAGGGAGGTCCGATTATCTCTGAGGCTCTAACAGGCCAAATAAATAGTACCATGTGAGTGATTTGGCCCAGATGGGCCCCCGTGTCCTAGGGAGTTAGAGTGGTCCAAAAAGCATCAGGGTTTAGGAGGGATGTCAGCGTACCTGCTCTACCTCGGCATCTCCTCCTCATTAAGAGCTTAGTGTCCCAAATGGATTTTACAGTCACTGCTCAGATGGCAGGCAGGGAGCTCCGGGCAGCACAGCCCAATGAAAAACACTTGCGCAGGGAGTCGGGGGAGAAAAGGCAGTTCTCGGACAACAGTTCACTCTATAGGAGCCCCCTAATCAATGTTTAGGAGGTGAAACTTTATAAGAAGGTGACCAATCAGAGTCGGATGTTCACATGGAAAGGCGGGGATTTGTCAAACGCTGGAATTAGAATTCCTTTTGCATGGGTATGAATATTCCATGCACAGAATTATGTATTCCCTGGAACTCCCTTCTCTCTGTCCCCATTGACAACCTCATTTGTGTTTGTGTAAATAAGCCATGGCCACCACAGGAGGCTTTAGCACAAGCCGAGCCATGGAAATGGGCAACAGAGTCAACAGAGACAGAATTATTTGAATTAAACTGCGTGACCTCTTTGGCTGAATTGGGACTTGCTTTGCCATTGTACTTTTTTTTTAATCAAAGTAGCTTCTCTGAGTTACACGGAATCGCTGTAGCCCAACTTTAGTCCTAAAAGATTGTTACCTATTTAGGGCTTTATGGAAATGGATGTAATGTATCTGACAGCAGCGATAAAATGATAGCGAAGTTGTTGTGTGCGTGCGTGCATCCAAGTTGAGTGCTTTTGTTATGTCTGTAGGCCTATGTGCAGAGGTAGAACCCTTCCAAGAGCACTTTACTTGTTTAGACTTTAATAGCCTCCCAAGCACCTCTCTCTCTCTCTCTCTCTCTCTCTCTCTCTCTCTCTCTCTCTTTATTTTTCTCAGTCTCTCTCTCGCTCTCACTCTCTTTGTTTCTCTATCTCTTTATCTCCATCTCTCTCCCTCTTTTTCTATTTCTGATGTAACCCCACACTTTATGGCTCAGGAAGCAACAATGAAGGGTGGGGAATGAAATCAGAAGGGTGCTACCACAGCTTGAGGGTTCAGTGATTATTTGTGAGCATGTGCGTGCCAAAAGAGTGGAACTAGCTAACACTAACTAATGCTGAGTATATGTGTAACTACCAAGACAGTGGTGTCCTGGGCACGCATGTAGCGCTCACTGAGTGACCTCTGATTATTGATGATTCAAAACCATAGCTAAAAATAGCCCTTATGTTTGGCAAGGACACCGTTGAACAGATGACCTTCTCTCACAGCCTGTGTGTCGGTGAGTGCGGCACATTGCCAGCCAATGGGTCCATGAAATCCAGTCATGTCAACCCCTGATCCTCAGTCATTGGTCATGGGCCTGGATATCTAATTCAGCACCACATGGAAATGGTTCCAGTGCAGCTGACCCTGAGCTGCCCGGTCAGACCCATTTGGGAGAGACGGAGCCTGCCTTTTATCAGTCACCATTAGAGGGGACAGGGGTCCTGCGTGTGTGTGCGTGTGAGTGTGTGTGTGCGTGTGAGTGTGTGTGTGTCTCATTTGCGCTACCACATTAATCTCCATGAGCGAGCGGCAGCAGGTGTTAACCTCTGTCGCTCCCGATTGGCATGGCAACAGAGCGACGGCACCTGGATGTGTCCATGACACCTTCTGGCCATCAGGCCTCGGGCTTCTATCTGTGAGTCATCTGTCTGTCTACCTGTGGGGCTCTCTCCGAGAGCAGATGGGAAAATGTAGGAAAAAGAGGAATCTGTGCTTTCTGTGGAGAAAAAAAAGAAAAGACAAACCTTTGGAATCAGGGTATCAAAGACATAACAAAACAATGCCCAAGACATAACAACATCTTTAAACATGACCTCCTCACCGGATCTGATGCTATACGTTCACCTGTCCTTTCAAATTAGTTTGTCTATATGGTGCTTGTGTGTGTGTGTGTTTGTGTGTTTGTGTGTGTGTGTGTGTGTGTGTGTGTGTGAGTGTGTGTGTGTGTGTGTGTGTGTGTGTGTGTGTGTGTGTGTGTGTGTGTGTGTGTGTGTGTGTGTGTGTGCGCGCGGCATGTATTGATTTAGTAGTAAAATACTGAAAGTTAAATGAAGATGATCAGACAACTGCATGGCTTAGGATACAAACGGACACAACCTATTAGTGAGCAAAAGATACTGTAAACAGTACTGAAACAATACACCTATCAATAGAGGAAGGCCTATCTTAAAACCAACCAACTATTTATCCCTCTAGGCCTTTAAGCACAAGATGAGACTGTCTTTTGGGATCAACTTCAAAATTACTGTATCATACCGTGATTATTTCAGCCGAGGTCAAGCACTGACGGTTTTCAGAAGAGCGCTCTTAATGCTCCCTAAAGTACCCTGGATCTTGTCTTTGGCAAACCAAAGTAAGCGATGGCTCAGTGAAGAAATACTCCAGGACTTCAGGCTGAAACATGGGGGTTGGACTCCCAGAGGGGAAGCTAGGCCCTGGTGAGGGAGCCACACGCCGCAATGGCCAGGGAGCCACACAGCCGGAGGTGTCACGCACTCAATTGTTTTGAGGGGGCCGCAATTTCACAACTCCATTTGCAATATGGTGCTTTAGCGTACTTACAGAATTCTATGGATCTGATTTCAAACCATTGTCTCAAACAATAGAGGGGGCACGTGCCCCCTCAATGTGAATGGGCACGATGCCTCTGGTCAGAGCCACAGCCCCAACCCAAGCCAGAGCCCCAGGCCCAGACCCAGCACCAACCCCAACCCTAGCCACAGCCACAGCCCCAGGCCCAGCCACAGCCCCAGGCCCAGACCCAGCACCAACCCCAACCCCAGGCACAGCCCCAGGCCCAGCCACAGCCCCAGGCCCAGACCCAGCACCAACCCCAACCCCAGGCACAGCCCCAGGCCCAGGCCCAGACCCAGAACCAACCCCAACCCCAGCCACAGCCACACGCCCAGCCACAGTCCCAGCCCCAGCACCAACCCCAACCCCAGCCCCAGGCCCAGACCCAGCACCAACCCCAACCCCAGCCACAGCCCCAGGCCCAGACCCAGCACCAACCCCAACCCCAGCCACAGCCACAGCCACACGCCCAGCCACAGCCCCAGCCCCAACCCCGACCCCAACCCCAGCCCCAGCACCAGGGGCGGCATGAGTACCCAGAGACGGAAAGAGATGGATGAATAAAGATGCCAGCTAGACAAAGTGACGGACAGCGAGGGTATGAATATGAGCCAGGCTGAGAGCCATGTTGTTGCAGTGTTGTTTGCCCAGCGCAGACGCTGATGCTGAACTAGAAGCCAGCTCTCTAATGCCGGGTGGCAGTTCTCCGAGCGGCGTCCCCCTGGGCTCTCCCATGGCTGGCCTAGCTGTCATCTTTCTAATGATTTCTTTATTTTGCAGGAAGTGCTTGTCGCCAGGGGAAACGCGCTACTTCCGGCCCGGGGAAACCCGACGCTGGGCCGGGCTGGCGCTGGAAGTGACTGCGTCTGCAGCCACACCGCTAGGGAGCCGCACGCCCCTTTCATCCTGCCTGTGTTTCTTTGCTTTCTTTCTCCCTCTATCCATCCAGTCATCAGTATCACTCTCTCTTTCTGAGACCCCACCATTCCTCTGGGGAATTTACTTTGCTTGGCATTGTAAGCAGTTCTCCTCTCTCCACATGTGGAAAAGGATGATTTATGTGTTCTCGGCCGTGTACACATTTTTGATACGTAAAGGGTTAATTTTTCGGGCTGGATGTTAACCTTGTGTTTTTTTTTCTTCAAATGTGTGCCATATATACAACAAAAAAAATTACACATTTTAACAAGGATTTCAGTATATGCTATGCCTAGCAGCTAATACCATTTATTTATTCCTAGTTCCAAATATTATTTTATATCTTAATAAATGTGTTACTACATATATTTCCTCTGGTAGCCAAAAAAATTTCAAAATCTGAATGTGTTTCTACAATTCTACTTCTGAAGCCCTTTGTCAACATATTAGGCTGGACATGGTCTAGCAGGGGTGAGTGGGGTTAGGCTCACCAACATTGGCCGATTTCAGGGAAACTGTCTCTCTCTCTGAGGGGTAACACATTTCACCAGGGTCCTCCCAGCAAGGAAACTCAGGGCCTTGAAGAAAAGAAAAACAGTCCCTCCTCCCCCTCGACCCACCTCCACCCCGTCGAGCTGTGTGTAATCAGCCCCAGCCTCCCAATCATGAAACCCAAGTTGAGCGCGACCTACAGACGTTGGCCGTGCTGCTCTCCAGGTCTAGCTGATTGTTCCAGAAACAACAGATGGAAATTGTGAGCGTAAACATGTAAATATTGCAGGAGTCATGGCTGGGAGCGGCATGGAGGAGAGGTTTTCCTTCACCTTCCCAGCAGAAGGCCTTACCATTTGAAACTGAGCAAAGCTTTTTGCTATTTAACTCCATGACGCAAATGATGGCTGTCAGAATCTACTTGGAGACACAGACGCAGACACGCATAACTTATGTGTTTTTAACTCAAAGGAAATCAGGTTTATTTGTTTGAGAGTATTTTACTCTGCAATTTAATAAGTAGTAATTACTGTCATTCACATTTCTTGTTCTGCATAACGGCAAACATTTGCCATGACAGTCTGAATTTGATACGGGGCAAGAAATCTGTTATGTTTTATCTAAATCAAAAACATTTTCCTAGCAAATAAAAACACGGCTCCAGATTGAACAGATATTTCTAGACAAGCAATGATCTCTGTGAAAGAAGGATGGTGAGATTAGCGATTTTACGTAATAAAGGAAAATACTGAACTGAAATATTTTCTTGTATGGGATAGGCTTGTAAGAGTTTTGGGGGCTTGGGGTTAAGTTTGTTAAAAGGCACATCTTTTTACCTGCATACTCAACAATACAACAGGCCATCCTGTCTTTAACAATATAGAGAAGTCAAAGTGTACACTGTGAATGGCCCAGATGAAAATGTAAACATCTTCAGAGACTGATTGGTATCCAAACCACAAGACTGTTACCGTCAAGGCTGAATACTGTGAATGGACCTGATGAAACATGGTTAGTGTATGTGTGTATGTGTGTGTGTGTGTGTGCGCACGCGCGCGTGTGTGTGTGTGCGCGCGTCTGTGTGTGTGTGTGTGTGTGTGTGTGTGTGTGTGTGTGTTTGTGTGTGATTAAAATGTTGGTTAAAATGGAGGTCTGCTCTTAACACTGACATAGCTCTGGTTAAAGTCAAGGTTTGTTCACTGCTTTGGTCTGACAATGCCATCATGCAATCTAATAGGTCTTGGAAGGACCTAGAAAAGAGCTGCTTGGCAGTTATAGTACTGTAACCTCAATAAACCATAAGAATGTTTTTCCAAGTTCAACATTCAGAGCTGTGAAATGGTGTTCTGCAAATCCAAGTGTCAGGCACAATACAGAAAACGTGGAAAAGGTTCTGAACCCTAGTGGTGACCCTGTAATGCTCATTTGCAATAAAGCGTTCTGTTTTGCTGAGGATTTATTTGATCAAGCTCTGTGATTATTTCTTAATCTCGCTTCCCTAATTAGTCTGCCCCCCGGCCTTCGTGTGGTGTGGTCTGAGCCAGGTGTAAACGTACTGCCTGTGCGGAGGCTTGGAAAAGCAACCTTCGTTTTGCCATGGAATTACCCCCCACCCCCTGTAACAACGTCACTCACAATTGCGATATTATTGAAGTATAGTTGCCGGGTTCCAGTGCAAACATGGCTCTCACGATGCGGTTGATTTCAGAATCTCATCGGCAAAATGGGCAGATTCAAAATCTAGAATCTGGTAGCCTACCATATCTCTCGGCCAGTGCTGTTGTTTGGCGGAGTGTCACAGTGTGTCCTGTGGAGCTGGTGGAATCCCTGGCCGTAGCCACACCATTTACAGCCCCGTGATTGACAGCTGGGCCCTGCCTGGTAACTCTGCTGAGGGCTCAACACCACAGGGAGGCTGCCATTGATACCCGGTGTGTAATTTTCTATTGGCAGCTGGGTGATGGCTCTGATTAAATCTGGGCCTTAGCCCCTGCGATCAGCATTATTGTGTCGGGATTCCCCAAGTCCCGGCTCGAGGTATCCTCTGTCACATTCTGTCATGCCAGCTTTGGGCCCAGCCAGCTGGCCCTGTGGCATGGCATAACGCAGACTTATCCCCCGCAATGTCCCCCCCCCCCGCTATTATTCTCTATTTCTCTTTCCCTCTCTCTCTATTTCACTATCTCTCTCTCTTTCTCCCTTTCTCTCCTTCTCTCTCTCTCTCCATCTCTCTCTGCCTATCTGTCCTGCTCTGTTTTGCGGTCCCAAATCCAATTCACAACGGCGCGCTATCATGTACCAACAAAGCAGGCGTTTGTTTTACCGTCCGCGTCGTTCCTGCCCGTGGCGTCGCGTGGAGCCGCTGGATATAGCCATGGAGCAGGGGGGTCAGGCGAGGTTTACGGCGTAACGCGTGTGGGTGAGCCATACGGGTGTAAGTGATTACTGCTAAATGTTCGGGATATGCAGGCTCGGCCCAGGGAGGCCTTGCCCGGCATCGACTGTGACAGTGCGGAAAGGTCAGCCAGGCTGGAACAGGGAGATTTCCCCTCGCTGTCTGGCTGGGCCTGTTTGGATAAGAACAGGAAGACAGCTCTCATTACCGCCCCAGTCGGGCCACTCAGCTTAATTAGGAGGTTTCACTTCTAGTTTGGATCCCCCATTTTGGTTGTCAGCGCACTGTTTTCCTTTTCCCCCTGTAAATATTAAGCGGCGGAGTTGGCTTGCTGTCCCATGGTCAAAACAGTTTGATTGACGTGCACAATGTAAACATGCTAATTGAAACACAAAATGAAGGCTTTAAAATAATTTTCAGTCGCCCCAACAACGAATCATGGAGAACCAGGCGAGAATCCGTTTACAGAGATCTCAGAGGATGGATCATGCATGCTTGAACGTGTGCATGTATGTATATCCTGCCCACAATAACCTCCTGAAGAACCCACTGCACGCTGTGAAGGTGTCAGTATTATGTAGCGGTGTGTGGCTGTGGCAGATCCGTGGTGTCATTTGATCGCTGGGGTTTGTCACAGCAGAGAGAGACACGCCGTGACCTACGACACACACACAGACACACGCACGCGCGCACACAAACACACACACACACACACACACCGACACACACACACACACACACACACACACACACACACACACACACACACACACACACATACATACACACACGCACACACACACACCAACAGTTCCCAGTTTGTTGAAGTTGTTACTGTCCATTGTTTTAACAAAAAATGATTCATCCCTCTGCAATTAGCGCAGGCTCACATTTGTGTGGCAGGTGATTGCAGAATTTTTCTATGATTGGTTAACATTGAAATGTACAGTGAATGGGTGTGTTTTGAGCTCTCCTGTGAACATAATGGAAACTTTAATTTGGTACCTAAGCAGATACAGAGAGAGAAAGAGAGATAGAAACAGATTGAGAGAGAGAGAGAGAGAGAGAGAGAGAGAGAGAGAGAGAGAGAGAGAGAGAGAGAGAGAGAGAGAGAGAGAGAGAGAGAGCATTCTGGCCTTGTCTGCTTCTGCTGCTAAAACACAGCATCTCTGGTGGCCTCGTTACTGAGTATGTGGTCAGGTTCTGCTGCCAATACCACAACCATTGCTCTCCCTCTCTGTTTCTCTCTCTCGTCTCCCCGTCCTTCTTTCACTCCCTACTTCTCTCTTTCTCCCTTCAGTTCTTAACTAAAACCGCTGGCGGGTGTGTGCCCGCGTGTTTGTGCGCCATTTTACAAGACGCAAGGAGTAACAAATGCCAAAACACACGTGAGGGCATTCCTGGTGGGCACACACACAGAGGGAGGGAGGGAGAGAGAGAGAGAGAGAGAGAGAGAGAGAGAGAGAGAGAGAGAGAGAGAGAGAGAGAGAGAGAGAGAGAGAGAGAGAGAGAGAGAGAGAGAGAGAGAGAGAGAGAGAGAGAGAGAGAGAGAGAGAGAGAGAGAGAGGGAGGGCCTGTCTGCTAGCCCGCTTTCAACGCAGCAGCTATTTGCAAAGGCTTGGAAAAATACATGTTGAGGATCATCATTATTATAGCTGCTGCTTTCCTTTCATCCCCCTCAACACAGGGGCGGCCATTGATGTGCACCTTCTCCCTCGGACTTCTCTCCCTGTTTACTCCTCGTATCTATGTCTGTTTGCTTTGGGCGGGAAGGAGTCCCCAAGGCCCTTAAGACGATTTGACCGATGAGCTCATCCACTATTCACACTTGTCATCTAAATCTCAGAGCTGGGCTTGGACTGAGTGTGTAGAGCACATTTTGCGAGGCACTTCTTGCTTTAAGTGGATGAAAAAGGACTTTATTTTCTCAAGTATTTGAAGCCTTTTTTTGAAGCCAGGGAAAGTTGCGTTGGCGTTGTCACGACGGCTGCCAGCTCAGCGGTTGGCCTTGTCGTCCTGGCAGCGCGTGGCGACCGCAGAAGGTGATATTGTGACGTGGACTAGTCTGTGAGCCGTAGGAGCATACCAAAGGGGTGACACACACTCCACAAAGGAGCCTCACCAATCCCCACCAGTAATCCAAAAAACGCATCAGCAATCACAACCCAGTCCGACTAGTCAGAACCGTGATTCTTTTTTCCCCCATGAAAACACACACACACACACACACACACACACACACACACACACACATATTCAAACACAGCGGCTGCCTCTGGGAGTGGTCTGTCCTAACAGTACGGACCCCATTAAAGGTGAGCTGTGTTATTCTACCTTTGGCGCTGCTAGACTCATCAGTGACCGTCTCCACCGTCTCCACGATGCCTGCCACAGCCTCCTCACGTATTTGTTTTAAGAAAAATACCACTCGTGTGGCACCAGTCCAAAGCAGCATCGGTGACCGACAAAAGAGCAGAAAATACATCTTTCACGTCTAAATAATTCCGACAAAGAAATGCTTTATGAGCTGCCACCTCAAGGTAGACCTGAAGCCCGCCGAGAGCAAAACAGACATTGAGCTTAAGCCAATTGGCATCCTGACTCTGAAACTTTCTTAGCAGATGTAGGCTGTATTATGAAAGTTATTCACCCACTCACTGTGGCTGTGTCTGTTATATCACCACGTCCTGTTATTCCTTATGGCTTCCATAGGCACTAAAAGGAGGAGAGAAGCTATTTTCTTTTCATTACTTCTCCCTCCCAGGGGACTCGGGAGACTTGGTCCAGCTCTTCCCTTCGGTCCAGAAATTCTTTTCAATTAAGGGCCCATCCTTGCAGCTGGTAGAGGCATTAGACCAGAGGGGCTGTGGAGGTGCCGCCCCTGCAACCCAAGGACAGCCATTTCATTTACCAGACTGTAAATCTTGAGGCACCTAATGCCCCACTGCATAGGCCAACATCAACCTCACAGCCTACACGCCCAGCGCGCCGTGGGTGCTCCGGGGCGTCGCGCCGACCTTAAACACACACTCCATCTCTCGCTCACTCTCTCAATCACGAGTGCATCGCCCCGGCCGCGGAGGGGCCGATCAATTAAAAGGATGAGATCTCCAAAAAAAATGGATGTCCTCTACGACACCGGGTAGCAGAGAGCATTGGAAGCGTGAATAATTTATCCTGAAACTCGATCACGGCGCATTGTCTCGGTTTCCGTCATAAAGCTTGGCTGGAGAGAGGGGACGTGAGGGGAGAGGATCGGCTTCTGTGACAGGCTCGGCGGGGGAAGGTGCTGTGGAGGGGTCTCCTGGGCCGCCATGGAAGGGCCACGTCCTCATAAATCCACTGGCTGGCACCGTCTGGAGATGGCACACTGGGCGGCTCCCGCTCAATAAATCAGACCGTGCCGTCAAAGGCTAGCCTCCTAAAAAAATAAATTCAAGTTTTGTGTGTCCGCTTCTGGTATTTAAAATGAGCTTACTGGTATTTAAAATTAAATTACTAGTTTTCTAAGATCTACAAAAACCTATTGCTACTGGTGACATCAGTGTCAATCACATGGATATATAGAGCTAGAGTTAGTATATTAAACTACAGAAATACTAAAACCATATGAAATAAAACACCAAAAGAAACACAAAACACTGCGGTTTAAAACAAAGTTATGTTTTGTGAGGGCCAAATTTGGGCATCCTACAGTGTGGATTAACCCTGAAGTTTGTTATGTAGGACTTTTCGCTGACGTTAATCATAAATTGCTATGTATCGTTTTCTATCTCGAAGAGCCTGTGAATATGAATAAAGCAATTTCAGTTGACCTTTACTCTTGATTACAGCTTGGCGTATATATTTGTTGCAGTGACACAGTGTATATATAGAGTTGATTGAAACCAAAACAGTGAAATTAAACCTTTTCTCTCTCCCTAAACCGTGTGATGATTCAGCTGTATCTTGTGAGTGCACAGACAGTGTTACTCATTTGGGAGACTTGGGGTGAAGGGGAGTGAAGCTTCTTCATGACATAGCTGTCTCTCTCTGTCTCTTTCGCTCTTGCTTTTCATGTGTGTGTTTTCACCGACATGATGGATATATCATTTTGCTTTCGGGGGCCGAATTTGCTCTGAAACAATGTCTGATTCCATAATACATATACCAGACACTGATTGCTTATCAAAGGAAATTGCCCAGCATGTAAGATTCCTCATCTGTTTTTCTCTATTACTATTGCTTGTTTGAAATATGAGTGTATGATGAGAAACAGAGATGTTCCAAATCGAGCAGAAAAACAAGGGGGAGGGAATGTACAGCAACATATAACAAGACCCATGGATTAACCAAAACTAACAAACAGAAAACACCACCCCTCGATTTTCTTTACCTGTGAAATGAAAAGGACGAAAAGAGAGAGAGAGAGACAGAGAGAGAAAGAAAGAGAGGATGAAAGAGGGAGGGTGGGTATGGCCCCAAACTAAAAGAGTGATCAATTGTTAAGGAAGGTTGAGAACAAAAGGTGCAGTGTACTGTTTCATGCCACTTTGCCAGTTGGATGTTATTAGTTTTAAATGCTGCCTATTCTCTCTATTAATCCACAGAAAAAAACACCAACAAAAGTGAGTTTGTATTTGACTATTGCCTCATCACCAATCTGAATTAAACGTGCTGTCATTAATTTGCTGCTAATGTTTCAATGTGGGTGTTGGGATATATCATCATATGATGTGAGGCACAGACCACAACACAATAGATGTACAATCCAATGTATTGAAACAAAAACAAGTTGTCTAAACTGCAGTTCAAATAAAAACAGATTTACTGCGACACGTGCAGTCTATTCTGCAAAACACAATACATCATGTAGATGTTCCGTGAAATTGTATGGAGCTGTTTATAACATTACTGAAGAACTACAAAATGTCGATGTGCGTTTAATTGACAAATGTGCAGACCCTCACTCATCCATGGTCACGTTTTGAACGTTATAAAACAGATCCCTCCCACTGTGTGAGTAACAGACTCCAGCCAGCCTTCAGCCGGGCTCTGTGCGTCGCTGGACAAGAATCATAGGCCTTAACTCCCACCAGCTCCAGTGGTGCGGCCAGAAGGCGGGGGGATCGTCTGCTACCGCGAGCAAGCCCACCGCCGCGCTTTGCTCTGCGCCTGAACCCCGGGCCAAACCTCCCCCGTCAGCGCAGCGGAAGGTGCCGCTTTCTTGGGAGAGTGAATGCACGTCTCGTTTCGGTTGGAGAGAGCAGCTTGTTAGACTCTTTCTCTGGCCACTCCGTGTCCAACGGGAACTCTGGGACATTGGAGGAAATCCTGCAGGGTAGATGTGAGACTCAATCAAAACAAAGGGGTCCTGTCAGGGCTGGAGCACAAAATGGCCTCAACTTTTCGACCAAACTGACACAGGCCACCTGCTGGAATGTCTGCTATAAAACATTCCATTTAATGAAAACGATTTCAAATGTAAATGTTTTACATGTGTTCACACCAATTATTGATCTGGACGCTTATTTTGGGACATTTTCTTTTTCTACCATGCTACCTGGTTCTACTGTGCTACGATTTCACTCATGCTCTACTCATCACTTGGCCAGCACTATCACAGATGTGTAATCTGCAAATAGTCTGTCTTTCTTTGAGACTAAGGGGTTTGAGGGTCGTTTTACTCTGCATCCATAAATAGAGCTTCTGAAGCACGTCCCCCGTGGAGGTGAATGCATATCATGTTAGCGAAGTTGAGTAGGTGCTAACCTGCTGCTGGCAACCTCCACACTAAACAATACTTGTTACAGAGAAACACAGGAGTCGGATCACTGTTGTGTGAAAAGTGAACTAATGTTATGTGGATTCCAACACTAGAAAGTGTAACGCAATCTAAAGCGTATTGTTGTTAAGTGCTGGTTCCCTTGACAGAGTTAAATTTCACGTCACTCAGAAACACATTCAATGTTGTTGTTCTACAGTAGGAAATGTAGTTATAATAACTGACTCACAAATTAGACAGCACGTTTGTGAAGGAAGAAATCGATTTGAGGACACAATTTGTGGACATACTGTAAGTCCCTCATGAAAAGGAAACGGATACTCTAAAGTGATAATAATGTTGGGCTCCCGTTGTGACGAATGTGCTTCCAATGGCTCCTACACACAAGCAGAATCTTAGGCCCACACATGGGCAGCACATACAGCAAGAAACACTCATTGCAGATCAACGTCTCAGCTTTTGATGTGGTCCCTACCACAAGTAATTACACACTGGGAATGCTTATAAGCCACACAACATTTCCTTCACAGTATGAATGAAGCGGTGCTAAAGTAAAGTCTGCTACTAATTCCCACTGACTGTTTAACTGCCCAAATGATTAGTTCCTGAATCAAGGAATAAGCTTGGACGGGCATTCAAAAGACAGGGAATTACCTAAACTCTGACAATGCAACTGTCAACGCAACACAGGCCTAACCTCGCTTTAGGGGTGGGGGCCACAGTGCCCCGAGTGTTACCTGTTCTGATATAGAGAAACCTGCGCAAACCCGAGAGCGTCCCAGGGCCTCGAAGAAGCCGCATGCAAAACCACTAATAAGTCTGCTTCCTTCCGAAACCCCCGCCTCCTCCCAGTAAAAGTCGGCGAGCGGTGCCAGCGACATAAAGAAGACGTGATAGCTAATATAGCCTTGGCTGCCTCGCCATAGCCCGCAGCCACAAGCCCATTGTTGCCGTGGCCTTTTGAAGCCTGGGAAAAATATCAAAGTGTTACAGGCTGACAGAGCTTTGAGCACTTGGCTCGCTGACAGCAGAACCCTAGACAACAGAAGAGAGAAGGTGGGGGTTGGGGACAGAGGGGCAGGGGGAGCTCGGTAGGTAGAAGGAGAGAGGGACTTCTTTAGGGTCGTACAGGCCCCAAACTTACGGGTCTAAAGTCCACTCCATAATAGGGTCCTACTATGGAGGTTTTCATGTGAATGGCTTGCATTTAGGGGCATGGTTCGTACAGGAGAGCAGCACCGAGCAGGGAGGGGGCCTAATAATCCCCGGTATTACTGTCTTGAAACATGACAGCTTGACAAGTGAGCTTCCATTTAGAGCATCTCAGGAAGGAGCGGCCCGCTCTCACAAGTCTCAGCACATGAGAACTGCCAGACAGACGTGCACATGGACACACACGGATGAAAATACTTGAACCATACTCGTGCAATATTGCTCTTAGGAGTGCGCCCGTGCGCGCGCACACACACACACACACACACACACACACACACGTATGCACACACACACACACACACACACGTATGCACACACGCACACACACATACAAACACACACACACACACACACACACACACCGCACCATTTAGCATGAAGACTGACAGTCAGACATTTTTTTGTCGGGCTGAAACCCAGTGTCAGAAAGGGGTACTCAGGCAGCGCGGTGTGGAGCACAAAGAAACAGGCAGGCCCGGATGGATGCCAGCAACTTCCAATCATCCCATTTCCACAAGGAATGAGCATGTCAAACTGGTATCCGTTATCTGACAGGCAGAGCGAAGGAGAGGGAGAGAGAGAGAGGGGGATAGGGAGAGAGAGAGAGAGAGAGAGAGAGAGAGAGAGAGAGAGAGAGAGAGAGAGAGAGAGAGAGAGAGAGAGAGAGAGAGAGAGAGAGAGAGACAGAGAGATAGAAGGAGAGAGAGAGAGAGGGAGCGGGAGAGGGAGACATGCCTGACCTCTCTACAGTCTGTGCTGCTCCCCAGCTCCCAGCCAATGCAGGAAATGAAGAAATAGGATCACATCAAAATATGTGAGCCCTATCATCCCGAGCACACCTTTTCAAAGCCCACTGACATGCCAACATAGGATTTATGCTGCAGACCTTTTTCCAGAGGAAGCCATTGTACAGATTACATCGTAAGAAACCAAACTTGTCTGAACACTTTGGTTTGGTTTTGCAACATGGTAAATGGCGCTGGTTACTTTTGAGTGTACGTGAACACACTGCCGACTCACAGGACACCATGGGGGGGTGTTTTTGACAAACAGTTTTCCATCTTCATGTGTGGAAGAGGAAAGAAAACAAAGGAGACATAGCTGTAGCATACATAGCAATGAGGGTCGTGAGAGGCATCTCGCATGCAGTGGTTTTGGAGCAGGTGGGGCTGTTCCCCTCCTATTGAGCGGTGATTACTCTTGGCCGAGGTCCATCCTCCCTGCAGCTAGCTAAACATTATCTGCAACTCTGTGAATTCCCTTTTATTTGAAACCTTTCGGCCTAAGAGTTGCTGGGTTCCGTGACAGCGAACCTACTGTACGCTCACTTCCCAACACTGACAGTTTAAACCATGTCTTCATAAATCTCGAGCTGGTTTACAAGTTGGAGTGCCGTGTATGCCGAGGAGGGGAAAGTGCATGGCACAGTGTAAACATATGTGAGATGCTTTAGATGAAGCGTGTGGTAATCATCGTGTAAACCCAGACCACTGGCTGATTTACTCCTCAATAACAAACACGGAACTCCAAACATTGGCGGGGATCATCCTACGCACACTTGCAATCCACAAACATACACACAAACTCGCTGGTGCACCCCGTCCAACGCACACACCCTCGCACACACACGCCCACACGCTTCATTATACATGGATTCTCTCTTTCGCTGTAATTGCAGAGTTCAAATTTGACGAGAGCCACAACTAAGAAAAAACCCACTCGTTGGTGTCAGACTCGTCTGAGTAATTAGAATGTATCCATTGTACCACTCCTATCACGAGACGTCCATCAATTCCCCAAAATATTTTCAAAGGAAAGATAATCCAAAGAAAAATGAAAAGAAAGAAAAAAAAAAAAAAAAAAACGTGTGTAGGACAAAAGGGAAAAAAAGATGGAACGAGAAACTTCTTTTCCCTTTTTTCCCCTCTTTTCTCCTCGTTCCCCCCTCTTTTCCCTTCTTTTCCCTTCTTTTCCGTTCCTCTCTTCATAGAGACTTGGGGAGCTCATAAAGGGGCCGCAGAAAGAGGATTGGGGTGATGTAATTTGCTCTTAGCGTCAGCAAGGAGCGGCCCGGTGATTTAGATGGAGAGCAACGAGGACATGACAGAGACTAATTGCTTTCATTAATCACGTTTGCAGGCCCATTCGGAGGTAAACTAATTGAAATCCTCTTACCTGTCAGAGCGCCAGCCATTGTGCGCGTTCAGGAGCCGCGCGGGGAGGGGAAGAGGTAAAGGTGGAGGGAGAGCCGAGGAGAAGGAACAGGCAGGAAATGAAGCTTTAACTACAAATAAACCATGTCTTTGTCTAGACAAATCTCTTTTCAAGCCGTAATGCTCTCTGAAATGTGTTAATGTCATGTAAAGTCTTTCAGGGGCCACGGAGCCGGGGAGAAGCCAAGCGCAAATGTGGCTCGGGAAGAAAGGCTCTTTTCCGGCATAAAATACCTAATCGAATTATTCCCCCCCTGGCCCAGCTGCCCGTGGCGTTGGAGAAAGAGGGGCTTTAGGCCTAATACTCCTGTGTGACAGGGGCCATTACCGGAGCGGGGGCCCCTTGCCACAGCCCAACAGAGACATCAGAAGAGGCTGGGCCAGGCAGACAGAGACACAGCAGGGAGACAGGGTTAGGGGAGAAACCAGTGTCTCCTCAAAGAGACACTAACACCGAGATTTAGTGTTCAATTCAACGACTTTAACAATGCAGCATGGCGGGAGATTGTGCGAAGGGGGCCAAGAAAGGTTGCCGTGCACTGTGCTGGCGGATGGTGTGTCCTGTAAATATGGTGTTAGCTGAACCCAAAAGGAGAAAGGTAAAAACCTTTATGAATGCGGTCATGCAAACCTACAGCAACTTTAGTTTTTTTTGTGTTCTTATGTGTTCCATCCCAAACAGCTTTGCCATAAACCTTTATTTCTAACATATCTGAGTCACAGTCTTGTGATTAGAGAAAGTAGGACAGGTTAGACTGTGAAAGGACAAGGGGAGGATCAGCATTTAACACCACAATTGAGCGGTGAGTCATAAGCGCCTTCCAACTCCATTACACCTTGCTTCTAATAAGGACGGAGGGATTCAAAGGAGTGCCTATTTGTTTTTTTGTCTGCGGCCTCTCTCTCTCTCTCTCTCTCTCTCTCTCTCTCTCTCTCTCTCTCTCTCTCTCTCTCTCTCTCTCTCTCTCTCTCTCTCTCTCTCTCTCTCTTTCTCTCTCTCTCTCTCTCTCTCACATACACACACACACACGCACGCACACACTGGCCGGCAGTGGTATTCGGTCATTGCAGCGGGACAAATCCAAAAGTGATTGCCGTGTGAAAAGCCCTCCTCCTGCCTTGAGAGTGCATCTCCAGTTACGAGGTCACAGACAATTAGAGAGAGAGAGAGAGAGAGAGAGAGAGAGAGAGAGAGAGAGAGAGAGGATAGGACGGCCCCACCGTTGTCATGGAGCTACAGCGTCCACACTCACCTACAAAAAAGGACACAGATGCAAGCACACACACAGATATACACACTCAACACGCATGTCCACACACCAATGTTTAACATGCAGGAACATAAAGATACACATGCTTATGTTGCCTACACAGTCGTTATGCATAATGTGTATAGACACTTGTATTCCCAGCTCCTGAAGATAAACGCACACACACACACACACACACACACACACACACACACACACACACACACACACACACACACACACACACACACACACAGACACCCCAGTGCCCTGAATTGCTGTCAGCCAACACCTTGCCCTTCCTCTCTTCCTCCCTGGCAGCCTGTCGAGCTCGGCCCCAGGCCTCGAAAGCAGACATTTTTCAGGAGGTGAAAATGTAATTTAAGGTTTAGGAATGAATTTATCTGGCAGCATATAAACGGAGTATCTGTTGATCTGCCGACCGCTCTCTGTTTCCTGAACAGAACTTGTCGCCGTGGTAGGCGCAGAAGGCCTGCAGGGACACAGACCCACTCCAGATCTTATCTCCGCTGCCATCCTCTCGGGTTACGGACCATTTTTTAATTTAGCACACCGGGAGACAAGACTGCATTCACAATGAGCCTTTTATGATCCGTGTCAACACGGTGCCAGAGACTAGCATGCTCGCCCAGCCCTAACGATCCGACAGCAGGCCAAGCCACTCCGCCTGGGCCCCCGGTGCCTTTCGCCGGCGGACGTGGGCTACGTCGCACGGCCATTGGACCCCCGGTACAAGTCGCAGCCCGTGATGACTTGCAGCATCTGAAAAAAAGGGTCTTTTCAATGGGTTTGCCAGGATTCAGTCCGACTCTGTCCGTCTCGGACGCAGCCAGGGGCACCTTTCCTCCCACCAGGACGGTTTTGATTCTGGGTTTGTAGGGCTTTGGAAATGCCAATCCCTGGGGTTTCTTGCAAAGGGCTGGTGCAGTTTGGGTAACGTAATGGAGGATTCCAGATTCACCGAAGGAACAACAATCCAAACCACCACGGACTCGACTCAAAATATATATACTTTTTATATTACCGCATCCCATTAAAGGAAACCTCCCACTTAAATGGATAAATTCCTACGCAGTACGGACAACAACATTTTGAATACAAGGAAGTTCAACTGCAATTTCTGTATTCAAATTTTTTTCAAACCAAGGTTCTTCGTTCATTCACAGCACGCAGAAAAACATACCTTGTTGTCCAATTCAAGTACACACACATACCTACACCATCTAAACCCCATGCAGTAATAGGCCTAGTAGCTTTTGTCAGAAATAATATGCCTCTGTAAATGTACGCGCTGATGTGAATTGGCAGCGGCTGTGTAGTTAAGCCCTGAACAGCTCGTGGACTAACTGAAACGATTAACACAGTGAACTCTGTCAATGCTCTGACTCGAGCCCGGTCAGTCAGATGTGAGAATCATGAATTATGGATTATGCCGTTCTGAATAATTTCCCACTGCGCACACAGCGTTGGGTTATGGGTTATGCATAGCTCTGCACATTCAGGGATGGCTTTATCCATCTCAGCTTGTGCGTGGGGCGTTACTCAAAGCATTCCCCTTTCGATTTGAATGGTGGATGGTAAAACAACACTGAGCATATCATTCCACTCTTTCAATGATATCCTGAGAGCAGTAGTGGGTGTGAGTGTGTGTGTGAGTGTGTGTGTGGGAGTGACCAGGCAAAGGCCCCTTATCAACTTTACCCCTTGACCTAACACGGATCCTCTGGAGCCTTGAGTGTGTCTTTGAGTGTCTCTGTGTGTACGTGTTGGGGTATCTTGGCTGTCAGACTGTACACCATGCCTACTAAGGGTGGGGGTGGGGGGAGGGTTAAAGGTATGAGAGAGCGCGTTGGGCAGAGGGGTGGTGGGGGGTGGGGTTTGGGGCAGGGGGGCAGAGGAGGAGAGAGGCTGAGGCGCGGGGGGAAGAGGGGAGAAGGGGGGGGGGGGGGGGGGGGGGCGGAGGGAAAAGCCTTGGTTTCCTGTTCCCTGAATTCCCAGCTCCTGTCTGCGGAGCAGGTACACAAAGCCTCCGTTGAAGGGTCTGGAGAGGGGCGGCAGGATGAAACGCAGCCACTGATGGTTAACAGATCTGTCCCCCCGGAGTCCCCCTCCCTCCCTGGCTGCCAGCGCCGCGTTTGTTTACACTCTCCCCAGCCTTTTCAGTCTTTTCTGGGCCGGCCCGCGACTTGGCCATGCTCCACACTGCTGATTGCCATATTCCCAGACCAGAAATGTCACTTAGCACTTTGCTTTCCCTCATCCGCCAGTTAAAGCCTTTGTAATCCCCCAGTAAAGTGGAGTCACCCAGGATATAGAATATATTTTCCTCGGCCCCCGAGGTTAACGGTCTCTTCTCCTTTATTCTGTCTCCCTCTCTACGGCATGAGGAGAGCAAAAGAAACCATTTCAGCCGACTGGAACGAGACATTAGCATTCCTACTTGGGCAGGGGTGGGTGGTGGACGGAGGCCGATAAGTCCATCAGAAAAACCTGAGAGGGAGATCTAAATACTTGTTGCTATTACAAAGAGTGTCATCAACAGTCAGGATGAAGGAAGAATACTTTGATAAGTCTTGGAAGTTGTTTGTTGTAAGATTTGGCTTTACCATATTTATTTTCTTTGGGTTAAACTATTTTTTCTTAACCTAACTTTCTTGACCCTTTCTTTTCTTTATAATTTTAAACATGATAGAATTTCTGGTTAGCATATTGTTGTGGTATTTTGAAACAGTTTAAACTGTAATGCTTTGATAACATAATGGTGGGAATTCCGCTTTAATGCAAAGCACAATTCACTTTACTTGGCTCCAACATTTACAGGGGTCTTCTGCCTGAGGTAAAGTGCTGTCATCGTCAGGAAAATATTGTTTGAACTGGACGAATTGAATCTTTATCAGAAGTATTGGCTTTGTAGCAGGTGGTCTTAGGCTAGGCCATCGCTTGGACCATTGCCTCTGAAATTGTAACGCTCGAAAATGCTTTCCAGCAAATGAACAACGAAATGTACCAAT
Source organism: Aplochiton taeniatus (assembly GCA_017639675.1). Taxonomy (NCBI): domain Eukaryota; kingdom Metazoa; phylum Chordata; class Actinopteri; order Galaxiiformes; family Galaxiidae; genus Aplochiton; species Aplochiton taeniatus. The sequence goes on along the minus strand of CM030174.1, from coordinate 11,446,100 downwards.
TCAAGTTTCTTATGGCTGGTTACATAATGGTATTGATAGAAAGTTCAAAGGCGGTGTAGGGTGTTTGATGTCTCAGTGAAGAATCAAACGACTGAAATGTTCTGAAATACATGAATAAATAAATTAAGCCCACCAATGACATACAGAACACTAGTCTGTCATTTCTACTCAGAGAAATGAGAGCGCGAGAGAAGAAAAAGAAAATCACCCATGAATTATTGAGCAAAAACAAGCCAAGGCGGAATGCAGGGCTGTTTTATGAACCGGACGACATCACGTTTATTAAACTGGCTGTGAGGCTGAGTCCCCCGGCGGAGTCCTGGCTTGGCCCGGGTCCGAGGCCTACCGGGGGAGAGACCCAATTAACACCAGAGAGGGAGGTCTGAGGCAGGCCCCGTCACACGCACACACAAACACACTGGCCTGCACACACACTCTTACACGCACACACACTCTCACATGCGGAAACACGCACACAGACAAACACACACCACCGACAGGGAGGTCTGAAGGGGCCACGGCAGCCAAAACGTAACCCCTGGGGACCTCATAGCTCACAGCTCACAACCGGGGGTAAGAAGGAGTCATGAGTGCGGTCGTCGCACACACACCCTCGCGCAAAAAACACACAAACACACGTGACGGCCTAGCGAGGCCTCGGCCTGCCATATAAATCTCTGCCACTCACCTTTATATGGAGTGGTGTGGTGGGCCCAGTAAATACATTCTGGGCTGTGCGAGGCGACCACAGACGCAGGTGGAGGCTTGGTGTGGTGGGGAGCCAGAGGCAGCCAGAGGCAGCCAGAGGCGCCTCGGAGCCGGCACTGCCCCCAGCATTTGCCCCGGCCACACTGCTCACCCGCGCCCCCCCCCACCACCCCACCCCCACCCCCCCGGCGGCCGTGAAGCCGAGGTGGTGGTGAGGTGTGGTGAACAGTTATCAGTGCTCTCTGAGACAACGCTATTGGAGGCGTTCTCCACGCCGCATGGCCGTTTGTTTAGCGGACGACACTGAGCCAACGAAACAACTTGGTGTCCAAAGTAATAAATAAAATTAAAACTGTAATTTGCTTGCTAGTGTGGAGTGGCCACTCTTTCATGTGGAGATTATGAACGGCAGTGTGTGGGTGTGTGTGTGTGTGTGTGGGTGTGTGTGGGTGTGTGTGGGAGTGTGTATATGGGAGCGGTGTTAACCCTCGCTGACCCTCACCTGTCAGAGCCTGCTCCACAGCTCCATTAAGATCCAAGGTCTCTTTTGAATCAATCACATGGCAGCACACAGCACCTCATGATGTCAAGCCGGCGAGCATTTGGGAATGCTCGTCCATGCGGCCCCCCCCCCCCCTGGGCCAACAATTCTGGCTGGAGTCCTTGGCATCCAGCGTCCTGATTGCCAGCTGTCCCCTTGTCCCTCCGGCTGTGGAATCCCAGTAACAGTGACAAATAAACAAACAGTAAACAAAGGGCCTAGTTTAGCACCGTGGCCTGTCCGCTCGCCCGCCGCAGCGATGCCAGCGCGCCAGCACGCCTCTCTCTCCGTGGAGGGTAACCGAGTGCGTAGGGTGAGCCCAGTGCACTTACCGGAGAGCGGCCCTCCCTTGGATTAGAGTGTTGCTGTGAGTGGAGCAGCGGTCACTACTTCCCCCGAAAGCCAAACAGCATCATTAAAGTCAGGAAGAGATGAACACCAGTAACTTACGGAGTTGCTTTTTTTTTCCAACTTTGATTTCTTTGAATTCCTTTCATCTAAGCCCTTGGCCACACGCTGTTTTCACGGATGCCCTCTCTTTCCTCCCCTCCTTCCCTCTCTCTCCATTTGTAGACATCTGCCTGCTACAGAGACCGATTCCCTTGTTTTGAGCTACATTAGCTGCAGCAACTAGAAGGGAACATAGACCTATTAATAGGCTCCCTGCTCGTAAAGGACTTCTGGCAGATCAGGTTTTTTTTCTGGGTGGGGGGGGACGCGACATGTATGTAATACAATATTTGCTCAATTGTGATGCACCGTCAGAGGCCCTCTATGTAAATCTGCATGAAATCACTGTCTGGTCAAGGTCATAAATCACGATAGTGTTGTTGATTATTGCGGTATCGTTTTATGGGGAGTGGGTGCCTGGTGGGGACGACGCGTCAGGACTGCCCACTGGGAGACAGCCTGGATGGGGGGTGTGTGCGTGTGTGTGTGTGTGTGTGTGTGTGTGTGTGTGGGGGGGGGGGGGGTTGACCCGACCAAAGAAAAGACTTGGCACGGAGGGGGATTGAACTGCAGGAAGAAGTCCATATCGGACAAGTGCCAGCCTCGTAACATGTGACTACTCACAACCCCAGCCATCGCTCGTGGGATGAAGGCTAGCGAAGTTTGTTGGTAAAGAAAGACATCTCTATCATCTAGGGAAGTGCAATCCGCCCATGCCAGCCTGCTCCATCCAGCCCGCTCCATCCAGCCCGCTCCACCCAGCCCGCTCCTCCCAGCCCGCTCCATCCAGACACGTGAGGGAAATGGGGGGCCGTGCCGGTTCGTGGCCTTTGAGGAGCAGCCCGAGATGGGAAGGCCAGGCAGCGTATAAGCCCCAACACCCACTTACTAGTTCACACACCCAAGGAAAAAAAAATGTCTGGTCTGGCTTGGCCCTGTCTCTCCGAGGCAGTCTGTGCTTATAATACCGTCTCTCCGCCTGAGCAGAGGGAAAACTTATCAAAGAGAACAAATGGCCATTCAGTGCTGCAGGAGCCCACTCTTCCCCTGGAGAGTCCCCCCAAGTCAGGACCTAAGACTCTCTTTAGTCTTTCAGCTGTTCGGAAGTGGGCAGAAGCGCATTACAAGACCATTGTGTTGTTACATTCCAGGGGTAGCAGGCTGTCTCTCGGGACAGGGACCGTGGTAGAACCTGGTCTGGAAGACCCTCTGCCCAGGCCCATCATGCCAGGACTCTGTCCGAAAACATCATGGAGTTGGATATTAAGGAGAACATGTGGCTCTCAATAAAATGCCATGCATGCTTAATTTTCCGACGTGGTTTTGGACCGAGGACCTTTCTTCCCCGTCCAAGCTAGTGTTACATGCGGCACTGTCTTAGCTTTGACCACCTCATAAAATCACCCTCATAAATATTTTTCATGTGTTATTTAAACTAACTCAACTCCCTATGGCTTGAGGTGGTTTGATGTTCTGGAAGTATGCGCGGGGGGCTCGAACAGACGCAGACCGGGGCTCGGACTGTTATTGCAAAACGTTGGTCGAGGCCGTAAAGAGAGTGCTCTATTAGAGGGAAGAGTTCTGGCTTTATGGCCTGCTACAATGTTCCGCGTGTCTAATTTACTATCAAAGAGAGTCGATGTGTCTCACTGGGCCCAGTGAAAAAGTCTGGGCCACTGCGGGACAGTTGCGCACTGTCCAAGAAAGATAATCATTGCAAGACAGAGAGGAGCAAGTAAGACAAAGGCCTGGCAGTTAACCTGTAAATGGACCCTTTCGAGTCACTGCAGTATCGCATTCACGAATATTACGGAAGCAAATTGGGTCATTTACAAACACAAATGTAATGCTGGCCTCGCCATGTTGATATTTCTTTTGTGGACAGCTTTTGTGTAGATTTATGACATATGATTATAGCACGGGCCTGTGATGTTGTTTGGTCTAGACCGGGGCCAGATCCAGTTTCTCCTTGCTTCCTGGCTCGGATTAGTGGCGAGGGCTAGTAACACCGTGTACTCCGACTCCCGGACCAGGGGGTTTGCAACACCCCGGACACTTAGACCAAGGGGTTACAGTGTAACCCAGTTACATAACAGCAATATGAGAACAAGTTGCACACAAACAAATTGCAGCAGGCGCACTCACACCATATTTCAAATAATTCTTTTCCAATTTCTATGAATTGTGAGCATTTACGTCTAGCACAAAAGTCTCCATTTATACACGTGACACAACTATTTACCCACAAATTTCCAACCTACCCTATTTCCAACCACTTAACCACTTAATAATGAAATAGTTCTATTTCATTATTACCAGTCTAGAAAAGTTGGGATGTAAATAAATCCTACTTTTGCTGAGGGTATTCACCAAAAAATCAAAGGGAAACCAAAGGGTAACAGTTCACAAATCAATTTTATTAATTTAAACACAATCAAATAATAATGTCAAAAACATCTGTACATATCTTTTTTTCAGACACAACAAACTTTCCGTTATTTCTTCTTTTCACAATGAGGCCCCGGTAGTGTAAAGTATTTCCAGTTTGCATTTTATGATTGCAACATAATAAAAAAGCGTGCTGTATGAATCTATAAAACATTTTCTTGTCTACTTAATATTACCTTGATCTAGCAGCAATACGTAGTTCCCCCAGAGCAAGGGGAGGAGTTGCTTTGAGAAGATGTGAGATCACAAACTTGGTGAGAAAAGTTTGCCTGGGGAGAGAGGAGTCATACCTGACCTGTACAGAGCAACAGTGACCATGTGCAGAGGAGGGGGAATTGGAAACAGAGCGAGTCAGTTCCTGCTTAAGAAATTCACAGTCGATAGCACATGTACTGTCAGTTCTTAAAGCCTTGAAATAGGGTAGTGGCTTTTCTCTCAACGTTTAAGAGCTAAGTATGGTTTCCCAGTCCACAATTCCATAAGCACTATCAAAAGGGTATCATGAATTTCAACTACTGCGATTCAAAGTGGGACCAAAAAAAAAAATACATTTCTAAAGTCAAAATAAAAACACTACTTCATACAAAATTATGCTTGCTGTACAAGAGTTTTGTTATAGCGCTTGTATAAAAGATAATAAAACCTATTTAAGCTTGTTTATTGTCCCAAAAGGTGACTCCTAAATGTAGCCAAATGTAGTCAAAAATGCTCCAGAGAGGCGAGAAAATGAGGGAAAAGGCTTGAAACACCCCCTCAATTTAAAAGCCAGATTAAAAACTGTTATCCAAGTTATATGGTATCGTGTTGAATAAGTTAGCTTCCAAATACATGGGGTTGGGCTGCAAGCTGGAGAGATGCCTTAAGGACATATGTTCTGAGCTACCTTTCCAAAACATTTACCGACAAAAACAAAAACCTGAAACACAGAAGAGAACTACTAGTGCTGAGTAAAGATGTGAATGAAGCCACAAGATGTCTTACTACAGAGCCTCGAAGCACATGGCCGAGCTATGCAACGATTTCCATCGTGAAATCAGTGACATTAAAAAAGGCCGCGTTAGTTCACACCAGGTACAGCACACGGAACGCAACACGATAAAGTGATCAAGCCAGGATTTGCGTCAATTAGGATCGAGTCCTTTTTCCATTATGGTGGCAATAAAAAGCTTCCACTTCCACAACCTGGGCCATGTGCTTTTGGTTACGAAGGAGGGAGAGAGACCGAAGGGGAGAATGCACTGAAAAAAAAGTGAAATGATCATTGACACTTGACATCCATGCTTTTGGTCTTGACAAAACAAGTTATCACAAAATCCCATTATCTACATGTCTGTTCAATAATGAGCAACACCTTGAACACACCAACACTTTCAGGCATCCTATAAGCTCATGTGCTATAGGATGCCCTTTGACTTCAATGAAAAAGCATGGCCACCTTTCAAGAGCATGTACCTAAATGAATATAGGAAGGAATAGTCCAGTGATTACAAATTTACACACACAAAAAGATTTCCTCTGTACACGATTGTCTCAGCATTGTAAATAAAGTTTCTTAATTCTCTTAAATTATTAGAAAACCCCTTTTTTATGTTTCTTCCATAAACGTCTTCTTCTTGGTGTCGTGGAAATCAAAGTACTTTGTTAGGTGAAAAAAGGCACAAGTCTTTCATCGAGGTACCTTCTTAGTGGCAGACAGCGCCACTCACACAGTCTCTGTTCATAAATAAGAAGCGCGGGACTCCCAAGCCAAAGGCAAACCGAGGACCACCCCCCCCCCCCCCCCCCCCCCCCCCCCCCCCCCCCCCTCCCCACCCCCACCCCCCCCACCCCCACCCCCCCCACCCCCCCCGACATCCACCCCACCCAACCCCACCCCCCTGTCTCTGTATCCCCGAAGAGAGAGTGAGAGAAACCGACAGACACACAGACAGAAGGAGAGGGGTTGCTAAGGTGAAGCAGCACAAAATAGAGTGAGACGGACAGAGAGACAGAAGCGATGTCCTCCCCCCCCCCCCCCCCCCCCCCCCCCTCTCTCTCTCTCTCCCCCAGTAGTTAATTTAGCCTCTAGTGTTGCTGAGCTCTGTGGCGTGGTGGGGCAGGGGGGGGCGGGCGGGCGGACAGGCAGGCAGGCAGGCAGGCGAGGTCAGGGCGTCGGTAGCTCTGCTCTCCTCACAGGTGTGAACCCTTTGCAGAGTCCCCGCACAGACAGGGCCGTAAAACACTTTGACGGCTTCAGAAAGCAGCCAATTCACAGTAACCAGGGCAAGCAGCTGCAACGCCGTAAATTCATTCTCCTCCGCTTCCAAAATAAAGGTTTTAGGGGTTAAGACGAATTGTGGCCGTATGTCAACGCATTGACTGTGTCACTCAGTTTCTCTTTTCTCATATATTTTTTTTTTCTCTTTTCTTCCTGTGTAGTGGAACGCAGACGCCGAGGAGACACAGGAGGCCATTCTGGGCGGTGGGGTCTGCGCTGGGCGTGGGAGGGGCTGGAGGGCTGCAGGTCGAAGGTCACAGCCGGCCGTGGTGCAGTGCTACAAATACTCCAGGTCCAGAGCGTGGTGAAGGGCCATGAGGTCGGAGTGGCTGGAGATCCTCCAGAAGGGCATGTTGTGCTGTGGACCGTAAAGTAAACACCCGTGAGTCATTATGAATTAACATAAACGCATGGCTAATCAATCATAATGCTCCCCATATAAATACGCAATGTCAAAAACAGCTAATGGAGTAAAATCATTCTCAATGGCGAAATGTTACACAAAACGTGTATGAGAGGCTATATGAAAAATGAGTCCAAACGTGTTAGTTCTAGTGCTAAGGCCAGCCGGCAGTCTGCCTGTTGAGGGCCGCAGTGCAAATGAGCTGCTGTTCCCAGGGAAAGGCCGATGGCGAAACCTGAGTCGAAGAGAATGAAAGGGGCCTGTCAGGTAGAGTCCTCGGCCCCAGAGTGTGTGGAGACCATTCCCTCCCTCTTATCAAAGGTATGGCCTCTCCCAGGCATATGTTCCGCTTAGGAGAGCCTGCACTGACCCTTAAAAAGCTCTTAGCTTTTTGTTTTGTAAATTGTCTTTGCTTTTAAGTTTAAAAGCTGAAGATGTTATCTGTCCACCACACACACACACCCACACACACCCACACACACACACACACACACACACACACACACACACACACACACACACACACACACACACACACACACCCCTTCCCCTTGGCAATGGTATTATAACTGGAGGCAGCATTGCATCTGGGATTCTGGGTTTTCTTAAGAATGGGAATGGAGAGGGGAAAGGGGCGTTCAAGGGTGTGCGGGGTGTGGGGGGACTTTGGACTTTTGTTTTTGCAGTTCCACACAGTGTCACGTCTGATATGTGCCTCCTGACGGGTGAAATTGTTGTGTTTTTTCACGTTCTCTCTGATGTTGACATAGAAACCTTTTACCGTGTGGCGTGTCACGGCACTCAACCCTTAAATAGGGAGGAATGCTTTATCCCTCCATCGCCGTCACACTGCTCCAATCAAAACAGATTCAAATATTTGCATCTTTTTTTCACAATCGTCCCTCAAGAGCACATATATACCTTCACTCCGTCAGCCTTCCATGATAAAGGGCTATACGTTTACATAGCCAGTACAGTGCGGCAACCTAATAATTCCCACTGCCTTCCCAGCACTTCCACAATTTGTCTACTGAGAAGTAGGTGAAATGGGAGATGCAGACTTCTCAAAGGGGAACTCTTTATCCTCACCTTGACGTCGGGGTTGACCCCAGCTGTCACTGAAATATGCCGCCAGGCCTCACTGAATAATTAGCTAATGAATATTTTGGTGTGTGTGGCTTACAGACGGCGTTGGGTTTTACATCCGAAACTTGGCAGAAAAGCCCGAGCCCACAGTTGCCGGCACGAGGCCGCAGGTAACCCTGATCCCCTGAAGTCCAGGGAAGACAGGGGCCGGGACAAGCCGCCTGAAATGCCCAGCACCTGAGCAGAGATCCTGTCGCCTTTCTGGAGAGGGGAACCGAAGAAGGCCCCCCGCAGTCGGCTCGCGCTGTTCCCACTCTCACTAACAGGCTTGTCAGCGTAGCAAATATCCCGATTTCGTCAACAAAGATTTAAGCGTTGGTGTGTGCGTGCTCTATTTATGGTCTGCCTTGAACATGCCTGAAAGGGCCGGGTCTAGCGTTACACGCACAGCATTCAGGCTGCTCAGGACGCTGGGCAGGGAATATATAATTATGCCATCTCTTTGCGCCCCTGCTGTGTAAACCTGAGATGGCGGGGGCAGGCGCCTGATTACATGCTGGAGGCTTTCTCTCTCTACTTAGGCAGCCAATAAGAGGCTCAGCAGATGAAAGTAAGAGGGGCGCAGAGGAGGAGGAGGAGCTCCCTCTTTGTACTGGTATGGTAGGTATGTTTCGTGCACATCAAGCGTTCTTTTACGCCGTCCTCAACCTCAAGGGAAACCACGGTGTGTTCTAGTGTCCCGTGCTTTTCTTCTTCTTGACATTTTTTCTTCAGACTGGACTGTTGGATTGCAGATTCATCCGTACCTTTTTGGAGCCTTGCTCCTCTTCGACTCCGTCTCCCACGACGACGTAAACAACTTTTCTTCCGAACCTCTGGATCACTCTCTCAAAACAGCTCTCCTTTCCTGCGGACGAGAAGACAAGAGGGTCAGCATCGGCGCAAACACGTCGCCACACGGCCATGCCCATCCCACGTACACGTGTACAGGAGTAAGGGTGTTGGGGGATGGAGCCCCTTTAGAAACACCCCACGTTACCAAAATATGACACAGCGTAAACACTTTGGCCCCAGCGAGGGGACGCGATAAGATCAGCCTCTAGATAAAGGCAATCTGAAAAGCATTAAGTGTGTCGTTCTCCTCCCTGAACCTGGGACAAATGGACTTTAACAAGCTAAATCAGCCTCACATGCTACAGGGCTGGCCTGGGGCACCGGGAGGCTTAGCGCGCCCACGAACCCTCCGCTCGCCAGCCACTGCGTGCGGGTCTGCTCCGAAACCCCGCAGAAGCGACGGGGTTGATGTTTATTTTGCATTTAAAACGGGTAGGGGGAGAGGAGGAGTGGGTGGCGGGGGTGGGGTGGGTGGGGGGGGGGGGGGTTGGAGGTGGAATGACATAAATGTGCAGAAGTGGTTTCATATGCAGTGGCTGAGAGGGAGAGGGTTTAGGGAGGCCCGGGCCCAGGCCTAGCTCCAGGAAAATAATCCCCCGGCTGATTAGGCCCTCTTCCTCCAGAGGGGAACATCAAGCCTCTCGTGTGTCCACGCCCCTGGCCAACCACACAGCCAGCGCCTCGGCCCCGCCGTTCACGCACACGCCGCGTCTCCCTGCTTTGGGTAACGTGGCGTGGTGTGACAGAACAACAGACGGGCCGTCGCTCCGCAACAAAAGTGACTGGAGGCTGACAGGAACACAGCGAGGAGATATTGGACGTCCAGTCCCTCCATAGGACAACGACAAACTAGACACTGAAGAAAGCTACATCTCAATGTGGGCCATTTTAGGAACCACGCGAAAAGACAGCCTTACCTATTTTTGTCGCACTGTAAATGTTCTCAATAGGAAAGACTATTCCCAGGCCGTAGAGGAGCACTTTCGCGAGGGCCGGGATGAGCTGCGTTGTGGTCACCAGGATGTTCACACAGTTTGACCTGCGGGAGAGGAGCAGAGGGATGACATCAGTCTAAATCAACCAGGGAGGAGGACAAGAAAAACATGGGCCGCACAAATGAGAGACACCGCCATTTTTCAACTGACAAAGCACCTAAACGTCCTAGGCTGATGGATTGAACCTTAACTGTTTCAAACGGTTCCTTCAACTGTCGTCGCGTGCTATCTTTCAGGATCAAGAGACAAGAGCCTACCCCAAAGATAAATACAAGAGTCCCAGTGTTTTCTTTTAGGTATGAGAGTATGCAGTTGACTTATTTACACCACATGCTAGTTTATATATGTGCGGTATGGGACCCGGTACAATTTTCCTCTGAGAAGTCCTACCTTGAGTGGATTAATGTTAGTGCTTTCAGTGCCAGTGTTAACCAGGAGTCCGTCAAGGCTTCAATTTCTGCTCGCAATTGCAACCAGGCTTCCCTTTTGGCCGGGCCTAGCAGACCTGAAATGCAGGCAAACATTGTTTGGGTTGGAGCAACCTCCGAATGCCTTCAAATTTTCAAAATTGACCGAGTGGTGTGGCAAGGGTGCTTTTAAAATACACATCTACACATGTGTGTTCGCGACCACTCACACACGCCTGTTTGCACTTTCTGCTCGCCCCCCCATCCCAGCCAACCCACCATCCCCCCATCCCAGCCAACCCACCATCCCCCCATCCCTACGTGTCTTGCACACACTTTCAGAGTTGAGTGGGGCAGTATATGTGGGATTACCTCCGACGTTATTTTTGTAGGTAGTGTAGATTTCTTTTACTCGTCTGTAGCGGAAGGCCAGTTTTCTCATCCAGTCCACTCCTCCCCTCACACCCGTAGCCAGGCACAGGTTGGCACTGGTCGCTGCTGCGTGGAAGCCGTCCGAGCCAAAGTTATATGTACTGGGCAGGGGGAAAAAAGCGACATCTGTTGACTCAAACTGCACAGCTTTGCAATTGAGCTAGACAGAAAGCACATTCCGAGCAGAACTGAAGTTTCCGAGGCAGAAAGGGATGTTGGGACTCTACCTTAGGTCCTGGCCGTTGTCATCAGAGGACACGTCATCAATGTGGACCTGGTCACATTCCTGCAACACACGGAAAGAAAGACTTTGGATAAGGTTGAATTTAAATATATTTCCAGGGTCCAAAGCCTTAGCCAACACACAAGATTAACATTTTCAGTAAGAAGAGTCCCTCAGAAGTGTGCCTGAAAGTTATTTTTGAATCATTGGAAAAAAACATTTAATTTAGCTAGGAATTTCAGCCTCTCTCTTTGTCTCTCTCTCTCTCTCTCTCTCTCTCTCTCTCTCTCTCTCTCTCTCTCTCTCTCTCTCTCTCTCTCTCTCTCTCTCTCTCTCTCTCTCTCTCATTCTCTGTCTTTCTCTGGTCTCCATCCCTAAAATTTTCCCTCTTCCCATTTCCTCCAGTGAGCCCCCACCTGCTCGGTCCCAACTAAAATAAACCTTATCATTATTGGAGCTGGAGAGCGGCCCGCTGAGCTCTTACCACTAGGGGGTTCTCCAGATGAGCACATCCTCAGACATAACCAATTAAAACCCAATCCACTCTCTTAAAACACACATCAGGAGGGCATTTGATTAGCTATGTCTGACTGAGCAGGTACAGACACAAACATGGCTAACATACCAACTCTGGAACACTATGAGAGTTTGCATGTACGGCCCATATATTAGCGGGTGTGGGTTCGCGTGTCTGTGCGTGGTCTAATGTGGGCCTTTTGTGCGTGCACCTCCTTCCCCTTTGGGGTCCCCGGCTCCTCTTGGAGAGGCCGAGGGATTCTTCAGCTCCGCGCTGATTTGGTCGGCACACAGTAACACAATCCAGACTTTCTGCTAAATGTAACCTACTAGAGAAATTGAACCTGATGCTAACCGCCAATGAAATTATGACCTCTGATTGCTGCTGCGCCACACACCAACACAGCCCCGGGGCCAGCCATTCAGCTAACCAGCCAGCCAGCCAACCAGCCAGCACGCAGGAGAAAGCAGACTGAAAATCTGTTATTAGTTTTCCATTTATAGGAGTCCTGCCCTCCTCCTCCCCTCTCTGCTCCCCCTCGGTGAGCACTAAATGTGAAGGAGTCCTGCTTCGGCATTCACATCAACACATTTCACATGGGGCACTGGAGAGAGAAGCTGGCTCTGGGACTCATTGCTGCCCTACAAAAGCTGCAACTCCAAGCAACTACGGAAGTGTAGAAGTCAGGGAGAAGAAGGAAAAAAAATCGAAGTGAATTTGGATTGAGCAATGCTGCTGTCAACACACAACTCATTTTCAGACTCCAACAAGTGGTTTTGAATTGGGACTGCAGCATTATAGGCATTCTATGAATGGATGTGAGTTTAAATCAGTTGGTTAGACACTAGTTTAAAGTTAAACTCCTAGCATATTTCAAGTTTTATTGAACAATTTCTTCAAGAATTTGAAACTTCGGGTGAAAAATTCCATTGGTTTATAGTATGAAAACTCCTTTCCCGCCTTTTTAAGTTTTTAATTAAGTTTCATCCGGCTGTTAAGACACCCAAACACAAAAAGGACTTCCTTGTTTTTAAGTCAATCTGAATGGGGCCAAATGCTGACGTTATTGCATTCCTGTCTAATGCTAGAGCAGGGTAAGGGTAAGGGCTTTGGACCGTAAACCTTTTTTATTTTACTGGTTCCCCTCTGAACAAATTTTTCATCTCCCTGGATTTGTGGGGAAAGGGAGGGGAGAGCGACGTGAGGAGAAACTCAAACCAGCTGTTCTTTAACAGAATTAAAATCTTGACCCCCAACCCCTGCTCTAATGCAGCCATTCTCTCGCCAAGCCTCTCCCAGCAAGTCCCGACATCCAAAGAGGAAAAGACTTTGACCCAGTGACCCTTCTCCTCGTCTCCGGGGCTCCAGCGCCCCCAATAAGGGGGTGGAACGGGGAAGGGGTGTAGAGCAGGGAGGAATGGGGGGTGGGGGTCAAAGTGACCTCACATGGAGAGGGCCAAGACGGGCTGCCAATGGGAGACATGGCGTGGGGCCTCCTTTGGCTGTTTACGTAATCTGTTCCCAGACGGTCACCAGTGTATCTTTAATGGGTGCACAAGAACACCAATCTGTCAAAAGCACGGGACACGAGGATCCGCTCCCCTTAAATGCAAGTAACACTGAAAGGTTCTCACACATATGGACATAAAAGGGCTTGAAGAAACTAGGAGCGTACAATACTGGACTCAAAACCCAATTCAAAGACTGTAATGGAAGGGCACACTTAATACCTACTTATCACTGGAGGCGTGTCTGTTTGTTTAGGACAACAAACTAGCACCCCGGCTTTGACGCCCAACTGAAGCACCATTCACACCTCCCATTCCAGTGTAAATGACTGGAATGCCTCTATTATCTAGCAATTACCTGTTGAGGAATTGAAGGTAATCAGTCCAGTGAATAAGCCTCTGGCAGTGCTTTGACCATGTTATGGAGCTATTCACCGCGTTCATTTAGCACATCACAAATAATTGCACGCCGTCTCTCGGTACATTGTCAACATACAATGGTGGCTGATGTTTTTTCTTCCGTTGTACTAGCCCATATTTATTTAAATATTGACAGTCAATATAGATCAAAGTTAATTTCCACACGATATCCTTCACGGTGTAACTTGAGTTCTTTTTTGCATCATAGGTTCCAGAGCATTAATTCAAACATTAGCAGATAAAACATATATACTTATAATACATACATATTGACACATGTAAATAGTAGTTTGGTAGCAATAGTTTAAATGTTTTCATGAGAAAATATTTAGTTTTTTCCTTAGGTAGTGAATTGTGAAGAATTGCAGTTAATATTTTTGTTGTCTCCAAAACCGCAATATATTTTTTTGCCCTCCTAAAACAAAAAAGTTACTGACAAAAGCAGGTGTTAGACATATATAAACATGGCAGTGTGTTTATGGTGCCCAGTAATGCCCAGATGGTGTTTTTGTTCTGAATATGTGTGCGTGTGTGTGTGTGTGTGTGTGTGTGTGTGTAGGTGTGTGTGTGTGTGTGTGTGTGTGTGTGTGTGTGTGTGTGTGTGTGTGTGTGTGTGTGTGAGTGTGTGTGTTTGCTTCTACGCGTCTCTCCTCCAGCCTTCTTTCCTCTCTTCCTTTGCCGCTAATCGTGCCATGTTTACATAGCCTTTTAATTCGGCGGTTATTACGACACACAATTAACAGTTGTGTTCTGGGCCCTGGGACCCCCAAGAAGAGTGTTAGTGGGGGCCAAAAGAATGCACAGCCTCCCACAATTACTGCTCCCAGCTGGGGCTGGCATAAACCACAGGCCTGGCTCTGTGGAGGCTGCTCGGGCCCCATGCAGGAGGTGGCTGTGGGTAATGTCTTACATTGACTCTCACACGCACTCATTAGGAGCCACTTCTGAAGGGCTCGTAAACACTGTACGGAGCCTAACGACCAGAGATGGGGCAGTGCTAGGCCAGTAAAAATACAGTAGTGTGGCGGGGTAGCGCTGTCGGCGGGGTCACTGACTGAATGGCTACCTGACTGACAGACTGTTTTCATTACCAGCACAAACGCTGTGCAGAAAAACTCAGCGTTGTCTTTATGTTGTTTTTAATACGTGTCACACATCCCCCTATAGGAAGCAACTCAATATTTTAGAATCTTATGAAACTCAAAGGTGGTGGCTCAGCACAGCAACATTCAGAGCTTCCTAGAACATATCTGGTATCTTTTCCGTTGAATCCCCGTTTTCCCCACGAAAGGCAGAGGTCCTTGCAAAACCTACAATCACTGCTAACACTCACCAGATGTTTCTACTGTAGCTAGACTGAAGACCCTCCACCAGAGTCTATACGCAATTACTCCTTGTGCAAACACTTTGTCTTTCTGTTTAATTCATCAGCACTTCTTCTGGTTCTCGGTTCATTAAAATAACCGAGTAGTCCATATGCTCAGTAGGGTGGAAAAGAAGGAACAGATCTATGTAAGACAGGAGGCTACTGTGTAAAACAAAGAGTTCAACCGAATTGAATGACCATATAACTTATTCCAACTCTACACCACAGGCTCTCTCTCTCTCTCTCTCTCTCTCTCTCTCTCTCTCTCTCTCTCTCTCTCTCTCTCTCTCTCTCTCTCTGTCCACCCCCCCCCCCCCCCTCTCTCTCTCTCTCTCTCTCTCTCTCTCTCTCTCTCTGTCCACCCCTCCTCTCTCTCTCTCTCTCTCTCTCTCTCTCTGACTGCCCCCCCCCCTCTCTCTCTCTCTCTCCGTCTGCTGAAACCTTTTCAGTGGAAGGGATACTATCAGAGCCCTCTTTGTTCCTTTTGGCCTCTGTCAATAGGGAATCAGTTGAGAAGGTCTGAGTCTTCCGGTAGGCCTGTGGCAGCGTAGGCCTCTTTTGTGGGGACTAAACTAGACAGGACAGTGGTTTGCTCTACAGTACCAAATATATAAAATTAAAAAAAGGAAAGAATTTGTAATATACATACATGTACCTCATGCTCAATTACAGGTATGCATTGTAGGTCAATACTGAAATATACATTCATTTTACAGATGCATAAAGTTACACAAACTGTATGTGCTGTGTGTGTGTGTTTGTGTGTCTGTGTGTGTGAAAACAACATCCTCTGAGCCACTGATGAAGGGCACTCTCTTTCTCTCTGTCGGACTCCGCAGGTGAGCGGCCCTGGTCGCTAACAAAGACACAGTGTGAGCGATAACAGCCGTCATCAGGGCATTCCTCGTGGCCCTACAAGCTGATTCCATGTGAAAAAGGCCCATCCATGGTTCGCAGGTTCTCAATGCTGCCACTCCGACCGGCAGAGTCTGTCATCCCCCAGTTTGAGTGTGGGGGGCCAGAGGGGGGCATGGCCCATGACCCCCGCGGCCTACCTCTCCGTTCCCACCACAGGTACCGTGGACTGGGGGTGGGGGGAGAGGGGGGTGGGGGGAGAGGGCCGATTACCTGGGGGTCAGTCACAGGATGTGAGGAACAATGGGGAGTTCTTCGAACCCACTTCATTCCAATCCACAATCTGTGCTTGAACAGGCACGGAATCCAAACAGCGGCACCAAACAAAGCACAGGTATTGAGCCTCATGCTGGTTCTACACAAGTTCACACGATCTAGAGAGCGAGGAAGGGAAAACTCCAAGAGGCTCAAAGACAGGCAGGACAACTAGAGGGGCAGGACCGACACACAGGTAGACATAAAAAAATGTCTGGTCATGAGTTAGATACAATTATTTTGATCGATGAACTTCTTGCCATGGAAAACTCTGAACTAATAAGCCTTTTCGAAATCTAACCTCAAGGAGACGGTCGTTATTTAATGCATTGTCAAATTTCAAGTATTTCAGCATATAGAGTATCTTTCTACTCTTTTTGCAAAAAAAGCTAACATTTTGAAAAGTAGCCTTTTTTTATTATTGTCTAGATGCACCCCACTTTTTTGTTTTCTCTACCTCTTCAGACTTTGACAGGCAGCTGTTCTATCTCCCTCCTCAATGCGGGGCACAGATTCTAGTCACCATTTGTCATCAGACTGTTAGTAATGTTATATTTTCCACATACCCTCTACCCCTATTGGTTTGCGCGTTGCTCTGCTAGACTAGAGTTTTGACGAACGGGGGTGGGGTGGGGGGGTGCGGGGGGTTGTTGGGGGATGAGGGAGCTCTGTTGAGAGAGGATAGACAGGTCCGCTTTGAAACCGCCACTTTCTCTCTTTAGTCTTTCCAAAACATATCAGTGATCCCGCCTGGGGATTAACAGAGCAACGCAGAGAAGGCATGGTATAACTATCGCCCCAGCCACTCCACAAGACATGACAAATCGCCAAACCAATTGACACTTAAAACATCGGGCCCGTACTTTGCTTTAGTCTGGACACTTTAAAGTGGGTGACTTTCCTGAGAAAACAGAAAGTAGACACTAGAAAATATCTAGAGGGAGAGGAATAATATATATGGATGTATTTTTCTAAATACATTAATTGCAAGCATAACACACCCACGTCAACGGAGGCTGAAGGGACATCTGTGTGCAGCAGCGTGCCTTGGGATGGAAAGCACACAGAGTGCCTCCCCACTAAAGGGCTCGGGAGAGTCATTCCAGCAGCTAGGTAAATGTAACCGTGCGTTTCATAGCATCTCTCATTAACAGTCCGCCCCTCGGTGAGAGTGACAGAGGAGGTTTCAACCCAGAGTCTGCGGCCTGGGAGCCATAAAAGCAGGCCAGTTTGCAATGTCACAGGGTTGCTCCACAGGTATGTGTGTGTGTGCGTGTGTGTGTGTGTGTGTGTGTGTGTGTGTGTTTGTGTGTGTGTGTATGTGTGTAATAGAGAGTGTAGGCAAATGAATGTGTGTGTGCGTGTGTGTGTATGATTGGGAGTGGTTACATGCTAGTGTGTGTGTGTGTGTGTGTGTGTGTGTGTGTGTGTTTGTGTCTGTGTGTGAGTGTTGTGCGCAGCATGGAGGTATCGCTGAGCTAATTTAAAACGTTCCCACCTCTGGAGGCCTCTCTCTCTCTCCCTGCGAGTGGTTTGCCCCCGTGCCCTTTATCCTCCTGACGGGGAGGGTTGTTTTCTCATCCAGGGAGGGGGGAGACGGCAGCCCTCCTACCCTGCTGAGAGGGGAGCACAGGGGGCTAGGCCAGCCGGAGAGAGGCCCCCGGTTCCCACAAACTGCCTAGCGTTAGCGCTCCGGCTGTGGTGTTGCACCTACAGTAAACTCACACCCCATGTCACAGCCAACCTGTCAGTCTCGACAATCATCTCCTTCTCAGGACTTCATTACACACAACTCTTTGGAGCATTTTTGAAAACTAGTGGTTACTAGTAGGTTATTCTATTCTACCTCAAATCACTCTTTGGAATGACTGCAGAAGTAAAAGGAAAACTAGAATGTTTAGAGGGATGAAATTTTTTTTTTTTTTAATTATTGAACATATAAATAAATAAATAAATATAACTATATACATATATATGTGTATATATATATATATAGTATACTATAGTATATTGTACTCAAACATATTTTGTTTCATGCGAGTAAGGACATTTCTCCCAAATCTAACGAGGTTGCATTCGCTGTCTGTACCTTTTTTAAATATATATTCTTCCAATAAAGAGAAAAAGTGTGCCCCAATACACTGGACATAAAATCAATACAGGATCATATTGCCTCAATTATCTCAGTAATAAATCCTATCCTAGGAATGTATTTCTGATAACAAAGAAGAGATACTGCAAACAGACTGTATAGGACAGCACAGCTTATTAACAATACTAACAGGATCCTGACGGAAGTGGCTGATTTAGAAGAGTGTTCAGTTTTGGAGAGAACGTAAAAGAGAAACCGAGTATGTATATGTGGGATAGAGAGCATAAAAAGAGATAGTGGGAGAGAGAGAAAGAGAAATAGAAAGAGAGAGAGAGAGAGAGTGAGAGAGAGAGAGAGAGAGAGAGAGAGAGAGAGAGAGAGAGAGAGAGAGAGAGAGAGAGAGACAGAGAGAGAGAGAGAGAGAGAGAGAAAGAGAAAGAGAAAGAGAAAGAGAAAGAGAGAGAGAGGCACGAAAGAGAGGGACTGAGAGAGAGATTGAGAGAGAAGGAGAGGGAAAACTGATCCCTGTTGACCCCTTTGGCATGCCCTCTTTCCTTTTATGACTTTCCTCTGAATCGTCACTCACCAGCTCTATCAACACACACTAACCTCCATTCACATACATGCATGTGTGCAAAACGCACACACACAAACACACGCACACACTGAGCTGAATATCACTCAATACAAAGAAACACAAATGGCTATGTGCCACAGCCAGACCTTGAAAGTAAAGCCATTGATACAAAGCAGGCTACATGTAGGATTGGGATGTTTGGAGGGCCCAGAAACCCCAGTGTGTATGAAACGTGGGTTCTCGCGGCTCTAGTAAAAATGTAAATCTCAAAGACGAAAAAGTACAGCTTGAACAGTCACACTGTAAAGAGATACACATCCTACACTCTATTTCTACTCTGGAGAGTTAACCAACATTGTGCTAAGACTTAGGTGGCACATTCACACAAACACACACCCACCTCCCCCCCCCCCCCACACAATTCCACACACCGTGCGGCCGCTAACCCGGCACCTGTGTTTCTGCACAGCCTCCGGGGGACTCCCTTTATGGCATTGACTAAATTAGATGGACCATATGCATTTCTGCACATGCTTAAAAACATAACTGCTGCTGCGGCAGTATTTATAGTTTGGACTCTATTTAGCTCTGTTTTAAACGGAGGACTGTAAATCAGCAGAGAGGAAACACAACTGGTCGGGCTTCACGGAGACGCTAACAGTTAACACTCAAAGTGGCCCAACACTGAGGAGACCAGGGAGGGACAGGCCCCTACAAACCACTCACTTTCACTCCAACCTAAGAGGGTTCTATTAACAATCAGATCATTCTTCAGAGTTCTTCCTATTTTGGCGCGAGAAAAATAGAGTAGACCACATTTGTGGTGTTTTAGTCTGCATGCTATTCATATTTTTACTGGGGACAACTCAGGCTTTTAAGTGTCAAAACGAAATGTAATAATTCCGTTGCTGAGATAGAGCAGAAGAAAAATAGGCATCGCACGTTCACATAATTTTATAAGCAGTCCAAACTGCCAATTCATCTGTGAGCAGTTTCATCACACATGAAAAGAAATCAAAACACGGGACAGATGTTGGGCAAAACCACATTTAAGAGTTGTCACAAACTGCCATTTCTCAAATGATTGGGGCAGATCTATTAAATAAAGTGCAGTGTTTGCAGGATTCGACATGGCTGGAGCATGAGGAAATATTTAACCAGCCAATTGCAGCCAATTAACTTTGATCACATTGACTGCGTTTGGAATCTCTCAATCACTCTGCTGTCTGGGGGCGCACAAACATGTTCTTTTCCGTTTTTGCCTGCTGGGGTTTCTCTGTATCGCGGTTTGGTTTGCTCCATTTTGAAGCAGCCCAACATTCTGGCGGCTAATGGGACCTGGCCGACTGGCTACAGCTCTCTTCACACTGAAGTATCAAACACAACCTTTCCTCTACCGCCAGGTCAGCTGACAGTGGGACACTGAGGAAACTCCCTGGGCAGCGTTCAGCAGGGACAGTGAGAGAGAGAAGAAGGGAGATAGAGCAAGCAAAAAAGGTCGAAGAGAGTGATAGAGAGACGGAAATAAACAGACAAAGGGAAAAGGGAGAGAGCTGAGCATTTTGGGAGGGAGAAAAGCACAATAAGAAAAGAGGGGAATGTGTTTTTCAGCTGCTCATTGTTGAACGTAATGGCAGGTCTAGTTGGTATCACTTAGGCTCAGGTCTGTGCATACCTGTGTGTTTGTGTGTGTGTGTGTGTGTGTGAGCGCATGTGCATGTATGTGTACATGCCTAGGTGGGCATAGATCATTCTTTGACCCTCTGGTCTTAGGTTCACCTCTCCTCTTCTCTTCCCAGGACGAAGCGGACAGATTCCCAGGCACTGATTCCGGCTCCAGCATCAGCCCCCCCCCCCTCCACCCCCAAACCCCCAAACCCTCTCGTTCCATCTAGACCTTGACCCTCCTATTCCAATGCCCCTGGGGCATATTTTACACTAACCGTACATGAATCAGGGGGGTAACAGTGGCGTGGGTGGAGGTCGGGGATGGGGGTGGTGGGGTGGGGTGCAATTTCATGCCGTGACTGAAGGGTCTGTGGTGTCGGTGGACAGCGACACCGAGCACACAGCATGACACACAGACAGACAGAACGGGTGCAGAAACACTAGAGCCTGACAAATTGCAGCCGTCGCAATGGGAGCTCACGGGTGGGGGTGGCGGGGGGTGGCAGGGCCGGTGACCAAGAGACGGACGAGACTGACAGCACATGTAAAATTCATGGTATCCCTCGGGCTCCGCGGTAATACTTCAGCACTCTGGGACTGCTAACTGAGAAATAGGTTCTCCACCATGATTCGGTCGTTGCTGCTCTCGCTAAAACTTTAATGGACTGCGCTGGCCCGTGATGTAATGTATACACTCCTGCTGTGACTTATCCATATAGTGGGCCGGGTCTCAAATGGTAGTGCCAAGAAACCAGGCTGCTAAAGCCCTCCAAGTGTTTTTAGAGGCTCCGAGCCAGAGCCATACAGTGTGGTCTGCCTGGTGCTGGAGGTCAGCATGTACGTTGGTGTGTAGATAGGGAAGACACTCACCTCCAAGTCATTGAAGAATAAGTGTGAGTCGGCCAGGTTAAAGATCATCTCCTCCATCCTCAATCCTAATGACACAGATGTCGGAGGATCCTAAACAATACGGGAAAAAATTATTAAAAAAGATGTCTGGTAAAACTGAAACATTTTAAAGTATACTCAATGGAACAGATTTATATGGTAATTGATAATTGCCGTTGTAAGTTGCTCACACAGTCCCTTTCCACTTAAGGAAGTACACTGCCCTCATTAAAAACGGACGTTAGACAAACAAAGAAAGTCTCTGCCTTCGTTTATTGCCCTAAGAAGAGACCAGAATACGCATCAGAATTAATTAATGAAGTAGTAGTAAAGGGGGGACTCGTCTCCGACGGGGTGGTCAATTTAGAAAAGTTGGGGTCAAAGCCTAACCGTAAATAATCCAATCTCGACATACTTGTGCTGATGCATCATCTCACTTACGTTCTAGGGGATGTCAAAGACCATAAACTCCCCAAACATTTCCCAAGCTCATCAGTCCCCTTTGGAGTGTTAGCCTATTCATTATATTGGAATAGCCTTATCTAAATGTAAACCTAATGTAAACCTTAACCCTTTCTTCTCTGACTAATTAAGAAATAATATAACTATGAATATTAGGCGTCGTTGCAATTTTTTCTCTGTATTCCCGTCTTTTTCTCTGTCAGTAATGTAATACCGTCGGTAATGGTGATACGGTTGGGCTGTCCGTAAGATAATAGCTAGCGAAGAGTGAACTACACTTTAAATACTTAATGAACCTGGGACAATGTGCTTTTTCCCTTTGAACCAAAACATAATTTGACAGCAAACAAAAAACTTTGGAGATACTTTTAGATTAGATGCATTTTGGAACACAGAAATTCATAGAACACAATTTTTACTTTTAAACAAACCCTTTTGTGACAATGAAATAGTACTAATACATTCTTAACTTAATTCAGAAAGAAAATAACAAAAAAATCTAAATAGAGAAAATGATTCACTTATTATTTTTCCGCACAAGAAAAGAAAAAAGACTAACTGCTGTTCATTTGTAATGAGCAGCTAGTCTTTAGCGGGCAGAGACAATGGCAGGCTGCAGCTGGGAGAGGATTTCTCCTGCTTGGTGAGGGTGTATTAATGCTTCGCGAGGCAGGACCAGAGGGAGGATTACAAAGTTAACCCTACTGAAAACCCACCTGAGCTCTCCACTGATTACCTGTCACACTCCACAATGCTAATGTTTTCACGGAAAAGACAACAGGACAAACCACACAAGTAGAACTTAATCTCTCACTCTAGCTCGCAACGGCTTTTCTCTCTTTTTTACTTCCTAACCCTCTGTTCAAATCAATCTTTCAGTCGGAACTCATCAGAGACGATTAGCCCGTTGTGTCAATAGGATC
This sequence comes from Aplochiton taeniatus, assembly GCA_017639675.1. NCBI lineage: Eukaryota > Metazoa > Chordata > Actinopteri > Galaxiiformes > Galaxiidae > Aplochiton > Aplochiton taeniatus. The sequence continues at coordinate 11,423,665 of CM030174.1, read as the reverse complement.
TCTCTCCATAAAATCACAAGCACGGTTCGAGTCATTTCGCAAATTGGGAAGTTTGATGGGAAACCGAAGCGAGTGGGTCCTTTCCAATGAAACCTAAACAATCAGTCAGTGAGAGAGTTAAGAATACAAGCAGGCCAGAAGGCCAAAAGGCTGCTGCTGTCACTGCTCCAGCACCACCTGTCTCTGAATGTCAGTGCCATCCGCAGGGGCGCCAAGTCCCCCTTCATCCCCTCGGCCTCACTCCCCCATTCCCCCAGAGCTCCAGCTCGGACAGCCCAATAGTGGCACAGCTGGCCTCAGCCATCAGCTTTATGGGGGTGAGCTGCCTTGATGCCAATTAGGAGAACTGATAAGCACAGCAGAGTGGGTATGTGTGCGTATGTGTGCGTATACCGTTCTATTTATAGGAAGTGCTGAATGGCAGGAGGGAGCTAAAAAACGGCTCTATAACTTTTTGCTTACATCACTGACATAGATAGGACATGTTTGTTTGAAAAATAAACGGGAATGGCATTCTTTTCAGATTGTGCCTGTCGGATTGTCTTGGTGGAATGTGTTTGCGGTCCTTGAATGTTTGATTATAATTGTGTCTCCCTCAGTGGGATTTGATGGTGCTTTTGAGTATGTATGTCAGCCGATTTGAATTTAAGACACAAAACAATAAGAGACAAAGAAGTGGAAAGAATGATTAAAGAGAGAGAGAGAGAGAGAGAGAGAGAGAGAGAGAGAGAGAGAGAGAGAGAGAGAGAGAGAGAGAGAGAGAGCGTGAAGGAAGGAAAGAAGGAAAGTGTGAAAGAGAAAGAGGGAAACAAGGCTGTTCTCACGTCTCGCATGAGAAGTGTCTGAGCAGGCCCTTTGTCAGGACTGTTTCCTGTATCAGAGGGGTACACTAGAGACACAAGGAGTGTGTGTGCGTGTCTCTGTGTCTCTGTGTGTGTGTGTGTCTGTGTGTGTGTGTGTCTGTGTGTGTGTGTTGATGGCTGGAGAGGCCCCCATCTCTCAGTCACAGCTCCCTAAGCCGCTCTCTCTTTACCCAGCATGCACGGCTAAGGATAAAGTAAATAAACAGTTGAGGGTCGCGGGGCAGCACTCTTTCACCCCAAAAACAAAACACTGCCCCCATCAAACACCCCCTCATACCAGAACAAAGGCAAAGAGCACGGTCCATGGACGCTAAGCTCTCTGACATATGAGAACCACTATGTCATTTTCTACATCAAAAACAGAGGAATCAAAACTAAAAACAACCTGTAATGGCAAATTCTGCCTTTAGACAAACTAAAATAAACAACATTTTTAATCAAGCATAAGTTTGTGTCAATAATTGGTAGGGAATAGAGGAAATATTGTCCAATAAGTAAAATATAATTTTGGCAAAATGTATTCTTAAACATTGATTTCCATGAGCACATTAATTGTCATTTTGGGAAGTGCAAACATTGTGAGTTATATAAAACATATGACATCAGAGCAGCAATGGGAATTGGAGTTAGCCATATTTCCCAAATAGTTTGTTTTGAAAGGTTAAATTTAGAGCAGGCTTCTATGTGAAATAACAAATACAATAGCCTGGGACAGTAAACTATTCATTATGTGCATGTTAGGTATTTCATACACCACTCTGCCAATACAGTAGTGACAAAACAGAGCAAACTCAGATCGCATGAATATAAATGGAGATCAAAAAACTATTTTAATTTACCAGCCATTGTTACTTTCTTTTCCGCCCCGAAAAATACACTTAATTGAACCATATTCTAGACGAGAGCATTTCAACAGATAGTTTTAACGAAATTACATTTGCTGGACGGCACAAACAGACCAGTTCTCTTGGGAAATCGAAGCCTGGATTGAGAAGCACTTAATTAAACTAACAATGTGGTATTTCTGAAGGAGAAAAGAACACTTAAGATGTGTCAATAGACATCCAGAGTGCAACTGTTCGGAGCCCCTTGCTGCCTTGCCCTGGCCGGCCCCGCATAGCTCTGACAGCTGCATGACAAGTCAAATACATGCCAGGCCTCATTGGGCCTATTAAAAAAAAGAAACAATTATCTGTACATTGAGTTCTGCTCCGTCTCCATCGCTACGAGTCGAAAGCACCGGGAAAACCGACTCCGCTGTGCTTTTCCCTGCTGATCCGCCGTGCCTTTTAATATTTATGCGTTGTGCTGATAAAGTGCCCCGCTCCAGCCCCGGTCTGATGTCACTCACCCGTCCGTATCTGTTGGCGTAAGACCCTGTGAGCAAGGAATGGAAAACGATGATTGTTTCATCCAGGTCCCAGATGAAAACTCGCTGGAGAGATGTGGGGGGGGGGGGGGGGGAGGACGAAGAAAGAAAGAAAAACAGAGAGAAGGGAGGCAAAAATCAATGGTGCACTCTGTAGACTGCAAGGTGATCCTTTCTGGTCAATAGGGCTGGAGCGTGCATGTGTGTGTGTGTGTGTGCGCCACAGGGACTTGGATCCATTTGCTCGGGCCGGTCACCTCGGCTCTCCCCTCACCACACACCACCCAGCCACTGCCCTTTGCATTAGAGCAATCAATAGTGACAAACTAATTAACCAAATATGTTAACATGCTATGATTTCAGCGCAATAAGGGAGGCTAACCTCTTAGAATATCATATCACATTGATAAAAAGTGCCACTTCATGAGGGGTTATTTGGACATATGACTATTGTATGACATTCAGACACATACCAATGGGTTATAGGGGCAGGCCATAACACTGTCAAAGCCAGAAAAAGTATTCAGGGAACATCCACAACCATTTCTGTATGTATAACATCCTGAATATTTTGTTTAGAACCATTATCTTCAGAATGATTTACATGCGTCAACATCCGTAGGATGATATGATGACAGCCAGCAAATGCAATGTCATTGTGTGCTCACACAATCCAAAGGCATAAATATCCAATGTGTAATTAAGGAATCAAGCCTTGCATAATTCATGATCCTCCAGGATTAGCGCTGCGGCCTGGTTAGTGTGTGGGCCTCAGACAGGGCGAGGCAGGCTGTCGCCATGGTAGCGGACTCAACCTACCTCAAGGTCGGAGTCGGGCGGAGGTGATGGGTTGTTGTTCCGTCTCCCCCGGCCACGTGACTTTCCATCCGAGGCCCGGCGCAATCGATCCGATTCTGAATCTTTAATGGGGGTTGATGGACTGTGGATGGTACTGTACTCTGCTGGAAAGCGAGGGGGGGGGGGGGCGGGGGAAAGGCTTTTACTCCCTCGAAGGGAAAAGGAGCCAAAGTGATAATTTCTCTCGATGCTGGTCAGTGGTGACTGGGAGGCTCGTAAATTATTTCATAGCAGCAAATTAAATACTCTTGGAAATCAAACTCTATCATGAAAGCTTTTGCATCCTTTGTAAATGGTAAAAAAACAAACAATGCGAGACAGAAATAACACTGTGCCACGTTTATAAATAGACTAATGTCTTGGGCAAATTGGAGACCATTTCATGTCATTTAATCCCACTGGTGTTGTGTGATATCCATGCATTATTGCTAAAAGAGGCATTATGGCCAATTGTGGTTATGTGGGAAAATAGTCATCTATGTGTGTTACTTAGCGGTTCCTCAACAGGACGATGCTGAAGTATCATTACTAATGCATTAGGCCAATAGGGACGCCGCTAGCCTGAGGAGCACATCCACAACGGGTTGTAAAAAATCCAGAAGAGCATGGCCTATTTGATACTACCACATTTTTAGGTTAACATATTTATTTGTGTGTGTGTGTGTGTGTGTGTGTGTGTGTGTGTGTGTGTGTGTGTGTGTGTGTGTGTGTGTGTGTGTGTGTGTGTGTGTGTGTGTGTCTGTGTCTGTTTGTGTGTGTGTCCGCTACCTGCAGGAGGCTCAGTGAGAGCCTGGCTGGTGATGCCGATGGGGGGCTCCTGGAGGGTGTAGGTGGCCGTGGTGGACGGAGTAGTGGGGCTTGTGTTGTTACTGGTCATGTAGGGCGAGGTGTAAGGCGAGCTGTTGTAGTACTGGGCATATTGGCCCTGGCCAAACGCTGGATAGGTGGGGTAGTCCTGGAAAACACAACAAAGGTGCGACACAAAAGGTGAGGCAGACAGAGAGGAGGAGGTGGGCAAATAATAGATAGCGTCAGAAAGTGAGACCAGAGGCGGGAGAAGGGTTAGAGTAACGTGAGATATGCCCCTGCACCAGTCTTGCTACTTTACAGCGCAGATTCCAAAACATAAATGCAAACATATGTCTCCCGTGTCCCACATCTGGACAGCGATCTGTCATGTATTTTTTTTTTCTCCCTTTTTTTTTCTCCAACTTCTCCTTTATGGTATAATACATATGTGCAGATGATCTATCACTACAACGCTTGAAACTACGTAGATGATTCATGTGAAATTTGTATGAAAAGGATGATACATTATTTCCATATGTCATATTTTATAAAAGGTTTTCCGGTTTAGGGTGAAAAGTCTAGTCGATTAATACCACTTATTTAATGCTATCCCTTCTTGGTTATCATAAAGCATGAGATTGAGAGGGAGGATGAGGACAGCTACCTGTTGTGTACTATTGAATCCAGTCGAGTTGGTCAGAGAGTTGCTTCCGGCATACAGTCCTGACGTTGTTGTGAATGTCCCACCTGTAGGTAGAACAAAATGGAAGCATGAGCTAGAGATGACATGAAATCACATTTCACGTGTTCACTGCAGCATCCATGATAGCGCAGTCCATTATGTTCTATCAGTCCATCAGCTATCCTTACAGAGAAGAAGAAGAAGAAAAAGAAGTCAAACAGCTGGTGAGCATTTTGCCATTGAGAGAAGTTGGCCTTGTGTGAAGCCACTATTCGAGACAGCGAACAGAGGGTGCCCGAGGGGGAGCCTCAAACCGAAGCCTTATCTTCCACCTCTTCCTTTTGTTATCAGCGATTGGATCTGGCCTGATGAATGACAGGGAGGACGGAGGAGCTGCCCTCTCAGCCGTCCCAGCCCTCACAATGTGAGGAACACAGGGCCCGTTGTGTGAGAGCCACTGAAGGGTGGAGCAGGAGGGTGGAGGGGAGAAGGGGGGGGGGGGGGGGGGGGCAGGGGGCTTGGGGCAAGGGGTGGAAGGGCTAGACAGAGAAAAGAGGAACAGGAGGAAAAGCGAGTTGAGCCGGGGCGGTGGGCGTGGAGGGGTGGACATGACATCCCGCCCAATGAATATGCATGGCTCCTTTTCAGTGGGAGCACCTCTTGGGTAATTAAACCATTTCAAGGGCTGATAGCATCTAATGGCTTTATAATGTACGCGCCGTGAGTTATAGTGGCCGGGAGACGGGAGCGGAATGGAGGGGAGGGCAAAGCGTAATGGAGGGACGGCTCCGGGGTCACCAGTCCTCTCCGCGGCAGCTTTGCAGCTTCCCCCACCTGGACTCTCACGTCAGGAGAGGACGAAGGCCGCACCAGGGGCTCATAGAGGATGGCGGACATCAACCAGACACAGCGAGGAAGACTGGCAGACTCCATTTGATCTCTTTTTGTGTACGTGGATAGAGGGGTTTTATACAGTTAAATTAACTTGTAAGCCTTGTGAACTGTAGAAATGAAATGAGCTTCTAAGGACATCAGAAGCCGTTCACCAGAAGGTAGATCTATATGGTTTGTCAGCGAGTTGAAAGGTAACCACATCCCTCATGGCAGATCCTTCCTAAGAAAAAGGGGGGCATTTCTCCAGACTTCAACCGGGGCATTAGGGAAGGCTACCACGGCTATTCTTCTTCACCTCTCAGTGCAGAGCGCCCAGAGCCACCTCCTCCTGCGTGACAACCGGGGGCTCATCTACTGTTCCTAAATGGGGGCGTAATTACACCTTTGTTCCCAGAGACAGACTGAGCGAGATCCCTTCATCCTGCGGTCATTGGCCCCCTCAGGAGGGCCCTCCCACACCGTGACAAATGTAAAGCAGCTTTCCGAGAGGTGATTGAGGGGTGGCAGAGAGGTGGGCGGGGGGGAATGGGGGCGGCTAGGGGGTTTGGAGGGGAGGGAGAAGAGAGATGAGGCCACTATGAGGCCCAGCCTGCCGGCACAGTAAGCACCGCTAAACAAAAAAACTTTGAAGAAAAACGACTTCCCGTTTAACCGAGATCCCTCATTCATTTATGCATTTGACTCTTTACTCACTTTCAATAAAACGTGCACAAGACACAAGATAGTTTCACCTTCTTTTAATCCTAGCCTTCAACGAGCGTGTACGGAAACGGATCTCTGATCTATTGTTTTGTTTTAAGGGTTTTCTTAGCCTGAGGGGCATTTGGACCGTCTGTGTTCTTTACAGGGAGCATGCCAAATTCCACACTGAGTGAAAGTCCAACAAAAAACTAGAGAAGCAGAGGGGGGAAAGAAAGTCTTGAACGACAACAAATTAGCCTAATGCACAGTTCAAAAAGTCATAAAAGGCCCCTCTCTCGGGGTTAGAGGGTTACTTTGCAGAGAGCAAGGACCCACATAAAAAGCAATGGGGACCCCCGCTAGTCCTGCAAGAATGGGCCCATGCTGTTGGGGGTGGTGGTGGTTGTTGGAGTAAGGGGGGACAGGGGGGCCCTTGTGGTACCCCGGGGGGCATGTTTTCTCTCCCTCCCCCTGTCCTGTTCCAGTTAGCTCACTCACTCAAGACCAGACACCAGCCCTCCCTCCGTCCTACCCTCCTGCCTTCTGGCCCTCCAATTGGGAGTCCATTTGCTCTACTTGATCAGTCCACTCGCCATGGGCTATGTCTATTATCAGTGCACAATATTTGTAGCAGAAGTTTGTATGCCCCGCTTGGGAATAGGATATCAAGTCCAGATGGGCTCCTTGGAAAAGGCATGGCAGGCTTCAGCTCCTCCACTCCCGGAGCCACCGGGACAGAACGCTGGAACCCAATTATTCACCTAATTAGCATCTGCTCACAGAACCACTGTCAGCACGGCCGCTCAGCTGCTTCAACACACACCTCACCCATCCGTCAAGCCGAGCTAAAAGAGACATTTTTCGTATAGTCGTAACTATCTGCAGTAAGCAACATAAAAGATGGCTACAAAATTAGAGCGCACAAATATGACCGTATATTTTAAGAGTTTGGATTCATTGCTTTGGCACCCATTAAAATCCCCGTTGCGTGGGACATGAAAGAAAACAGTGAAAATCAATACGTGAATCGTCTTCCACTTGACAGCTGGGCCCAGGCTGGCAGCCCAGACAAGCACGGGGATGGAGATGAGGATCATATGCGACGAAGAGGTCTACGCTGGGGTCCGCCAGCCCACTATCCCCTGGCCGTCATAGGGCGGGCCAGCCAGATCAATAGGCTGGTGAAAGCCGGAGCGTAATGGGGATGGTTGGTCTGGAGTCCCGAGCCAGAGCCGTGGTCAATCTGTCATCTAACCTGGCTGTCAATTACTAAACGCACTTAACCCACTGTGGGGAGCATCCCATAGGCTGAGGTAGAAGAGGGGGGTCGGAGATCAAAAAAAAGAAGAAGAATGGAAAAAAGAGAGAGAGACAGGGAATAATACTGAGAAGACGAATGGGCACATAATACTGTCATCGTGAGTTTAACCACTGTAGCCGGGGGAAAAAAGCGTCTCGTGAAGTCTGCGTCTCTTCCTCTCTTGTTCTCTCATCCTTTTTCCTTCCCCTTTCTATCAGCAGACGTCTGCAGAGCTCCAGCCGCGGCAGGGACTGTTTGGTTGAGAGGCGTGGAAAAGGGGCTTCCCCACGCCACATCTGCTGCTGGTCTGCTGTTATTTATTGTGAGATGCTCTGGAGGCTTTTCAACTACATGTGGAGATGTTTCTACTGTCACACATTAGGCAGGAGGGGAGAGAACCCAGAGCCGGGCGGACTGAGCGAGCAACAGGCTAGCGTTGCTGCCCAGGAAAATGGGAGGTTTTGTCTTTGAGCCACGACAGAAACCAAGTGTAAGAGAAACACGACATGGCAGCTAGCCCGATCCACATTTAAACTGGCCCACTTGAAAGGGAGCAACTTGTATTTATTGGTTTCAAGGCTTTAAATCTCGTCGGTCTCAGCTCTTAAACAAATACAAATACGATCACTGGGAGAGAAAAACAAAGGGCGAGAGGGGGAACATGACTGGTGCCTCTTAAGTGCCTGCCATTTTTTCCATCTGTGTTGATTCGTTTTAGGAGGCTAGAGTTGGGTTGGGGGGGGGGGGGGGGGTTGGGGGTGGGGGGGGGCAAGCAGAGAGACTGCTCTTAACTGCAGCCTGGACACAACCATCTGCTGGGGAGGGGGCTCAGAGGCCGGCTGTGAATCAGTCAGCCTCTGCCATAAACGTTCCTCTTTGAAGAAGACAGGGACCCTTTTTATGGAACGTCTCTTTTAAAAATGCAACGAAAAAGTAGAGAAAGCACATATGACGGAGTACAGAGGCATGACGACAGGGCTCAAACTATCTAAAAGAGGCATGGCATGTGAGAAGGCAAAAAAAAAAAAAAACCTTCCCCCAACCAAAAAAAAAAAAAATTTCAAGAGAAGTTGATGGAGAGGACGCTGACCCAACAGGAGTAGAGGGACGGGACTGGGAGGAAGAGGATGTAGTGCATGTCCTCACCTTGCATCTGGTAGCTGTAGGGGGCCTGGCCCGTCTGGGGCGTGGTGAAGCCAGAGCTGTAGCTGAGGAAGCCCGTCTGGCCGGGCGACTGTGCCTGGCTCAGCCCGCCCTCTGTTTTTATGCCTGCCCACAATGGACCTAAATCAGTTAGTGATACCAGATCGGTTTGATGCACAGGCGACAGTCACCACCCAGGTTTCAATTACAGCAAGCACACAAGCACAGAGCCAGTGTGTATTGTGAGCATCAAAATATGTGTCACTACAGAGCACTGATTATTAGCTTCATTAGATCTATGCCCATTTGAGTGAGTGAGTGAGTGCCGGGACAATTTCTAAATGAAAGTCATACAACAAAGAGCTACTAGTTATATGAATGACAGAGATTTGCATGATCTTTGATGGGTCATCCCCCTAAAATATTCTATGAGGAATTAACAGAAACACTTTAGAATGTGATTGTACATGAAGATGCCAGATACATAGAATGAATCTGTCTCAACCTATTATTATAATTTTTTTTTACAATGTAACAGCAGGTTTTTGCGCAGTTTGCCACCACTCAAACAAACAGTGCAAATTCCTCCTCATATTGGAGGGTCTTTGGGGGTCAAAGCACTCTTAAGCCTTTGAACAAATAAAGAACATTGTCAGTTATGTACGTGCGATGCCAGAAGAAACCCGCGTGCGTTTTAGAATTTATAGCAGTAATCTTTCTAATCTGACTGAATAGCATGATAAGCAAATTCTGCTTCGTGGCACTACAGGACAATGTGCAGGCACTAAACAATGACTCAGCACTGCTCATAGACCTCTTTACAGTAGGGAAAAGGGCTTGCTCAAAGATCTTGATTCTCCATGTCTTTCCCTGACATTTTTTTTTCATCCTTTAAATCATATATGTTTAGTAAAGACTAGGGAATAACAATAGGTAATAAAATACTTTGACTTTAGTCCACCCCTGAAATATTATATGTGTAGATGTGGGATAATCAAGTCTCAACTCTCTTGTTACTTTAGAAATATTGAAGGTCTCACGCATAGTCTGTATTCATGACTAAATGAGACTACCCATAGGCCACATGGCAACAGGTAGATCATTGTAGGGCTTTGTTAGATCTTACCATAAGCAGGGATGCCATAGGGCTGGCCAGGCTGTGAGTAGCTAGCATAGGCTGCGGCCTGCTGCATTCCTGTGGTGTACTGCGTCTGCCCGTACGCAGCCATATTTTGGGATGAAGGGGTAGGAAGAATATGTGGATATGTTCTGCTGTTTGAGAGAAGGAACAAAAGAGCAAAGTAAGGAACACGGAGAGGAAGAGGGAGACAAAAGAATATGTTGTACCTCAAACACCATAACACTTCATAACACCACATCTTTGCTCACTGACCAATTCTATTTAATTCTGCTAAATACCGAGCCACACTGTGGGAAAGATAGCCATCAAATAACTGATACACACCGCTAAAGAAAAATAAATGGCAAAGGACATTTTTGTGAGATAATAATTACGACAGATTTTGAAGTGCACAAACTGCAGACATCCAGGCAAACAAAGAAAGTTGAAAATCCTGATCTAGCAGAAGGATCTAATTAACGGTCCAAATGAAGTTGGATGCTGCTTATTTTTTAAAGAAAAATAAAAGTAGCCTTACTTGGAAGGGTAAATCTGCGGAGAGAACTGGTGAGTTTGTCTTGGGCTGAAGCCACTGGTTCCAATAGCTGAGGAGAGGTAAAAAGAAAAGAAGCAAGCACATTTAAACATTAAGAAATAAGGTAAATATTATCTTTTGCCAACAGAACTTCTGGATTCCTAGGAACAAGTAATTACATTGCATTACATTATTTATTTCAGTAACCTTTTTTTAAGGTTAAAAACCGGAGAGCAATAATCAAGTAAAATAATCAGGTAAAATGTCTGGTTTTTCTGCTGAGCCGTGCCTCTGTGAGATACCGTACTTGAAGACTACCATGACGACCACTGGTGTAAACACGCACAGGATGATCTGAATCAGTCTTGGCTTGTTGCTTCGGTCACCCCAGGCCTTTGAAAACCCTGGGAGTGACATCAGTGATTGCAGGTACTGAGAGTCCCCATACAATCATTTCTTAATTAAATCCACTGCTCATTAATAAGGCTCCCTTGCCTCGTCACAACTTTTACACCAGAGTGGCAAACACACAAACTGACTTTGCTTGAAAAGCATAGCTGCTCAATGAGAATATAAAGTATATTTTGTTTATTTGTAAAAAAAAAATTATAATAGTCGTATTTGCATACATTGCATTTTTGTCAGTTTAAAAACCAAACAACCTAATTGGTGATGGTATGTAAAATAAAGCTTAAGTGCCTGGAGAGTGACAGCTGTACATATCTGTATCTCTCTTTAGTTGTATTAATATTGAACACCTTTTCTAATATTGAACACCTAGCACTGGACAAAATCTGAACTTTGAAACGAATTTCCCCATGGAAATATTTATATTTCATTGATATGGTCAAAGACAAAATTATAGTAGTACTTACTGTGTTGCGTGTGTACCATGTATCGGATGGTATTAAGTTAAATATTTTTTTAAATGGGGGAAATGATACCACAAATATGACTTTTAAAATGAAAAAAAAAAACGGCATTATTCTACATGTTCACTGTTATTCAACACAGAGCAGTTAGAAGGATATAGAAATGATAATGCATGTTTACAGAAAACACAAGTTGGATATGACAGCAGTTTGATCCTGATAAGAGTAATGGAAAATAGAGAAGTAATGTTTCTTTTTTCAGTAAATCAACCTGTTGACAACATTTGATATTTAAGATTTGTTTTACTGAATCCATTGTTTTGTTTAAAAAAAACAATGCCCGACCAATATGTTTTTATGTGTGTTATGTATGAGTGTTATTTAGGTGTGTGTGTGTGTGTGTGTGTGTGTGTGTGTGTGTGTGTGTGTGTGTGTGTGTGTGAGTGTGTGTGTGTGTGAACAGCTCTCCTGGACAAGAGAATTAAGTAACAGCGTGTAAAGAACTGGGGCCATGGAGACATTGTGTCACTCTACTGTACAGACAGGCTCAGTGCATTACAGGTCATAACTCAGTCCTTTCTGGCATGGGAACGGGGACTTGCAGAGAGAGCACCCACACCGACACAAACATGCAGGCATCCACACATGCATAAAGCCTACTGACACAAGTCTATGAAGGTAGAGTCTCTCTTTTACATCTCCTTTGTTCTTTTCTTTCTTTCTCCCACATTATCTGTCTCTCTCTCCATCTCGTTTTAATAACATTAGCTAAAACACACACACACACACGTACACACGTACACACAATCGCCCTGACCACGTTGCCGTTTGAGCTGCAGCAACGCTTCTGTGGGCTTGCCTTATCAGTCTGCCAGCTCAGGGCTCATCTCTGGCCAATCAGTTCGGCAACACTTCTGTGGAAGAAGTGCCAAGTCTCTTTCTTGCCCTGCCTTATCTCTATATTGTTTGTACCACTCTCTCAAACACGCACGCACCATACACACATTGTGTCCCCCCTCACCTGATCCTGAGAAGCTGTCTAGAGAGGCGTCTGCTACCGAGGTGGCGATTTCGCTGCTGCTCATTGGCTCTGTTTTAACTGCAAACAAAGAGGCCACACCATCACCAAAGGCACCAAAGTAAGGTCGTGAGTCAATTCAACTACACAACACTACCACAGACTATCACACCTATTGGAGGTTGATTAGAAAAAAAGGTAAGTAACTCAGAGTAGAACCCAAAAAAATAACTAGGGGGGGAAATAAAAGGAGGAAACAGTCAAACAACTTTTACACTCCTTTCTACTACAGCCTTCATAATATCTTTGGCCAAATTGAACACATTTACAATTCAAATAGGGTTTGTAGAGGTAAGCCTCAACAAGGTGCTTTGCTGTTGTAAATAATGTATAAAGGTGTATAGTGAGTGCTACTCTTTAAACAATTTAGAGAACGTTTTTACTCTTATATTATAAAATCATAATACAACATGGAGAAAACTATTATGAATGCTGTTTTATAGCTACACCACCGGAGTACTATATGACCCCGTCCAAAGTTAAGCCATGCACCTCTTTCAATAATATTAAAAACATCAACTTTCATCAATCTATATCAAAGTACACCTAATTTATCAATTTCATTTATGCAGTTCAAATTTATTCGACTTCATACTTAAAAGTCACTTGTTGGCTTACCCCAGGATAAAATGTAGCATCGGGGAAAAATAGAACATAGTCAGAGTCATTGGTGAAAATAAGCCCTGCATGGAGACTGCATGGACGTGCAAACAGGATTGAAATGTCAGGACAACGTATGGTGTCTAAAATCTGTTAAAAGAGTGTAGCGAACGCTGTTTGACCTGGGCTCCTCTAAGCGACTGGAGCACTGGCTCAGCACAGACAATTTCACAGCTATCTGACAGCTCAGGAATCTTTGAAATCAATCTATTTCACTTCAGGCGGGAAAGTGGGGGACATGGGGTGGTGGGGGGGGGGGGGGGTAGAAGGGGAGGGGTTGGTGGTGGGGGGTGGGGGATTGGGGGTTGTTTGTTCTGGCAAAACAAATTCACAATGTGGGCAAGGGAGTCATGCTCTGTGGAATCCCCCATGGTTGAGGAAGCCATTGGCTGTCATGTTTTACATGTTTCTGCCATGCCCTTGTACAGAAACATATGTCGACAGTGAAGGATTTTTTTTGGAACAACACACCAACATTTCTAAAGGTACAGCTAGGAAAATAGTGTTGCAGTGCATGCATAAGCACACACACGCACACACTCAGGTAACAGAGCACACAATAATCACTGTATTCAGGAAACGGCACGGTATGTCCAACCGAACGCTAAGATGCACAGTTTGCGTGTCCACAGTATCAGTATCACCATTTAGGAACAATAGAAACGAGCCAGTCTCAAACCATGCTTCAAACAAAAGAGAACAACAATGAAACGCCAAGGAGTTTCCAAATGAAAGGCACAATAGTTGAAGCACCTTTTGAGTTTTACAGATCCAATATCTTTTTATCTCCTCATAAGGTTAGCATAATGTTAATACCAGTTCAATTTAGTTTTACAAGATGTAGAGATTAAAAAGAGCAAAAAAAAAAAAATCCCCCTTTTTTTTTTGCTCTCTTTCTACTCAAAAGAGAGCGCCAAGTATTGTCCTTTCATTGTGTCACTAGGAGTGCACAAACCTGCAGCGGACTGTGAGCTAGAACTTAACAACCAGTCTGCTGTGGTAAGCATTGTGATGTTATCACCTATGGGAAAGAGAGAATGACAGAGGACACATGACAATTGGTACCGTGCCTACGGGTTCTTTGTCCTGCGTAGGAGAAATACCTCGGAGCTCAAACCACAAACTAGCTTTCCTCAGACGATTACATTATATGGAAAGTTTTGAGTGTGGGTTTGTAATAGGGGCATGCCAACTTGCCTAAACAAGGGCTCAGCTTTTAGTACAGGCCCATCGCCTAAGTAAATAAGCAGATTCTGCAACAGCCACATGCAAAGTGTAACCCTTTTCCTATTCACTGCTTTTGAATAATTACATGGTTGAGTAAATAAACAGCAAAACATAAATATTGGCATTAGTATTTTTTGTGTATCTGCAAACCAGACACCTATAAAACACCATTAGAACCCACATAAAACTCTTCAAATAAATCAATTTAGTCCCTCAGGACTCTAACACCCCTGTCATACACCATTGTTTTACTTTAAAATGTTGATTACAAATCATATTGTCAGCAGTGGAGCACCTGAATACTTCATATTGTCCTTCAAGGCTTTTGACAACTTAACAGAGACATAAACGCAGCAAAAAAAAATTGTCCCTATCCGCCTAACATGGAGTGCTAGCAGTCAACCCTCGCAATCCTGCATACTTTATTTAGCATATGAGAGCGAGCCATTAGGCAGGAGAAGCCCTGTGCACATACCTTCAGTGCCATTGGGTGTCATGGAATTGTTATTGATATGGGAGTTGTCGAGGTTGGGACCATTAGGAGATTCACTGCTTCCACTTACTCGGCTGTGAGGACTGGCTAGATCCTGCATTTCCATAGACCTGACGAGAGACAAACGCAGATGCACACACACATATATACCCATACGCGCGCAAAAACACAAACACACACACACAAACACGTGCGCACAAACGAACAAACACGTATGTACACACATATACATACACACGCACACACACACACACACACACACACACACACACACACACACACACACACACACACACACACACATACACATAAATTAAGTTACTCATACCTGGCCAAATCCAGAAAAGAAATGGAGGAGATTTATAGATTTAGGTAATATTGATTATTGTGGTAAATATGCCATAAACAATAGCATTGGCCTAAATATATAAATAACAATGGTAAATATAAAGTTATATATAAGTGCAATATAGCAGTATAGAATAACTGTAGCATAACCATTCTTTTTATAAAAAAAATCCTAAATCCATTAATTATATTGGGTAAATTTAAATGAAGCTCTAATGCATTTAATACATTAACAATGTTTAATCAAATGTTTTCTAGATATAAATATCTAAAAAAATATACATAAAAAGAGTTATTCTTGATGACTAAATTTTGTAAATTAAAGACATGAATTAATTAATATATTATACATTAGATGTACATTTATAACAATCTAATTTACTGAGTTGCATCCTGTAATGACACAGTAGACTGTAAACACATGCTCCCGTAGTTTGAGGCTGTGGTTAATGTGCTTGTTAAAAGTGCAGCACTCTAACTGATTATAAGAACCCATGCTTCAGTGCTGGGAGATAAAAGTTCACCAAGCATTTGTTTGCTCTGGCAAGCTCCTTAATTGTTGCTGTGTTTATATTGAAGCGACCACACCATTGCATTTTTTTTACTCCCTGCTCATTTGCGTGCTCAGAGGATTTGATCAAGCATAGACAATTGAGGAAAGAGCCGGCAAGAGCGACTCCAAAGCACGCCCGCAAATTCAAACTCACATTTGTCTTTGTCAATGCAAACAATCCAATACTGAGCTAATGAAATTGCTGCAAAACATTTTGTACATTATACTGCCATCTCCAATTAGACAGGACCCTGAAAAATCAACACACATTTTTCTTTCCTTCTAGGAGACATTAACATTTTTTTGATGTATCTGGTGTCAATCTAATTTTGGAAAATACAAAGCAGTTAACCCTTTTCTTTAAATATCACATTTAAATTCTAAATGAATAATGACAAGATGTGCATTTATCTTTTCAACTAAATGGTTAGATAGTATAAATTTCAAACAACGAAAAAGCCTCCTGTTATTCTAATGGTGTGACGAGGAAAGACCTATACCGATATCAGTCTCTTTAACCTTTACACTGCGAGAGATGCATTGCATTTTTTTCCCCCAGAAGTCTACCGTATGAGGCCCTCTCCTTATATGCAAGAAAACCCCACAAAAATACATAATCATATTTTTATTACAGAGACTATAAAAAAGTTCCCTTTCAGCTTAACGTTTGTCAATTCAAACTGACAGAAAAAACACCAACTTTTTTCTGTCAGCACAACTTCTCTCTTTATTTTCCACCTGTTTGAAACAACGTTAGCCTGATCTCTACTCTCAATTTCAAACATGCCACTGGCTAAGCGGGCTGTCTAACTTACTGAGAGCCCCATCAGAGGACACAGTCCCTCAGTCCCCCAGGGACCTGCACCTCTCTGAGGCTGCTCGCTGGCCCACACTCAACTCTGCTCTTACCTGGACCCGTATGGCTCAAAAGTCCCCTCAACCACAGTGTCGCTTTTTTTTTTCCACCTGCCCGAGCAAAAACAATGTCCCTCCTTGTTATTTCAGCTCCGTGTCACAGTCCAGGCCCATCCATGACACAAAAGAGCTTGTCTGAGAAAACATTATTGTTATTCTGGAGCAGAATGGGAAGAGAGGGGTAGCCGGGAACAGAGACGCACATTGTCTCGGAGCTCGAGTCCTCTCTGCTGTTGTTTCCTCCTCCAGAACCTCCCTCCTCCCTGAACCGAGCGGAGCGGAGCAAAATGAGGGAAAGGTGATTCATCATTGGTCTACGACAGCTGCAAACTGGATTAGCCCTCCCCCAATCAACATGCAAAGCGGCTTAGCCAAGGTAAGCAGGAAGGGGAGGGGGCGGAGGAGAGTGGAGGGTGGGGGGGAGAGGTAAATGGGTGTGGGGGCCAGTGGAGGGTGAGAGCGCCTGCCTGCCTACCTAAGGTAGCCGGCTAGCAGCATGAAGATGGGACTTGTTGAGCAGTGGCAAGTCAAGTGTGACGCCCCTAGCATCTTCAGCAGATCTTTCATCTGCAATTGACACTATCTGAATTTTATCTGCAGTCCTCCTCCAGGGCTACTGACAGCTGCTAATGAGCGTCAGGGCGGCTTCTCGCCAGCTTCGCCTAGCCTGGGGCCACGGAGTAGCACACCTCAGATGGCACTCAAGACAACCTAATGCACAGGAAGAGGGCCAGGCTTATACACGTATTTATGCACACGTTTCTTTTTAGTTTTGTCTCGCGTAGGATCTACACTATGCTCCTATGATTAAACACACACACACACACACACACACACACACACACACACACACACACACACACACACACACACTGGTACTTCAGAGGCCCCCAGGTCAGTGTTGCATCACAGACAATAAAGGTGCCTAGATCAAGAACATGGAGTGCTTATGGAGACACATGTGTTTTCTATGACGCTGTGAATGCCTCTATTACTCTGCAGGCCGACAGTTACATTGTGCTGTCCACTCCTGCTCTGCTCGTCCCTCCCGACTTCAAGCAAAACCATATACATGCAAGGCTATAACCCTACATCAGACCTGACTTCAGCCCACCACGTGAACAGGGCCCAAAAGAGGTCAGAGGTATTCCACTGGTCAGGAGGGGGGAAAATGCATATAAGTATATATATATTTTAAATCCAGGCATGCATTTTTAATGGCTGACTGTTTACATGAACCAAGGTAACCGGAGATGTACGGTCTTCAGGTTTTTCTTCATTTTTTTTTTTCTTCTCTCAAATGCCTTTGCTCTTTGCTATACAGCAGAGACTTCATGAATACTGTTCCAGCCTGACACATTCGTTCTTTCTCAGCCATTTTAGCAAAATAACCCATTACATGTCATCTTCAGTGAAAGAAGCCATGAGCTATGCGTCTCCCTCCCTGCTCGGCCTGACTGCAATAAAAGTGGAGAAAGGATGCAAACCACCAAGAGGGCTATGGACAAAAGTCCATTGAGGTTCGAATATGAAGCAGCAAAAGAAACACACTTAGCACAGCAAGGAAACTGGAAGTGAGAGGAGAGATAGAGAGGTAGAGAGAGAAAAATGGGAGTCGACACAGAGAGAGAGAGAGAGAGAGAGAGAGAGAGAGAGAGAGAGAGAGAGAGAGAGAGAGAGAGAGAGAGAGAGAGAAGAGAGAGGTGTTTGGCATGTGATAGCTGGTGTTTCTCTGTTCTGAGTGGTGAGTGCAATGAAGCCGTGACCATGCTGGTCTGTGTCTCCACCATAGCCAGCTCCGGCTTGCCATGAAGGGAGACGGGCCAGGTGAGCGGAGTGGCGAGACGGGAGAGACGAGGGCCAGGAAGTTGAACAGCATACAACAAGCCGTTCTCCTGCACCGCTAAATATTTATTGTTTTAAAAGACTGCATTCAGCATCTTTGATGTGCTTTCCAGTTCTACCTGAACCGCTAAGTCTTTGAAGCTAGCAGAACAAAGCCAAGCTAGATGAGGCGTTGGAAGTGTCATCGAAAAGAGAGAAAAAAAGGAAAGGCTAAACACCCTTCACTCACGGCTGTTTGCAGTCTCTTTTGTTTGGCTTTGCTTGTTTCAAGACCTGTGCTTCCAAAAGCAAACACAACACCAGTCTTTTAGCATTGATCATCCTAGCATGTAGGTTGACTCAACTGCCACGTAAATTAAGCCAGCTGGCTCATTATCGCAGGTTATACCTGTATCTAGAAACACACGTATGTACAAACAGCTACAAGACAGACATTCCTATTTCGGGTAAGATTATTATTTGAGTTAAAGAGATGCATGGAATCACACTTAACAACACACAAAGGAAATTTGATACATGACTGGACATTTTGTAATATCTTGGAATGCGTATTATTTTCTTCCCCCTTTTTATTTGTAGAATACGTTAATACTAAAGAACAAAATAATATGTAATTCTTTGGATTTTACCAGCTACATAAACCATGTGTTGAGAGTTACACCTTTACAAAACAATGCTTTAATCAAAGTAACTTTAAAACAACTAATCCCCACTTAAGCTGGTCAGCTGAATCCGCATGGTGGCCCAGGAAAAATAAATCCACTCACGAAGAATGTAGATGCAGACAACAATTGGAGACAGATGTGAGTGGAATTAGACATAGTTTACAAAATGCTACACTTCACTTGTGTCTCTCTGCGTGGCTGAAGAAATGAACGCTGCCAACATTTGCAACACTGATGACTTTTTTAATTTGACACAATTGGGATTTGAAAGAAAAGCAATTGTCTATCCCATGTTTCAACCTAAGATTGATTTATGTGCAAAAGACATAGAAGGCTGATATTTTAATTTTCTATTTTTCTAGATAAGGATGCATATTATTTATTGTGATGCAACGGAATTTGTATGTATATTATTTATTGTGATGCAACTGAATTTTTTATTTCTACAATTACACTAATGAAAATCAA
Source organism: Aplochiton taeniatus (assembly GCA_017639675.1). Classification (NCBI taxonomy): domain Eukaryota; kingdom Metazoa; phylum Chordata; class Actinopteri; order Galaxiiformes; family Galaxiidae; genus Aplochiton; species Aplochiton taeniatus. The sequence continues at coordinate 11,404,307 of CM030174.1, read as the reverse complement.
GTGTACTAATGGTATTTAAATGCAAAGTATGAACACTAATTACTTCCTATTTACTTTCATAAGTTTTTTCATTGATACGTACATATATCAGGGTGCCATGGAGTGTTGTTACAGTCAGAATTACCAGTGAGACTTAAGACTAGGTACGATAATGAAAGGAAACACGAGTTCTAGTAGTTTTAGATTTTGTACTTATCTGTAATTAAAACTCAAACTCTGAACAGATGTGGGGTTTGTTGACTTGCAATTTGTCTCTCTCATTTTGTTAAATCTGACATGGTTCTCCAGCAATTCACTGAATAGCTACATTAAATCTGTTAATACTGTGCTCTTCAACCCTCTAAATTATTTCCAGAAGGCCAGTTCGCCTTTGAGGGCCCATCAAACAAGATTTAAGGTAGACATTTTATCCCACCCTCCCTATGACTGAGACCACCGTAGAAAGAGAAAGGGAAAAACACCTTGAGAGATGAAAAGACAATAATAGCCTAATACTCGAAGCAAAAAAAAATTATAATAATCTATGAATTTAATCTTTGATCAATGAAATTTCTTATTTAGATTTTTTTTTTTAAACCCTATGTATGCTATATTAAGGTTGAGAAGATGAGTAAATAGCTACATGTCACAAATTCCAATACCAAAAATCAAGAACAGTGTAGGTTATGTAAATTTCCCCTTAGATTTCCACCTGAGAAGCTTCCTTATTATCTTACTCACTGCAAACAAATTGCAATTTACAAACAAACATACATAAGTGGGGATTGCTGATAGAGAAGTAGGAATGGCAATCAATGGATTTACAAAAGCTCACTTCCTGCTCTCTCAGAGTCATTCTCTGATCCAAACAGCCGCCTGTTAACAAAATAGCAACCCTCAGTATTTAGTAAACAAACCTGGACCACTAATCGCACAGTATGGGCTACCTAAAAGGGGTCATTTAAACCCCTGCCCTCCTTCTCCACCTCACTTCCCCTCTCTCTCATGATCAACTGAGGCCGTCCGCATCAATTAGTTCTGTGTGTCTTTCACCATGCTCCGTCTCCACTCCGGGAGGGTAGGACAAGGGCTCAGTCGGTCACACACACCCATGCGGAAGGCATCAGGCCTTCGGCAAACAATGCCTCCGTCACCGCCAACTACTCCGGCTTCCACACACAGGCCTACTGCTGCATACACACACAGCTACACGGCACGGCAGAGATCTCTCCCAGCGTGCACCTTATTAAAGCAAATACAGAGAGTAAACAAGGCAAATCAGCCCACTCATTATCTGTTAATTGGATAAACAGTGCTATTGTGTGAGTGAATGGTTGCAGCAGGCTGCCACGCACAACCTCCTCTTTGTCCACAAAGAAAGAGGCCTTCTCTGCAGCCGTCCGGCTCATTAATTGCATCCCAGCCTCTCCGTTTTTATTTATTTATCAACTGCTAAATGCGTTTTTGAAGTTACAAAACCAAAAAGAAACAAATCTAAATGAATAAATAAATATATAAGGCCCACTTTTAGAAAGATCATATTGCCAGCCCACAGTAATTACCCTGACTCATAATGTCAGTCGTGATCACAGACTTTAAAGTAGTACCTTCTTCAATTAGAGAGACTGTTTTTTTTTACAGAAAGCCACTCATCTTCAACAAACTGTATTATTCTACCGAGGTGAGAGAGGAAAACAGCCTGAGCAGGTCTCTGTGCTTATTGAGGCGTTTGGCCTGTGGTCTGATAGACACCGGTACAGAAAGTGGGTTCTCCTGGGGCTCCTAGAAGCATTCCTTGCTTCAGCAGATGGCATTAGATGTCAACTACTTTAACTGTGTTGGTCGTGGTTTTTTTGGCCAGTCCAAAAAAGACTCCAACACTCATTGGTATGTTTTAATTTTTCAGATAGAAGAAGTAAACTTCTTTGCACACGAGTGTCCAATCTAACTTAAACAATTGTGGCGGGGTTTTAGGTGTTTCTTTCTGCCTTGTATTTATTTTTGTATTAATTGCAACTGCTATAAATTTCAACTGGAAGATAGTTGCAACTGCTATTTTATTTAAAAATATATATATATATATATGTTAAGTTATTTTTTAAATGTTTAAAGTAAGCGTGATTCCCATTGCAGAGTATGACCTATTTTTTGGGTATAAAATTTACATCATACGTACTGTTGATGAAAGTAACAACTAATTTAAATTGCTTTGTAAAATATGTATAATGTTAATTAAACAACTACATCTTTTGTATTATTGTATATTTGCCTTCAATTATAACATGACAAAGTAGCTTACTAGGATTTATTGGAGCAGGCATAAATATTTTGTAATTATGTCACCACTAAATTAGTCATTTTAAAAGGATTAAAACTCATATTTGAATATTTTGGTACACAAAATATCATCACAAAAATGATGCGTGATATTAGAATATGACATAATTACTCCTAAAGACAATTATGTCAACTGGCAAATGGGATTATTTATGTTAACTTTTTGTTCTTAAAAAGCCAGTAATTATAGCTGCCTGCTTCCCAAAGGAAATTCAACAAATAAATACCTTTTGAATAGAAAATAAATTCATAAAGCTTAATACGATCCACGTCTTCAATATCAATATTAATACAGTCACTCCACCGACAAACATCTTAGACATTAAAAACGTAAAAATCATAATTACTGGGCATGAAGCACAGTTAGTAAAACAGCAGAACCCACTGCCTCAAAAAATTCGAAGTCATACTCACTACAATTATAGTTGAATCCTCGTACGTTTGCACTTATCCCTTCTTATATTTCGCTGTTTTTGTCTTGTACAGGGCGTTTGTCCGGTCCAGAAACTAAGAAAACTTTCTGAAATAGCTCAACTTTGGCTTTGATGGAATAAGTAACTCACAAATTACCGCTACAAGAAAACCTTTTTCTTTTTCATTTTAAGTGTTAGAACCCATGGAGCCCCGCGTTGTATCTCAGGAGACCAAGACCGAGTGAGAACGAGAGTTGTCCGATTACTGCTTCAGGCAGTGACTAGAGTCTGTCTGAGGAAGAAGAAAAAAAGAGAGAGGGAGAGAAGGAGGGAGGAAAGCAGAGAGGGAGGGAGGGGGTGAGGGAGGGAGGCTGCTGTTTGAAAAAGCAGAAAGTTGCTCTATGCACTCTCACAGGAAGACTTTCGGACTGGAGGAGGCACGGGGGAGTTCTGCCTCACACCAGCTCTCCATATGTCATTCACTCCCAGCTTTAAGCAATAGAGCCCCTTCCAGATTGTATCAATGGTCCTAAGACAATGAAATGGCCGATCCTTCCAGCAGCTTATCGCCTGTCCTCTGGATCTCCAGGCTCAGCTCACACAACCCCCAGGGCAAAGTTTTTTTTTTTTTTCTCTCTTTCTTTTCAATCTTCTCCTCTCTTCCATTGTTTTACTTCCGTCCACAAACCACGTTTCTGTGCTTTTGTATGGCCTAGGCCGTGCTGGTCAGTCTGACACAGGCAGACCTTAGCAGGTAGCTGCAGTCTCAGCTTCTAGGCTAGGTATTAGGAAGCTGGGGCCGTACTGGAGGGAGGGTTTCTGGGCTGCGTCTGTCCATTCAGCAGTCTGGTGGAAGTCCTCCATCAACACATACCCACCATGTCTGTGTGCTAGGTAATGACTGTCTGCTGTCCACTGCAGGTTATAATTTTGACTGTTCAATATTGTCTACAAGGCTTTAATACTGACCATACATTACATGCATACCATCCTATGCATATCAATACAGGAGGTATGTTTTGATCTGTATATTGTGTTGCTAACAGCGAAGGCATATCCATATTTGTTGATTTGATTGGTTAGAAGATGAATGATCCCTCTCCCTCACAAGGTGTTAATCATATGAAATAATCAGAGGGGAAAACGCTGGAACTGGACAATACAAAAATAATAAAGAAAGAAAAAGGAAATCTTGCATTAAGTACAATAAAGAGGTGGTGAAAGACACAGAGCATGCACACTTTTCATGAACTGAAAAGACCATTAGTGTGTTACAGCAGCAGTGGGTGGCTGTAATATTCACAACAAACTGGAGATGATTCTCCTCTTTACTGCCAAGCAGCACGTCATTTTGATAAAACAGTAATATGGAAGTGTGAGGCAGAAGACTTTTGTCATGGAGTTCTGCATCTTCAGCCAAATTTTTCGTTGATCTTTAAGTTAGTCGTTAGGCTTACTTATACTAGGGGAGTAATTCCCATATGAGCAGGCCAAAAACAGCAAAGCTCTGTTGCACAAGTCAGAAACACACTGGCGCTGCATTACGTCTGCCGTCTCAATACACTGTGGTATCAATGTCGTGCATGTCCAGCGATTGGAAGCACAACTTCCCTTAAAAAAACGTAACAAAAAAACACGCGTGCAGGTGAATCCATAAGACCAAGTTCCAAAATCTGAAAATTATAGATGTTTGAAGAGGTTCTTGATAACTCACATGACTAATAAATGCTTGGGGATTCTCAAGTAACTATTTATAATAGCTGAGGGGTACACAGGCCAACCGAGTTATTGCATTTACTCTCTCTTTCAATGAGCAGCTGTATGAAATTAGCTAGCATTGCAATTTTGGAAGTGAGTTATTTTCAAATTGCACAGTATAATTACCCCGAGTTGTTTATATCTCGAAGCCTAAACTCATATTTTCCTCGTGCTCATCTACACCATGCCCTGTTTGTGCACAGTGTGTTTCGAATCGAGTCTTAAATCTATATTCAGAATTAGAAAAGATGTTTGAGGATACTTTGTATTTTTAATATAATAAAATAAAATCTATAATAACAAAGGACGATTCGAATGCCTACTACATTTTGTTAAAGCCAGTAAATGGAAGCTTACACGGAAAGTATGCTAAACAGTAAAGATGATAAAGACGGTCTAAATAACATGTTATAAAAATGTCCAATTCACAACAACCATAACAGCTCAAAGGAACAAAATCAGAACATGTAAGGAGACACCAAAGAAGATTCTAGAACAAAAAAAACTGAAACTATTTAGCTAGTGCAACCAAAAAAATAAAACAAAAAATAGATTGTTAAATCTGCCAAAGGGAAGCTCAACAAAAGATTCACTGATACCGTTTGACTGTCATCAGCGCTGAAATGCTACTTGGCAAAAATTATATCAAGAAAGAAATATGAGAAGTGATTAGATGTGAAGCCGTTCTTTATTAAAGATTATCTTGATGGGACTATGGTCTTCATGTGGGGCTGCAGGGATGCCTATCTGCAATTTAGAGTGAAGAGAGATATGCAGTGTCATCCCTTGCCAACAGGTAAACTACTCAACTTCTCCAACACATTAACATAAATTCCAAATAAGCAATACAAGCCATCTGCAATGCTCTTTATGGACCATTTTAGTCTATATGTTTTAATCTTTGGAGAATCAACTTTTTTTTCCTTATTTTTTATACAGTATCAGTATCTAACGTGGGGTAATGCAAGTTTGCTTAGGTTGACAAAGAAAGAACAAACAGTTTGAAAGTAACAGGCCCAGTGTGACAGATGATCAAGTGACATTGATGAAATTACATACTATTACTCAAGTGAAACACTTCTAATATTTTCATATGCATATTAAGGAAAACTGTTTGGGTAAAGCTCCTATACTGTTTACACAATGTCACACTTTGGGCAGATCACGTTCCTGTTTCTGTCATGAGTCTCAGTAGTGTGTTACACCCAAAACCTTCCCCCTAGAGAAGAAATTTGAACTTGGATAACTTTGGTGGGAAAAAAATATCTTTTATATATTTATACAGGCTTTAACAGGTTAAGTGTTTATCTAGGAAAAAAAATTCAGAACAGCAAAGCTGTCTCCCCTGTTTCAACTCAAATAGGATGGAAATTTGTCCTGTAGCTTCTAACTCATCAAATGGAATTAGATCTTTGTGTCCCCCTAATAAAAAACCAAGCTGGATTTCACACACTTTCAAAAAAAAAAAAAAAAAGAATGTTAAGCATCAACCATCAATGTAAAACCAGTCTTTCATTGATCTCTAAAAGCAATCTTTGATGATTACAAGTTGCTCCCACAAAAAAGAATCTACAGCACAGACAGATAATTGAAGTCCTCCAAGGTAAATTAGTAGCAAGTCAAGTACTTTCAAGTGGTGAATGAAAGATCTTTGTGATGCCAGGATTTCTCGTAAACAAACACCAGGTTTGTGTCACTGGCAGAGGAACGGTGATACACAGGAGAAGCACATTCCTCCACAATAAGTAAATGTATTATATATATATTGCAAGAGTTATTCTCTTCAGAAAGAATGGGATAAGGTCATTGGTTAGGCTCAATAGCAATAACGTACTTTAATTAACTTTCGTAACATGATTGTAGTGGCCATGTTGGTTTACAGAAAAACACAAGGAACATGTTTTGAGTTAAAAGAAACCCTACTTTTGCCAACGACTTGAAAAATCCATCTTCCATTTACTGTAGTTAAAGCTACAGAACAAAATGATCTGTAACAAAAAGTGCAACCATTATCTGGAATCACAGGAAGGATTAGGTTATAGTAGTTGTAACAACTGTTACATTCACTACAGAAATAGTTTTCAACATATTTTACTGTGTACAGATTTGTCAATGTACGCACCATAACAAAAAAACAACTCCATTTTATGAGCGGAGACACACCTGGGGAAGGTCTATGAGGACCCCCAAATCCTCAGACAGACAGTTTACTGCTCTCCCTTGGCCTAAGAAAAGGCAAACAAGCATGCTTTGGAGACCTATTACTCAGAATGAGACATCATAATGGCTTTGAGGATCCCAGAGTGAAAAATACCGCCCGAGTGTATTTTGTTTAAAGATGTCCAAGGTTAATGTGTGAAATATGGAAGGTCAAATTTGCCTATTACAGCCTAATTATATTAGTACTGTCCATGTTTACATTTTGGTGTACTGTTTTATTTTTATTTTTGGGTCATTCAAGTTTTCTTGAATCATTTTTTTGATAGGGATCACCACATACTATGGTAACATTTTAGTAAAGTATAGCAAATAATCGGGGTATTATATTTTTTAACATTAATGATACAGCATACAGTATATATTGAAACTTTAGTATAATGCAGACTATTTTCATTTGCCTTGTTCAGCAAGGCCTGTGTAGGCAAAGACAGTGTTTCTCTGTGGCCTTTCTCATGTATATAGGAACCCCTTTAGGGCCTCAGTGCTGTGTAATGTATAGGTAGGACGAGAAAGACTGCCAAGTTAGTAGTAGTATGTTGGATGGCCTTGTGCCTCCCCTGATTTTCAATGAAACAACAAAGCTCTCTTTATTCCACTAGTGGCTGACTCCTCTCATAGGCCTATCAACAGGCCAGATTTGGCTCCAGATCAGACATGGATGCTGGTTTCTCTCCAGTGTTTTACCTTGACACCTACAATGGGTTTGCAGTCGGAGGGAAAAGTTAGAAGGTGTATTGTGTAAGCCTGGACTTTGAAAGAACATTGTGCATTTTAAATTGTCTATCTAATATGAGCAAAAGGGCTGAAACACTGAACACGATAATTCATTTGTCAATAAGTTTTTCTTTGCTTTAACTGGTAACCAAAATAAGGCACAATCGGAATCCTAGATTGAGGCCTCCACTGACACCGGTAAATCTTTATCAGCTGCACCCTAAATACCAATATGTATGGTAATAAATTTTCTGCGCCCCTCTAATGGCCTTCTAATATGAGCAAGTAGCTTGGACTGGAGTTCCCGTAGGAACATTTGTCATGGCTCCCCCAACTGCCTGGGTTGGCCCCAGACTCTAGCGGCCTGGGCGTCCAGAAATGCGGCACTCCCCGTCTCCCTCCACAGCTGCCTCAGCAGTTGGGGGCCGGGCGATCAGAGAGCCAGCGCGCGGATCATCAGGCCCCCGGCAGGAGCACTGTCCCATGGGGAGGGAAACCGACCAGTGCTGGGGGCTTATGTTCACCGCACCACCAACTCCCAACGGAGTGAGTTGCAAACTGCAGAGGTTACAGACACAACCAGCACACCCACCCCCTATCTCCACCAGCCTGAGCCCCTCTGACGCCCCACCACTCCCAAAGCAACTCGCCCCCCCCCCCCCCCCCCCCCCCCCCCCAACCACCCCCCCACCCCCCTTCTGTCCAGCCCCTGTGACATTTGTGAAGCCAGGAGCCCACATAACAAAAACACATTAGGCAAATGTCTGGGGTCAGACGTCTGTTTGAATTGGCCAGATGAGAGCCACTTAGAAGGGGGTAGTGGCGTTCGACTCAATGACTGAATACAGTTGCACAGACTGCAGAGCAGTGAGTCAATGGTAAGTCTTACTGAGAGAAAAAGAGAATGTAGCTGTAATGAAGATAGGGTGGTGCCAATATTTAATACAAATGACAAAAAACATACATGTAAACTGGAAAATAAAGTAAGCTGAAGGGGTGAAACTATGCCGGCAAGATTAATTAAATAAAGTATGATATCAGAAAAGAAACTTTATACCTAGCCCACCACCACCACACGTCCTGAGAAAGACAAGTGCAAACAGCAGGCCTGTTTACTATATTGAATGTGTTGCCATCGGACACCAGTTTTGAGTTCATTTTTAACTCCTGGATAGACACTTAACAGCTGGGCTTCTCTGTCTGCCTGACTCTGTGTACATGTACATTTAAAAAAGAGACACTTGGATTATCTTGGCATGGAATGCCATTCGTTTTATAGGACAGGGTGAAGATGCTGAGTTGCATGTTTTTTCACAGCCTTGAGGACAGTGTGAACTATTAGCGGCTCGCCAAACCAGTAGGTGCCTCCAATCATCTTCGTGTAGCATACAGTGCAGTGACTTAAGGCATAGCAAGAAGTTCCAAAATAACCTGGGGGTTAATCGCTGTTTGAGAATATGTGTGAAGAGTGCTGATGTGTATGCTAATAGCATTCCCTAAAGTATCTTCAGTAGCCTTTGCTACATGTGTCCGGAACTTGTCAGTACTGTATGGCCAATACGTTATGTCAGGGAGACCAGATTTGATTTCTTTTCTATACGAGTCAATCTCAATAAACCCCTCAGATGAAGTGGTGTGAGCTAAATTAGGATCCTACATATTTTTATAAATGATAAAAGTTACGTAAAAAGCATATGCAAGCGCATATATCACAACTTTATAATGAAATAACTATTCTTATTCACTAAAAGTAAAAAATAATCTTATGCACTCATCATAAGTGATAACATTAGTCAAGTATTTAATTTAGAAAGTTCTTAATGTACTAATCTAGTTATTTAGGATTAGCATTGTCTTGCCAGACATCAATAGCACTGGAGAGACCCCAGCGATATGCCAACTTTCCATGTTTGTTTCCTCTTAATGTGTTCTGCACAGCGGTGGCCTCTCTCAAAAGGTGACTTCCTCTATGAGGAAATGGAATTCGCAATGCAGCCTCTGAGGCATACTCTCCCTTTGTACTTGTGTGAAAATATTCTTTCTCATCTAGATAGAACTGCCTCAAAGTGATTTCTATCCAAGGAAAAGGGGAAAAACTAAGATCGTCTGTCTCATTCTATACGGTACTCTGTTGTAAATAATAATAATAAAAAGCTCAACATTTTATCTTCCTATTTGGTTGTTTTAGTTTGTGCTACAAATGAAAATTATCTTTTTGTACACTATTTTAATTGTCCATTCATTTATAAACTATAAACACATAATGAGAGAATATATAAATGTAAGGAAAGCACAGATAATAAGCCATGTCGGTGTATGAAAAAATTAAACGGCTATGAGAAAGCTATACAATTGTTTAGAAATGAAATAGATTCTTTAAGGGAAAATGTAAGTAAAAAATGAATTATTCAAAAGCAAGCAAAGTTCTTCATTTTAAATGTTGGTAAAAATGGCTTTTGCCTTTTATCTACTCTTTCAAATATCTTTGCATGCAATCAGGAAATTCTTACTGTTGTACATATGTGCTGAAATGTGGAGCTTACTGTATTTCAAATCTGGAAACCGTTATGTTTTAGCAAACAATGCTTTTATAACTCATTAATAACTCTTTGATAAGCATTCATAGCTGGAAGAAAGACAACTATAATATTGTTTTCCCAAATAAAGTATTGTATAAGATATAGTGAATATGTGCAAACAGACACGGTCTTGCAAAATGCCTTCGGGGAGATCTCTGCTTGAACTCTGTACATGACACCTGTGATCATTGTTGCAGCTTTCCAACCCTGTGAAGCATAGATAAATTATCGCTAGTACTCGAATGGCACTCTGATTAACCTTCTGATGAAGACACACGCAGTGCTGAGAGACGTGGTGAACTGTCAGGGACCTCGGGTGACGAACGTGGGATTCAATGTTACCGGCAGAGTTGAACTTCACTGCTGCACACACAAGCTCCACCACCACAAAGACATTCCGGTCATCTGGGGCAATGCCTCTTGCTCCAAAATAAACATTACGTTTTGTTTCGAGTATCCTCTTCTGAGTAGGGGGGTGGTTGGGGTTGGGGTTGTGGGGGGAGGATGTAGACAGACAGTGGGGAAATGGGAAGAAAGTGTCAAGCCAAATACTTCCTCTTGACTCTGTGAGTCAACGGTGGATTCACCAGGTGTTCCGAATTCTCAAAACAACATCCCATTTTCAACTGGTCCTTCCTCTTTGATGGTTAATATATCAGAATCCCGCCTATTTATGGAAATGTAGGCTTTGAACAGTAAGAAAGACCACAAAAATAAAATACTGTTTGTTGAATTGTATTTAATGACGTCTGTGCCTGGTAGTATGAGCTAGATAGGCCTATAAATAGATCAACAGCCTGCCATGGTAACAAACAACCGCCCAGAAGAGGATCAGTTACAGAGGAGCAACTTTTTATAGGTCACAAAACTTCCAGTTGCCTAGGAAACAATGAGGAGGGATCGCAGTGTTTTGGACGCAGAACAGGTAGGGCCAGTCAGGCCAATTAGAAAGCCCATTTGGTTGAATGGAAGTTATCAGAGGGATGGTTGGGGTAATTGAGGGGTTTGTTCATTCACTGGCCAGGGATTGTTCTGTCCGCCACTAAGGCTGCACCTGGACTGGCACAGCGTTCACAGCTCACAATAGGAAGAATCGACCATTTGTTTTCAATAAGCTTTGGGAAGAGCGCCTTACAGCTGTCGGTCAAAAAACAGCCCCGATGGATAAACATGATCTTGGTGTCGAAGTAAACATCAATTTGAATCCAAAATCCAATATAACCAGTACAATTGAAGTCGAATGTTACCAATTTTGTATAATTTAATATTTTGTAATTAAATGGTGTACATTTACCTTGTCCAAAACCAGCTTTTCTTTTCCAAACTTTCTTCATGTAAAAGTCATTATCCTCTCACTAACTTTACATAGCCACTCTTTCAGCCTAGCCCATCCATTGCATGATGACAATGCAATTTACAAAATTACAAGCTAGCTGAAACCCTGCCCCAAAGAAGCCTCAGACTCAGCTTGAATTATTAATCAGCTATTGATGAGGGCCTAATAAATGCACTCGGCTAACCACCCCAATGTCATTCTGGTGTCCTGCCGCAGGCAACCACATACCTCTAAGTCGTAGCCTAAATCTTCATTTGTCAGGTTAGGGCATGATGATGAGTTATACAAACACTTTTATTACTTAAGTAGATACCTTAAATGATCTGGGCAGCCCTTAACGTTTGTGCAGTATATTATACAGGGGAACTTGGCAAAACAACACTCTCAAGACAGCTAATTAGTGTTTCACACTGTGTGGCAGTGAATAACTTCCCCCTATTCTGCTGGCCAGCCACCAAAGTTTGTTAATGTGCTTACACAAGAGGAATCTTCATGTCAATATGATAGAGGCATTGGCGAATCAGGAGCAAGTAAGTGACATAATCATGATTTCCTATTTTCAGATATTAATATAAAAGCAATTCAAACATTTAACAACTACAACAAAGTTATATGAAGAGCCAATATATATTCTTATGCAAATATATTTATGGTAAATATCTTGTAGCTGGAAGGACACACACATTTTAACAGCCTGCGCGTGTTTGTGTGTGTGTGTGTGTGTGTGTGTGTGTGTGTGTGTGTGTGTGTGTGTGTGTGTGTGTGTGTGTGTGTGTGTGTGTTTGTAAGTAGTAAGCATTGCAGCAGTTCACATAATTTTCCATCCTTAGGGCATATGTTCTAAATCCCTAATAACATGCAGATTATCAAATGTCAATCAAGCCATTCAGTAGCACTTTAGACTGACCTCAGGGCTAGGCCTTTCATAACCATCATTACTGGCAGCTGCACAGCACTTAATAAATTGCACCTTTTACAAAAGGAAAAGGTGATGAATTGAAAAATGTTTAGCCTTTCCATGCATTATTGATGTGGCCTAGCCTCTTGCTCAAATCGGCTACTAATGAATAATTAAAATTAATCTCATTACGGGAGTTTTCATTATGGGATAATTTAATTAAATGAGAGCCCAAAGACCTCTAAGGGCTGGGAGCCACTGGGGCCCTGTGGCCTCCTCTAATGGGTCGAGGACAGGAGAGTGCAGTGGTAATGCACAGGCCCATACATTATTTAATAGCTCCCTCTAAGTAAGGACAGATCAATGATAACTTGTCATCTCATCAATGTGTTGAAAGCATTCCAAAGCCAACAGCAGAATAGATCCAAAAATCGTAATAGAGAAGACAAAAAAAATGTCACTGGCTGCAGGATTGTACAGTGCCTTTTTTTTCACCATCTCTTTTGAAATATAATGCTGCATTTAGATGTCTTTGTGATTTGATAAAACAAAAGTAGTGTTTTATATGACAAAATAGTTTGGTGCCTAATAGTTACATTGCTAGTGTGAACATTTTTAAGGCACGAAGAGGCTCGGTATTTGACACCAAACGATGAGTGACATTACAGACAAACTGGGAGCAATTCAAGACTTTTCCTAATAAATGTTGGTGGCTTAGTGTGAATTGTCTCCAAGACCACTTAGTACTCAATTATGTCACCAAACAACGACAAAAATATTACTAAATGGTATGGGGCCTCAAACTACTTCTTAGTCTGTTAAACACCCTTAAACAAATAGCTGTAAGAACATTAGAAACTAACTAGCAAACAAAAAATATACTCAGGCCATGCACTTTAAATAAGTGAGACGGTTTTAAACAAGCTGTAGTGGATAGCCTATGTAGTTTCATAGCTGCACATCTATCTAGAAAGCCTATTTAAGTTTAGCACTGCCCTACTTCCTAGTTGTTGGGCAGATTGCATGCACAGATGTAATCAGTTGAGAAGTTCTGTCATCATGTTGTTGCAATAACATTCCAATTCAGATGACAGATGCAATGGACAAAATGGTATCGTGAACCTCCACGTAACACTTCGAAAATCAATATGATGTATCATCATAACCAATTTTTTTTACAGAAGTAATTTGTAACCTTACGTAGTGGTTTTTAATATAATCTATATCTATAATGATGTAAGTAAGTGATGTAAGATAATGGGTACTAATATTTGCAATTGGTATATTAAAATATGCTGGCTGTAGAAATGTAGAAGGAATGTAGTCATTATTTAGCGTTTCTAAGGATAGGCCTGCATACTAAAGAGGAAATCTTTAACATAAACATTACAATTTTGTGAAAACAACTGAGTAATTTGTTTAGCCCCATAATAAGCTTGGGATGGCACACAATGAAAGAAAGCATTCAGGCTTTAAAATGAATAAAAATTGATTGCGTCCCAATAAAAAACGAATTGGGAGAGTGTTAACTGAATTCCCCATAAACGTCTGTAGCAGTCCCTGGTCGCTTTATTGTGTGCTAATGCAATAGAGAACACTTAGCAATAAATGTCTCTCTCTGATGAGCTCACAGAGGCTTTCCAAGATGGCCTGATGCAATTGTAAAAATTAGATTTCAGCTAGCTGCTAATGACTCCTAAAACAAAGGAAAATCTCTAAATGGAATTAGCCTGCCCTCTTCTTCTCTAAATACATCATATGTAAATTACTGTCATTTGGAAAAATATGCCTGCCTGGAAGGTAGAGGCTTCATTAAATATCTCAATAGATTTGGGACTTAAATATGAACTCCTCTAGGACATTTAAAAAGTTTCATCATAGAGAGGGTGAAGGTGCTGCACCGCAATGAGAAAGCTATCCATTCTTAGTCATTCATATCCGTTGGGTTATTCTTGTTTGAAGTTAATAAGGTACTTATTTAAAATGGGCATTAATACATAACCCTTAATGTCATTAAACAAGTAAAATGGTCTTGTAATGAAAATTTCAATTATCAGCAAAAATAAATTACAAAGAAAGGCACCTTTCTCTAGTAGTGACTCACAGACCACACACTTTTCCATCCTTATAACCAATTCAAGCTGTTTTCTAGGACAAAACCAAACACACAATGTCAAACTAGGGGAAAAAACTGCAAACAAGTATGTTTACACAGTCGCTTCTGCCAATTGTTTGGAGGGAAAGTCTTCTCTTAACAACTCAATGGCCATTCAAACTGCTCTCTACTGTTTGTGTAGGACAAATCAAACAGATGTGTACGACAACTTCACAGCAATTACACAGCAATTAAACAGGATAAGTCATGTTTGCAGTGCTACTCCACTGTTTCCTAACACAAACAGTCAGGATGCTAGTTGCCTAGCTGCAGGACACAGCTCTTGTTTGTTCCTGCCAGACAGGTAATTCACTTATCTGTGTATTGTTCTCAGTTTATCCCCGTTTAACCACTTGGCTTTGCTGTAAGATTTGCCTGGGTTTGGGGAAAACCTCCACAAACATGAGGTGACCTCGAGAGACCACAGAAAGAATCAGCATATCCAGGGGGTGGTCAAAGATTTATATGGTGTACAAACAAAAACTATGATACTGGTAATCAAATGATTGTTTACCAAAATCAAAAGCTGAATGTTCCGCATTGCAGAACATCTTAATTTCACAGAGAGTGAAAATGGAGTGGTTGTGGCTTGGCTGTGTTTCGACGTTATCTAATTGGGACTAAAGCTGCACATCCGTTGGTTCTATATGCAATGAATACTACAGATCAGAAGTTTGAAGTCTGGCACAGGTTGGTGACTCCGGAAGGGTCCACCATCAGCACCTGATATGGAGCCATTGGCACACTGGGCAGACTGGCAGCTGACAGGTATTTTCAGTCTTTCCAGCCAACCCAACAGTAAAAGAGGCACAAGTGAAGTCTAACCTGCATGCTTACTGGTCAAGAATCGAAACATTAACGTTTTATTTTGTAATTACTGTTGGGAACTGCATTCATATTTTTGCAATTCACCGGTGAAGAGATGGACACAATGTTTAAAATAAAAATACATGCAATTACACAACCAAATCAGAAAATAATACACAATAGATTGTTCCCTGCATGTATAAACACGGTTGTATGAAAGGTAACTGTATACTGCAAATAACACTTGTCCTTTAAAAAAATAATTTGTGTGTGTGTAATTATGGAAACTCATAACATATGTGCAAACATTTAGGCACAGTATTTTTCAGAATAACAATAAATCAATTGGCCTTAATGTTCTTGAAGAAGCCAAGTAACAGATTACCGTAATTGAAAGTCCATACTGTGACAAAAATAACTGTTCTTGCACAGGGGCTAGACCCACTGGTGCCTTTTGCTGTCTGTTGGCAAGAACTAAATATATTTTCTGCATTCTGAATGGCATTCCAGTCTAAAGCATACGTGCCAGTAGTTAACAGTGTATGAGAATAAATAGCTTTCCCAGCCAAGCCTTGAGACATGTCAGAGATTGGTGTGTGTGAATATATGCGAATGTGTGCGTGTTTAGTGTGTATGTATGTATTTTGTATGCATGAAATCACGAATATTGTACCAGTATACCGTAAAGTTGTATAACTACACAATCAATAACTTGATGTTGTCCTGTCTGCATTAGCTACAACTCAGATCCACAGGCCTTTATAGATATTGACAGAGTAATTACCTCTCTGGCAAGGCAATCACCCATTACTTCTGAGGATCTTGAACGTGGAGCCAAAATTATGTCACTCTGGCCACCTGTTCTTCTGAAAAACGTCACTAGCCTTAAGTAGTTACGGCAAGCGGCCAGAAATTGAGCTTCTGAACCGTACCACTCACTTTCTCATTTGTGCAGAAGCAGGATGAGGGAGTGTGTAGCAACAGGCACTCTAATTTAGTGGTGGTAGTCTAAGGGTTTACATAAGTGATGTTCTGCCCTGTGCCTGTCAATCAATATAGTGTTCAGCACACAGCAGGCAGAGGCTGATGCTCTCACATGTCACTTAAAAGCAGACGAGAGCCTAAAAGTTAGTAACAGAATTAAACATTTTGTTCCTGTGGTCTTACCGGTAGAAGTTAATCCGCAAATTTACAATTTTGGTGTGTCAAATCAAAGAGTAACTGTTTGTCACCCATCTATAATATCTTTACTAACAGCTTTTCTGATTTCTTAATTGAAAAGTAAGAGAAAAAAACTGGAAAAATAGACCCACCGATGTTCTTTAGGTAATTTGTCAAAATAGAAACTGCGTCATTTACAAGTATCACACATGAATAATTCCCTAAGTATTGCTGTTGACAGCCAGCCCCAGAAATAATAGCTGGGCTCAACAGATCTAATCCGCTGTCTGTCAGGGGGAAAAACAAAATGCTCCTCTACTTACAGCGTTTGTCTTCAGAAGCAAGTTGCACTGCAGGTGCACTGTAAATATACATTTCCTTTGGATTGAGGTTGAAAATAGCCTCGCATGCACTTGTGGACCACACACTGCTTTTAGTCTCTCCAGCCAAATGTGTGGTTTGCTTACATCATTGGGCTTTATGCGAGCCAGCTTCTCTCCCTCTGCCGTCAGGGCATTTGTCAGGATTGAATGATACGCACAAAAATAGATGCATAGAATTTGAGTTTCCTTTACAGCACTGCCATGCTAAATCTCACCAACACTGAGGGTGCGCCGTGTATTGCAATAACATAGGAGAATACCATTTTGGCTCAAAGTAAATAATATTGATTAAAATAAAATATAGGTAGCGTGATGTTTTTCTTCCATGTGGGATTTTTCTGTTTCTGAGCCTGGTCCAACCACAAGCCTTGTTTACCTGCCGGTTACAAGCTGAGCCCTCCGTCTGCGGCATCACAGGCGGAAATAACTTGTCTTATATTGGACACCTTCCTGTTCTAGGGAGCAGATCTACGGCGGAAAGTAGCCCAGCAGTTTCCCCGTCACAGGGAGGCCTTGATGAAATCACCTCCCACACTGGATGAGGTGCTGACAGTGGGGATCAGGGCACTCACAGAGTTATTCCAGGGGTCCAGCCCCACTGCCTGAGCCATACAAGAGGCAGATAAGCCCCGGACACATGAGGGACACTATCTACACTGTGATCCACTATAGTACCTGCAGTAATGTTTCAATCTGGCTAATGCAGGAGGAGGAGAACAATGCCGGCAGAAGGGGGCGGTGTTTCCTCAACTGAGCAGGACCATCGGATGTAATCGTTCTGAAACTAATTTGATAGGCTGTATTAAGGAAGATGTAATATGCAGTGCCAGATATTGGAGGGCTGACAGGAAAGTGCCATTGGAAAAGGGCATCGACTATTTAGGCAAATAGAGCGGTATGTAGTGTCAAACAGACAGGCTTTGTGGTCCTATCATTTCACGCCTCCGACAAAATG
The DNA here is from genome assembly GCA_017639675.1 of Aplochiton taeniatus. NCBI lineage: Eukaryota > Metazoa > Chordata > Actinopteri > Galaxiiformes > Galaxiidae > Aplochiton > Aplochiton taeniatus. The sequence continues at coordinate 11,386,612 of CM030174.1, read as the reverse complement.
CCTCAATCATGTGCTATTGAAGGCAGGTTTGCGTTGATTTGTTAGAATTGCTTGATATGTGTGAGACTGGTAGTGCGATACCAATGTCCATGCTGGCCCCAAAGTCCATACTGCGTGAAAGAAATAGAGTAATCTACACAGCGGCACACACTTGTTTTAAAACCTGTTGAAATTACGATACAGTCCATACATAACTAGCCAATTTCATGAAAGGCTAGCAACCAGCAAGCAACACACCATCCTTTTTCTACAGTATGTGAGAAGGTGTCTATCAAAGGGCTATTTTTCCTCAGCAATGCCTTTTTGACTCTGATGACATAATGCTGGAGTGAGTTAAGACTGGAGGGACTTTCTTCACTCTCACTTTTATACAGCTATTTAAGAACAGCAGCCTTTCACACCGAGTTCAGCAGGAAGAGGTCATAAAATGAAATGGGCGAGACCTACAGTATTTCATAATTAATAGGTAGCAGTGAGAGAGAAAGGGTTTGTGGTGACGTAAAAAGGTCAACATCATATAAAAGCGATCGTTCATTCTCCAGAAGAAAAAAAAAGAAGAAAAAAAAATAGCCCCCTATGTTATATCTTAGCAAAATCTTCATCACACATTTTTAAATATGTGTTCAGTAGTTTTTCAGCTGTGATTGCTCTGGAGTGGAGGTTGTGCTGGGCGTCTATTTCTCTGGCAAACAGTCTAATTTGTGACTGAGGTGGTCCCTAGCTCATAGCAGGGCACCACCTGCAAGCTCTACTGTAAATTACTTTGCGGGCCTAATTACCCATGTCCGCTGTATTACTATAAACCCCTAGTGCCGTGCTAACTCTATTGTCAGGTACTTAATCAAGGTAACCAGATTTATTTCCCTATACAAACTCAAGGGAGTGACAACAGCGCAGTTATGAGTCATTTGAATGATTTTTTTTTTTTTTTGAATTTCAAGCTAACAACCTTATTGAGAAAGGCACGACTTGCAAATCATAATTATAATGACATCAACCAATATCTGATAATGGTCCGTTTTGTATCCCGGGAGCATCATAATGCAGAATAGAAACAGCTGCTGCTTGCATTGACCTTACCTGGGGGGCATGGTGCTATTATGCCAATCAAAAACACTCAGTCACAGAGCAAAACTGGAACAGCGCAAGGTCATTATTCTTCTCCACACACTGGGACTGGAACAAGGCCCCTCTCATACCTAAAGATTTGATGACAAAGTGAATTGAATAGAGGTAAAAGTGAGCGTTACATCAGCTATATCTCCTGACTGATATATCCTCCTGACTATTATATCATTCCTAACTATATCTCCTAATTGATATATTTAAAATGATATAACTCTTTTTTGGTTACTTACATATTTGCATTCATAAAATAAAGCCAGATAAAATGAGCATTTTATGAAAAGATAAATACACACGAAGAAGACAATGCAATTTTTGGGGTGTGTCGTGTTATCATGTTTCTGGTCTTGCGGGGAAAAGAGAAAGCGGAAGAGTGAGAGAGATGGACCTGCAAAGAAAAAAAGAAGGATGGAATCTACTGGCAACAAAAGTCCCACATAGCAAGCAGTAGCAGAGCCGAGGAAGTAAAATGATAAGGAGATCATTTAGGTCGTTTGTCAGTGCATTTGAGGAGGTGAGGCTGATCAGTACAAAGTGAGAAAGTAGTGATCTGGTGGAGGGGATGTGGTCTGTGTTGGGATGTCAGGAGCATAATAGCTGGCTGAGTCATAGGTTATAAAAAGCTGTCATTAGGGATTTCTACCCTCACCAGCTCATCACAGAGCACCCGTGAATAATTTATTAACTTGGAAACTCAAGTGCCCCGTTACTCAAAACTGCCTGGTTTTCTCCACACACACTTCCTCTGGGTTGTTTAAAAACGTTAAGCTAATTATTCACACTAGAAAATAGTGAAGATTAAGTACACATTTATTAAGTCTAATACTAATATACAAACGATACAAAATGTATTTGACTAATGTTCCCGATGAAGTATTTAAAACACACAGTGTGCGGGCTTTGTTACATCATTGATACCCTCTAGCTTCAGTAAGGAGTCTATAGTAAATCAGAGTTTTAGTCATAAGAATGTATTTTGGCCAGATATTTATTTTGTTCCAGATACAAATGACCATCAAATCAGTGCCAATCAAGAGTTGGAATAGCGTATTGTTTTCCTGTATGGCTAGTTTGTCCTTTTAAAAAAATTTCACAATTGTTCGAGGAGCATTACAAAAATAACTATTTACGCAAATCTATGTACAAAAGAGTTACAAAGTGCATTTTAACAAAAGCCTGTTTTTACCGATGAATATTTCGAGGATAGTGATGGCTAAGTCAATGTAAATCAGCCCAGGCATTTTTCCCCACTTTGTTTTTTTCGGAGTATATGAAAACAGTTAAAAAATCCCATGGGCCAGTGAAAACGATCCTTCCACTCCAGTCGCCTGCTCTAAGTCAGCCATAACATTCCAGACTTCAAAAGGGGGCTTTGCCTACCAGGCCATTCCAGTGTCCGAGCCTCCATGGCCCAGGAGAGTTTGGTTATTTGGTTAAATTAATTTCTGGAGTCTGCCTACGTTGCCCAAGCAACCCCCCTCACCTGACAGCAAATTAGTCTAACTACAAAACACCCAGAAAATGCATGAGGGCTAGAGTAAAGAAAACACCCCCTGAAGTAACCCAGGAGGTAAACGAGGGTGCTATGCTGTTTGTTAGCTACTTAGTTTGTTTGTGATACAATTATGATATAACTGAGACTTTAAGGGAGAGAGATAGACATAACTGTGGGAGAAACCAGAAGTGTAAGGCTTTTGATTTTAAGGTGTAGCTTAAGAGCTATACAAAAAATCTTGCAATAGGAATTTAAGAAGATACTCTAATAAATGGTTAAAAAATAAAGAACAGAAAAATAAACCTGAGATAGTGTGAATTGAGAGCAACACGGCCATTGCTGACAGAAAATTATGTAAACAGATGAAGACAATCCAGAATTAATGGCCCGTGTCATTTTCAGTTAGTCAAAGAGCGGTCCAAGGACACTATATAGTGGAGACTTCATGGCCCCAGTAATAGAAGGAGCATGTAACTTCAAAAGTAAGAAGAAAGCACTGAGGAATTTTGAGCACATGAATCTATAGTAGAAAGGAGATTAAAAGCTGCCTCCACTAGAGTAGACAGTTTTCGAAACATTCCACTTTGAGGTTTTGTATTTTTATAGTAATATTACTATAGTATATGGAGCTTCAGCGAAAGTTCTAGCGTATAGCTGAAAGTCTTTGCGCTGCTGGTGTATACCGTCATACTGCTTTTGCCACACACACTAATCATTTGACACACGTGTTCACAGTACAATGCCCATGTCAATATTTAAATGACCGAAAGTCAAAGTTAGGTTGTGTGCTTGTCGAACAAAGTAATGGGGAAATCAATGAAAATTGCTGATTTGTTACGTTTATTTCTAATTGATGGTAACAGTCGGTTTGGCCACGACGACCATTTTCCAATGGGGAAGGGAATTTGTTGTGGTTATTTCTTCTGGGCAAAAGAGGGGACAATCCCCTTGTCATGTCATGGTTCCTCAGTCAAGTCATATATTCCATTATCCTGATCAGTTGAAAAGACAAAGAAGTTAATTCATTGAGGCATAGCTCTCGTCTGACCTGAAAATATTTTAATACCGTCTGGCCGCTTAATCAATACATTTATCTCGATGAGTTGTATCCCTATTGCCTCAATATCTCACTCCCAATGGGGTTAACCATTCTGGATTATTTCAGTTTTTCTGTCAGGTCAAGTAAAATTATGTAAGTGATCAAGCTAGCAAACTTTTATTCTGTGAAGTCACAAAGAATCTTGGCAAAACAACAGCATGGCACCCAAAGCAAAGACGCATTGAAATCTGGAATCCGTGTCAGTTGTAGGAGATCCTATTCTTAGGCTAACAACGTGATATGGATCCACACTGTGCAAACTGAACGATCAGGTTAAACCCTTCATAGCGACATATTGCTCCAAGCATGCCTTCAGGGTGGAGGAGGGGAATCTTGTCTGTGGACCAGCCATCCCCGAGATTGTCCATCTTGTGCGTACAATGGAATTGAGCATCTTCAAATTCTATGGAGGCTGATACTATCTGGGGATTTCAGGTTACTCTTAAAGGTTTATGACTCAGCAAAGATTTCATCATCTGTGCAAGCTTTTCAGTTGGTGTTTTAACTGGTAATTTCATGATTTAGCATTTATCATCATCATTATAGTTTGGAATCTTTAAAATACAAGTTCAGCAATAAAAGCACTCTATTGCAGGCATTTAGTTAATCTTCACAGCATGGACGCTTCAGTGTACCGTCTATTGAGCCACCCACTCCTCAAGGCTGACATTAAATCCAAAGGGTTGCACATGTCCCCTACCGGTCCTCGGCCGGGAGAGTGAGGACTGCACGGACCCTACCTTTTGGAAGCCGTCACACCTTTGCCAGGAAATGGGCAGATGGACTGATGAATGCTATGTGAGGGTCAATGCTGATGAGATTGGAACAAAAAAAGGGAAGCATCTGTAGCTTCAGGTAATTGGAATGGCATATTCTTTGTGATTCGTAGGTTTAGTAGTATGAAATCTTGTCAACGTATCAGCATATGTTAAGCAAGTTCAGTAGGCCTTGTATATTAAGATCATTATCAGGTCTAGTTAAAAGCAGGTCCAATCGGATATCTATTTCTGAACAACCAGGTTTTGGGTATTAAGAGGGTAATATAATACTGATACTGATTTTGCATAATTAATAGAATGACCATCTAGATCTTGAAGATCACTTCTATGGTTTGCAGACATGTGTGAGAGGTCAGATGGCCCCAAATGCCAAGGCTGATTTTCAAGATTTCTTTGGTCAATCCTGGGAACCTCAGGAGGCAGGTTGGTCAGCTGCATACAGTTTTTTTCATTAGTTCGTATGTTTCCTGTATCATGCATGTTTAAGCGCAAAGGAAAGAGGAAGAGCCTGTGTAAGCGCGAGTGTAAAATAGGAAGCGTCCGTGTACGCACAAATATAAAGAGGAAGTACCTGTGTAACTGCAACTGCAAAAGAGGAGGCGCCCGTGTAAGTGCAAGAAATGTACAGCACCTGTGTGAGCAGAAGATTGTGTAAAGTGCCTTGGTAAGCACAAGATAAAGTGTAAAGCGCCTTTACATGCTAGGCAAGCATGTTAAGCGTCTGTTTAAAGCACCGGTTAAAGGCTGCTTGAGCGAAAGTTCAATTGTGAAATGTGCCACAAGGTATGGGTGGTAAGTGCATGTGTAAGCGCCAAGTGTCAAATCCCTGCTGCAGTATGATTAGAAGAACACCAATTTGATCATTGTATGGTCATGGGAAATAATGCAGTTGCGTACGTACACATATTCTGCTGGTTGGGTCTGCTGGTTGTCGGGATTGATGTATGTGTGCTTCAACATACTTAACAGACCCTGCAAATATGCCAAACTGAATTGTATTCATTTAAAATAAATAGTTAACAATGATGAGTGAGTAAACTGCAAAAAAAATTGCATTTACCTTACAATATACCACAAAATAAATGTGCCAAAGTAGAACACATTGCCATTATAAATCATAGTAAAAGTGTCATTTAGAGCAGTAATCATTTGTGCTCATGCATGTTTCACAGTTTGTCAGGTTGAAGGGAAACTGATAGGGAAACTGATTAGGCAGCACTAAAGCAATTATTTTGTGTAATGGGGAAGCCAAGTGAAGCTAAGGCCACATCAATATGTAAAATGAAAACACAAATAAAAGTATTTTTTTCAGATAATATAATAGAAACAATAACGTCTTGTTAAAAGTCGATTTGCATGGTGTTCTGTCTGATATAAAGTGTGTGTGTGTATGTGTGTGTGTGTGTGTGTGTGTGTGTGTAAGGAAGGGAGAGAAAGACATACAGAGAGGAAGAGTGAGAGAGCGAGTGTGTCTCTGGGACTGTGCTGCACTCACCCACTAATGGAAAAGGGACCATGTGGTCTGTGTGACCACGGACCATAACCAGATAGAACCAGGATGTCAATTACAGCCCAGGCTCTGCCGAAATACAGTAGGTAACATACTTAGGGAACTGCTAATGGTAGTGAACTCATTCTTGGTTGGTTAGTAAATGACCAACTGAAACAGTACCTACTGTAGGTACCGTTGCCATTGAACTAACTGATAAGTACCCGTGCATGTGATTTAGACCTGTGTCCTAATCATGTGCTCTGACAATATATCATAGAAACAGGCCCGGTTTCAAGGGAAATAGAGACAAATTGTATCACACTGGAATGAGAAAAACAGAGAGGAGCACAATCTTTCCAAGATTCTTGGGTTTGTGGGCAGAACACCACACATGCTAGAGTCAATCCAACTTACGCTAGCTGAGCAGACAGACAATTCAGTTTAAACCTGTTCTCCATCACTGTCAAACGTGGTATGCAGCAATAAGGAAATAATTAGACAGAACTAATTAATTCAGCCAAGAACAGCATTAATTAATAAATAAACTCCAGTTTAAAGTAAAAAGTACACTAATACAAAGATGAGTTGGCTGGCGAACAATTGCTGTGATATTTGGTGATGGTACATCTTTGATAGATCTTATATTTAACTTTGCAAATAACAAACTAATACTTAAGTAGACCTATTAGGTCTTCATCTGTAATTTAACTAATCCATTGAAAGCAAGTTTTCTTAGAACAATATTTTAGTACGCATTCAAATCTCTATATCAAAGCAATTATTTGGGAAATTTGGACAGCTGGATGGAGGAGTAGCTCTTAGTTGTGGTAAAATATTTTGGGCCGTCCTAATTAAGCTATTAATTAGTTACAGTTCAAATATTTTCACTATTAATCTCTATTCTATATGATTAAATATTGTAATTATTATTAATGAAATGAGATGGTGATAAAACATCTGCAACATACATTTAGAATGCATTGTCTCTGTGGTATAAAGACACATTTTCTTCCAATCAAAATGTATTCCATATTAAATCCCTCAAAAATATATCTATTCCACTCATTCACATTTTAATAAAGCTTTGAAATAAATAGATATCATCAAAACGCACAATAGCTTTTAGATAGGGATATAATTCTCTTTCCCTGTTTCTGTGACATAAAGCGCCTCCTGTAGGTAATTGCTGGGAAATCCCAATCCTTTAACTCAAACGTATCAATACTTTCTAAGTTAATATTTATGGTACGAAAACAGCCTATATCAATTAGTGTGCTTTATTTGAATAAAACATATTAAAAGCAGCCATTAAACTATATTTCAATTGACAATAGATCAAATCAATAATCAAATTGCGATACATTAGTAGTGTAGATAAGACAAAAATCATCCTTTTGATATTTAATATCTCAAAGTGGCACAGGCAAATGAAAAGTTATACGACCTCTGGACTGCTTACAATATGAATAGGACTTTCATATTTATTGGAATTTATTCTACATAATATGCAACCAATTTTCATTCCACTCAATTGTTAATAATAACGCATGATTCAATAACTCTTGAATAATAAAAGCCCTCAGCTATACATCACAGCACAATTCTGATTAATCTAATCTAGCGGCTGCTTATATAATCTAATTCTGGTTTGATAATGCACTCATACAGGCGTTTAAGTCGAGGCCCCTCATATCTACAGACCAGCCCACACACCTCAAGATAAGGAGATGGGAGAGGGAGAGCCCGGAATATCCTTGAAAGTATTTTTTAATTTCTTTGAGCTCCATCTGTTGAAATGATAAAGTGCAGCCATAATGGAGCACAACCAGATTAAATTAATCAGGTTTGTCCATTACACGTCTGCAGGGCCTCTACAGATGATTGCAATTTTCTCTGTCAAGCCCATTATTGTGAGATCTCTTTAGCAGCTGATGCAATTAAAATGGACTTAATGTAAATTTAACAACACAAATAACACTTCTGTCGATGTATGTTTGAGAGGGGCCAGCCGGGAGGGTCCTGAAGTGCAACGATAAACACCCACTGTAACCATTTTTTACTTCAAACAAACCAGGGAGCTATTTGATTAAGTGTGAACTCTGTGATCAATAACTATGTTTCATGTTTTCATGTTCTCAGTGATGTCAAAAGATCCGATTGCACAGACCACCCCAGTCCGGACAATGCATAAGGAACACAACACCTTCCAGAGGGGTAGCATATCCATGTAGCATTTGAACCTGGAGAAGGGAGTTGAGGGAGTTGCTCTGATGATAGCATAGTAGTTAAGGCATGTGCTCATAAGTGAAAGTCTCATGATAGGGTAGGAGAGGCAGACTTGTGAGACTTGAATTAATTTTCCCATGGTTGATCTGATATACTTTAGTTGCTTCCCCCAGCTGGATCAGGTCACTGCCAGGGGACACAGGCTTGCGGAAGTGTTCTTAATGTGAGGAGATCCCGGCCTAACGCCCAAAGCACCCACCGCCACTTAAACACAGGAACTGGACGAAAACTGTCAGCCGCTTTTAGTTCTCAGAACTTCCATAATGCCTGATTTATATCTCATAGTAAAATATAACAATGCAGCAATGTTTTCTTTGTGTGCAGATACTTCCATGCACACTGAAGGGCTGGAGGTAACCGCTGTTGGGAAATAAGGGGAATTGTGTACCTGATATTATTTTGAATCTCAGAGGCACCGCATATTTTCACTATATTTTAGCTTAGTTTATATGCTTGAGCATTAATTGCGATTAAATTAAGAGTTACCAAATTCAAGCAGAAAATGCACTTATTACATTGTAAGCAACATTATATTTTTGGAAAGGTGATTTGTAATATTGTCCCATCACGATGAAATTAACTACATATTTCTGTATGTAGGCCTGCCGCCTACAGAAATAGGAGGTTTTTCATTAAATAGCCTACTTTGCATATTCCTTAACCTACCTTCTTACCAGACGATTCAATTTTTATCTGGAAAGCGGGCGAGGTACTCCAACTTGTGAACACTGATGTACCCTAATTGGAATATTAATTTACACAGTGCCAGTAATGTATTCAGTGTACTAGTGTCTCTCTTCTGAAAAGCACACATAATACTTACTAAGTGAAAGCCCAACCTTTTACCCTGCACGTATTGCATTGTTCAGTAAAAGGGTACATACTGTAAATAATTTGCATTTAGGCCTACCATGATGCATTGCGGGTTTAACTAGAACTTAAAAAACTGCCAAGTAAAACGCAGGTAAGAATGAAAAAGTTCCACAAACATGTTGTTCAATGTATCCTATACCAGTGGTGGGAAAAGAAAGTGTGGACAATGTTTGAGACCAGAAAACAATGCAATCAATCACCCAGTGCAAAATATGTTTCCGAAAAGACACACTCTCAAACACATTAGAGTCCCATGCCAAACTATTTCCAAGTGCCTACGCCCATGGAGATAGCGTTGTATAAGACACTATGACAGTTGAAAACTATTTCCAATAAGCTTGTGCTATACTATACTCCTGCGCTATACTTGTAGCTTACTATAACTAAAACTCTTGAATTAAGATGATTATTTTTATTGTCTCATGACAACTGCAGGAGCTGCAAGATTTGAGTAACAGACTCGTCTAGCCCTCTCAAAGCTCACTCAGTCTTAATGGTTTGTGCTCCTCTGTGTTTTAACCAGGAAGGTATTTACTCAACCTTATGCAGATCTGGCAGTTTCTTTCCTTGAGATCATATGGGGTCTGTAACTTACTTTTCAAAATTCGGCAGTGGCAAAGAGTTCTTGGCTTCTGATAAATTGAAAATTCAGTTTCAAAAAGCCTGATATGTGTGTTAAAAAATGTGTCATATATCTCTGTTAGTTAAAAACTCAGTAGAAACTGTGTTGAGGAATAATAGGGTACATTTCTTACTGACAGTCTGCTTGGTTGTGTTCCAATGAAAAGTAAAGGAATGCTATCAATAACCAAGTATACCTTTACCCTTTACGTAGAAATTCACCCAATGGACTTTTGATATTTACACCCCAAATAAACCTAGTGATCTCACATATACTGTCACACGTGTTCAACAAATACTGCCTTGCAAAGTCATCACTGCAAATCCTGTTGATTATTTCATGCTCATTTGGCTACCTTTACGTCCCAACTTTTGAGCGCCCCTGCTATGATTTAATGATGATGCAGTTATTTGAAAATCACCGTTAAACTCTCTTTTACTATAACACGTGATGGAACTGACTTGATCATAAAACTTCTAGCTTCATTGGAGCTTTTCAAACAATTGTCTTTCATGTGTCATAAATGTGTCTATTCTAGAGGCAAAATGAGAAAGGACAACATTTCATGAAAATCTGTTTGGCTTGCAGCAATGGGTCAGTGGGTGTGGTTCAATCCACAGACGGATAGTGATCGTGTGGACTGAACTGCATTGAGCCACACTTGTCTCCCGAGATTTCTTTGGCTATGTGCAAGTAAACACCGGGCCAAAGCCCTACTCACTATTTTGACAGCAAGGCCAGAAAAAACAAAACCTTTCTGCTTTTCCGCTAGAAAAAAAAAGGAAGGGAGAAAAAGAAAGGAAAATGTAGTGTAGAGAAACAGTAGTCCCTCCACCACTGCCTTACTCGATCCATATGCGGAGCTTAGAGGCAGGAAATACCCACAATTCAGTTTAATCAGGGTAGAGGCCGCCTCCCCCATTGGAGTAGACCTGGTGGAACTGATTGGGCGCCATTAGGACAGTCAGGAACTGAATATACAGCTGTTACGCACAAAAGTAAAATCTTTGGAAGGCTAGATAAACCATCAATGTAATAAAATGCTCTATCCCCCATGAACATTACGCTCATGGACGATCCTAAAAAGTTATAGCGGAGGAACCCCTCCCTAATACATTTTTACCTAGACGCTGATGCTGCATTTCATTTACAAACAGATTCTGTGTTGTGGTCAAACCATGAAACCACAAACAAGACTCCAACATGGCAAACTACTATGGGCTTCCCAAAAACACAACAGTTGTTTGACAGGCCAGTGGCGTGGTTTCATGATGAGGGATCGCTGCTGGCATGTTAAACCATAATAGCGCTTCTTCCAAAGTAGTGTGCTAGCTGTAGCCCTTTCTGTCAAAAAAAACATGGGATTTCCCTCTTGCACAAACAGTTGCTGGTTGGTTTGTTGTCTGTTCGTTGACGTTCATGAATTTAGATGGATTGGCTTGTTTACCAACGACTGAATGTGGTGTTCTTGTAGCAGAGGACTTGAGAGCAGTCATTCAGTTGAGGGAGAAGAGGCATGGAGTGTGACAGTTGAGTAGCTGGGCTGAATAAAAACCATCTGCCATTGATTTAACGTGTGGCCCAATAAAGACCCATGGCGTGGATGCAAAAACTCTCTCTCTCTTTCTCTCTCTGGTCTCTCTCAACACACACACACACACACACACACACACACACACAACATACAGCACGTACTCACAGACAGGCCTACAGAGAAAAGAGGCAAATGGACTGGTATAGTTAAATCCTTGATTTGTACCTCTCCAAACTCTCACAAGTCCCCTGTGCCCCTCCGCCGCCCCCGCTCTCCACCTCCCACACTATTCCCAGGTCAACACGGTGCTCAATATGAGGCACGTCTGGTCTACTGTGACAGCATATGGTTATCCACTCAAGGTGTCTAGAGACTCCAGTATTTTCGGTATCATTTTTTTTTTAAATAAACAAAAGGCCAACGGACCTATTCAGTTAGTGTGAGTTTATAGGTATATCCGTTTCATTCATCAAACACAAAATGAAAGCCAAATTATTTTAACATTATTGTTTATTTGTAATTTTGTACAATAAACTAGTATCTTCTCTACCCACAAAGAATTCAAATACGGTAACCACCTGTTTGATAAGGAAGAGTGCCTCTTTTTCTCTCACTTTTCTTATCCCTTCCCTGTATTTTCTCCTCCAGCAATCAAAGTATCATTTCCTGACGAAATGTTTGGCACTAGCAGCTATACAGTGTACAATTGAAGAATTGCTATATTGTAGATCGATTGCATCATATTGTTAATCAGTGGGTACCCTTCCATCAAATCATGTTTTATGATCAATGTCCGTACTCTACGTTTCAATGACACACTCATAATATAAGCAATATTTGTTGCAAACATTGGCTTCAAGACACATTTTGGGAGAAATACAGTATGTGCGTATTACTATGTTCGAATGCAAGTTGCCATTATATTACCAACATTTATTTTTATTACAACTGTGCGGAGAAGGTAAAGATGACTTACAATAAAAAGAATGCTATAATCTCAGTGATTTCACAAGATATTCATAAACTCAAGATTAACTCAATATTAACCGCATCCACCTATCCTCAAAAACAAACGAATCAAGCCCTTCTCAGGCAGTCTGATAATATCTCCTTATCCCTGGCCAGTTTGTGTTGGAGCTGCATGGCGACGGTGATGGAGACGTCTGCTCCGACTGATAGCATCTCTGAGAGGAGGGACCCCCTGGGAGTGTGGGGGAGTTATCCTATTAGTGCCTCTCCTCTCCACTCTTGACGCTGCAGGAGAGTGCCCATCAGACCCAAGCCTCCCTTGCAATGGGAAAGGCTAATGGCCTACAGCCCCCCCCCCCCCCTCTCTCTCTCTCTCTCTCTCTCTCTCTCTCTCTCTCTCTCTCTCTCTCTCTCTCTCTCTCTCTCTCTCTCTCTCTCTCTCTCTCTCTCTCTCTCACTCTCTCTATCTCTTTTCCCTCTATCTTTCTCTGTCTATCTGTCTCTCCATCTCTGTCTCTCTCTTTCTCCCTCTCGTTCCCTCTCTCAGTCTCTCCCTCGCTCTTCTTCTGACTGATTTCCATGATCAATAGAGATAACTGTTGTGCCCTTACATTTCCCCTTCAGCAGGTCATAAATCAACCCAGTGCTCCTCCAGCAGGAAGGATGCCTCTGCGAAAAAACAACCAGCTCTACGAGCCACAGGCCGGGCGTAAAGGTGAGGACAGTTTAAGTGGCTCGCCCCAACAACAAGGCCAAATCCCTCGATTCTACAACAGAGATGGATCCTAATCGCTGTTTTTTTTTGGGTGGGGTGGGATGTAGTGGGGATAAATAAGACTGCATCATTAAGCTGTCACCTTGGGCCTTGAACAGCACAAGCTGTCTTACAACGTGTGACCAAACCACACTGCAACATAATCTCAGGAGATAAAATACAAAGTATGTGAGAAAGCAATAAAGGATCCACTGGAGTTGTTATAATGTGTTCTTATCAAAATGCTAACTCTGTGAGGGGAACAATGTTTAGTCGTACAGTAAATGTATCAACAGATGTCCTTCAGAGTACCGAACTTGCACATTTATTATTTATTTTGTGTCTTTATTTCTTTGTTCAATTGTACATTGTTTGAATATTTCAGTTCAATCCCTACCCACAACTCATTGAAAAACTGCACTAAAGAAACCAGCAAACCTATCAAACAACACAAATCTCAGCACAAAATCATTAAACAACCAAACATCAGTATACCACAAAAATATGAATGAAAAGGTGATAATCAGGCATGATACTGTGCCATGTAAGGCCTAAACATGTATGTCTACTGCATTCTACAACAAAAAAAATAGAGTTTTGGTGGATGAGATAAAGAACATTTCCTCTACAGATTTGACTATAGTATAAAACATCCTAACTGCACACATATGTTTGATAGTGAAAGTCTGCGAGGACCTCTTTGAAGAATTCTGAAGTGTGCATCTGGGTCCTCTCAGACCATTGTCTCTCTTTGTAAGACTTGCTTGCTATATCCCAATGGCTCCTTGCTACAGGGGAAATACATTGACCTGAGTGAGAGTAAGGGCCCCTGGGCGGCCATCCTCTTTCCAGACATCCATCCACAGCCCCTTACAGCCATCCACCTAGGCACTGAGCCACAATAAGTTTGTAAGTTGTAACTTATGCAACTCACCCGTATTAACAAGGGTGCCCTTTTCAGATGCAACAAGAAATAATGTGAATAAAGCAACATACAATAGAAGGGAAATAGCTGGGAGCCTTAGTTTGGTCAACAGTGGCCCAGCAAAAGGCTGTCCCAACAGAAGACTCAATAGTGATTACTCATAAGGCTCTAGCCTCCTCTGGACATCAAAGGTGGTATGGATAAGGTGAGTCACCCTCAGCAGGGGACGCTGATATATGGAGTCAGAAGGCTGGGAAGGGGAGGGCTACTTGAGGCTGGTTGAAGGGTTTGTGCGGAAACCTCTTGCACAAACTCTCAGTGCTCTGTGCGTGCCCTTATGACCCCTGGGCATGCAGTGCAAATCTTGTCAGAGCCGGAAATCGTCCAGCATGTTTTCTTTAAAAGCACACACATGAAAACCTTTAGAAAAGCGTATATATCTACAAAAGGGGACATACTTTTGCTTTCTAGACATATAAGGGGTAAAACATACTAGGCTCCCAACCAGTAAATCTTTCAATGTTCCACAGTATGTTTAAAAAGTAATTAATTTCAATGAGGCATACACCAACTCTTGGAGATAACATCAAGGTTTTTCCTCCCTTGTTTCTTCGGGAGAAAAACAATGGGGGACCAGCAAAGAAAATATAGTGGACTATCCTCAGGCAGTAAAGTTCGACTGAGTTGTTGATACAGCGATTAATGCTTTGTCAATCAAAGATGTTTGGGGGTGAAATCATTCTTTTCTTCAAACAGATATAATGCAGCGGAGGTACTTTTAATTGTAAATCCTTGTACCCTCACCATTTCACTTTTACTGGTGTTGTATAGACAGAAAGCTGCATGAGGATAAAGAATACACTGATCAGAGGAGACAAACATTTTTTTTTACTTAATTGCAAATGAGGGTAATTGTCCCGTGTGTGGGATTTTGTAGAGTGTGTATGTGTGTGTGTGTGGGGGGTGGGGGGGTGGGTGGGGGGGGGGGCGGGGGGTGCACGCACAGGGGGATAACTGTGTTTTGGCAAATTGCACCAGATTCATCAGGCTATAGGCATCCCTTTCCTGCTCCCTCCTCAGGTTTCCCTCTCCGCATCACAGTGCGGGGCCTTATCACGCTGCCTACTCTCAATGGCTGGGGCCAGTACTAAGATTTCAGGTCCTGTCCCACCTTTTCAGAGGAACAGGTGTCCCCTCTGTCTGCTACTGGTAGGGGTTCGACTGGGGAAGCATGGGAAAGGGCAGCCACCACCATGGTTCTACCCCGGCGGACAGGTAACAGTGAGCCTTTCAACTCAGCCTGAATTCAGCTCAAATTGGCATCCGTAAAGAACCGGTGGAACTAGGTGGAAGAGGAAAATAAAGAATGGAAATTCTCCCAAGGAATCCCAGAAAGCTCTTCAAATCTGGTACTAAAACAATGAGAACGAGCAAAATCATGTTGAGGAATTGAGAAATATTTCAGTGGCTAAATGAGCTTTTCTGCGTGCATGGCCATTGAATGAATAGCATTTTGTTAAGAATATAACATAATCATGTATTATATATTAAGTTAAAATCTCTACATTCTCTACAAATCAAACTACTCTGTATATGGCAAACTCTCCAGTCTCTTGCCTGTGGAAAAAAATAAACCGCAAAAACTGGATGCATGCATTTTCTTTGGGACCCCTTCAACTGTGATAATGTGCCAGCCATTTTGGAGCAAGATCAAACGATGAGCAGTGTCCCCCCTGGAGCAGCCTGTCTGTCAGGATGAGGGATCAATGAAACAGGTGTGAAGGGGGTCCATAGGGCAGGTAAATATCTCCCAGGGATTGCACTTGGACAACGTATCTCTAAGGGATTGCTCTTGGACAACCTACAACCTCATCACTACAACATCAAACAGGACGTGACTTGGTCAATATAGTGAAACACTTTCAGTAAGTTAGGCCTTTTCTCCTCTCTAATGAAGGAGGACCAAACAAGTGATTGGTGACGAATAATCGTCTAGCCCTGTGTGGATACAGTTATTTATTTTGTATCATCAGACTGAAAAAAAACACTGAAAGTGAAATCCCCCAAGCCTTTAGGATACTAAGGAATCGGATGCAAAGACGCTTGCAAATGACATTAAGGACTTCTCTCCCCAAATGAAGGTCTGCGTTATAATATATTGATGGTACCATCATTAAAAACCGTTTCAGGCTCCTTTAGGATTCATTTGCGCTGACCCAGAATGCAGTATTTTCTTAACACAAGCAGCAGGCTGCTTTGATGTTATCTGCTTATCCAAACAGTGGAGGGGCAGCCGCCCCCAGCCCAGCCTGTGGCCGCCTCGGTCCCGCGGAGGACGACTACGATTAATCATTGTGAAGCCTGCGAGAGCGCGCTCATAAATCGCCCCGCCGGTCCTTAAACAGGAGAGTCCCAGGGTGCCCCGCCGTCATTTATCAACACTCATAATCCGGATGTGGAGTAAATAAAACTCTGGAAATGGGAGGCTCCGCTCTGTGATGTTGAGTATATCAAGCAGGACATAATGGCTTTATTTGTCTGAGCAATGCGTTTTTCTCCAGCCTTGCCCTGAGGTGTAGTAAAAAGATGCCGTGGCTGCCTAAATGTTTCCCTCAAGTGGAGATGGAGAAAAATGCAGTTGTCTGCAATGTTAGTTTTGTGCTAAACATCAGTAATAATTTAGTCAAAAAAATTGCTGCATACTGAATTGCGATAACACTAAATTATAGACATACACTTTTCCGGCTATCAGTGTCTATCTTTGTTCAACAATGTGTGTCCTTCCTCTGGCCTCTGGAATGAATGGCTGAATGTGTGACTGAAGGATAGCCATCAGTTCTATGACTGTAAACATCGGCCGTTTCACCCGTCCATTAGTTCTGATTCTATTGTATATCCCCTACTTTAGTAACCTAGTCTGCAGGGAGGAACAACATAGCACAAGCTCCCATCCGTTTCATCAAACAAAATGGAGAAGAAGGCAGCTCCTTTCAAGTTCAGAAGTAGACTTCTCCAAATTAAAACAAGTTTGAATGGTCTTTTAAAGCTAGTCAGTCTGTGTGGGAACATGAACAATAGACTGGACTGAGTCAGGTTTCACAAGCACACACAAACACGCACACACACACACACACACACACACACACACACACACACACACACACACACACACACACACACACACACACACACACACACACACACACACACACACACTAACATAGTCATCGAAGCACAGGTCAATTTTGACTTGTGAGTCAGATATCATTGTTGGCTGTTTCATGGGTAGAGTTGTGTTTTTGAAATGGCCTCTACTTTCACCTCCATGTATGTGGAATAAATCAATAAAAAACTTTGTTTTACTTGTATCTATGTGTGGAAGTAGAGCTAGCCAAAAAAGTGGAGCATGATGTGTACAGGGTCTCCTGATATTGGATATTGGCCATTGATAACCATGTGGCTCTCTAGACTGTTTTATTAGTCTTGTGTTTTTATTTTTTTATTTTTTTGGATACACACATTTTGTGAAGTTTAATAACCTCATTTACTAAAATATAAATCCCATGACGATCCGGGAATACAGGAAGAATATCAACAGCACTGTGCTGTAAGGGGTTTTACATGGATCCTTGTTTGGCAAAACTTGGTGTCCTGTGAGAGTCTGGGGCACAAAGCAGTATCTCCATCATCGGTGTGCACCATGCCTGTGCTCACACTGGCAACCCCACAAAGCTTGCCCGGAGACAGATGACAGCGCCACAAAGACAACACAGGTGGCTACAGACCACCTGGACCAGAAAGGCCCAGACCATGCAAAGGGCCTCTGGGAGACACTCAGAGGGGGTGGAGAGACATTTTGAGAGAGCGAGTGAAAGAGATTAGGACACAAAAATGGGGATAGAGAAGGAGGGGTGAAGCGACAGAAAGACACAGAGAAAACATAGGAATGAAAGGATGAAATGGAATGAAATACAATTTAACATGAACCTCTGCTCTCCTATTTTTTATTTTAAGCTGTTAGATGTGTACATTTCATCATATTACATTATCTACAAAGTGATAGTTATTTGTTACTAATACTGCACTGTAGCTAAATGTTACCAAAATGAAATATAGATGTAGTGCACAACCTTCCATGCTTGATATAGTTAACGGGAGGGATTTTATTCAAAATACAATGTCAACTTTAAATTAATAAAATAGTTTGTATGTTCCTGATGGATTTCTTGCTTTTTCTCAAGTGTGAAATTTGGTTCTCTGACTTTTATAGAGATGGATATACTCATCAAAGCTTGTTTAAATATCTGTTACCAGCACCAGCTAAAGCCCAGTCTCACGTTTCACAATAAAGTTGCTAGCTTCAGACGTTACCCCCCTCCTCCATTTCCTATAACAATACAGTTTAATAACGATGAGGCGTGTCATGCCCCCTAATGTGATTACATGCCCTTCTGTCAAAATTATTTTTTTTCTTTGACAAAGACAAATATATCTTCAGAAGTCAGGACTCACGTTTATACCCACCTTTGAACTACAAGAGACGTTTTAGTACTGTGACCCCAATCCATTTTCCTTCATAAAGTACGGTGAACTTTTATCCAGACAGCACAATCCCTGGATCAAATCCTTTAAGATGATGGAGAATTTCAGGAGTCCATAGATATATGCTGTGAAGATAGACTTTTAAACGGGAAAGGAATAGTTGAGGGAAACTCATAAGTTTTTCAGAGAAGAGAGAATTGAGAGAGAGAGAGAGAGAGAGAGAGAGAGAGAGAGAGAGAGAGAGAGAGAGAGAGAGAGAGAGAGAGAGAGAGAGAGAGAGAGAGAGAGAGAGAGAGAGAGAGAGAGAGAGAGGGAACACAGAGTGCAATTCTGATTGGATTCACAGAGAAGGGCCATTTTCCCAGCAGAGGGCTGGTTCAGTTTTAATGTCCTACTATTGTCTGAGGTTTTACATTGCTGTACTTGATATGACTATACCTGCTGCTCTCAGAGCAGGGCTGAGACTTCACCGGGAGATTGATAATGCTCTTCTTTGTCACTGAGCTTAAAGCCACCCTGCTAAAAATCAATGTGACTTGAGTCACGTCAGGACACAGAAAGTAGGTTCCCATGAAATCAACGCTGAGTTATTGCTCTATTACAATCCTCCTATTGGATCTTGTACAATTTGAACAATGGTTATTACAAACTCTTGCTTTTGCTATCGTCATGGTTACAGCCCCCTCCCAACTGTTGACTGTTTACGTTCTCCTTCACTTGTTACACTGGACTGTCCCCTCACCTTTCCTCTCCAAGCCTGAGTGTGTCTGTCTGTTCCTTTATTGTCTCTTTCTGTGTTTGGTACCGATGCTACGTACCCACCCATCCACCCTATCTGTCCAACAGCATGTCCCCTCAGTTGCCCTCTCAATACCTCCAAATTTACCTTCTAGACTCTGGGAAAGTAAACTTTAATATTTGCATAATTTCACACAGGAGGGAGGAAATTGCTAAAGCATGTGAGAGCGCGCCTCAGCGCTGCCGTAACTCTACCCGGCCAGGCTGACTGGTTTTTGGGTGCCACCCAGCGCCAACCGCACCAGGAGGGAGCGGCGAGGGTGCTGGGAGCGACAGCGGAGGGAGAGGTCACCCTGGCCGATCTTATCTGGTCGTCTCACCTTCTCTGAGCGCTTCAAGCCAGAGAAAACCTGACACATCCAGCGCCGAGCTCACAGTATCATGTGAACCCGGCGCAGTGTGTTTCTTATTATTAGGGACCCTTTTTTTCCTCGCCTGGCACTTTTGGAAGCAATTGTCTCTGAGGTTAATGCTGGTCCAGCGGTTACAGTAGTCCTGGTTTAATGGAGTTGAATAGCACAGCCCGTGGTAGCACACACCAAGTAACATAAAGTCACATCGAGGGGCACGGCATCCCATAGCATTGCATACTCTAGGAAAGAATTTGGGATCACATTGCCTTCAGTGACTGCTACAAATTGTAGTTAAGTTTGGACTACTGCTGTGGGGGCAGCGTCCTCTGTCCGTTCCCACACAGTGAGACTGAGTGGTGGGCGTCAGCCACAGCTGAGCTGGAGTAATTAAACTGGCCGTGGCCATGTGGAAAACGCATAGAGCTTTGAAGGCCCTCGCTGGAGATAACATGAGCAGCGTCCATACGGATCACTTGGGAGGCCCCCTTTACTGGGGATGCCAGCTGCACAGAGACACCGAGCAAGGTTTGACACCTTGTAAATGGAGGAGAGGACGGAGAGCTATGAGGAAGGGAACAAGGGCTATTGTTTCTTTTTGTAGCACACCAGAGATACAGGGAGCGGACAGGGAGGCTGTTAAGCCTGAGACGCCACAGGATAATGGGACGTGGTGGGGAAACTAAACATTTGCGAAGTGGCTAAGCCCAGCATGAGTGGGCTCTTAAGAGAAATGTCACATTTTAAAATGGTATTTTTAAAAGGCCAGTTGTTCAGTTGTACATGCATTTTTGAAAGGCTGGTTGTATACACATTTGAGCTTATCCACCAGCTCTTTATTTTTATTGTTATCATTTTTAACTAAAAAGTTCTCTAAGAATTATTTCGTGCCATGAAATGTAGCCTTATCTATAAGCCAAGAGGAAAATGATTTGATGGGATGGACAATGTGAGACATCAGATTCTCAGCTTTTAATAGTGGAGCCTGGTCTCTTGCTGATGAAGCTTCATCCAGGATTTGTGCTGTGTCTCTATTACTATACAAATGAATCAATGCCACAATGTTCAGACAATACACTTGTAGCTTACTAGCAAAGATGATTGATGGAAAATGCCTGGTTGATGAGTATGTGTGAGTGTGTTTGTGTGTGTGCGTGTGTGTGTGTGTGTGTGTGTGTGTGTGTGTGGGTGGGGGGGGGGGTGTCTGGCAGAACAAACGACGACGTCCCTGTCATGCATGGCCTTGAGAATCCTCCACGGATTTAGGGGTCCGTCGGCAAGAGCTCTCGGGCGTCCTTGGAGCTGCCTGCGTGTCTCTTTCCACACTGTCGACTGGCCAAACAACAGTGTCCTCTCCCACGGGTCAGCTCAGTCTCAACCCCCGGGCCACTTTGATCTGACGGCAAGCAGAGGGAAGGGGAGGGGGGGGGTCCATGGGGGCTTTGATGACTCTCCGAGGTCTGTGTGTGTGTGTGTGTGTGTGTGTGTGTGTGTGTGTGTGTGTGTGTGTGTGTGTGTGTGTGTGTGTGTGTGCGTGTGTGAAGGGTTTTGAGAAATGGGGAAGTGGGCGGTCAGAAAGTTGAAGCCAAGGGTTGGCGGAGGTCATGGGAGGTCAGAGGGCTACGTCCACCCCTTCTGTCCTCCTGTTCAGTCGAGCTTCTACTTCAATGTACCACACTCACACACACACACACACACACTCCCACGGATTTTGTTCAATTGATTTATTGGTTTAGTGGTAGGCATTCTGGGGCTAATGAAGATGGAGTAGATTGATAACCCTTGATTGGTCATGCCTTTAGGAACAATTTAAACACGTTGATGGAACTACTGAACGAGGAAACTTAATGGGAGTGTAGTTCAGCTCTGACCGCTTTGTCAATGTGAGCTATTATGAACCTTCTAGTGTTTCTTTAATCCCACAACATGAAACACAGATGAGGGTTTACCGCTGATATGCACAAAACCATACCTGAAATAAGGGATACATTTTATTTCATGTTGAAAACTAAGGTTTGGTCATTAGTCTGAGCTCAGAGAATAATTTGGTTGTGGGCCATGTGATGACATGATAAAGTTCTCTTTTACACCTTTTTTGTGGTATCTAGTTTCACACGAAGCCGAGAAATTGTTAAACTTTCTGATGTGGTCAAAGTTGAGCAATGACAGGAAATATTTTGGTTTTAGTTGCTTAGATATGCTCATCAGATTTTTAAAGGGTTTGTCAAAAATAAGACGGATTGCACTCTTCGAAAACCATTTTGATGGTTTTAGGATTGCAGTCAATTCAATCAATCTTTATATTGAACCCATTTGATTGAAATAATTGACTATGTAAAACAATGGTAATTATTTAAATACAGTAGCATAAAAGTGCCTTGTTTGGGCTCTTGGAAATAGATATCTTATATTTTGGCCCTTTAAAAAAATACCTTTCTAAAGTACCACACATACTGCAAGCACATAAGCATGTGTCTAGTGTCTAATTAGGCGTTGCTCAAGGTGTTGGCCGGACTTCTTTTTGATGTGGTGGACATTGCCAAAGGCCAAGTGTCAGAAAAAAAGGAAAAAAAAGGAAGAAAAGAAGGTAAAAAGGGGGGAGAGGGTTCTAATCCAGAGTCACAGGTGTGTTGCACCTTTGTTACCTCAGCCGAGGCTCACAACAGGGTTGATGACAAAGGGTTGGGCCCCATGCAGCCATTGTGGCCTGGAGAACAATATGGAGGCTGTGAATGGCTAATCCCTTTGGCCCGCTGACAGGTTGGGCCTTTAAGCAACGTGGAGACTCATTTCTTCACTGGGCTGGGCGACTAGTTGACAGGGATGGGAAAACCCGGGCTACTTACGTCGGCTGAGCCATTGCCCAGAGCAGGGACTGGGAGCCATTGTGAAGGAAAATATCATCTCCATTGTAAGCCTGGGACCATCTTTATAATGTCAGATGATGAATGAGGGCACAAGATTTGACTGGAGGGGTAACTGAAGAGGCTCAGACTGTGTGTGAAAGATATTTAGGCTGCTCCATAGAATTATGAGTGAAATATTGCCTCAAAACTATACATTTTGACCTCAATTACTGTTCCTATTAATACTGCTATTCGCACGTATCATCTTGGGATAATACTGTAATACTTTGTTTTTTGGAGTTGGTATTCCTCCGATTCTGTTGTATTGGTTATTGTGAATACTATTCTAAATCCACATCTAAAAAACAGGAAATAATCAAGGTAGCGGTGTGGAGGAAAATCAACCCTATTTTTTCTTATTGACCGACGGGTGTAATCCTTTTTGTAAGAAGACTGAATGAGGTGGGGATAATGGTTAAAAAAAGGACACCGCCCATTTCTTGTAAACAAGACGAGGATAACTAGTCACGCCCTGAGCGCACAGACAAATAATCAGTTTTCTTGACTCCCGCTGGCAGTGTTGGAACCAGGGCACCACACAGTAGCCCTTCCCATGCGCAGCCGAAAGGGGTGTGGGGACACTCCTGTCGCCCCAGCCTGGCTGGGGGAACAATGGGAGAAGATTGCAGCATGATGAACCTTGGCTGGGATGTTGACTTGTCAGTCTGTAGCATCCCCCCCCATCCACACCCCACCTCTCTCTTTCACCCCACCTCACCCTTTATCAATTCCCTTCCCATCAACCCCAACCCCCCTTTTCTCTTTGGCTCGACCTTCCCCTCGGAGCATTTAGCTCATCCCGCCACAAAGAGGCTCCATTCTCTCCAGAGAGGAGACTGCCACTCCCGCGCTGTAACCCAATCACCTGCCTAAAAGAGAAGTGTGTCATCTCCACAGAGCAGCAGGAAGCAGTCTCTCACTGGCCAGATCCATCCTCTCTCTCTCTCTCTCTCTCTCTCTCTCTCTCTCTCTCTCTCTCTCTCGCCCGCTCGCTCGCTCGCTCGCTCGCTCGCTCTATCTATCTCTCTGTAGATATTCAAGGTTGACACTGTAGCCATATGTTTAGAATGTGCTTTTCAGACAAAAATGTCTGAATTATTTTTAAGTCGGCAGGCTTTTCCATTTATTGCTAGCATCTCGCAGTACCTAAGTCAAACGTTGATGATGATGACTCCAGCTCCAAAAGAATATATGCTGATGTCCATCCTACTTTCTAATTTCTACTTTACATTTCAGTTTTAAAGGATATTTGATAAGCAAATACAGAGCTTTGCAAAGGAGGAAGTAGATATATCAGTCAAATTATTAGTCAGTGTTGTTGAGTGATTGAAAATTAAATAAAAAACATGCTTAAAATGTTCTTGGAAAACCTGAAGGGTCCGGTATGGATTCAGCCAACTCCAGGGCCCAGAGTTAGTGCTTTTGGGGGAACTACAAAGGCAGCCTCAGTGAACCTCAGTGTTGGCTTTGGACTTGCAGTTCCTTCCTGTTCATGGAAATTCTCGTCAGAATGTGTTTTGATCCCCCCAAATACTTGGGACTGCACATAGGGATTAAGGCAAAAAACACATTTTTATAATTAATACAAATGTGATCCACCTGAACAAGAATTGGATTTTAGGAAAAGGAGACAATTCAATGTTTCTGTGTGCAAGACTAAATATATAGAAACCATAAGAGAAGAAAAAAAAAATAGTTTACACTGATTATTATGCATATTTTTCGAAATAATAGAATTTACTTTCAATTAATTGAGTACAGGCCAGTAGGCGATCAAGTAAGATTAGTGGACAAAGCCAAACAGATTAAAGATTGTGTTTTATCAGAGGGAATTGAGTCAAGAAATCTGGTTCATTTTATTATTTTAAATGTTAACCTACACTGACATCTGCTGGAGTAACTGATCCACGACTTCTGTCCATCCAATGTAACACTGCACCAGCGAGCAGTCACTCACATTAGTCCAGAATACTCTCTGAACTGAACAGACTCTGGTCTGCTTTACATCCCTTAGCCGGAAGAATGACATACAGTATTTTACATTCTGTAGTATACTCTACAGTGACATGCATATTAAGGTTACTCAGCGGTGGATAGGAATGTGTGAAGCCTACTTGAGCTGACCTGGTCAACAGTGCTTATTTACACACATTTTGCCAGTTCTTCAAACCAGATCAGTGTGGAACACTGAACTACAGATGTTATATTAAATAGCTATCATATTTCTGATTGGTGACTTTTCCACAATTGTATTGGTAATTCATCAAAATGTAATGGACACAAAGCATTTGAGCCAAATTATATGTGGTCCAAATGTTCAACAGGCAAGGATGCTGTCATCCAAGCTCATTGCAACAGTCTTCTCTTACTAATAGAGGTATGTTGAGTTTGTGTTTTGTCTGCGTTGCTGTCTGGTTTACCCTAAAACAGCAAACCTTGATAAACAAAACGCCCAGCTCAATTCTTGCATCCAACTCTCCCTTAATATATATTTTAAGTGAATGGTGCCATTACTAGACTTCAATGTAAGACTGGCTAGCTCATTAGCTGCCACAGCCCAGTAAAGTGGCTCGTCTTTCCCAGGGGAGATTTTCTGAGCCCTGGGAAACTTACTAAACCCCCAACAGCTGCAAGCCCCCAGGAACTCGATGAAAAGTCTTCCTGCTATCCTGTCTTATTCCTTCGTTTGCAGCACTTTTAAATTGGTCAGCTTTTCCCCCTGGATTCGTTTGAGTTGTTCCATTCGTACTCTACTTGTGTTGTTTTGAGACTCAAACAAACACAAACTGTTCACAAATCTTGCTAAGAATTGAACTATAATGTGTTTATCTTTCTTAAATGTGAGTCTATCTCACCAACCCCTCAATTTTCTGACTGTGAAATTAAGTGAAGAGAAGATGTTTCATTTGAAACATGACTCATATTGTGCAGACCACATTCAAAGTCAATAATATACAGGCTAAAAGGTCAAGACAGGTTTTGTTGTGATTTGAAAGTTCTCTTGTAGAATCGACCCTGTCGCATATATGATAAAAAATGCCAAAGTGACCGTGAAGAAGACTATGGCTAAAGAATAATGTGTGAAGGACTCTCATAATGTGTCCTGCCTTGTGAAACTCTGCACTTTTGAGGGGCTTTAGGCTGTTGACAATAAATAACAAATCATATGGTTGCCCCTTTGACCTGTGATTTCATAGAAATACATGAAATAAATCAAAACAAGACCTCTTTACCTTCTAAATATTACACAAATAAGTAGAGCAGCATTTTTAGTGCTGGTGAGAGGACATATTCTCTTTCCGCTCATAAATGAAGAAATTAGGTTGCATCCAGTGTATAAAACCAGATTGTATTAAACAAAGAAAAAAATTGCAACAGAATTTTCAGACTGTTTTTTAGAGATAAACATACGTACATTGCATAACGACAAAGCAACTGCTGAAACAAAAAGCTTCCTTTCTTGTATAAACTTACTTTTTCATTAGGGAAATGTTCCACTTATCTTAAGAGTATTCCTTCCATTGCTCCGGTCGTTGAGTAAACCATTCTAGATGAATATCTCTAGATTTATTATGAGCCGATAAACATGCTCTAAGAGATACAATCCTCAGTGGTACATTTAAGCAGCAAATTGGACTGGAGATCAAAGTGAATGTTCTGGAAAGAAACAATGAGATGGGGCAAGAGTGATTCAGAGGGAGGAGGGGGATGTGTTCTGGCCAAAAACAATTTTATTGTACATCTTGTCTTTTTTCCCTCTGCTCTTGCACCTATGACATAGAACTCTCAGTATAAGGCAAAGCAACAGGGCTCATTGAACCACAATTACAACTTTTTTAAACTTAAGAAGTCCTATGCTGTTGCTCCACACATTGTGACAGCTGAAGAAATGTCCTGTGCATCCTCTGCTCTTCCTGACATCACAAATGGCCAAGTCTGTGAGTGAAAAAAACACAATACTGCTTCAGGAAAATAAAATAATGATGTTTCAAATGACAACAAACTGCCTATCACAAAATAGCATTGCTTTTTTACTTCCTGGGGTAGCCTTTTTGAAACAAATTTTCTTTTATTAAGTCTACCAAGATAATCAGTCAATGCTGCTGTTATGTTTTTTTTTTTTTTGATTGATCAAGAAAAAACTGTTTCTGCTTTTGAGGTGAAAATAGTAAGTTGTCTAAACATAGTTTAGGATCATACCAAGTTTACAGGATGGACAAAGCTGTTTTCAAATCGGTTGTCTTGAAGAAGTTGTCTGAGGTGAGTGATGTAGCTGGAGGCAAGCCGTAGCGTATCTAGTTTAGAAAGTTTGGTATCAGCTGGTACCCATGGAAGGCTGGTTTTTAACCTGGAGAAAGCTTTGCTCAGCACTCGCATCCGCGCCCTCTCCCTAGCATTGGCAGCGTTCCGCTGTGACTGTCGCCCATCCTTCTGTGACTTCGAAAGTTTTCGCTCCCGTTTGTTCTTCCCGTCGAAATTACTTTCAAACTCCTCGTCAGAGTAGTCATTACAGCGATAATGTGCAACGCTACGTTTTCTTCTTTCTGCCGCGATGCCTGTGCCCCTGTCAGTGGTTACGAAGTCCTCAGCATCACTTGCAGCTGAGCCAGTAGACATTGCTGTAGGCTACCACCTGTGCCTTAAAAATGCTCGTGCAGGTGATGTTGCCCTTTTGACCTGCAAATCGTCTGCGAAAAGAGATTTTCCTTGGAAAATGTTTCGTGTATGCCGCTTTAAACATGAAAGAAAATGACCTTCAATTTTCTAGAGACTAGCCTTATCCATTTGTTATCCCTATTTTATGATGTTAGTGAAAATAAACAATGCGTTGCTACGGATTTGCTGTTGCCTCTCTTGTTTAAATAGAGAACCATCTAAAACCTACCCCCAACTCTCCCAGCTAATTTAAGTGTGCTGGACTTGGCACGAGTACAGTTTTTTACGAGCTTTCTCCACCCCTTTTCTCCACAGACCACCATGACATCAATAGTTTTGTGCATGGCAATGATACTGATAATTGTTATTGAGCTTTTGAAAAAAATACTAGGCAACAAGGAATGTGAGATTATTGGAGTAGATTAATCATGCATAGGCTAATGAAAGCTTGTTTTACTGTTGTCATTCTCACATTTTAAGAAATATTCTTATTTTGTAGGATTCCTCGCATGCATATCATTACAATACCCAACATAAAGAGCTCGAGAGGATAAATATTGTTCTTCCTGTGAAGTATTTGCACAAAAATGGGACTTAAGTAAACTTGGCTTATGTAGGCCTACTGTCACTCCCCCAGAAGTTTTTTGGTGATAGAAATGTCTAAAGACCTTATCAAAAGTGTATAATCCTTTGCCAGTTTCACAGAGGGATAGAGTTTCTGCAGATGTACGTAGCGGCATTTCACACAGGGCCTGTGTGCATCAGCCCCAGCTGTTAGCAGTTCCCATGACATCTGGAACACTGGCATGACTTGGGCGTGGCAGAGGTAGAGGAGCACCCACTTGTTCTCAGGGTATGATTCCTCTCCCTGACTCCCTTTCTCCTTGTTTCCTTTTCTTCATCCTCACTGAACTGAACATGTTAAGCATTTCCCTGACATATGGAGCTGTGTTTTCTGTATCATCAGTGCATCAGACAGGGGCTAGGAGAAAACTAGAGTAAGAAACAGTCTAAGAGTACCAGAGCGAATCTGACTCCAGAGTGCAAATGTGTTTCATTGATTTGAGAATGCTATCTTGTTCAGAACGGATGAGAAACATGTTTCTCGGTCCAGATTTGACCCGTAACCCATGACAAAGTGTTGTAGGTGTAAACATGCAGTATTTTAGTATGTTTTATGCCAACAACAAGCAGTATAGAAAGATTTAGGCATACAAGTAAACATGGCATTGGCCTTCAACTTTAACTAATGGCTTTTCCTACGCTCAGATTTGTGTTTCCAAGGCAATATGCCTTAGTAAATCTGAAAACTACTACTATTTTACCTAATTAATTCAGAATTGAACAGCAATTATAATGGTAATGCACCCAGCAGATACTCTTTAGTGAAAGATGTGACATTTAGATTTTGTAACGGAATGATACAGTAATACTCAGCCACAGCTGAGATACATGCACCCATTTGGTGCAAGGCCCTGCTTTCAACTAAATAGCGAGAGCTACTGCACTTTGTGGAACTGAGTTATTACACACTGTGAATTCAATGGCTGAACATTGTGAAACTTGCTGTGATCAATCAGCTTTTCTGCTGTGGTTCTTAATAGCAGACCTTTATCAAGTAGATCTAACATGTGTTCCATGTGCATCCCATGTTAAAACACTCAGTCAGAGTTGAGTATCCTGCCGTCCTCCGCAGCTCGGCCTGTTTCTCAAGTGTCCCTCTCTCATGCGTCAGGAATGATGGCTAATCCAAGGACACATTCCTGTGCTTTCCGAAACTGGACTACCTCAAACCGTTTCCTCGTGAAACCCAGAAGCCGCCGCATCAGCTGGACCTTGGGGCTCTAGGCTGGCTCATTCTTAGATTTATCATCAAGTTGAGCGTGCTTATCCTCTTATCAAGGTGTTCATCATATCTCCCTATGTCCTGACTGACAGACAAGAAGATGCAAGCTAAGGGATTTACTATAGCAGGCATGCTTTATTTGATAGTTTGTCATATATTTCAAATCACACAAAGGGTGTTGGGTATAGGACACATATATCAGCCTGGCACTGGATGCCCGGCCGCAGAAGTGGGTTCTGGGAAACGGGCAAGCATAAGTCATTTGGAAAAAGTAAAAATCCAAACATTGTCCAAAACTTCAGTATAATGGATGACTACATGTTCTTTGTATTCACAATGGGAATAATTACACACAGGGTCAACAGTAATAAATATCACTTGAATCTTGGCTTGAAGGGAAAACTTAGCATTTGTCTATCAGCATAGACTTTTAGAGGTTATGACCCCCATCAGTGGCCCTGCCTGCTCAGTGGTGTGTTGGAGATACGGAAGGACAGGTGCAAGCCCATGATGTCAGGGGCCGGTTTGTGTTTTCCTCCCAGCCTCTCATAGTTCCCATGGTCACCATGGCACCACTCCACAGCTGCAGCACAGAAGAAATGGCGCGTGACAACAGCAAAAATGACTTTTAGGACAGTTTTAAGAATAAACCCACCATAGTTAAATACAGTGGTTCAGAGATGTAGGATAATTTAAGACTAAACATTATTATATATAGTGTAAAAAAATGTATTTGTAAGTTATCATAACCCATAGAACCAAAGAGTTGCGGACAAAAAAGAAATTCAATGTTGAAATGTTAACATTCATACAAGCCTGTTGAATTATTGTGGCCCCTAGCCATGCCGGTACAATTGATTCCACCATGGCCTAGTTTCAGTTAAATCCACCCACAACTAAGTAGGAATGGTCCGTGCCCCTCTGTTTGGGAATAACTACGGCTAAAGGTCAGGTTGGTGCGTGGGAGACTGGCGTGATTGAAGACCCTGGGCACAGTTACCACTCTCTCACACACTTTCAGGGTGAGAATGGCTATGGAGATGTGCTGTAAGCTACTGTGGAAAATGTCTATGCTGTTAGCGTGGTGTTTATCCCAACGGAAAGCGAGAGAAGGTTGCCATGTAATGGCCTGATGCTCCGCACTGATTTGTGACAGATGTGGGATTTGTCTTCAAAGATGGGCGCACAGTGTAGAGTTGTGTCTAGTGCACACTGGGTCACATACTGTCAGAACAGCACACTGACATATCTATCATTAAAAATCGAATATTGTGTGAGGAAATTCAGCAGTGTATGGGGAACCTCGACTTTTGATCATCTAAATACAGATCTTCAATTTCAATGTAAGCACAGGACCCCAATAGTTATTTATTTGAATGGATCACTTGATCACCTGTTGTACTTTCTCAACACATTGCGACATGAGCTTTGCTGTTGGCCATACAACATGATTCCCCACCTCGTGTAATATCTTCTCCTGTGACTATCTCTGCCCGCCTGAATTGACTTGTCAGCGTGGTGAATTGTCTGGTCCCCCTCTTAAGGTATGCTGGGACAGCGATAAATCCTCGTCTGGCCATGACAAAGCCTTACAAGGTTATTAAGCCCAGGCCTGGGGCCAGTCAGAATTTACATGCTAATTCCTCCACCCATGGAAGCTCCTCGGAGATATTATTGGAACTGTAAATCTGTGTCGGAGGTGGTTACGTATCACTATGGGTCCTTTCCTGTGAATCTGCCTGGGGAAGACTCATCGTCATTTCGATCACACAGCAGCATGCATCCATTCATAGCCGTATCTTTTTTATCTACTTGCTATTGTTTCAAAAGGAGAGACATGTAAATACAATTTGATATATTTAACTTTATTTGTTTTACATTTTGGATGATTACATCATTAATCACATTGATTCAGTCAGTGTACAATGCTATGACAAATAAGCGAAGTTATTCTACACACTAGGCACTGACAAATTGAGTCACATTCATTGCTTGAGTTGACATTTTTTTTACTTCTACCTAAACACATGTGTATTGCATTCATAGTCATGGAGGCCTCATTACTCCAATAATAGGCCGATAAAGTAGTGCTGTGTAAATAAAGTATAGTATACTCTGTAGTATGTTTAAAATACAACGTTTTATAATCATTTGGAATGTCTTTGAGATTCCTGTAGTCGATTCATATATCAGTCATGTTAGACAGTGTTATTTAAGTCCTCTTGGCCTCGATTGCCTTCATCAGTGGTGTCCACTTTGACCCTTTGCGCACATTTTGAGCCCATTTTAATTGGTTGCTTCCTTGTTTTATTTGAGGGGGGCCATCGTGCTCGTCAGCCTCGGAGGTTATCTCCATCTTCTGTATGACGAGTTTAAGGAGATTATGCTGCTTCTCCAACACATCGGCCATACCTTTAAGTCTTTGAGGGAGAACAATGTCCATAAGGATATTCTGCATTTAGCGATTCATCAATGTCTTCCTAATGGTATGTTTTGTCTTAAATAGTTCGCCAAGCTTGCGTTCAGAATCACCTACTAGTCTGTCTCAAATACTTCAAGAGCACTTGATTATTTCAGAATGAGTTTACTAACGCTGTCAAAGTTGTAACAGAAAGGGTTCATCTTGTGGCATGCTTTCTTTCACCACTAGAGGCTGCACACACACCAGGCACACAATCTTAAATGATCAAATCTCCAGTTCTCTCTCTTTCTCCAAATCTTTACTTTTTAGCCACTCATCCGTGTTTTCCCCGTGCTGTAGTGGGGCAGTACAAGACTATGTGTAAGCACTTACTTAACGCCCATCTGTCTGCCATAATTTGGACATTGAGCAATAATATGTCTGTTGCATGTATTATGAGGCCTTACCTGTATTTCTGTTTTTGGAGTTCATTCTCCAGAGGGGTTAACAATGAGTTGTTTTGACAACGAGAATGCACTTCATGTGTCTCTCCATTCCAGAACAAGAATGTCTGCAGATACAATGCAATATAAATACAAAACAAAGCTCAGTTTTTTATATGAAAGTACTAAAAAAGTTGCACGAAGCATAACACTATCAGATGTGAGGGAAAAAACAATACTGCACATGTGTATTTTGTTTTACTGAAAGGATTTCCAAATGTGTCCACGACACAGATGCAATATTGAAAATGTACAAAGATTTTATAAAGCTTGCCTTGGTACACTGCCGGTTAGGGTAAACTGTGATAGAGGGCTGGTCCACTCGTTTCATGAACCAGTAAGGCAACTTCTCCTCCAGGTTAGTGTGGAGTTCAATCTGATTTTGAATAAATAAAACACCTTCTGATATACCAACGTCATCATTTATGTACTCTGAGAACTTAAACCAATGTAGGGAGCTCATTTGTATCTAGTGTGACTGATACAGTCAGAACAACACAAATGTTCTTGTAGGTCACACCTAACACACAGACCTGCATGGCAATTCTCTTCAGGGCAGCATTTCTCTGTACCTCAGCAATGTCTCCAACAGCTAAACCAATCTACAACACAACCAAAGTAAGGAAAAGGAGAACCATCGATATTTCTTGTGGCCAGCAATTAGCATCTGGTTCAGTCAAGAACTAGAGCTGTCAATAGCTAGCAGAACTTTTCATACTCAAATATATATTTTTTTGTTAATTCTGTCTGTTAAAAATAATAGAAAAAATGCAAAGGGATTGTTTTTTAGGATTACCATCAAATTCATGAGTAGTATTGGCATGGCCAGCACGAACATCACAAAAACCATATAGGTCAGAAAAGGGAATGGAAGCTCATCTATCAGGTAGGCATCCAGGAAGTTGCTTTGGTAATTTAGCTCCCCAACCATCATCACAAATATTTGAATCAATGAGAGGTCCAGTCTTTCAAAAGCTTTCTATTTAAGGATAAAATAATAAAATGTCATTCAGGATATTATAGGATTATATAATAACATTGTGTTTTTCATGTTCTCTGTGATATAAACATTTCCATACATTTTCAGTTAGTTTCAACTTGGAGGACAGATAATTCTTCAGCAAATACTAAACATAGTAATATAAAAATGCTTTTAATAGTTTAATCACTGATCCCCAGTTTAATGAGAAGATCATGGGTATCTCTGGTCTGTCCTCTCACCTGGTTGAGCATCAGAGCGTGAAAGGTCAAGCCAAATGCAAATATCAAGAAGAAGAACAGAACTACGATGCTGACCAGTGTCTTCATGATCTCCCTTAGCATCACAACATAAATCCCAAAGCGCTCAAATCTGATGAAAAGATAACACAACTATTACTTATGATAATAAAACCCTCCACAGTAAAAAGCTAACACAATGCGTTTCACATGAATACCTCTGGAGGTAAAGAAGAAAGTTGCCCCAGGATACAAGAGCAGCCCATGCTCCAGCTTGCCAGTGTAGGGATCCGTTAGCGTTGTATAAAGCCGGGATGATGAAGAGTAGAGAGAGGATGGCTGCACACCAGTCTGAACCGTTGGAAGGGTCCCTCAAATAGTTCATGCGCTAGAAACGGAAAACCACAGAAAAAGACATAAAGTACAAAGATTACAGCACCAAACCTATACCTAAAATATAAATTCCTTAGTCCAAAAATCAAACAGTTTTAGGCATACGTTTAGATTGCAAGATTCAATCAATCACAGCTACATAAATGTTGGCAAAGGAATTTTTCACTTTAAAATAATTTAGAGCCACAGTGCCGTATAGTTACTGTGCCCTCCAATAAATGAACAGTACGGAAACTGGAGCAGTGATAAAACCGTTTGGTAGAAGACACGCCCTTCCTCACCGTGTGACAGCAGCCAGCTCATTTGGCCATGCATACCATTAAGGGTTTCACCCCAGAGAGAAGCCTTCTGCCTAAATTGATTTGGTCACCTTTTTTTTCTTAGATTGATCAGCTAGGGGAATAGCACTTACATATTGGCACCAACAAAACTATGATTCGACATCCCCTTCTTACCAACACACCAGTTGTCTGTGTGTTTACCAACACATCAGACATTATAGTGTAAGATTCTGAACAGCTATCTTGGCCATTGCCTCCAAGTGGTATGGATGATCCCTGGGGATTGGGTTCAATGCCACGCCTGATGGCCTGTGTGTCCTCCAGGGGGGAGCTGCCAGTCTGGAGGATGTGCTGATTTATGGCACAGTGCATTATATTGCACTGACGACAGACATCGTCGTGACTGCCTAGTACCTGCTGTGAGAACTGAAACACCTCCTTTCCCATGGCGTAGACGTTCATGATCAGCACCATCATCATACAGCCGGTCAGGAACACACTTTGCTGTGGACAGAAAGGAGATTAGCATCCTGTTTAACTGGCAGATGGTTAGAGGCATATAGTCGTTTCCCATTTGGAAACTATCATCCAACTAGACGATTTGCAGGGGAACCATTAAAGTGAATTGACAATGACTTTCTACAGTTTTACAGAACGACGGGAAATAATGTTGATTTAACATGCACGCATGTGCATTATTGTGCTTCTAAAGACAAATAGTAAACTGTGGCTATTGAGTGTTTTAACCTTGACTCCATGGAGCGTAATGAATCACGTTTAGTTCATAATAAACGGGAGTAAATGAAGTAATAGGACAAGGACAAGGTTATTACCCCAGCAATGCATATGAGATGGTGATGGAAGATATAAAAAGTAAAAGAACATAAAATGGCCTCGTCAAAGCCAAACAGATCTGACCAACCATTCCACATGAATCACGGGCGTTCTCCGCCCCTTAGAGACAGTGAGTGACAGATATGCTTGAACATAATGTCTCCGTTCTACACTCGCAACAAAATAGTAAGGTAAAGCTCAAAGGCTCGGCCTTTTTGGACGTACATCCTTGAAAGATGTTGTCATCATGGTAATAACCGTGTTGTTGTCGGGGCTGGTGGTGTTCAGCGTGGGCCTCAGAGTCACAATAAGGTGGGTAAGGGGCAGCAGACCCAGCAGGTAAACAAACAGGTTTATGAGGTGAGCCAAGCTGCCGTATGCCACCCTGAAGGAGAGCAGAAAATAAGGGCTTGTGATCACAGAGGCAGAAAAAGTAAAAAACAATAAAAAATGTTTGATCTCGTCTTCAGACCAAACATAGTTTATTTGCAAAATGCTGAGTTGTTTTGAGAGGGAAATCACTGGGTGCACAGACCACTTCATTTCAAGGTACTTCTCGCAGAGAGGGTGGGTGAGAAGATCTATGCGTTTGCATTGGACCATCGACTGCAGAAAGGAAAACAGAAAGAACTCTTTATCACCTGGCAAAACTGTTGCCAGTTGCACATTTTGTTAAAGTGGGACATTATGCGATTGTTAGTTGAGATTTATAAATGTGGGTTTGTCCAACCAAATACCTACTAAACAAACAAAAACTTTATCTGATGGGACTTTTTCCATGCGAGTGTATTAGAACAATCAATATTGCGTGAGGTACATTGTTTTATACCAGTGGATGCTTACATTAAGGGCTGCTAGTGGCTGGACTTTAAAACTTTTGTCAGTTTTCCAATGCTTATTCAGTATAATGGGAGCTTGAAGCCATTTGAAATTGTAAGTGACCTACATCAGCAAAACAAAAGAGAGTAATTAATCGAATCCATCTAATCTTCCATACTTTCTGTTGGTAGTGTAAAAAGTTGCTTACATTGTAGTCAGGACTGTTTCTATCACCGCCTGATTCTGTCACGCAGCAATCCAGAAGGTGCTGTCCATTCGAATAGAGAATCACACATAGATAGTTACTGCACAGTATGCCTCTTTTCATTTCTTCCCTTTTTACATTATCTTATTCATCTAGGGTGATTATTGAGCAGACCTTGCAAGACTCGGGTAGAAACTCCACCATGTCTATTATTACACATCTTTGACTGGTACCAAGTTTGAAAAAACTCAAGGCCTCAGAGCATCTACCCACACAAAAAAAAAAGTTGAATGGTTAAATACATGCAGAATGCGTATGTTACATGGCAAGGATTTGGATGGGTTTAATATTTCAAGGCAAACTAGACAATAAGACGTAACCGGGTTGATGAGCATTACTATTTCTTTGCTTTGGCAATACAAGACTGACTAAAAACTGACTGACCTGTCACTGTCAATCACTGCATTGCCTACATCCTGTTTCCCAAGTTGCACAGCATCATGAAGGAAAGAGGCATCATTCTTGTTGAGTATAAATTCTGCACCTCGCTCCAGCATTAGCTTGACAGCCGCTACATGCCCTTCTTTTGCAGCAATGTGGAGCGCTGTGTTCTGACAGATCCCATCATGAGTAAGACACAGAGAAATGACAAACATATCGCCACAACTGTGATGGAGAAATACAATTAAAACTGGCTACATTAAGAAACAGACTGGCTGTATAGGTACATTTTAAATTGTGCAACAATTCAACCATACGTTTTCAACATGTCCATAAAGAAATAGGTTTGATGACAACATTTTTTTTTTTGATGGTATTACTATAAATTGCTTGATGATTTGTGAAACAAAAACATATTTTTTTCCTTACTCCATCCTCATCGGTTTTGTCCAGTATTTTGATGTTGGATGCTAGAATGATCTTCATGGTTTGCGTGTATCCTTCAACCGCAGCATGGTGCAAACATGTCCATCCTTTGTAATCACTGATGACCAAAGACAAACAACTGGTAAACATCGGTCGGACCCTGCAACATCACTTTTTGTTTGTGGAATTAGGATAAAACACTGGGAGTGTCCCCACAAGGCAATGGCGTGATGGCCATGAAGGCACATTATGGTGATATCAGTGTGTACCTGTGAAACAATGCCCCTTTGCGCAACAGCAGCTCCACTACCTTGGTGTGGCCCCCTCCAGACGCCAGGTGGAGTGGAGACAAACCCCTTTTATCTCCCTCATTCAGCAAACGAGAGTCTGTGATGTTCTCCAGCAACCTGTGGCAGGTGTTGATACGACCATACCTAAGATGGACACAAGAGGCATAGGCTAAATTGGACAAGCTACAAGCTGGCAAGGGGAGAATAACAGAAGAAAAAGAGGTTTAGCTAGTAAAAAAACAGAATGAAAAAAACCTATTCTTTGGTTTGCCCTCTAGAGACAATGCAAGGAATG
The DNA here is from genome assembly GCA_017639675.1 of Aplochiton taeniatus. Classification (NCBI taxonomy): domain Eukaryota; kingdom Metazoa; phylum Chordata; class Actinopteri; order Galaxiiformes; family Galaxiidae; genus Aplochiton; species Aplochiton taeniatus. Next base: position 11,349,455 of record CM030174.1, on the reverse strand, counting down.
AACTACAGCACTGAACAATTCACATCACCAGCGACGAAGGTCTATTCATTCCAGACTTTCAGGTACATTCCATTACGCGCTGATCGCTAATTATAGTGAGATCTCCATTGCAAAGCAGGCAGGTGATGAATTGATTTAGTGGTCAGTGTGTGGCTGTTAGTTTAACCTCCTTGTAATTCATCTTAGCTTTTATTGCACCTTTAATCTAATCATTCAGACAAAATTTGAATGGAAACAACTTGACATGACAATCATGTCAAAATATCCAACTCCCGAACACATTGTAGCCTATTGTAGATAAATTGCAACTGGATAGCTTGAGTGCTTGATAACGTTGAGCAGAGCAATATGGGATTTGCAGTCTCGACTATAACGGTGTATTTGAACTCTTTGTGACATCACATGTATTGTATCAATCCAATAACACTTACTGGGCTGCAAAGTGCAGGGCAGACTTCTTGTCCTTCGATTTTCGTTCGAGACACACCTGTCCTGAGAGGCCCAACATGTTCTTGACGGAGTCATGAACGCCCAGTCTGCAAGCGTAGTGCATAGGAGTACATCCTTCGTTATCCTCAGCGCTCAGCAACTCTTTAACTCTGTTATTCTGTAGGGGAAAATATATTACATCCAATACGTTACTGTACCGTATTTCACCGTGCAGAACTTTTACTAATACTGCTGAAAAAAAAAGCACCTAGCTGCCAAGTTACTTAAAAATCAAATACAAAATGTTTTTACAGTGTGTTCTTACACTTACGGTATAAAACCTCTCTCATACACTATTAGCAAAAGAAATTTGTAAACATAAACTGGATATTTTACATGAAGATCTGTCATATCAGTATAAAAGGCTTTTGGGTTTTTTATGGGAAACAGACATTTTATTTACATGTTTGACATGAAAATGCTACATTTATATGAAATATAGTATCTATTAACCTAGAGCAGTCCCATAAAACATTTTGACCTGTGACATGAAATCACAGGCACAAAAGAGGCTTTCTGGAATTTAAAAAAACATGTGTCGATGACATCCTCTCTCACTGGTAATCATTTAAAAGATAATACTCCCTTTCATTTTGTCTCACTTCTGAAAATAGCATACTATGTTTGTTACTTGGGCACTTGGGTGGAATTGTATTCAGTAATTTTGTCAGGACAGCACTTCCTCAACCAGTCCTAAACGAAACCTTGTCCTTGGACAAAACGTTCATCCAAACAGCTTGCATTGTCTGAGACTTTACCTGTAAAATGTCTTCTGAAAGGTTCTTTAAACCTTTGGGCTGTAGAATGGCAAGGTGTAGGAAGTTACATCCACTTCTGTCTTTCACTGTCACATCTGCCCCTGAAAAGCATTAAATACACCCAACCTGACATTTAAAGAACAGTTTTGTGTGTGTGTGTGTGTGTGATGGGGGGGGGGGGGGGGGGGGGGTTGGCAGTAAAATATATGTTCTTGCATTAGTCCCACCACAGAGTGGTACTGGAAGGCAGGCATAATTTATTGTAAGTCAAGCGCTTACAACACTTAAAACCCGGAAACTGACTCACTATCAATGGCTAGCCTTTGGCCTGTCTATACTTAATGCCAGGCTATGTTTGGCATCAGTCTCAACAATTTAAATTTTTGCAGCACAAAGTGGCTTACCTTTTGATATTAATAGAGCGACAGTTCTCCATGCTCCGCGGTTGGTTGCCAGCAGTAGTGGGGAGTGACCCTTGCAGTCTATCCTATCTATATCTGCACCCTTTCAATGAAATAATACATCTAATTATTTTAAGTTACACATTAGCTTAGAACTTCAGGTAATAGAAAGAGCATACAATGTGATATCAAACACCTCAAGCTGGTCAATATTGTGTTTTAATTTGATTGAGTACGCGTGCATGTGTTACCATTCACTTTGTATTTACCTTTGAAATTAGGTACTCAACAAGGTCTGTATGATCAAATATGGTTGCTCTGAAAATATAGATAATATCATAATTTGAAATTGATATTAATAAACTTGATTTGAAGGGCACTTTCTTTATATTTCATGGAAATTAAACAATAACACAGGGGTTGGAACAGTACAACAGTAACAAATGGAATATAATATGTAGTGTGGTATGTTTTGTAATATAACCAGAGGATATCCATGTCTTGCTTTAAAATTATCAATGAAATCTTAATTGGAGAATCCACACGCCCTTCTTTGGTCAGTTTCCTACCCTATGTAGTATCATTAAGACATAACATGAAATCACTGAACATACACAAAGAACCATTTAAACCTTAACAACCATAGGCTACACATGGAAATATAGGGAGTTTTTCATAGATGTATGCCTATCTAAGAGCTAATAGTCAGTGTATTTACTGACTAGGGTCACACAGAGTTTACAATAAAGGACAGAGCATGGCTTAAAGACTAGAGGACAAAGGCTGAACCATTCTCTGATAAATCAGAGCTAGGCAGTTAATTAACCTAATCTGAAGAAGAAGAAAAATACATTCAGTTATATGTTTGTTACAGGCATTAATGGTTCTAATCTTCACAAATTAAAATAGCTTTAACTGACCGCTGAAGCAAGTCAAACATTACAGTAGCAAAGGAGCTCTGACAGAAACATACCTAAGAAGTACAAATATGCTGTTACTTTTCCCATTTCCTGTCATTTATTCCCATCGTTCTTGTGCCAAAATAAATGTCTTTTAGATATAGAGGATGCAGGAGGCGTGCTGTGGTAATTAAATCATTTTTATGCTAGTTGATTTCCTGCCCATACGGTAGCCTTTTATGCCCATCATTTACTTTTTATGATAGTGTTATGGTGTTGATTTTAGCCAGGTGGATTTGTTTTTCTTCTCTACCAAGCACAAGTCATGGCTAAATAGGACCCATGTTTATTACAGGCCGAAAACAACCAAACATAAGAAGTGTGACTGAGGGACAAAGTATTTGTGTGGAAAGAAAGAAAACATATATTTCAAACAGGTTGTTCTACATTCACATAAACAATAAGGTCAGACGGCACAGTTTTAACAAGGTTTTGTAACTTATTTTAAGGTTTGACAAATAGGGCCATTATCTAAGTTGGGAGCACAAATATTTAGAGTAAATTGGCTATATTCCTATACAGCTGTGATCATAGGGAACCTGTGGATTGTTTAACGTGTATAAATGCATGAGCACAGTCAGTAATAGAAGACGTGCCCACCTATGCAGCGGTGTCTGGCACGCTCCATCTGTAAGGTTAATGGTGTCCTCGCCCCTGCTGTATGAGGACAGCATCAGTTTGACTGCCTCCGTAGCACCCTGAGTACAGGCAAAGTGGAGGGCCGTGGACCGGTCCACCTATGCAGACCATGAGAAACCAGCAGAATTGACATACACAGAGCACGTAGAGATACATAGTCGCACAGATTGTAGCCACATACCCACAAACAGAAAAACACGCTCACAAGCCCTAAAGTAATATGAGTCGGGCTGTTTGCTAGGGCTGGGAGGCTTTAGGGAGGGTAACACTGTAACACAAGCCGTAAATGAGATAACTAGCAGTGGCAGGGTCAGGCCATAGATTGCCCCACTCAGCGCTACAATCTAAATGGAGGTAATCTGTATCAATTTAGCTATCTGAAGCCATTACTGGACTCAATGCTTCCAGTACTGTCATCCTGCATACACGGCACATTGTAATTAGTACATTATGATGGCACAGGAAAAAAATAAAAGTATGAAATTAAAAAAAATGTAGGCACTAATGGTTCTTGGAGCGTGTGGATTAATTTCAATTGGCTTGATTTCAGTAATTACTGTAACTTGCATCAGTCTCCCAGACAGCACATATGGCTTTTAGATGCTTCACAAAGCATAGAGCTCTGAAATGAGCGGGGGGGGGGGGGGGGGGGGGGTCAGTATATATTTTGACAAGTGGCATCCTATGAGCATTATCTCTGGCATGTGGTTGATACATACAGTGTATGGTACAATAAAATTAAACATTGAGCTTATTCATGTGGTCACCTGTTGCTGATCAATCCTGGCACCAGAGTCGATACAGAGTTTGATGACCTCTAAGTTTCCCCCATGAACAGCAAGGTGTAGAGGACTGCTTTTCGATTTGTCCAGAAAATTAACATGACCCTCAGCTGAGTGGCCTGTCTCTTCTCCTGATATTAAACAAAGCAATAAGACCTCATACAGGGATTTTGTCTTATGCAAATCGTCCAATACTAAACAAATTCAACATTATCAAATGAAGAAAAGGACTTAAGTGAGTACCCGCATGGTAAGAATCTGAATCTCCATTAAGTTCAGACACGCCACCAACTTTGCCAAAATATTTGCAGCACCACATATGATACATCTGCAGACCTCCCACTTTGGGTAAACATGATGTCAGTGCTGTGCTGCCTGGTTTGTGTGTAGGCTAACATGGAGTTGTAGGTACAACACACAGCCCACTACGGGGAAGTGGAGAGTTCAGCTCTACCATCCCACTCACTGTGCAATATGCTCTCAGACCTTGTTCGAAACACAGTACATAACCGTAATGGTTTCATTGGTTTTCAATGGACTGTTTTAATAGTCATACCGGCCTTCAGGATAACCTCCATGGCCTTCTTTGCACCGGCAAAGGCAGCTGCGTGGATGGCAAAGTGGCCTAGCTTATTCTGTCGACACAGCCATGCCCCATGCTTCAGCTGGAGAGAGAGAGAGAGAGAAAGAGAGAGGCTTTTAACTGCTCTCAAGCTGCATTGGGATGGTTCATCTTCATAAAACGCAGTCTGGATGAATTGCTGTTTTATGGACTGAAATCTGGTACTGAAATGAGATAGAGGAGACAGCTCTATTTTAGGTAACCATATATAGGCAGTACAGATGGACATCTCACTTAGTCATCCTGTACGTACCAATATTTTGAGAGCCTCACAGTTGTTAAGGGAGCAGGCTAGCATCACAGGAGTGTTCCCCAGGTCCCCCTGCAGGTTGGGGTCGGTAGTGCTGTGGCACACCAGCAGCTGGGGGAGCACAACAACACCATGAATCTTTACAGTGACCTTTGACCCAGCTCATGTCCCCCGGCACCCTGGCTGCACCAGGCTGAGGCCGGTACACCGGCTAACAAGCGTTTGGAGGGACGTCTGGTCAGGGGCCGACCGAGCACAGGCAAGAAGGGCAGGTGAGAGTCACCCCGACTGACCTCCACCAAGCTGTTGTGCGCGTGGCTGACCGCCAGATGGAGAGGAGACATGAGGGCTGTGTTGAGGACATTGGGGTCCGCCCCGAAGCGCAGCAGGGCGGTGCAGCTGGCCGCCTGGTTCCTCTCAACAGCCCAGTGGAGGGGCACGCTGCCCTGGCCGTCGCAGGTGTCCAACTCTGGGGAGTGGGACAGTCCGTGAATACGCGTGCACACACACACACAGCCACCCACGGCTCACGCTCGGATACAGATTCCATCGACCACGTCCATCGTGTTAAAGAGTATTTGTCGTATTTGTGTAAGCAAAGATGGCCGCCTGCTCACCCTGCGAGCCAGTGACGGAGATGATGAATTGAATGAGGTGGACATGTCCTGCGGCTGCGGCATGGTGCAACGGGCTGGCTCCGGAGTCATCCCTCTCCTCTAGGACCCTGGGGTTGCCCCTCACTATGCTCTCCAGTAGCTTCTGGTCTCCCTTCAGGGCCAACTGATTGGAGGTTGTGAGGGTGAGAATCGAACACACAATCAGATATATTTTTAAAGCCACCAATGTAATAAATCACACATCATCTTAAATCATTGTCTAAGACTCATCACTGTATGCGGGTTTCCCACTATGGGGTCATGTTAGCATGTGTAAACTGACATCCTATCAAGGGCTAGCGAGAAGGTTAGCATTGTTGATGGTACACAGCTCTACTAATACTCAGAAAACATGTCATGCTACCCCTACTTTTTTTTTCTCTCTTCCTCTTCTTCTTGCTCGGAGTCCAGAGAGGCTGGTGACCTCAACATTTTGGCAAAGGTCTGAATGTTTGACCGTAAAACAGCTTTGGCCTTACCTCAAATGGGTTGAGGGTTGCCAGGGCTGGATCATCGTTATCCACCACACACCTGTAGGAGCTGATCTCCCATGGTCCCCCCTTTGATAAGTGCATGACTTCCTTTTGAGCAAGAACAAATTCAGCGGGGACAGTTAGTACTCCAACAAGAAGCAATAGCTTTAGGGACCAGCAGGAGGACACTCGTACACACAGTGAAAAGACCACAAATGGATCTAACCTGCCGACAATTAAGCCCCCTAAATCCTATTTTCCTTTTTCTTTTGGCCTTTCTTTCGCTCTTGGTCTCATCCGGACACGGAAGGGACTCAGAGGCTTTCCTTTTAACTGAGGGCATGCCAGTCCATACAGTGTGAAGGTTGAATTGCCTCTGTCAGGGAAAGCAATTAAGTTCCCTACAGCTGGGGGGTGGTGGTGGTAGGGGGGGGGGGGGGGGGGGGGGCTTTGCTTTCCCCAGGTGTCCTGGGGATTGGCTTGGCTGAGTGAGGGGGAATGAGAGAGTCCTTGGACTGTATTGAATGAGCCCCTGAGTCCCATCCAAGGACCAAGTAGTATTACTGAAGGGCATTTGGTGAGTTCAAACCTCCCTCCAGGTCCCTCTCGGAGATTTTAAGAAGTTGTCATCCTCGACCTTCTGAACCCTGATGGCTTTTACTTTATCATGCTGATGTAAACTAAAGGGCACGTCAAACTATTTCACAACAGTGCTCAGTTCTGTCGGGGGGTTTGGTCCTTTTGGAGGGAATTGGTTCGAGGTTATTCACACGTCCGTGATTTACGATGCAGCCGGGTGCCGTCGTGATAGCCAGAGGCACCCACCCATGCTCCTGCTCGAGCAATAATGCATACATCAGTGCACTTGAATTTGAATTCTACCCAGAGTTCTCTCCACGCGTGTCCCCGTCATTGTGAGCACAATGGCTCATTTTGAGATGGGGATCAATAATCAACTAGCCTCAGTGACTGCAGTCACCACGGCAATCAATTTCATTCCCCTCTCTCCCGACATTCATTCCGGACCTTTCCAGAGATGGGTTGACCATTGCATTGGGTTGATTTGAAAATCGTCAGATACAATCGTCATGCATTAAATGTATGTATGTCTTTCAGACAGCCCATTACAAAACCATAATTGGATGAGGGACTTGAATAGGTTGCAATTTTCCAAGTTCAGACATTGGATCTAAGGACACAACGTGGTATATTACTGGCACACAATAACTCTATTTATCTCATTCTATGTCTTTCTCTGTCTATCTCCCTGTCTCTTTCTCTCTCTCATTCTCACATTCTGTAAGAGTTTGACTTTGACAAGGATAACCTTTTTATTGTGGCATTTGCATTTGCATTTGCATTGGCATTTGCATTTGCTACAGGTGGTCATGTACTCGCTTGCATCTGGCACAGGATTTCTACAGGCTACCCGAGCAAAGTGTAGCAGATGAGGTAGCCACAGGCTACTTTACATCCAGTGCAGCATAAGGGACCACTGGACTTACAGTATGATACTCTTGTGTGTGCACTCCCCACAATCAAGAAGACTGGGATAATGGAAACTATCCGAAAACGTAATGGAGCTTTCCACTGATTAACTTAGACTGATTATCATCAACATTATGCTTCCTGTCATTTCAAGCAGTGGGCGAGGGGGAAAGGCTATCGCTTTCTGTAATGACGCTTGTCACTCGGCTGTTTGCATGAACCAAGTGCCATGGAGAAATCAAGTGTGGAAGGTTATTTGGTCAACACAGTTGCCAAGCAATAGAAGAGCAGCCGGTACATGATTCCATGCAAAGGTCCCGTGGGTGTTTGTTTCATTAGTGTTAGTTTGGGGAGATGCAATGATGTCATTTGGTTATTCATATTAGCAAATTGGAAATACATTTCCAAAATATATATATGTAATAACTTTTTTTTTTACGTTTACATTTACATTAGGTTTTATATTTTTTTTACATCAAGCCACAAATCCTAAAAATGATCATACTGAGAAGATTATAAAGAAAGTCCCACACGCATAATATTGTACTGTCAAACAAGATCATACCCAAAATGTGGAGGCTTCATAGTTTTAATTTGATACCAATAGTAATGCAACACTGTCTATAAAGCTTCAAGCATTATGAAAGTATGATTGTCAGCTACTTCAGTGATTGTTCAGTGAACAATTGCCTACAAAGGTATCTCATCATTGGTTGATATTGCACTACCAATTTAGCCAACTATATTGCTTAACACATGACTTGGGGACAATTAAATAAAACCACATATCCTGACACTCTCTATTACAGTACATAAAGTGATTGACATAATGAGCTATTCACTTATTTATTGGTAAGATGGAACAGAAAGAAGACAATAGGGATAAATGTTACCTACTGTATTGGGTGATGATAATGTTGATGTGAGTTGAGCAGCCTGGTTAAGCCCTGTCCCAAGTCAAAAGTGGCTTTGTGGTTGAGTCAGTGACGAGACACAGATCCAGCTAATGACCATGACTTTCTGACCATTCCACTGCTGAGTGCTGGACTCTTCCTGTATGTGGTCACACAGTACCACCCCTAGTGCTGTGTAGTGAGGCACACCGTACCACTTTATGTTCACATAATGGGTGGAAGTGCACATCTTCTATTTACATTGTAATCTTCCATTTATACAGTTTTTGACAGACCAACGATGATTCAGTAAGACTAACGCAATCTAGAAAATAGTCAGATGAAACCGATGTTGACGTTGTTGTTTCCGACTTTAAAGCCTGCTTTCCTCACACTCAGGAGGAGTGTAACCTCTTAGTCAGAGCTGTAGACACAGATTTGCACGTAGAGCTTCTCACTAGTGTAAACAGCAGGTTTGCTTTGAGATGTAGTTCACGTAACTGGACAAGTAAATGTTTGACCGCTGGTGACATCCATCCAACCTGCTGTTTGTGTTTTAAAAAGAAAGGTTTTCCATCCTCGCTGCAGTCTGTTTGGAAGTGTGGAATACAACCTGTCCGTTTAAGGACTTGTAACGCTCCCCGCCATAGTGAAGAAGTACAACCTTCCAGACCTTTATCTTCATAGTAGGGATTATGGAATATTCCTCTGGGGAAAAAGGAGTTGGCATTAAGAGTGGGGATACTGTATATCTAGATGGATTATCAGATAGGGTATATCATTAACAAGGAATTATGATAGTATTATGTTATATATCAAGGGGAATATAAATCATATTGGCCTGTTTCTGGCCTTGGTACCCTTTGATTTAATGCTGTACTTCTTTGTTACTTGAGAAAAGGTTGAATCTTTTGATGAAAAGGACTTTTTAACCAATACGTTTCGGCTGTGCTCAACATTTTATTTACATAATAAAGTTATGAAACTTAAAAATGGTGGACTTTGTCTATTAGATCAAGCAGTATTTGTCAATTGTCTTAAGTGAGCACACGCTTATTTTGATTTAACAGTTATCGTTGTTGATCAGCTAATATATTCTTCATTTCATAAACAGATGAAAACATTGAGCAGTTTTTTTTAAGACATACAATGTAACATAAAAATGTGGCTTATCTTAAACTATTGGTAAAGCTGTCAATATAGTATTTATTCCCAATGTCAGTACTTCTTCATACCCGCGTTTGCCATGAGTTTAATATCTTAAACCAATATTTGCCAGGCTATGAAGTTAAAGGCTTATCTTTGACTAAGGTTTTGATGTCAGATTTATAGCCTCAGAAAAATACACCTAATCTGTCAAATTATCAAAGTCAGTGTTCAGGGTTGTATGATGAATTGTCTGTGAGTGATGAACAAATAACTTCCATGGAGCCACACTGTTTGTTCTGTGTAATGTGTCTTGATCCTGTTTCATGAGCAGTGTTTGTGTGTGTGTGTGTGTGTGTGTGTGTGTGTGCGTGTGTGTGTGTGTGTGTGTGTATGCATGTGTTTACGTGTGTGTGTGTTGTGTTTGTGGTTCCATGTACACCTGCAGCATGCACTTAGGGTCATTGACGTTATTTGTAGTTCAGAGGGACCATGCTGGGAACTGCAGTAATAGTTACAGAACTACCCTGATTGAATAGGTCGTTTCTTATTACGCCATGGCAATTTTATGAAAGTGACTTCTTAGGTCTAAATTATACATTCAGTCCATTAAGCATACTGTGCAACACAGGAATCATTGCACAGTAAAAATATAGATGTTTTTATAGACTATTTTGCTCTCACCAATGCATCTGAAATTACATTTAATTATGTTTTTAGAGAGCCAACCTGATTGAGTATAGTAATTAAAAATAACGGTAATTAAAATCTGAGTTTAGTATTTTGCTGTATCACTGTTCATGTGGCCATTTCAAGTAAATAAGTATAGAGACTTTAGGATTATGAATTTCTGCCTGGGTCAACCAGGGTCATTCCGAAATATTGAGCTTTCAAAGTTGTTCACACCAGAACTGTTTAACTGTTTTTAGTAGAGTACACTCAACTTTTAGCGCTGAACAAGGTCCTTAACCTAAAGGCACTTTGAGGGGTGCAATGTATCAGCACCCTGGTACATTGGAATATTGATATTTTAAGACAGCTAAACCCCACAAATAACCTTATTGATCCATATCAGTCTTTCAAATGCCCTATTATGACATTATATTTTAGACAGCACTCAGACACCTTACTTTGAGTCAAAATGATAGAAGAGTATTTTTCACTGTATTGGATTCACTAGATAAATTAGTATATACTTTTTTGTTAAATAAAAATTGTACCTTAATCTCAAAGTCACAAATTGACCAAAGATCCAACATTGGCCATCTTGTGAAGTAGAACATATTTCCATGCTCCTTATTAAATCCAATATTTGTTTTGCATTGTTTTTGTGACTGCAATTTCAAAGTGGCTCAGAGTTTATATTTGTATTTGCAGTGGGTCCAGAAACTCCTTGAGTGAATGTGTGGCAATAATGAGAGTTGAGGGAATAAATGGGATCGACTGAAGCTTAGCCTTTCCATCCAACTATTCCTGCTGCCATTGTTGAAATTCAAAATCTTATAATACCAAGCATAAGTGTGTTTTTTCACAGATACAATCTTTTGATTAAGCTATTGCTCTCCCAATCCAATTGAAAGATGTAACATTTTAATTCCAAAGGACGTGATATGCAAATTGCAATAACTGGGACACTGTCAATCAAAGCAGACTAAGTGGTCCAAGCATCTAAGTGCAATGGGGGAAGCCAGTGAAAGCTTGTGTGGTGTTAAGGTGGTCAAGTTCATAAATTATTGCTGTGCAGTGCACCTCACAGGAGTGGCATGGCTCCTGGGACCACGGGCCTGTCAGCACTGCTTGACATGGTGAATGGAGAATAGTGAACAAAGATACTGGGGTGATGGCCATGATCATTTTCCCTCTGATGGTTTTGGTTTGAAATCTAGATCTGATTCCTTTGTGCAAGATTATAAAAAAGAGTGTACAGTATTTAAAGACTTATTGACAGTACAAAATACTTTTTCCATAAATGTATAGTACGTTCTTTGGTGCCCTGTTGGATGTACAGTATGTCTGTGGCTTGTAATTTCATATATATATATATATATATATATATATATATATATATATATAAAAATGTCATTTCTTTTTTTACCGGTGAAATCCATACTGAGCTTTAGATGACATTAAGCACATAATAAATTCCTCAAAGGCACAAAGCTTTTCAGGGTTTTCCGAGGTTTACATGGAGTCCGTCAGAAAGACTCCGCAAAGTGCTTTGTTCTGATCGCATGAGCTCCGAAATTATATCATGATATGCTACTACATACAGAACAACACAGTGCTTTCTTTTTTTCCTTAATTTAAATAATATCAAATTACATCCTTTGTTGAAACCCAAAGTAAAAAATATTTCATTCAGAAATACCTCTGACTAGAATGAGTTTTGAGTTTGGTTTGGTTCTGGCAAGAGTTGTTTGCTAGTTGTAAAGAAAACTTCAGTTGTTAGTAGTAAGGGAATGTCAATTACTGTGCTGTTCCATGCTACTCTATGATGCTCTACTCATACCATCATTGCCCTGGGCAGACAAGTGTGAAGAAATCACTCCATAGACATGATTGAATCTTTAATAAATTGCAGTTGGTTGGTTGGGTGGTTGGTCTGATCCACTGGGAGTGCCAGAGGGAGCTAGAAGGTGTGCAGAGCTGTGGTGGTAAGGTGAAGCTGGGGAGTCCCTCGTAAGCCAATGTATTTATGTATAAGCTATATATACACTTTATATATATATATATATATATATATATATATATATATATATATATATATATATATATCCTACCGCTGTGATACATCAGATTGATGGACGGAGCAGCTCTTTCCTACTGAGACTTGAACGGATGTGACACACTCACAATCACATGTGCACTCAGTCTCTTTGTCTCTCCATCTCCCTTTCTGAGCTTAACCATGGCTGAACACTCCTGAGGGTCAAATCCCCTCCTCTCCCCTTCCCTAAATCCTAGTGACTGACATTGCAGATGGGAGTGGATTTGGACGGGACAGGATAAATTAGAAAAACAATCAAAAGCTGCCACTGTAGGTCTGCCTGCGGCTCTGGTCAACAGATTAAGAGGCCCTATTATGCCTTTCATGGCAACAGCTTCCCCTTCTGCTTCACCGGCAATACCCCCCCCCTCCCTCCCTCCTTCCCTGAGCCATTATGAGTTATTAGTTAATTATCAATTGTAAACTTGATGATCTTAATCAGACTGAGTCAAATGTCCTATAAATCAATTGTGGCATTATAACTATTACTGGTGACCCAGTTAGACAACTCCTTTTCTAAGTTATTTGTGGTGTGATGCAATTCTTTTCCTCTGGTATTGGTTGGGGCCTCAATTCGGTCCATCACATAACCAGGAGATCAGTGAACGCCCGGAGGCATGAGAAAAGGATTGTTAGTGTGACCTCCCACTGAGAGAATTAATGGACGTCTCTTCTCCTGCTGTGCTGGGGTCTACCTCCTGAGGTGACTGAAGAACCAGCTCCCCTGAGACCATCCTAATTCTATTTCCCGACACGCGCCATCTGTCAAGCCGTCCGGTCGCCAGGAAACACAATAAGCTGTTCAGGAGTCATGGCACTTCCTGACTCCGCCAACGGCCGTTCCGTTTTCTTGTGACCCAGAGGTGTTGTGGTACTTGGAGTGACTCCTGACCACAGTTAAGATCACCATGAAGGCAGTATCCCACTGACACGCTAAATTAATACTTATTAATTATTAATTAAAACTTACTTAATAGGATTTGATCGTATTCACATTATCAACAATTATTGTCCAAGAATATGTACAAATATATTTTTCTCAAGACTTTGTTTTTGTTTTTAACGCAAAAGGCAAAGTAAAACATTTTGTTTGGCAGGAGGGAAAGCATTTTGTAAGGTTTTGTAAAAGGGCACAAACAAAGCAGGGGAAATGGTAAAAGGGGAAAGAGAGGACACATAATAAAATAAAAAGAACGATAGATAAGAGAGGGTGGGGAGATTAGACATCAGTACAAAAGCTGTCAAGTCTCCTTGGCTTTATGTGGCAGGTGAAGATGTCCAGGGCAACTTGCTGACAGGTATTGTGGGTAATGAACTGCATCGTCTGTATGGGACACTTTTCTAAAGGTCACGGAAAAGGTCGCCAGCCAACTGCAACACCTCATTCCTCATCAGCATTCATAATGAACACTTCTCCTTACTGTCTCACTTAACCAGGTCACTCTGAAGACATCTGTTTCACCACCATATGGGCATTACAACAATGCTACAGACAATAATCTTCACAAAGACCTTATACCAGCTCAGCTCTATTTATTCATTTACACAGTATTTCTGTCAATTGGTCTCTCCTTACGTCATCTTCAAAGCTATCAGCTGGTTGCCAATCACCTAAATGTTTGGTTTGTCTTACAGCGTACCTCTCTACTTCCTTTCCTTTTCAAAGCCAGACTGTGCGAGATGTGGAGCTAGAAGACAATCCCACATATTGAGCTGACCACAACTCCACCTTGTGGTGACAACGCGTCGTTCTGAAATCAGACAGTCCTGCGACACACTGCTCGAACAGCTCCTCTGGCCTTGCACCTCACAGCCACCCTTTGGGATCATGCAACTGTGTCAACTGTAAGAAAGAAAACTCCTATTTTTAGTTGCTGAAGGAACTGACAAGAATGCAAAACTTTTAATATGTGAACTGTTATTATCTGCTTTTGTTACATTATCACAGGATTATCATGCTCCAATTTTTGACAAAACAGCCTGGGATTTGTTTTTCCTTAGGTAGTTGGGATGTCATAGTGGCAAATGTCCCTACTTTATTTTATTTACTGAATGCTTTCATGGTGGCTCTCGATAAAAGGAAAACGTAAAACAAACTTAATGGTGGAAAAGTTGGGGCGACACCTTTTAAGAGGCAATGCCAAATAAAAACGACCCCCTCCCCCGATCTAATCAGAACTATTAGCTGATGGTCTTGACAGAATATCTTTACGAGCACTGGCACTTACTAAGGTGATTAGAGAGAGAGAGGGAGAGAGATAGAGAGACTGGCGGAGGATATGATAGCCAGTAGAATGGTAGGAAGGCATTAGTAGATTTATGAGTCCTTGTTTGAAGCAGGCTGACGAAACAGACTCATAAATGTTTGTGATGTGTCACTAATAAAGAACCACCAGCATGCCTGCTCAGCACATTGTCACTTTTCCTTAAAAGTTGAATAATTTCCTTGCTATGTTTTTAGGATATTTATGTGGGCTCATAACTTAAGATATATATACACACAGTATATATATATATATACATATATATATATATACACACTGTGTGTATATATATATATATGTATATATATATATATATACTGAGTGTATATATATCTTATATATATATATATATATATATATATATATATATATATATACTGTATGTATGTGTGTGTGACAGAGGCAGATACAGCTACTTCTTCAAAAAACCTTTCAGTATGTGTATCACTACCTACTGTAATACCTGAGATTCTAAAGATGCCCTCGCTGTGTCAAAGACACACAGATGCATTTGCAAAGTTTGACAAATCCAATGATCGATACCAATGTTGAACTACATTTGCATGCTCCACAAACCTCTCAGTATATTTGTAGAGAGCAGCGCTCATCCTGTGTCCTCTGTTCTCTCCTGCAGCAAACAGCTTCCCACATACAAAGGTCAGGAGGCACAGTAGAAAGATGCCCTTACAACGTGTTGTAATGAGCAGAGTTGTTATGTTTCTGCACAGGCTTGAAGATTAGGTGTCCATTATGTTTGTGCAAGCGTTTATATGTAGGTTGCATGTATCTGTGCATGTGTTGGAATGTGTTTTTTGGTGGACTAGCGTGTGGGTCCTAGACTCTGGGTGTGGGTGGAGGTTCAACAGGAGAAGGCAAGCAACATAGCTGACCTTGCAGTAGAAAAAAAATAATACATGAAAATCGTTTTTTCGTAGCTTATCACACAAGTTTCTCTTGCTCTCTTTTGTGAGATTTTCAGAGCTGGATTACTCGCTTTGTGTTTTAATAAGCTTATCTTACTGCACTCCAATGACCTATGGATTTCTCCACCCCCCATGTCTTCATTGTTTCTGAATCACCCCCGATTGGGATCATAATTTGTGATTAAATCTGTTGTTTTCAGTGACTTCCCTACTCAGAGAAGATTCAATTAAATAGTTTATCTTTGGACTTTGGTTTTAAAAGTCAGAGCTGACCCCCTGTTCTTTAGCGTGTATTTTTACCCTAGGGCTTTACCCAGCTGTAAAATAAATGTCTTATCAGACAGATTCCAGCTGGCCATGTCCAACAAACGGCTTCTTCCTCCCCAGGTTTCCCATTCAGTTTAAATTAGCTCAGTACAAGCAAGGGGGCTCTCTAGGGAAGCAACAATTAAACACCTTGCCCGAGAAGGGGGCTCGGAATGTGTCGCAAGGACTCAAGACTTACAATGATGAATGCACTCCTTAAAGGATGCCCCGCTCAATTCAATTTGAAGTTATATATTAGACAAACCATTAGCAAAACCGTGGAATTGGCTAGAATAAAGAATCAGTGGTCCACGTGATGCTGGTGTATCTCCAACAAATTGATAATGTGTGTGAATACTTTTACATGTAAATTACCCAAAATAGAAAGAAGCCAAAAAGAATTGAATAAATAGACTCATAAAGGAAGAGGCCTATGCAAAAATAGTGTACGTACCTGTGCTTGACAGATCCAAGGTTTGAACATGATTGATCCGAGCAAGTGCATTTCTTTATTCATTCCCCTGTTAACACGATATTGAATAAGTCAACACTGCCACTTAATCTGAAAATATTATATTTGGTCACCTACTTTAAATGCATACTGCAACTAACCTTAAAAGATCCCTGGATGCAACAGGTTTGGTTTGTCATTCTGCGTCATTGTTGGCCCTCTGTAGACATGTTAACTCGTGTGTCTGGTTGTTACGGGTGTCCATTACAATACAACTGGCAGAACACTCAGCCGGCCTGCCGGTGATGCCAGATGGTGGCACAAGCACAGCTATCGCATAATGCATGCTGCCTGGCACAGCCCGGGATCAGAGATACAATAGCACATTCATTGAATCGTACTCAACATAATTAGAGTGTATTAGCTTGATTACCTTTGGTTCAGGTACAGCAGTCAAGCAGAAAGGCTTCAGCAAGGTGCTAACCTTCCCCACCGGTGTGTGTTACAGGACACATGAGGCGTAACATCACGGTGGCTGCTCGCCAGTTAGACATGATTCTTCTCCCTCTGTCAGCCGGTGCCACCCTGGGCCCCAGGTACCCTGTCTCAAGAGCAAATTAGATAAGCAGCCATCCCTTGAAATAATTAACCTATGCTCCCAGAGCAATAACTTACTTTTGGTTTTAAAAGTTGGCTCATTCTCCTGCTACCGGAAGGGTAAAGCGAGAGCGATGATCCATAGAACGCCGTCTGTCCTTTGGGGATCACCTTGATGAAGAGGGCCATAACTCAAGGTGCCTGGCACCTTTTTCAGCATGGCTCAAACTTGCAGAGCTGCTGGAGACGGCACGCTGAGGTGTGGGAAGGGACTGGGGAGGTGAGAGCGGGGATGATGTGGCCTACAGTGCGCAGCGCTGCCAGACAGAGGGTGATGGATGAGGGGAACAGAGTCGCAGGCCTGACAGGGCCCTATTCAGCCCGACTTGTCAGCAGGAACGCGCAAGTTCAAAAACACCTTTTGGATTTTTGCCTTGAAGAAAAAAAAAAGAAAGTCCTCACAGACGCTCCTCACAGACATACGTGCACACACACACACACACACACACACACACACACACACACACACACACAAACACACACACACACACACACACACACACACACACACACACACACACACACACACACAGTCCCGACTGGTTAGAATTCTAAGTCAACATCCCCGAACATGAGCGATAGGGGTCACCCTGCTTCTGACTCCTTGAGCGATGTGAATTTCATTTCATGCTATTTTAGGGTTTAATAGCTGTGCTACACCAAGGGGGTTAGCACTGCTGATTGTTTGTGAATCGTCACTGTCAGCTTTTCTGTCACGTTTGAAAACTCACACATCCAGAGATCAAAAAATGTATTTTCAGCAGTTTACGTAACCCAGGTATGGAGAGGAATCTCCAGTCTACACATCTGTTGATAGCAGTTGACAGCTTTAATAGATCATGAGTCCCTACAGTCCCTGCCCTTGATAATGGGGTGCATGTTTAAAAAATAGAGTGTTAGAGAGAGAGAGAGAGAGAGAGAGAGAGAGAGAGAGAGAGAGAGAGAGAGAGAGAGAGAGAGAGAGAGAGAGAGAGAGAGAGAGAGAGAGAGAGAGAGAGAGAGAGAGAGAGAGAGAGAGAGAGAGAGAGAGAGAGAGAGAGAGAGAGAGATTCGTAAAGAGAAATATTCGTAAAGATAATCCTGCGCTAAAAGAAGAAAACACACAATTGGCTATTGGATTGCATGCTGGAATCCTCAAGGCTGAAATAACCTAAAGAAGAAAGCAGGAGAAGAAAGAGACCGGATTAGTACAAAGTTGACAATGTTGTAGAGGGCAGATGCTGATTGTTAATAATAAGCACTTCATTATGTTTGATGAATGAGCTAGATAAGTGAAATTATTACTTCTTTCGCATTGACACCATTTGGATTAGGCATTTGTTTACCCATTAACCCCAAGCACACACAGCAACTACAGGGTTTTCTACGACGGGCCGGGGTTGTTAGGATTAGGTGACAACAGCAACAGAAAGCATCTTGGCTGTGTTTCCCATTTGTCCCACTCAAAGTGTCTAGGTGTAGCCTAATCCTCTAGCTTGACCCTGGGGCCACGCTAATGGGTAAATAAGGGTAAGCCTTCACAGACATACAGGATCACTGTTATGGAAGACACAATATTCCCATGACCTGTCCAATTTTGTTGCAGCTCAGTTAACCAGTGTCTCAGAAAGTCTTAATTAATCATTTACATGTTGTACTATTTATCTACGAAATTAGCAGCAGAACGCACAATAAACTAAAGGATGCGAAAGGAAAAGGAACTGAGTAAAGCTTAGCTGGTCAGCAATGCAAAAATATATGAGAAATAACTGCAGACCGATGATAGAAGAGGAATACCTCAAGAATAACTGGCCAACATGAATATCTGGAGAGAAAGATATGGGATTAGAGGAAATATCCGAATCCCTACTGCTGCGGCTCCCGTGGGGAAGAAAAGGAAGGAAGTAATGTTTTTCTCAGTGTCTGAATAGATTTGACCTGAATATCTGTGGAAGTTCTGCATGCATTTCTTATTCATTGTCCTTTATTTATTTGTGTATGTTGTCAAGGCCAAGGATTACAGCTGGCAATGAAGCGGTGGATCTTAAAGTTTCACCTTTTTTATCTCATTTTAATTAGCAGTTTATGGCCTAAACTATTAGGATTAACGTTCCCTTGGATACTGAATTGATATTAAAGCAAAAATCCAAACGCTAATTATTTATTGCAGTACTAACCTTTCTGCTTGCTCTTCATCATTAACTTCAGCCTTACATGGACACTTAGCTGTTGTCTACTGCCAGGAAAGCTATTCAAGTAAGTACAGCTTTGATTCTGTCAATCCCAGACAGACCACATCATTTGGCCACCTGTATAGATGGCAGTAATGTCTCAACATTGTAAGGGGGTATGTAAACATCTTAATTGGGTCGGTGTAGCACCTCAATTTAAGCATTTCCTTCATCCTTACTGTCACATCACAAAATAAATCAATGCTGTGTTCTCACAGTATGCTCCCAAATGTTTAAACTCATTCATTCAAAACTTCTGTCAAACTGACAGAAATATTGTCAGGTCCTGTAATACAATTGGTAATTGAATCAGATCCACTAGCCATCACCTCATAATATAGGTTCCTTTCTGCTGTTTCTTTCAAAAAAAGAGAATTTCCTGTTGGCCAATCGTCCTCAAAAGAGAAGGTTCATTTCGGTCCCGTCTAAATGATTAATCTCTCACATTAGTTCACACTGAGAATTCCCGCACCATAACTCTACATGTGGGTCCAATTTAACCGTTGACAAAAAATATCAATGGACCAACTGACTTTTGGAGCAAAAAAAATGTGTTGCATTATCAGCCTATTTAATAGTCGGAACTCTGTCCTGCCATTTTGGACCAGGTGTACAGAGGATCAAACTAATCTAGCACCAAACTGAGCTCAAAGCTAGCCTTTGAAATAATGCTTCTGTATGTCTAAGAGACGGTTTACGGCATCTCAACATCCCAACCTCTACTCAGCTAATTTGCAAACCATAAATGTCTTTGATAATAATTTACTCTCCATCTTGTCTTTAAGTTCACTGTTCTTGAGAGGCCACGGAAACACCGGTCAAGGTTACATAAAATACCTCTTTTGTGGGATGACCCTGTAGACGGGCAGCCGGTTGAGGCTTTTAACTGCAATTAATGAGAAGTTTATGATGTTTGTATCGTAATGCCAGTGGCTATGCTGCACAGATGATTAACATGAGCAAAAGGTGAAAACTGGAGGACAGTGATATTTCAAGGGATATTTCTTTTACAAACAATGTTGTTGCACATTCATAATGAGAACACATTGCACATATTGCGAAGGGATTGCAGAATACCTCAATGCTGAGTGGTATTCCATGTGAATTCACACCAGAATAGGAGGCACACACTGTGTACTTAGACATTCTCTACACAATCATGCTTGTTGGTACATATTTGTTTCCATATTTTTTGTGCGAAGCGTTCTATGGTCCCTCTATTGAAAAGAAATCCAGGGCTCTCCCTCAGTGATTTGTGCTCCTGAATATGTTGGTTGAAAACGGGATGTAGGACCAGGTCAATAATCAATCGTGTTTATTTGGACCGTGACCATTGCTTGTGCTACACGGAGCCCCCAGGGCCCTGGCCACAGATTCCGCACCGATTTTAATTAATAGATACAAACAGACACACTTGCCATGCTTTGTTAGTACGTGGCGAGGCATTGGTTAAAGGTTCCGTGGGGAGCAGGTATGTCCAGGATGAATGAGAAAGGGGACAAGGGCCAGGCAGAGCCGGGTCATTACGCTCAAGGACGACGCTGTTGGTTGTTGTGGTGGCTGCAGAGCGCCTTGACACTGCTGGCCTTCGATTAAAAATAACCCAACAGAACAAGTACACTGATTGTCTGCCTGTTATTGACAGCTGTGCCCCCCACCCCCAAAGGGTGACACCAGACAGAGACTAAACAAAGATGATACAAACGTTTGCACTGGCAAGTGTACGTGCGCGCAAACACACACACACACACACACAGCACAGCGACATACAGCGTACAGCATTTGCTTGTTTCTTGCTCTTTGACTGGGGAGCCATAAATCACAGATCTGAAAAATAGATTTTTTCAGGCCTTCTCAGTAGGAGGGTGAAAATAAAGTGTGTGTGTGTGTGTGTGAGAGAGAGAGAGAGAGAGAGAGAGAGAGAGAGAGAGAGAGAAAGAGAGAGAGAGAGAGATACAGAGAGAAAAAGTATTTAGTGTATTGAGTCATTTCAAATGCCTTTTTTTCTCATGTCACCTACCATTATGACTGTTTCCCATTTCCAGACAAGAATGCGCGTCCATGCACACAAACACAAACACCCAAGCCAAAAGAAATTGATAGAAAGCTCACTGTGAGGGCCGCTGCTTTTGAGAAATGCTGCCTCATTGTATTGTCCTCTTACAATAGACACTAACCACAGAGACACGCAAAGATTCCTATCTGTCGTTGCTATTTGTAGAAAGGTGGCAAGCATTGATGAAATGCTTATTAGTATAATCTAAGTGAAGGACTCCTCCCCTCCAGATATTAATCCCCCGCCAGCAGACACTCACAGTAAATGATAGCCCTCCCTCTCTCCTCCCTCTCTCACTCGTTCTCTCCGTCCATTGCCACAACTACACTGGTAAGACTTAATGCCAGCGGCCAGGCATAATAGCTTGAAATTCAAACTCTCTCTGCCCTCAGAGAGAGAGAGAGAAAAATAAACCCTAGTGTTGCTTCGGCAGTGTACTGTGCCTTGCCCAAATCAACAGCTTGATATCCATCATCCATAAGCACTGTGCAAAACACTCAACAGGGTATTACATCATTTTTGCTTGCCTTTATCTAAGTTACAATTGTTTACACCGACATTGAACTGATCCCCGTTTTGAGTTCGGTTGCACCTCCCTGGGGGCTATAGATGGCTCTTAACTAGGCATGCACTGAACAGATGATGGTTCCAGTGTTCCGTGTGCTGACAGCGTCGGAATGTGGGGGAAATGGTGTACTAGAGTCCAGCGTGTTTGTCGTGAGGCGCCAGGGAGATGATTGAGTAGGAACACTTCACCCCAAATGGGAAACGGGAAAAACGGCAGGCAGCAAAGGCCCGTGAGGATGGTGCCAGTGCATTCCATCATCCGCTGGAGGCCTGTGATGGGAACACACAGGAGCAAGCCGAAATGCACGCGCACATCAAGCCCACGCAACTGTGTGGCACCCACACCACACCGCACACACACATGCATCGTGATTCAGAAATTATTGTGTGCTAATATGAGAGTCGGGTGGGCCCACGGTCCAATGTACCCAAACTACAAACTAGGCACTAGCATTTAAATTGACTGCTTGATTAAATGAGTCTGTCGCAGGAATCAGACAGCTTTTTAAAGCCAGCTACATCCCTGACCAAAGTGTTACTTCAGTATGATGCTACAATTTGGGTTGCTATAGTGACAGCCCACACACACGCCCCCATAATACTCGGGAATTAAAGATGCATCCCCTATGCTTGGTCACCCAGTGTTTGAACACATTGGTTGATAAAGTTGTTTATGTAAAATGTTCATCTTTTTTGTTATTAAACAGAGTAATTCCTCTCACTCTGCAGTCACAGGGGAACCCATATATTCAAATAAGCTATACAGATTTCCTGGCCATCAGCCACACTGCATGTTGCTAAATACATTGCGCTGCTGGAGGGGGGTTATAGAGTATGCTTAAATATCCTATGGCATGCATGCAGGTGGAGTAAAATTTGAATTTGAGCATGTTTGCAGCTGATATCTTATCAGAGAATTGCCTTTTTTGTTGACCTGACAAACCCTTGTTAAGCCATGGTAAAATCACTGTCATTCAAAGAGACCTGAAACATAAATACAGCTCTGAAGAAGCCGCTCAACAAGATGTCAAAGGCCCTGCATTTTAGACGGGCTTAAATTCTAGGGAGAGTGCACGGTGTCAACGTGATAATAATCTGATGTATTTTTTTCTTATTCAACTCTCTGCTATAGATCTCTCACGGTTTTTGGGTGTAGTATTGTCCGCTAACCATATCTTAGCACATCTGCGCACAGGGGCTATATTGGTCGATGCTGCGGAATTGATCACTTGTCATTGGAAGGAAAGAACATGGCAGCTAAATCAATTACACACGAGCAGTTTATAATCGAGTTTAAAAAAAACGCAAGGGTAAGGGAAATGTTCAAGTGACACCCAAGCTGTATAGGAAATATCATTTATGTAATGAACACCTCTCATGTGAACTGTTAGCTAGAGTGTGGGGAGGGGGGAACACAGCAGTGCTGTAGGTAAGGATTAGAGGATGATACGAGGTGTATAATCTGATAGCCATGTTTATTCATCTTGGAAGCGAGACCTCACACTACCATTGCTATGGAGCAACACATTGTTATATTACCTTGAGGCAAAAGGTTAACAGACCTTGGATTCTAGGCAACTGGCTCTTTTCTGTTCTAGCCCTCTTAGTAAAGAATAACTTCTCACCTCCTCCAAGTTACTGTAGATTACCAATGGCCCGAAGGATTTGTAGGTGTGTGTAGGTGTGTGTGTGTGTGTGTGTGTGTGTGTGTGTGTGTGTGTGTGTGTGTGTGTGTGTGTGTGTGAATGTGAATGTGTTGTGTTTGTCTTTCTACAAGTGCAGCAAAACAAAAGGGCAAAAAGGTTGTAACATTTGCATTAAGCATTCTCTGCTTGATCAGTCAATATCATGCAGCTTAATTAAAAAACACTTCGACCTATAACCGCTATGTGTGTAGTCGTATCTAGACAACTCGCAACGCAAATGTTTTGAAATGATGTACTGTTTCAATACAGATTAGGTGTATTGCCAAGATGGAGCCTGAGCTCAACGAACTTGAACATGCAAAATATTTGTCTTTTACGTGTTTTTCGCCCCCTGCTCGCAGTCTTGAGAGGAGCCAGATGATTTGCCGCTGTCCTTTCTGGAGTAGCCTACAAAGAGCAGACCAATCCAATTAGGTAGCCTGTCAATTGTAGGCTATGGTGCAGCCCGTGCGCGCTCTGCTCTGCGCCCATCTACTCCTCCTCTAGTACACTGTGGGACACTCTGCAGTTCGCTCCACAGAACACTTATCCCGTCCGCTGCCGTTGCTTTTACGCGCTCGACGTCTGCAGATAAAGTGATACAGAGAGGCTTGTCCTTAGTGCACGCTTCACTCATCGATGGAGGCATCAGTGCCTTGGAGTCGTCCTCCACAATGCAGTCCTGTGTAGTTTATAAGTTATAGAGGATAACCATTTTCCTCGATTAATTTCAAACAAAATGTGGAACACTGATCAGACAATTCAGCGCAGCTTCCGCAGAGTGCTCGGAATCGTGGCCGCTGGACTATAGGGGATTTTGGAGCATTTTCTCCTTCAACTAAGGAAAAACAGGAGTTTGCATGCAAAAAGTGGTTTATTTCGACAAGGTAAAACCTAATTATATTGTCTGCATTCTCTTTTTTGAATACGACTTTGACAATGTAATTTGTTCGTTGGAGTGGGTTTGGATATTTTTGCGATATGTAGCACGTTAATATAGACTTATTTTGTTACACATATTGAAATACTTTAGGCTACTGTAGCCTACTTCCCTTGATGTTGTTGTTTTTATATCAAAGTAACAGGTCTCCAAAAGTTAAACCCACCATGTTAGTGTTTAAAGGCAATCACATTCAAGATGCTGCACACATGGAACTTGATGCTATACGTTTGATCATACAGTATATATGGCTGCAAATTAGGGAAAATCCAAGCCATTCATTTCCTTACAGTAATCACTGGTTGTTTTTTTATAAAGGAGCTTGAAAATGCAATTGGTAGCTGTTAATCATACTTTAAGTCTCACTTCTTACAATTAATAATTCAGCGCGTGTTAATATATATTTAAGGAAACGTCATGCCACTTCAAAAACAAAGGGCTGTTTTCATTTCAATGGGTGGGATAATAAATATATTTGATTTATATATTGGTTTAAAGTTGTAGTGAGGGGTGTAACGCTACAGCTTTAGCTTGAATTATAGATATACATTTGACTTAATTATATTAAAATTACTTTAACCACTGTTTGCGCATGTGGATATGAGATTAAACCATGGTCAAAAAGCAATTTTAGTTATTGAGCTGAGTGGGAGCAAAGGTGCTAAATCCTGCTGTGAAGGTAATAACTATGGATGGTAGCCTTGAGGAGGAACACATCAAATTAGCTAAATTAGTGCAATTGCAAAAATTCTAACAGGCTTGCTTTTGACCCCATACCCAATGTAACAGGTGTGACGTTTTACACTCAGCATTGATCATGATTGGACTCAATACATATCTTGATTCAGTAGAGTTGTACATTGGCGTATTGCCATAGCTATAGAGATCTCTGGCCTTTATTAAGCTTGCACGCTTGCCATTGTCATTGTAATAATATTGAAGTATTAGCCTGCTCGATCTAATGACCCCATTGTCATCTTTCTTTTTTTCCAGCCATGGTGGGACTTGTCTAAGGAGGATCCAACATAAGTCTCACTAGCATAATTTTCTTTTTTCCACTTTTTATTTAACCCTTTATCTTCCGTGATAAGCCTCCTACCATCTAGTCCTCGACGACACCATGGCTGAGAAGGTGGGACCAGCAGGGGCCAAAAGCCCCACCATCCGGACCACTCCTTCCCTCCCGCCTGACCCGATTGACATTATCCGCACCAAAGCCCGCTCCAGGAGAGTGCGCATCAACGTCGGGGGGCTGAACCACGAGGTTCTCTGGCGGACGCTGGACCGCCTCCCCAGGACACGGCTGGGCAAGCTCCGCGACTGCAACACCCACGAGTCCCTGATGGAGGTGTGCGACGACTACAGCCTGAACGAGAACGAGTACTTCTTCGACCGCCACCCCGGAGCCTTCACCTCCATACTCAACTTCTACCGCACGGGCAAGCTGCACATGATGGAGGAGATGTGCGCCCTGTCCTTTGGCCAGGAGCTGGACTACTGGGGCATCGACGAGATCTACCTGGAGTCCTGCTGCCAGGCACGCTACCACCAGAAGAAGGAGCAGATGAACGAGGAGCTGAGGAGGGAGGCAGAGACCATGAGGGAGCGGGAGGGAGAGATTGAGTTTGATAACACCTGCTGCCCAAACAAGAGGAAGAAGCTGTGGGATCTCCTGGAGAAGCCCAGCTCATCAGTGGCTGCCAAGGTAAGGCGTCAGGAGGTGTGATCACACCCCTCAGCACACATTTCCTGTCAGGGAATTCACTCCGTTTAACAACACCTTCTCCCACTCAGAACCTAACCAGCTGTAGTTTTATCCATCTGAAGTAAAAAATGGATCAGGGATATGTACTACAGTATATATTCTTGTCTGGTTCTTTGTATTACAGTCATCCCATGCGTTCTTATGTTCTCCAGTAGCAATGGTTAAGGGTGAATCAGACACCGAAAAAGCCTCCGTCTCTGTGGGATTGTTTTGTATGAGTGTTGTGGGGGCAAGACTCAGGGATGACTGAGAGAGGAGGTGGAACAGTCAGGTGTGATATATATCTCAACAACAGGCAGCAAGCGTATCGAGTGCAGCGGGCCCACAGCTCCGACACTGATAAATGACAGAGGAACGCTTTGCATGGAGGAGGAGGGGGGAGGAGGGGGGTGGAGGGGGGTACACCATTAGTGTCTCTGCTGACAGAAGTTAGATTTGGAAGCAGGGCTCTAAGAAAGGACCCTACTGTCGGTGTCTTGGTAATGATGGAGTGTGCCAAACGGGGCCAATTCTGAGACATTGACCGGTCTACTCAGGGTTGGTCAATGTTAGTCCCTGACTGGATGCCCCTCTTTCTGTTTCCGATGTAGTCTTTTTACTACAGCGTTTATTAAGTCTCCCAAACCTAATGTTCCACGGCAGCTGTTGTTTTTTATACATTAAATCAAATACAGTTGTTGTCTTTCCTGTATACACAGGGACATTGTGTTGGGTTGTGTCCAGTCGAGCTTTTAACTGTTAAAACTCCACCTGGGGAGTCTGCACTCCAATACGGGAGCAGCAGCGGACCTCTCATTTGAGTCCAGAGAGACTGTGTGGGCCCAGAATCTGCAGTGAGATGTTGAGTCCCCGCCGCATACTTTCTCTCATCTCTCTCTCAGCCCTCCATTAGGCAGGTCAGCCTTGATGAAATCCAATCACTGGTAATTTACAGTGCGTCTCTAGTAGCCTGCTCCTACCGCTGGGCGGGGAGGATCATATTCCCTGTCTGAGCACCATAAACCCATCCTGCAGTATGATGAAGACAGGCACAAGGCTACAGCACCAAGCCCATTGCCAGGAGAAATACAGTCCCCAGCAGCTGTGTCATGGATGCCTGTGAAGTGCGTTATTATGATGTATTTTCCACCTAAAGGCAACGCCATCCATTTTGTGACGGATGTTTCCCGTGGCCCAGACAGGTCTGAAATCATGTATGATTCGATTTCTGCCCCGATGCCTGAAACTTTTAATTTATGACAGGGTTTGTGAGCACAAACAGCAAAACGCTGTGAAAAGATGCTGAATATACTCTCTTCCATGGCCAGGCTGACTGAGGGGCTTCTGCACTGCAACCGAGCACTGCATGTCATTGCATAGTTGCTTCCCTTTAACATGATGAGTTTTGCATGCATAGGCAACCTTCTCGAAATTAAATAGTGATTTGTTTCCATCCAGGAGGTACCTTAGCATAGTAATGGGATTCATGGTCCACAGAGAAGACACATTTCACATAAATCTGACACATGAAAAAGCTGCAGATAGGCAGTTCAGGGATAACTCAGGTGACACGAGTGAGGTCATTTGATACACTGTGAGATATTTCAGTTGATTTACAAGTGCAGCTGAGCTACCTAGTAGAGCTGTCTCAATGTTGCTGACATGTTCACTATCTGTGTTAGGGGGAAGTCTATGCAACCTCAATGGGAAAATCCCTTCCTTAATCAAATTGCATTGACATTCTGCTGAGTACTGCTAAAGTGAATATTTAATGGGACTTCAATGGCCAACGCGGGACCCTCAGATAAAGCGGCTAAAGTCTGTTGCCACTGCCATTCAGGCATGTAGGCACTCAGACTTTGGGGGAGCCATTTTTGGGGACAGGCACGTTTCTCTACAACAGCGACCTTTGTTCAGGAGAATGCCAAGTAACAGCCTGTTACATCGCTCTGTGGCTTCATCTTATGCAATCTGGGCACTTCAGCCCAAGCTATCATACAAAGCCTCTCTCTCTCTCTCTTTCTCTCTCTCGCTCTCGCTCTCTCTTTCACACACAAACAAATGCAACAACAACAAAAACACACACTAAATGAAAGTGGAGTTTCCTTCTTCCTAGTTTTCGGTGGCCTTTTGGAGATCGATGTGTCCTAACACGAGAGCCCGTTTTGGTGGTTCACGGGCACCTCACTCCTCTTAGATATAGGTTAGGCTTGAGGGCTGTGAGATTTCCAGCAGGGTCAATAAAGGTTTGGAGGCATGCATCAACAATGGACAGAGCTGTCAGGGAGGGAGGGACAGGGTCTCCTGGAGAGGGTTTCCAAGGCCTATATAGTGGGAAGGGTGAAGAGTAACAGAGCTGCAAGAACAGATGAGCGAAGTGGTGTGCTGGCTGAATACAAAGATGGAGGGAGAGCCAGGAAGAGAGAAGTACAGCACAACTAATAAAACAAACAGCCGGCATGAAACGGATGAGGCTAAAGTGACACAGTCATCTGAGTGAAGCTTCAGCCTGCTCTGCTTGATCTTTTCAACCTTTGCGGTTAATAATGAATGTAGTGGTCAAAACAGGGTGGGTGGGTGGGGGGGGGGGGGGCTCTCTAATGCATGTGCTCCTGTAAGCTGCTGTATATACCTGGCACTGCAGGATCCAGTGCTCACTGTGTGGGGAGGGGAGCCTTATTTAGGGGCCAGCTCCTCCTGAGCACCATAAATAGTCCCTCTCATAATGAAGCGGTGGGCTGGTCTGCCTGCACATGGGTGCTACTGATATTGTTACAATTACGAAGTGGGAACTTCATGTTGTTACAAGCTGATGTGTGGCCAGCGCGGTCTAGACCCAGAATTCCCACTCTGTATGCTATGAAAAATATATGAAACCCAGAGGGTTATTTACAGTGGAAATATCAATGCTAAACCCGCAGAATTGGACATTCCTTTATAGCAAAATGTTTCCCTGATTTTCTATCTTTTTTATTGTATGTCCTATTCTTTATTTCTATCACATATACACAACTAAACACAAACAAGTCAATTTATACAATTAAAACAATATGTATACAAAAAATATATTTTTAAGTAAGAGTTCCATTGGTATTGTGTCATATTCTAATCATTTTTTTTTTTTACATAACTGGATAGACCCCTCTGACCAATCTGATAGGTGTAGTAGTTCATACAGATCAAACATCAAGTCAGTAAAAGCTGGTTTCAACATGTTGAGATGAGATAGCAGGACTTGCTTAGCATAAGGGTTAGAAGAGTATTTGTGAACAGCTGCAAAGCCTCTCCCTCTGGAAAATTAAAATGTGCCCCACACCAAAGGATCTGTCTCATCTCCCGTATTGGAGTATCACCACGGCTTAGCCACTGGACAAAAGAATATCACATGCGACCAAATTACACAGGATTACCGTCCAAATCTTGTCTTAAAAAATCTGTCTCTCAGACTTTTGCGTCCTTTGCCTACAGTATACGTGATCTCAACATACCATGTGTAGGAACAACTCTGATATGATAGGAATCGCTATGATGCTATCTCAGTCCTTGTTCAGTCAATCCTTTATGGTTGTAAACACAACACATCTTATGTGTCACAAACCGGCATCCGATTTTACTCGATTGTTTTGAGAGGGGAAATATTAGCTTATCACATGACGTTGTATTTGCATGTAATGTTCCCTCAGCAAAGCTATGGCATGCACCACACGCATTGTGTCACGATCAGTCAAATGATTTATCAGCAGGGTAACCTGCACGCAGTCTGTATTTACCCCTGTCTTACTGGGAATAAATGGCAGTATAATGTACTTGGTATGTAAGAGATCAGTATAATGTTCCTGGTATGTAAGAGATTTGAGATAATAGCTTCTGCAGCAGTCTGTATACTGTATTATGTATTTATGGGTGCATTGACAAAAGATGCTGTTCATGCAGTTAAAATCCCCACTTAATAATTTATCTGCAAATTTGAATGAACTTGCAAGTTAAGGCGCTATTTCTAATGTTGTAAATTACTGATATTAGCTGTAGAACAGATAGGGGGTGGAGTTTTGGGAGGGTCAATGGTGCTGGTGTTTGTAATTAGTCCAAACAATTGGATATTTGCACAAAACATTGGTAGTCTACAGGCATTGGATATATTTATGAAATAACTGAAATACAAAATAGCCCAATGCCAGAAAAGTTTTGATCCATTCTATTAAGGTTTGTTTTCGACATCCATCAGAATAACACATGCAATAATGGCTCGGAATCCAGACTATTTTAAAAGGATCAATGTTTCCACTTCTCAGCCATTTCAAGTTGGCTTTCCTTTTCTCCCCACATGAGCAATGTCCAGCTCTGTATTTGCTCCTAATGTGGCTCTGCACCATTACTCTTCCCTTTTATCTAATAAGCTGCTCTAAGTGGCTATGCCAAGCCAGGCTTGGGCACAGACGGGTGTGATTTTGCTCTCCCACGCTTTGCGCTGGGGAAGCAGTCAAATTCATTCTGGTAGAGATTGGTGACTTAAGATGAAGTTGTTTGTGCTTGCCGTAGATCTGCAACTACAAAGCACTTTGATACTTGAGTATTTGAATTATTATTCTGACAATAATTTACAAATGTCATAACAACATATAAGAAGAGTTCATAAAATAAGTGTGTCATATTTTGTCGATCAAAACAAAGAGTATAACTCAAGTTGAGCCAAACAAAACACTGCATAGCAGTTGGAAGTGTTAGCTGTTTTGCATTTCAAAAAATAATTTCGATGGATCTCTCTGTGATGTGTAATGCCCTCATGGTGGTGAGAGGTACTCAAGCGTAAGTGTGTGTGTTCTAGTGATGTATTGCTGTTTGTATTCTTTTTAAGAAAGGCAAGGGAGAGAGAGAGAAAGGAAACTCCTATAGCCTACTGCAAGTGAATGGCTCTCTACCTAGCCTGGAGCCATAACCCAAGCAGCAGGTGCTCCCTGCTTTTCATTACCATCCTTTCATCTCTGCATGAATTGTGGTCGGTCCTTAGAAGGAAAAATCGATAGACATCGGCATTTTCCAGAGAATCTTTTCAGCTTGTTGCGCAAATGGATCCTTAGCTTCAGAACATTAATTATGCTGTTTTTTTTTATAAAAACAAAACAAACAAAACAAAACAAAACAAAAAAGAAACATGTCTGACCTCCATTGTATTTTTTATAGTAATTTTGGAAATGGCTTTAGATTTGGGTAGGGATTCTATTACCATATTCCACCTATTTTCCTCAGGTGAAATGCGTACCAGGGCCTTGGATGGTGGAGTCAACTTGGCAGTGCGCCTTAGTGGATAATAAACCTGCTCCACTGTAGTATTGTTTTGAGTTGCCTTTTTTTTCATGGTTCTCAATCTTTTTTTTTATTCCGGGTATGACAGACTATAAGACTGCATTGCAATGGAGTCGTTCCCCCCCCCCACACCATCTCTAAGTGTCATATCCCCACTATCCACCGGTCTATCTAATCGGCACAGCCGAGCACTAAGGCACCGTCTCCTAAATCCTCTTTACCCCGCAATCATAATCAGATAAGAGAGGTCCTGCTAGATTATGGGTGGCAAGAGTCCTTCTAGCGCGGCCTTAGCCTTGCAGGAGCACTTATCAGCTGGATGTTCTCTACCTGCTGGACACACTCGACCTCGGCACCCTCTCCTCCCTGGCAACCGCTCATCCTCATACCCTGGATTATGACAGAGTAAACCCAGGCCAGTCATCCTGCACACAACATAGCATGATGGAGGTGACGATAGAAATACGTATTACAAGCCTCAGAAGATCTGCATAGAGCCAGATTAAAAAAGGCGTCCTAGCAATGAAACTGACTGTACTTAGATTAAAGAGGTGGAA
The DNA here is from genome assembly GCA_017639675.1 of Aplochiton taeniatus. Taxonomy (NCBI): domain Eukaryota; kingdom Metazoa; phylum Chordata; class Actinopteri; order Galaxiiformes; family Galaxiidae; genus Aplochiton; species Aplochiton taeniatus. The sequence continues at coordinate 11,317,468 of CM030174.1, read as the reverse complement.
TAAAGATGATTCATTTCCTGATCCAACACACAGTGTTGATATTACTATAAAAAAAAAAAATCTTTAGTCACCCAAGTCAATTTAGTTTTGAAGTATTGAAAGGGTATGCTGGAGATTTTTTTCCCTCCCAAAACGGATATATCTCATGTATTTATTGTGATTCGTTTTTTACTGTCAAAAGGAATTTAATGAACAGGGCACTTCGCAAAATTACAAATAAAAGTAGTTATGTAAATCGCACGTGTTCGAAAGAGTTGAGGATGACCTGTGCTTCAGTTGAAAGTCTACTCAGGATGGATCAAAACATTTTAGCTTGAATGTAAATGAAAATTGCACTGCAGGCTCAGATTATCCCTTAGGCTTAAGAGACTGAATAGATCTCATTTGGGTTTGAAAGAGCAGGTATCCCAGTCTGACTGAGGTGCATACCATGTGACACACAGAGGAAGGGAAGCTCACCTTCATTCCAGATGCCAACAATAACAATGTCACACATATGTATTGTTATAAATGATGAAGTATCCATTCAAACATTAAGGGGCTTCTGAGACAGATTATGGATCAGGCAGAGTGATGGGTGGGTGTGGTGAGTTTTTTTTTTGTTAGACTCCGGGTATCAAAGGGTCAACATTACAATGAACAGGCAGATTGTGCAGGGCAGCCTGTATCGATCACCTGCCTTTTTGTTGGAGCTGTAAGCAGTGTTGAACGTTACAGAGCAAGTTGTGGAAGACAAAACAACTCGGAGCTATCGATGCCGCTGACCCTCGATATTGATCTGCCTCAGAATAGAAATCACGGCGCCTTTGCATTTTTTATTGTTTCGATAGGATCAATGTGGTCAGTGATTACCGAGCTTGTCCCTGCTGTTTTTGTTTGTGTCTCACTCGGCTGTGCCTTGCTCTGGTCTGCTTTGCTACGCGCAAACGGCAAAGTCTGCCGCATTCATCCACTTGTGTGATTTTTTTTCCAACAGAGCCTTGCATGCAAATGCCATTTATTGGTGATGAACGCTAAGTGGCCCTGACGTCCTGACTGGGGCCGCTCGACTGTGGGGAGGGGAGGGGGGGAGGGGGGGGGGGCTGAACGAGCGTGGACCCTGCATATACTCAGGCATGGGGGAAGGACGTATCAGTGTGGCACTCGCAGGGCATTGCTAATCCAAATCGGATATAGCCCTGTTGTTTAAATGGTTTTATGTCCCAGCGGCGAATAGCAGACAGTGTAGTTGTCACTCAGTGCTTCCTATCCTCTTACTCCCTCCCTTCTTTCAACTGGGGACACATACCACTCTTTTATGGGACTGTGATGGGAGACACCAGGCATCAGAGAGCAAGAGAGATGGAGAAAGCATGGAGTTGAGAGAAAGAAAGACAGAGCTTGTCATTGTATACACACTGTCGGTCTTCCCTGAGGCGTCTCAGAAACACATACACACACACACACAGCGAGACCGTGTCATTCTTCCACTGTTTTCTTCATTCTTCCATTGCGCCGCACATAACTCACACACGCTGTTCCTATAGATTAAACATAACGTTCTCTGTCTCCCCTGCTCCTGTTCATTCAACATCCATAGCTCCCCTTTCCATGCCCCATCAAGTCTTGACCACCCATCCTTGTAACTCTCTTTACACATAGATCCCTTGTCCATACTTTCATCCTTTTTTTCTTTACCTCACTATCTCTTTCTCTATCAGACTCCGTGGCTCCCTCTCTGGATCTGGTATATTCTCTTTAGTTACTTTGGGAGGAGGGTTGAAATGGGATCCATCTTGCCCGCTGTGACATAGAAGTATATTGGCACCTGCTACGCCGTCGCTATATTTGGCTCATGGTCAATCACGTTTGCTATTCAGCGCTGCCACTCCATAGCCCCGCTTCCTTCAGGTGTCCGTCATTCCCTCCTCCATTACCCCTCACTGATGGGCCAGGGCTGGCCCATGGAGATGCGCGCCACTTTCTCCAGCAGCTATTGCAACACAAGTGAAGTGAGAATTTGAATGGCCTTGCATGAAAGAGTAATGATGGTGAGAAATGGCCCCCTGTTTATTCAAACTGGCCCAGGTGGGTTGAGTTTGCCTTTCAGCATTAAAACTCTATCGAAAAGTACAGTATGGAAGGTGAAAAAAAAGAGAAAGCAATCAAATTCACTCCCCTTGTCTCCCCGCAAATGCTGTGTTTGCATCGTTTCCATGGTGACTGTGGTATCTGGTGTGCCATGGTGACTTATATTACCCAGAGTTCTATGCATCGCTAGAGTGGCTGCGAAAAGCAGTGCAGCCAGTACCTCACCAGCACAACCAAACTTAATGCAAAGCTAGTGTAAGGGACACTTTACTTCATCATTGGGATATTCAATGCTCCCTGTTTTTCACCCATCTAATTGAAAGGGGTAATATCTTTTATATTGTTCTTTGGAGGTTGCTGTAACCTATTTTGTTGGTTGTTGTAGACGTTTTGGTGAGCCACAATTGCAGTTAAATAGCTGAAGAGTCCGTTTGATCCTTCCACCTAAGTGGAGGCTCCGCATCTTGGTGTTGATGTGTCGGTGTGTGTAGCATCTGATTTCAACTTTAATATATGGTTTCCCGTCGATGATGCTTTTGAGTTATGTTCACTGCTCTGTTGAAGGCTGTCAGAAAGAAAACAGGGCATGCAAGCAGATTTGCATGATCCCAAGCCAATCCTTAAAATCTCCACATTCTCAACATCTAGACAGATGATCACGCCCACACAATCACTCCCACACTGCTGGCATCCTGACCTTACAACCTTCTTCCTTCACACCATATAACCTCTTTAGCAGACTTTGCAACATAGACACGTGTGTGTGTGTGTGTGTGTGTGTGTGTGTTAACAGAGAGAAAGAGAAAAGAAAAAGAGCAAGAGGGAGAATAAGCATGTCTCAGTCATGTAGATGAATAGCAGGATCCGGGCCCTCCAGCTTTCTGCAGCAGCCCTGAACAGGGACCTGGAGCTGGGCCTTCCTTCTGTATGGAAGACGAGATTAATAAACAGTGGCCATGCAAAAAATTAGCCTCCAGGGAAATGAGGGAGCCAGATAGATAGCACAGGAGTGGGAGGCTGAACAGGGACGAAGTACACACCCCTCTTTCTCATTTCCTCTCTCATGCTCATTTTATCCTTCTGTCCATATTTTACGTTTCAGCTTTTTATGGCCTGCGATTTCTGCTCCTCTTCAATTGTCTCTCGGCGCTGCTCACCGTATCTCACCCTCCCATCGTCTCTTTTTCTTTCTCTGTCTCTCTCTCCTTTGCTCCCTCCGTGCGGTTTGCGTCACCGTGGGCCTGTGCTGCCAGCTGTTTGCTGTCCTAGCGCACCCCAGGAATTGACAGAAGACATCGTTGTCTCTCCTTCACGCTGTGTGTGGCCGTGTGTCTCTCCTCTGCTGAGGCTAGGGGAAATAGCGTACCAGAGAGGTTTTGTTTTCCTCCTCCCTCCTTTCCCTCTTTCCTCATCGTGCACTCACTTGAACTAAAATATCCCAACAGACGGGGCGCCTTGATGGCTCATCAGGTTAAAGGAGCAAACCATTAATGCAGCAGCCCAGGTTCGATTCTGGCCTGGGACCTATGCTGCATGTCTTCCCCTCTCTCTCCCCCACCTTTTCTGTCATTACACTGACCTGTATAAAAAAACAAAAACGCCTCCTAAAAAAAGATCCCGACAGCCATACTTTGTCTTTTACTTCTTCATACCATTGGTCAATACCTCTTTAACCGCTTTTGATCCTTTAATCCTGTATGATAATGGTCTGTCCCTCTTCATACAAATAATGGAAGTGGCCACTCCAGCTCTCACTGTCTCAAGCAACCATGTGAGAATAAGAACCCAAATAAAGGCATGCTGATAAGTAATTTATTTTACTTCACCATAAAAAAGACAAAGAAGGCATATGCACACAAAACAAGAACAACGACCGGACAAAGGCCAACTCAAGACAAGGCTTAAATACAAGAACTAAAACACAGGTGAACCAATCAACACAAATGAAACCAGGTGGAAAAGCAAACAGTGGTAAAACCACGGCCTGTTACACTTACACACTCTATTTCAGTAATCTATGAGCCATGGGTGGTCTTTAATAGCTGTGGACTGAAGTTGTTCATCCACGCTGTAATTGGTGAGGCAAGCCGAGGTGAGCCATTGCGGGGGCCTGTATCCCCCGCAGGGTGTCTTTAATCAGCTTAGCCCATTGTTTCGGGTGGTCTCTCAAGGGACAATAAAAGACATTTGAACCACGTAACCAATGTCAAGGTCAGGGTGCCAGTCAGTCAGCCTCAACTTAAGGTCTTTACAATCTCCTATACTTTGTACAGAGCTGGGAACGGAGTTCCGGAGTTCCATCTGTTCTGGGTCACCTCAGACAAGTGTGTGTGTCAACGCGAGCATCTGCATGTGCACTTGAATTGAACGAACTTGGCCTGCCCTGGTGTCTTTTCTCCGACGCCCTTCAGAAGGACGCTCTCTGTTGTCAGCCATATCCCAGAAGACTGCTCTGCCGTGTTTGACTGACTCGGGGCTATAGGCTCTTTTATCTGGATTAGAGGACATCCGGCCATTTGGGTCCTGACATTTTAAGGGAACGGCTCCAATCGATGGAGCGACTCTAAGCTTGTGATTTGAGCGGTGAAATCCTCGTCCGTCTCTGCTTCTTTGACGGTAATGTTATGAGGCTTTTGCCCACGGGACAGGTGCAGGCCGGCAAACAAGCGAGTGCACGGCTCCCCGCTGAGTTCGTACCCAGTGTGCTTCTGTTCTTTCCTGCAGCACTCCTCCCTTTCTGCTCCCCCTCTCTCTTGCAATCAAGTCTCTCGTTTTATCAACCTTCTTCTTTTCCTCAGACCTTTCTCTTACTTCTCTGTATTCCCCTTTCTGCCAGTTTATCCATTAGGATTCTTCTGGTTCATTTTCTTTCTTTTGTTCTCCTTTCCTTTGTCTGTCTTTTCATCCTTCAACGCTGCTAACTCTCCTCTGCCCTGCCTTTTCCCTCCCTCCAACGAACCCTATCACAATCCCCTCTTCCTTCCTCCTCTCCCTCCTACTCAACCTCTCTCGTCTCCTGTCTCCTCCCTGCCCCGCCCCACCCCAGCTGGTGCCTAACACTGGCCTAATGAACAGTTATGAGACATTTCCACCAATTTTTTTACTTAATTGGCCATGTGCTCAGCCATAAGGTGCGGCCCTGCTCACTGGCAGCGTGAGCATAGCCTGCCTCCTCATTTTGCCCAGCCTGACACGCTGGTGTTGGCCATTGTTGCTGGCTCGAGTCCTGCTAAAGATTTTTTTAAGTGTACTTGTCTTGCAATAAATCCCGCTAAGTAGCATGACAGTATCTAAAGGCCAGCGTACACTCTTAAGCCTTGTCCTTCTGCTCCTGTCCCAGGGGTAATGAATAGGGCTTTAGAGCTAATAACAATACTAATGTTGACGGATGAATGTGTTTACGTGTAAAAGGGGGGCTGGCTTTTGTCACGTTGAGAGGCGCCGCTCGTCGCGAGTCGCACATTGTGTCAGCCACACGGCGCGCCGCCTGCGTGGTGCTGGAATCACCCTGGCCCTGCTTTTACACTGCATTAACGTGGTCGTGACCTCCTTTCCTTTTGCCTCAATCACCCATCCCCACGTCGGTCAATAAAAGCAAGCTAAGCACACACTTAGAGGCTGACCTATGGGAAACGTATTGCACTTCTTAACGAGCAAACCCGCCGGCCCATCCTCTCAACACATTACGTCGTGCATGCGGCCATAAATCACAACAATGTAATCACCGCGACACATCTGACCGTCTTAGCCCAGGTCCCCTCCTCCAGACACGCTCATGGGATATGCTATGGCAGATTAAGCGCCATGATTGAGATATATACATTCTGAATGGGCAGGGGCTAATGCGGATTATGCTCAGAAGCACTAAAGCCTGTGAAGCAGTGCTTCATTCCCTTGGTTCAGCCTCTGTTATTACTTCAATATGTATTTTTTCTTCTTTTCTTCACATGGCTGGGCTGATGAAGTCCTCATTTTTAATCTGGGTTGAATTCAGTCAGGGACTGTGTGGATTTAGGTGAAGTGACGCACTCACAGAGGTGACCTTCGGTGTGCGTGTCAATGTGAATACGTTCTGTTTTTCATCATCAAAAATATACTGATGTGCTGGAGTAGAGACACAATCTGTCACACACACACACACACACACATATAGAAACACACAAAACAGACCCCCCCCCCCCCCCTCCCGCCCCACACACACACACACAAACACAAAGCTTGAGCTTTATTTCAAAATACTAAAGAGATGAAAGCCAGAAAAGATATCTCATGGCGTCTGTTTTATGACAAGTTAACTTCTTTTAAACAGTGGGTCGATCTTTTACAAAGCTTTGCCTCCAGCTGCTTGAAAGAACACCTTTGAAAACCTTGAAAACAGACGGACTCTGCTGACCAAGATTTCAGGAATACATTAATCTTAACATTCAAAAGGTGTTGCAGTTGTTCCTGTAAGTAGTTTTTCCTTCTATTCTATATTCTGTCCTGTTGCAGTTATTTTTCTGTCATTGATCAGGATTGCTGGGTTTCATTTAGTTTTTTTGGAAAGCATAAATCTACCATGTGGGGAGTTGTCTTCTCTTAGTACTTAGATAAATATAGAAAGAAATAAATACAAAAGTTATAATACGTTAAACAATATTTGCATCATAAAAATATCTAAAAGCCTAGATATCCACTTCCCTACCTGGAATGACATATGAAGTGAAGCTCGCCACGCCCACAGCCTGACGTGCCATTGTAATCCAGTGACAACCCCGCATTGTGCTACTTGGCCGTCGTCGCGGCGATCACGCGTCCTTGACGACCGTTAATCTGGTGTCAGATCCGACGTGACCTGCAACAAAGGTCACCTAATTAGATGGCACTGCCTTTAGCCTGCTGACCCCGAAGTCAGCACAGGCTTAATTCTGGACAGTTACTGACAGGGTGGCATTTCTTTGACCCTCGTCCTGATGAAGAGGACAGGGGAGTAGGTTAGAAGGGAGAGGACGGAGGGCAACGTAAAGCAAAGGGAAAGAGAGTTCCAGGGGACTCTAAGGAATAACATTAAAATAATGTTTGTGTTTTATTTGATGTTGAAAAGATGGGTGGGGGCGAAGGAGAGGATGGGGCCAGCAGAGTGGCAGACTGTGTTTCAGAGCCTCTGCAACCGTTCTCTCTGGGGCATGGAAGGTTGTCTAGAATAGAGAGTCATAGACAGCGTACGCAGACTGCAGATTAGATTATTGCAGGTCGGGGCTGCACTCCAGTGCATCAGACTGTGTGTGTGTGTGTGTGTGTGTGTTTGTGTGTGTGTGTGTGTGTGTGTGTGTCTCACAGTGCATACACATTGCAGAGCAGCATGTGTACGTTGCAGCTTTTTTGTGCCATTAACATTTCTCTGAAATTAGCTCCATTCATGGGATTACATTTCATTTCTGCATATTAGAGCTACTAATTAGTGCAAAAATCTGTTTAAAGATTCTACGGTTTTGCTTAGGAACCACTGTCTGGAGCATTTCTGCTGAGCCATGCTTTTTACTCTCTTTTTGAATTGTATAATTAAAATGCTCAACTTGCACACTCTCCACCTTTGTGTTCCGTCCTCTTACAAAGTCATCATTCATGTCTGGTCTAAACACTGAGGGGCTTTCCAGAGGAAAAAAGTCAGAAAGGAAGATGTACACTCATATGAAATATTGATGTCCAGGACATATGCTTGAATCACAACAAAGTGCTTGCAGATATAGATGGGGTGGTCAAATAATACAAACAAAAAAAGTATAAAAATGAGGGAATCCCACACACAGGGCGGGACAACAAAGCAGCATCATAGGACATAGTGGACGGAAAGGCGTCACTGGAATGGGCTTTGGTCTCAGCACAGCTCTCAGTAGTTCTACACCCAGCCTCATTGTAACTACCTCGGGCGCCATTGAGCCTCATGAGCCAGAGCACTGTACAATCAACAGCTACATGACCATTTCCCTGGCCGGTTTATGTTTCGTTTAATGTAGGCCTTGAACCGATGTGGCAGCCAAATAAAATACTGCTTGTTTGGCAAGGTTATATATTGCCACTTGCTTCACAACCCTCCGCGAACAGAACAGAAGAGAGAGGTAAATGTTTCATGACCACGTTGGGTCGAGCTTGTGCCCCGAAGCGTTTCTCACTGCCCCCCCCCCCCCCCCCCCCCCCCCCCCCCGGTCCCCCCGGTCGCCCCGTCACGGTGCACGCTCATTGCACGCAGTCTTTTGTGCAGTCGATTACAGGAAACTATATACTGGTGGAGCTTGTCCTATAAGCTCACGGCTTACGGCCCGTAGCTCAGTTAGCTGTCTCTCTGGCTTGGATCTGTTGTGCATCAGGTCATGCAGGGCTTGTGTACCTGCTCCGCAACTCCTGGGCATCTGTCTTTGAGGGTGCCCCTTTAAGCGTGTGGCCTATTGGTGGTCCTCGAGGATCCTACAGTCGTCTCCTTGAGTGTTTTTTCTTGTCATACACTCAGCTTCTTGTTGCAGCTACTTAGACCTTTCAGCGGAAAACTATTTTAAATTCATAATGTCGTTTATGATTCACAGACAAAGTAAGCGTGACTTGATCTTAAGATCTATGTGTTGGGTTGCAAGCTCAGGTCAGATAGTAATTGGAACATGTAGATCCTGAGTCTTGTATCTAGAAACATGAATATACAGTAAGTCTGAGTGAATGTTTTAATTACAATTCCATCAGTCATAAATCAGTAGAATGCTTTTGAGACGGCATCATCAGACCTAAGAGTCATTTCTGTATAATTCCTCCTGAGCAGCCGTTTTTCACTAACTGTAGGTACTATAACCCCTGAATTAAGGTCATGGAGTGAAGTGTGCTCCGTGCCGTTTCTGAGCCACAGGTGGCCAGTGCAAAGGGGCCAAGGCCATGGTGCCATTTCCTGGGCTGTAAGACTCTTTGGAGCGGAAGGTCATGGTGCTGATCCCAGGGACTGACAATCCTCAGACCAGCACTAAGCTCTCTTCAGCGCGGGGTAACAGCCCCACCCTTCTACCTGGGTTTGCTGATGGAGCAGAAAGTGTGACAGGGCCAAACAGTGCCTAGAGACTGGAGGGGGTGGCTAGGACACCAATTTGGCCTGTCTGTTTGTATTGCCGCTGACCGATTTATCTATTTTAGGTATATAGACCTCAAGTGTCCCAATCTGCGTCCTCTGATGTCATTGCCATAATCAAAACCACTTTTTTAAACCCTTTGTTTAATGTTTCTTCCATTCAAATCCTTTTTTCTCTAAACTGCTACTTTATCTGTATAGTCGTTCTTTCCTTATGTCTCTACAGCCATCCCTCTTTCTAGACTGTATTCCTCTTCCGCCCACAGACCACCCAGTGCCCTCAGTGCCTCACTCCCACAGAGGAAGCTGGCCTCCACTTCACCCATCCCCTGTGGCAAAGCCAATGTGGCTTCTACAAGATCCAACTATATTTCTCTACATGTAAAAGATACATATTTTATGCGTGGTTCTTCATTATTACTATTTTGAAGCACATCAATATTGCAGTTTATTCGCGTTTTGTTTGTGTGTGTGTGTGTGTTGTGCTCTAATCCCTTCCTCTGGACACCTGGCCTGACTAGGAGATTCAAACTCCCGCAGCCAAAGTTCACGTCAGCCCACACCTCCGAGCCTGACTCCATGTTACAAAATGACTTAGGGAAATGAGCAAGAGACTGAGTGGTCCGTATACTGTCTCTTATCCGCCATAAACAGACTTGGCTATTTAAAGTTCACTTTCCACTTTGGCAAGTCAAAGTTAGTAATACTAGCAAAAGTGCTCCGCTAACACTTTATCATTCCGATAAAGTAATCCCTTCCCCGCGTTGTAGTGGAGGTTTGTCTATGTATATGGTAATCAAACTAAACAACTCGGGCCTACTTCTTCTTTTTACTTGGGTTGCAATCCCACTGACCGGCAGTTTCCATGTCTGCAGATCTGTAAATAAATGTCTTGTATTTGGGCCTATTCCTGCTGCCTAATGAAACCAGTTTTAGTCGCAGCAAGACCTTGATAAAGAGCAGGAGAGAGAAAAGATTGGAACTAGTGAGTAATGGTGTATCAATGTAAATACTTACTAAATAGTTATATATAAGGTAAGACACATGTGGATGGATATGTAGGTGTAACAAAAATGCACGTGTTTATGGTTTGGTTAGACGGAGTACAGTGAAACAGGGGCTCGCCAAGGCTCAGAGAAAAAGGATGAGTGCGAGGCATGTCTGGGGTCGAAGGTGAACGGGCTTCAAAGCCGACCGAGGCGGCGCTGCTCTCTGATAGGGCAGCTGTTTACGGCACACGCTCCCCGCCAAGAGCTTCTAATAGAAGCCACCCAAAAAACAGCGCGGTTTACTTCATCCAAAGAAAACACTCTCCGGCAGGCTCCAGTGTGCGTGTGGGTGGCTGTGTGCATCTCCTCTTCTAGTGCACATGAGCTGTGTTTGATCATATACTTTATGTCCTCCGCAGTATTCACCCAACATGGTGGGATGATATTTATGTCCTAATAAAAAGAAGGGAAAAAAGGGTTGTTTTTCTTTTTGTTTTCGGGAGCAGAACATTTCTTTCGCATTGGGGAATGTCAGGGCTTGGTCTGGAGGGTTGGGGAAAGCAGATTAAATTATGATAAACAGAGGCATTATGGGACAAGAAAGAAATGTGCAGGGAGAGAGGGAGACAGAGAGACATACAAATGGTGGGACAGAGAGAGAGAGAGAGAGAGAGAGAGAGAGAGAGAGAGAGAGAGAGAGAGAGAGAGAGAGAGAGAGAGAGAGAGAGAGAGAGAGAGAGAGAGAGAGAGAGAGAGAGAGGGAGGGAGGAGAAAAATAAATGAGGGGAGAGGTACTAATGTGTCCTTCATGGGGTGAGGCTTGACAAAAATGGCTCAGCATGGAGCTAAATCGACTCCATTACAGGGGCACCGCGCCGGAAAGCATTGATGACATCACAGGCCAGCGAGGCTTGGCACAGAGCGTCTGCAGCTTCTAATCAATGGATGGAGGGTCAGGCCTTTCCCTGTGTGCTGCAGTGCAGATGGACACTCCTCTGGGCTTGGAGTTTGTTGACCAACAATAGTTGACATGTTTTACATAACACCAGGAGCTTTAGGGACCTCTATAAGACTGCATGCTCCCCAAAAAGAGACAGATCAAATGGTCTGCATGTACACTCAACAATTGTTAACTGGACATTGGACATTGTTAACTGTGGAGCAATCCAAGAGCTAAGAATGAGTGGGAGGGTGATTCTGTCGTTTTCCGTTAAGAATTGTCAAAGTAGTCTAAAGAGGTGTGTTTTCAAATTGCAGTGGGAAAGGTGGAAAAAAGTATGCTTCCTACAGAATGTACAATTAGTTTGTTGGTAGAAGCTTCACTGTTGAATCACAGCATCGGAGCCTGAGTTAAACTTCCTATTTATAGAAGCAAGAAGGGCTGAAAGAATGAAGTAACCAAGACAACAGTGAACACACTCGCCATGACGTTTTTTACTGGATAAGGTTTATGCTGAACGTTATGGCACTCAAAGTCCTTTGATGGCGATCAGACCTCCCTTTGCGCTCATCACATACTGGTTCTGTCCAACTCATGGAGGTAGCTCTAGCTCCTTCCCGAGTGTCAGGTCTGTGGAAAAACCTTCATCGGAACAACTTCGTCGAGTCGAAGTTACTATCGGGTTTGCTCTAGAGATAATGGTGTCTGGCCAGCCCCCTTTTCCAAATAAGGCTGTCAGAGACGTAGCATTGCAAACACCCCGGAGGACCAAACCAGAGCCAGGGGGTGGAGGGGCTGTTGACTCTATGCGGGGTTGAGCGATCCGCAGCTAATGAACAATGAACAGAGGGAGAAAGAATATGATCCGCGCCAGCGAGCGGCTGATTGGAGGAACTTAAAAGGAGTAATTACACAGCGAGAAGAGGTAGTTAATTAAAACAGCACTTGGCAGCGGCGCCGAGGCAGACACACACACACACACACGCACAAGATGGAGGCGGCCGTGCCCCCACCCCACCCCCGGGCGAGGACGGGGGGAAATGTGCAGCTGTGCTCTCTCTGGCCCCTGGCCAGGGCCCTGGTTCATGCCCAGGGCTCCTCCTCCGTTCCCCCGGATCAATCGTCCCTCTCCCTCCATGAGCCACAGCACCTGGCGCCTGTTCTTTACTCAAATGGATTCCCACCTGTTGTTCGTGGCTGGGCGTGGAAATGGAGCCCAGAGAAAGACAATGGCGGGGGACCCTATCACTCATGGTTAATGCATCAGGACAACGTCGACTACTCGTCTCATCTCTCGGCCCCGCTCTATTATTGATGCCGGTTTCCAGCGGGGCTCTGTAGCTGCCGACTCTGGTCCGCCGATGGCCATCTACCACTGGCTATCACAGCTGGAACAACTGGTGTGTGGCGCCAGAGCCATGAAGTCTGCCTCAACTCCCCCGTGAAGTCACATGATAAAACTCCTGGTCTAAGAATTTCAGCGCCGACGGATGATACCTACACTGGCGGTTTGGGGGACGTTTTTAGGGGGGGAGAATGTGTGTGTTTTTCATAGTTCTACAATTTCAGTTCAGCAGAGTTAACACTAAGAAGCTTGGCTTTGTCTCGGTAAGCCCTCATTAGGGAGCCCATTAGCGCACCTGAACAAACGGTGGTGTCCCCGTGTTTAAAATTCACTTAACCTCTTTTATGGGACCTGATTGGATCTGCTCCCCCGCACTTCCTCTCATTAGCAGCCTAATTAGCAAGCAAAGCCTCGGGGCAAACATTTTTGGTTCAACGTTCAGTTGAATAGAAACCCGCTGTGATCATACTGTACCTCAAGTGATTAGAGCACTACTGACTAAGCGTTTATTTGGATTTAGGCCGTTTATAACATGCCTCGTTCTCCGTAGCTTGGCTTTCGGTTTCCGAGAGGAGATCTCTTGCTGTGTCCCGTGAACATGTCCTTGTGCCCTTCAAGACTTCCTCCCCTCCGTCCCACACGATGGCCAAAACGCTTCCGGTGCAAAGAGAGAGGCTTTCCATCGTGGCAATTCAAGCTTTATGTTTCTGGTGAGGAGGCCCTTGGCAGTGGAGAAGGTGAACGGAAAGGCGCTCCCCGTTAAAGGGCGCTTCAGGGTAAAAGGGACCAGGGGGGGAGGGAGGACGAGTATAGGCAGAGGGGTGCAGCGGATTATAAGTCCTTGCATTTATGCTAATGTGTGTACCCTGCTTAACAGCATTTCCCAGGGAGAAAGTACACCTCATCAGAAAGCTCGCGAGAGGGGTTGGGTGTCAGGAGGAGAAGGAGGGCAAGGCTGATGAGGGGAAAATAGGAGACAAAGAGAACGAGAGAGAGAGAGAGAAAGAGAGAGCGAGACAAAGGAGAGAGGGAGAGTGAAAGGGGCTACTCTACCTTCAAACACTTCGAATAAAAGAGATTGGGATGAAAGGAGAGGGACAAAGAAAGGTAAAGGACAGCGAGTGTTTGATGTAGAGCCCTCCACTTTGTCGGCGGGCCCACCTTCGCCGTGCCCTCTGCTCCGGTCTGAGACAGGCTGACTCGGCGGGCGGCGTGCGTCCCTCTCCAAACCCGGTTCACCTCCTCGAGAGCGTGGCGGGCAGGGCTGCTCTGTCAGTTTATTTAAATCAGTCGGGCTATTATGCTGGCTAGTCGGGGGAATGCGTTGCCTTTTCTGTCTCGGCCATGCGGTGCAGGGTGCTGTCTCAGCTTCAATGGGCTCTTGAAAGGCTGTGACAGCTTTTCCGTTCCATTGTTGGCCTTCAAACTCTATATTTCCATAACTGAACACTGTTTTTCCAGCGTTGGTTAATCGAAACACGTTTTTTTTTACCCGTGAGCCCTATCCTGAAAGGGGTTGTCATAGGTTTGCATGCCCCAGTAAGCCACGGGTTACTAGGCTTCCGTGTGAAACGGCCAGCCTCAACGAGAGGCAGCTCTTTGCAGAGCACTATTTACAGCTGTTTGTCTGGCCAGCCATTCATAATCGACAGCAGGGACACAGCAGGAGGAATGCCTCCGTGAAGCACTGATGGTCTAAATATATCTAGGTGGAGGTTAAGTGTATTATATGGCAGGGATAGACTCCATTGCGGGGCGCTTTGTCCTGGGTTTATTTCTGTGTGTGTGTGTGTGTGTGTGGCTATTCTGGCAGTACAGTAAAGCTAGCTGCGCTGCCAGAGCCACCTCACATGTGAGCCCTCCCGCTCTCCAGACCAAAACACTGACACGACCACCGGCGCAGAGACTTAGTGAACGCAAAGCGCTATATATAGATAAGAGAGATAGACGTGCAGGTAAAGAGAAAGGGGATGAGAGAAACACAAGTCGAGAAGCCATGGACAGGGAAAAGACAGAGGGGGCAAAGTTATAGAATACCAATCAGAGAGACTGATTAGTGGGAATAGAGCAGATTAGGTGCAAGAATTTGAGAGAGAGAGAGAGAGAGAGAAAGAGAGAGACAGAGAGACAGAGATACAGGAGGAGAGGCAGAGAGATGGTTGAGAAGAAAGTACAACAGACAGCTGAGTCACTTGGCTGCTGACTGAATAATCAGGTTATTGTTATTCATGTTGAGCTGGTGCACACATTTCTGTGTGCATATATTTGTGTACGAGTGCGTGTGGTGCCACAAGCCATGTGAGCGAGCTGAATGACTCTAAAGCAGAGCACATGACAACCTAATGGCTTTCCGTGGGAGTGATGGGCTGTGAACGTGCGTTGTTTACTCACAGACGGTCTCTTTTCCCGACATCCTCATGCCTCATCATCATTGGCTCCTTTCTAAAGGTTTGTCGAAGACTCAGTGGGATTCTTCCTACATCACAACGCGGGACACAGAGGCGGTTATATTCCGCCAATGTCTGATTGACTGGGATGTCTCGTTGACGTAGAACATTTTGGTTCTTATCCAGAAGCACCTCTTTTCCCCCCACATTTCCGCTTTAATCATTGCAGCTGACAGAGAACAACCAGCCTACATCTCTGGAATTTGCCCTCCGATGAAGCACAGGTGCACACAAAGGCATACACACAAGGACACACACAGGCTAGTCGGACACACAGACCCAAAAGTCTTCCAATGGCAATCACTTTTACGTAGACAATGGTCCGTGTTTCATATTTCCCATTTTAATTTCCCAAATTAAAGTGGGTTATAATCTCCGTGTCTCTTTCCCTGTAATCAAGCTCGCACACACACACACACACACACACACACACACACACACACACACAAGCACACAGCAAAGTTCTTTCACCTCACAGGACCTCGTGTTGTTTTGACATTTCCTCCCAAAGCCATGCTAGTTCAATGGGCCGTGCGTCGGTGTAATACCCTCTACCCTCGCTTCTCTTTCTTTCCATCTCTCTCTCTCTCGCTCCCCAAATCTAACGGCACGCTTGAAATTCCACACAGAGAGTGTGCGAGGCTACCCAGACAATGTTCTCTCTCTCTCTCTCCTCCCCGGTCCCACACTACTGTGAGCCATGGATAAGGCAGAACCAGTCTCACCTCCAGGAGAGGAGCAGTGGAGGAATCGTGTCCCGATTCTAATCTGTGACCCCCACAGGGGACTTGGCGGGCCCCGGTCCTCTGTAAATGTACTTCAGGACGGAGCTGATATAAAAAGCCTTCGAGCCAGGAGCGGAGGAGCGATAGACCCATTAAAAGAGAGGAAATTGCTCATTTAGTGTCAGCGCATGGCGGCGGTCCTCTCGCACATACAGTACAACAAAAACAGCAGCGAACAGTTTCGCTTCACCATCCATCATGATCATACTTTATGTGTTAGTTGTCAAAGACTGCCTCTCTCCACAGACTATGTTAGGAATTAATGAAATGGAATATGTGTGTGTGCGTGCGTGTGTGTGTCTGCGTGTGTGTGCATGTGTGTGTGTCTGTGTGTGTGCCTGTGTGTGTGCGTGTGTGTGTCTGTGTGTGTGTCTGTGTGGGTGCATGTGTGTGTGCGTGCATGCGTGTGAACCGCCCTTCGCCTCTTGGAAAGAACCAGGTGTGGGAAAGAAGTAGCAGCGCTATGCCGTCAAGTGTGCTTGGACATGATCAATGGCCTCGGGCCGTCACTTTGGCTTGGGGAACGTCTCGAGCACGGCAAAATGGATGTAGCAAGTAAGCCAACCAGAGCCCATAAAAGTGCCTAATGGTGTCACATGTGTGCGATTCGATGACCCAATCCATTAAGAATGGCCCCTTGAGGATGGGTGGTATTGGGGATCGTAAGTGACTACTTAGGCCGCTGCCCCAGTATTCATTTGGTATCCTGGATGGAGGGGGGAAGGGGGCACTGTCACGAGGTAAAGACCATTCAATCATATCTTCCTCCTCCTCCCAGAAACCATCCTTTTCCTGTTTCATTTGTCACACGAGGCGCGCAGGACAGCCCCGTGATGAATGGAGGTTTTATGTGAGCACACGTGTCCCCTGCTCCCCTTCCCTTCCCGGTCTCCCTCTCCCTGAGTCTCTATCCCTCACCCTCCTCCCGCCCCTGGTCCGTTTGACAGGGACACCTGTGTCTTTGGTGAGTGATGTGTTTTTCTCTCTTTTTGAATGACACATAATACCCATAATGCCAGGCGGTGTTGTGATTGATGGGCGGTGATGGTGGGTGTGAGCGGAAGGCTGTCACTCCGCCTGGCATCGCCTCTCAACCAGAGGGAGAGTGAGAGGGAAGGAGAGGATGAGATAGTAGAAGAGAGAGAAAGAGAGAGAAAGAGAGGGAGGAGGCAAGGGTAGTCTCAGAGCCAGCCCACAGCTGACAGATGTCCCTTCCTGCTCTGATTGTGGGATTACCACCAGTCCGCAGGACAAGCAGTATTAACTGATCTTCCGACTTAAGGACAGAGCTGGGGAAAAAGAGAAAAGAAAGGCCTACTATACACGGATCCCGAAATTCGACATGCTGTCCCAATCGCCGATGTTTCCTGCGTGTGCCCTAGATGCCCTGTCGTTTCGTAATGATGTCTTCTTTCCAGAACATGCCGTTCTATTTCCTGCTTCACAAAGGGCAGCATGTTCTGCCCCCCTTAGTCCATCGTTGTGGAATTGACTAGCTTCCTGTTGTCAAAGCTACAGGTGGACACTAAAGGAAGCAGTGATGACCCCCCCATGATCGTCCCTCCCTTCCAGATCCTGTTCATAATGATGACGGTGATGACCTTGTCAGCCGACATCCAGCTCCGGCCGGGGTGGAGAGCCGCACCCCGTGGTCGGAAGGGATGAGTGGAACCAGGACAGTAATTATTATCTGCCTTGTGACTGGCTATCTAAATAAGTGTTAGCCGTAGAAACGGCAAGTTATTTTATGACGCATCGTCACACCTGATGTAGTTCACAGGGAGATGGGAGACGTGAGCGGAATTCTTTCGCCCTCTCTCTCTCGCTCTCCCTCTCTCCCTCTCACTCTTTCTCTCTATAGCCTGCCGTAATGAGAACCATGATTGGCTCTTTTATGGCATGTGTTGTAAACTCAAACCCAAGGTCCAGCGCAATCAGCAGTCTAGCGAGGAATGGCCCTTGAATTATATAATGGGGCTTAGATGAGAAGAGCAATATAGTATAATGTGCACCGTAATACGGACGAACTCCCTAAACCCTCATTTCATCCGCGAGTTGGTTGTGGAAGCAGGTAGCTCTCCCTACGGTTATTTGTCTACACACTGCAACAGACAACAGGGGAAGAAGGCCAGCTCGTTATTTGCCTGTGAACGTGTTTCTTCCTCCCTAAATGAATCCTCTGATATAGGGTGCATGGGATTATTCATGGCGAGAGAGATTAAATGCAGCGCCGCTTCTGATTCAACAGTCAGGGGTGACTCTGGGTAATGTAGGAGGAAGTAGGGGCTCAGCAGGTCTGATATGATACAGGACCCCCCCGGTGGGAAGTGAAGAACGATGCTTTGTAGCTTCCTTCCCCACACAGACACGCACGGCCACCCATCCAACCCCCCCCCCCCCACACACACACACACACACACACACGCCGTAGATGAATGCTGGTCCAGGACATTATGATGCCCCCTCCCTTCTCTCCCTGTCCCGGCAGCTTGTCCTGTGCCTATTGACT
This sequence comes from Aplochiton taeniatus, assembly GCA_017639675.1. Lineage (NCBI taxonomy): Eukaryota > Metazoa > Chordata > Actinopteri > Galaxiiformes > Galaxiidae > Aplochiton > Aplochiton taeniatus. The sequence continues at coordinate 11,299,299 of CM030174.1, read as the reverse complement.
TTATTACTGCGCCAAGCACCAGCTCCTCCCACTGAGCAGCAGCCTGTGGACTGAGGCACGTCTCACTTCATTAACAAGCCCATTATCACTGCTGATCCCTATCGAGACCCGGCGTACACAAGCTCGGTGTGTTTGTGTGTGTGTTTGTGCGTGTGTGTGTGCGTATCTAAGTAGATGCCCTGTAAATGCATATTTGCTTGTCAAGGACCCTGAGAGAGATTACTTTGTTTACATCCTTGGCTGGGGGAGGGGGACGGGGGGCGGGTCAATTTGACTACGTGAAGGTGCGTACGTCAGGTTCGTTTTTCAATATTGTGTTTCTGGCCACCTCGGGCCGTTCCACTCTCAGCTACAGGGTTGTGTTGAATGATTTAGGGAACGGTGACAGGCAGATGTTCTGTCCTCAATGGGGAGCACTGCTTGATGACGTGAGCAGGATGAGACATTAGCATAAGAACAATGTCACGACAACAGAACATTGGCCCTCTCCCCGGGGCTGTCGGAAAGCTCACGTCAGCCGTCCGGTCCAGGAGGCACGTGACTCGGGTCCACCGATCATGATTTATGCGCATGGAACCCACGCTGATTGTCTGATGAGGCACCGGGAACTTGGCATCTACCATGAGAAAATGATTCATGGCGCTGCCTTCCAAACCTGTGCACCATGCGCAGGGCTCAGCTCACACTCCTCGCCTCCACATCCATAAATCATGCTCCGGATATTCACCGTTTTGAGTTCTTGAGTTTGAGATTGGAACTTCGCCTGGAGAGCCTTTATCCATCACCCGTTTTACTGTAACGCCTTCCATGTCTCCGTGCATTATGGAGCATTATAGATTTTCGGAATCAATAATCGAGAACCACGAAAGGAAAGCGCGTTCTATGTTCTGAACTTTTTGTGTGTCATGTTAAGAGTGTAGAGTGTGAAATGACGACGCACGGCATCGGTGATGTGTTATTTATGCTACTGCTAGTAAATGTTTAAAGAGCTGTGGCAGGGTGGGAGATGTACGACGCACGGCCCCACGGGTAGTTTGAGGAAAACCGAGTCAGATGGAGACGATACGCGGGTATGTGGGATACACCCAGACGATTGGGTTAGCATCAGACTAATTGGCTGGGGCCTGGCTGAATGTTTTACAGGGGTGTATGGGGAGGATGCATCGCTCCTGTGACATAGCCACTAATGGTAAGTGTATGGAGAAGTTCTTGAGTCTGTTCTGGGAAAGTGGAGTGGTGAAAGCTCTCAAACACCACCGCTCACACAGGGGATTTCTCACCACGCAAGTGGTCCGTTTGAGTCGTCGGCCAAACAGCACTTGATGTTCAGTTATGAGAGCATAATATTCTAAGTACAGCAAAACAGAGGACGCAATTGCGAGAGGATTATTGAGGATGGGCAAGTTTCATCTGTTTGTGAAAAGCAATTATGATGTGCTGTTCTGCCATAAAAATAAAAAAAATCCTACTTCTCGAACCTTTCTTGAATTGTTGTAGCTAGTGGGCTGAGATCTCTATTTTTGTTTTCCTATGCATGAATCTTGATGCGCGGCACGACGTGAGATCATCGCAGAAAGTTAACTGTCTCCAAGTTCATCATGCCTTTTTATGTCAGAGTGCCCTCGTGAAGAAGACAACAATGACAGTTAATAAGCAGATGTCTGCCGCTGGCACCGCGCCAATCTGCCACTTTGCTGGGGCTAAAGTTAAAGTGACACCAGCTGGGTGCCCATGGCGTGATGAGAAACCTGACCTGGACATTCATAGAACAACACAAACACAGTCACACACACACACACACACACACACACACCAACACATACAGAAGTGACTTGCACAGACAAGTCCCATATTAATCCGTTAGCACTGCACTAGAATCTCCACCTCCGCTACTGACACTGGTGCAGAGCATCCATAATTCATAACATCGTTACAGATGTACTGTAGAACAGTCCCACACTTTCATTCCTGTGTGTGCGTGCTAACAACTTGATATTATCATGTTAAGTGATAGAAACATAATCAGAGGTCATGTAACCCTCTCTTGCTGGTTGTTTGTGTTGTCTGGGTGTGTGTGCGTGTATGTGTGTGTGTGTGTGTGTGTGTGTGTGTGTGTGTGTGTGTGATGAACAAGAAATGAAAAGTTACAAATAGAGAAGTACTCTAAAAACAGAACGAACGTGAAAAAAAAAAAGAAAAGCCAAAAGAAGTTTATACATAAACATACGTCATTGAGAGTTCAAAATGTGTATCTCCAATGTAATTTTTGTCTGAAATTCAATTAGAGTTGGAGAGAAAGGTTTACGCGTAGGCTTCAAGGGGAGTGAAAACCGGAAAAAAGCTTGGGGGGGGGGGGGGGGGGGGCCTCAATTTGCTGTGTAAAGCAGAGCTGAGCCTTCAACCCACCTTTTGAGTTGGTTTTAAACAGACTTAATCTTGTGTTCCGTTGGGGATTAGCTCATATTTCAGACTGGGTGTTTAAAGCCTCGCACTGCTTCTCGCCTCTTTGACAATGAACACAGCATGCACACTGTGGCATGGATTAAGATGTATCCAGCGTGTGTTGTTCCTCAGCCTGATCCAATTCGATGAAAAAACAATGACAGCCGTATTGCGTTTTATTCAAATAGCCATTGCATCCGTGGTTGGAGCTATTAGGGCACGGGGTGTATCTTCCGGAAAGCCTACCACCCATGGACTGGGAGTGTTACCGGATGTTTAGAGAAAGAGTGTCCAGGATTGAATTACTCTGCCATCAGCTATACTTACCACTTAAGAAGGGAAGACTTGGGCTTTACATTCTCTCCATGCAAGGGAGAATTGTATTTCCTCTCGCTGTCGGAAAGAGAAGAAGGGAATGAAGACAGTACATTATATGGGAGCTCCACCTTTTGTATGGCACCGAAGAGAATCCAATACCTGCCATAAAACAGTAGAACCGCAGGAGCATTGCCGAGGAGCGGAAACAGTGTGCGGTTGAGGCGGCCGACTTAATTGCCCTTGAAAGAGGGAGAAGGGCTGTAAAACAGTATCGGCATGGAGGTGAGGAGGGCTGATGGATTGCCTTGAGCACGCCAGCAGGCTTTATGTCCTGTCATCTGTCAGTCAGGGCAGCGTTAATGTCTCGCCACACAGATGATTGAAACTCCTGACTGAGGCCCACTCCATGCTCCACCGTCTTCAGCAAGCCAAAGCTCTGACAGAGAAGTCGACCTCTAAAACGTATAGGTCATTTATTATGAGCATAACTTTGACGGATCATTCGTTGACGTTTGGCTCACATTGGTTATCAAGGCTGAAGGTCAAATGTTTTCGAAATAAAAAAATATGGCATGTGATAATATATTCATGTATGTTTCTTATCTATGTATGCTCCGACAGATTACGTGTTATCAACTTGACACGACTCCCATGCAATATGTAATTTACTTGGATGATGACATTGTTGCGCAGGTCAATCCCTGACAAAGTGAGGTTGAGCAACAAATGATGGAGAAAAAACAATGGGCCCTCTGATAAGGCTAGTTACCATGGCGACTAAATGTAAAGATCTCTAACCGATTGTGGGCTGTCTGCTGTTGTGGAGGGCTGACTTCTTGAACATTCTCCTCTGGTTGTACATGGAGATAAGATCAGCCCCCTTGGGTAAAAGGAGGCCATATTTCTGCTGAGAAGGAGACTCGAGGCAGAAGTATTTTGGCCCAGTGCCGCAAGTTTCTCTCTCTCTCTCCCTCTCCATCTCTCTCTCTCTCTCTCTCTCTCTCTTTATGCTATTATCTCCTACCTCGTTTTTTTCAAACTTTTTCTTTGTCATGCTGTCTCTCAATTTACCATCCCCCTCTCTTTCTCTCCCTCTATCTCTGTTTCCCCATCCCTCATTATTTAGCACTGTTTGCTCTCTTATTATAAAAGCAAACAAACGGAGAGAGAGCCGCTTCACTGTGGGCCATTGCTCTTTTTCATGAAGTGAGCCTCCCACTTTTTCTCTGAAGTGATTTATCCATTAATTATCTCCAGCAGGCTGTTTTGAAGTGAAAGCTTGTTAGTGGCTGTTCTGCTCAACATTATCTTCCTTGGCTGGGCCAGAAATATTGACCCATTGGTTGCAGTGGATGATTGTTTGCTCCTTGGTTGGCGAGGCACGTTGTTTTATTCAGGAGGGTCAGGTTGAAACCACACTTGTTGTACAGGTTATGCAAGCGGGGGTTTTGGAAAATGAATATTTAATTGAAGCCCTTAATGTGGAGAGTGCATTCAGATGAGGGGGCGGGCAGTGGGCGGGGAGGAGCGAGCTACATCTCTGTCCAGGGCCTGGCTGCTGTCCAACTCAGCTCTTACTGTAACTGTCCGCTCCTCTCTCCTCTGCTCTCCTCACTTCTGCCATCTCCTCTCCTCTCCTCTCCTCTCCTCTCCTCTCCTCTCCTCTCCTCTCCTCTCCTCTCCTCTCCTCTCCATCTCTATCTGAGTATTGTACATGGGGTGAGGGTGTTTGCAGGCCATGAAAGAGTAATTTCAGGGAGTCCACTGGAGTGGGAATAATACATGCACATACATATGCACGAATACATGCATGTATTATGTATATATACAGAGAGAGAGGGGGGGGGGGGGGGGGCTCCCAGGTATGTCCATGGCCCTTCCTCCAGGAATGGTGCTGAGCCTATCTCTTTCCATTTAATAGGAAACTGATGTTGTGATGCCAGCGTAATCTCTCCCTCCTGAGACTGCCGCTGGGAAAATAGGAGGCACAGATGCTCGAATGTTACACAAGAAAAATCAATCCATAATCAATTCCATGGAATTCCAAACAGCTTGATTAGATTTAGGACGGGGTGAGGTTGCCAGGAGTTCTCGGGGGGGCTGCAGCAGGGCGGTGGCTTAGGGAAGCTCTACCCCTTAATTATCTTTTGATAGGCTTACCCTCCTAATCCTGCCCAAATAATGTCAAACGCGACCCACGCAGAGAGGAAAAATGAACCCGGAGCCCTCCTCAATGGCGGCCCAGTAATTTAAAGTCAATATCTTCTCACCCAGGGTCGTGTTCTGCTCTGTGGAACAGATTTCACTTCCAAACGCCCTTATTATCGGGCTGTAACTTAGCCCCTATTGACATTTTTTGGTGATAGAAGACACAGCTGTCCGTTGTTTTGTCGCTTATAAAGCAAAAGAATAGGAGCGACGTGCGAAAGCCTTCCAAGTTGATTATTCACACCATTTTAACTGCGTCGGATTTATGGTCACTCACATCCCCAACCTCCGAAAAAAAAAAGAAAAAAAGAGAGAGGAGACAAATCCATTCACTTAAGGCGGTAAACAACAGCGGATCCTGTTCCTGAAAGCGTAAGTCAGACAGGATGTGTACCGGCTGCTAGTGCTGCTGCCAGAGCTGCACACACTCCTTCATCCTGGGAAGGGAGGTCAAGGATGGGGGGCACTTGGCCCAGACCAGCGCCACATGAAGATCCAACGAAGGATTCTCCTTGTCCCCCTTCTTTTCAACGTCTCCTATTTATGTGGCCTCGCGATACAAAATACCTTGCTTGGAGCTGCGAGTGCCCCAGGGGCACACCAGAAAAACCATCGCTTTACCATTGTTATTGTTCTCCTTCTCTGCCTTTTCTTCTGAAGGTGAGGAGATTGTAGTTGTTGCGGCACACTGATTGGATGTCCAAGCCCCCACCGTCGGTTTTCACCTCTGTTTGTCCGCGCTCTCTTGGCTCACCTGTCTGTCCGTGGGGGAGGTCTGCCGAGAGACGGCTGGCTGCGCTGCTCTAATGCCTCCCTAATTGTCCCTCCCAGGTAGGGGGTTGAGCGCAGAGACGACCGAAGGGAGCGCCGGGTCGGCTCCCGCACAAAGGCACCGGCTAATGATAGCAGCACGGGCGCCCTAGGGGGGCTAGGGACTCCCTGTCGGCCCACCCAGTCCACCTTGGGGGGTGAGGGATGAGGTAGTTAGTTAGGAGGAGGCTCCAAAGGCACCCCACACACAGACCCACGGTTGAATAGACTTCCCCCGCCCGCCTGCAGAGCAGGCTGCCAATGAAGCAACTGTATGGGGGCTCTGCACAATGCTGGACACGCCGTATGCATGGAGAAGAAAGAGAGGGAAGATGGTGGGGAGGATAAAAGCAGCAGTTGGAGGAGGAGAGGTGGACTGGATACTGAGAGTAGATTATTGACAGTGTATTCTCAGGGTTTTATTTCCAACGTAGCACGTTGGACGGCAATGATTTACCTTGATCAACGTGATACCTGTAATCTAGCTGGTGCTTTTCTTAAATGGCAAGCGAGAAATGTATTAACCCTGTCTTTTTTTTCCTAACTGATTTGTTTAAGACAGCTATAATTCCAAATTGTGTGTCTCTTGAGTGGACGCTGTTGTATTAGAATATTCCTTTGACCTTTTAAGAGACCTCGTGAATGGTCCCAGTGGGTAGAATGTGCTCCACTTGCGCTTTGGCATTTAGCTGTTGCAAGGGTGGTGTTTTCCACCGGCAAATCCCAGCTGTGTGTGTTTGTGTTTATGTTTGGTGTGAGTGTGCGCGCTAGTATACGTGTGTGTAGGCTTGTGTTTGAGGGTGTTTGTGTGTGTGGGGGCTCCACAAGTATGTCTTCAAATGGAGACATTGTACACATACGAATGGGTCATATAAGAGTGAATATTGATCCTAGGGCATTTTTTTAACATAAGATCACTCTATATCGTAAAATTACTCTTCAAAAGTGTTCAAAAATATAAATATAAAGGTGTTTCCAAATATAAAGTTGCTGTATTATTGCTCCCAGTACTGTTGAAGTGTACATTTTCTTGTCAGTTGCAAATAAGTGACAAAGGCAGCCCAAAGATTGAGAGTACACATAGTACAACAACATGGTGTGCTTGATACTGACACCAAGTCCTACTCAAATCCCCAACTCAACGCATGCCCTTTAAATTTGGCTTTGTATTTTAATAAGGGCAACTTCTTTGAATAAATAAGAACATTACATAATCATAACGAGCCAAATCACTCCCTGGTGCCATAATTAAAAAATGATTTATTTTTCTACATGATGTTATTAATTGTGTCACGAAAGAATGATTATGTAAATTGAAAGGGTTGTGTTTCATTAAATCTGCTACCACCGTAAGAAAGTCATTAACTGGAACCGTGAATGATTCTTGTGAATGATTTTCTGTGGCCCCTGCTCCAAGTATAGTTATTCTTAGCTGTAGTAGCTCCGGGCAACAGTTGCCATGCATACATATCCATAGATACGCTTGGTGGCGCAGGACTGTTTTTATTTTTATTTTTTGCCAGCAATAGCGAGGCGTGTTCCAGCGGAAGGTGGAAGGTGATTAGTGAAATGAACCTGGGAAACCATTGATTTCTGAAATGTGGAAGAAATAACAGTTTGTTTTCAGCAGTACGAAGCTATGAGGTGTCCATTGTTTCACAGCTCCTTGGGCAGCTCCTCCTTGGTGCTCCCTGCAAGCTTAAAGGACTTTAAGAAAGCAATTTTGAGAGAACGATTGGAAGCAATTTTTTTATTTTAGTATGTATACTGTATATATACATATTATATATGTATATAAATATTTATACTGCAACTATATGTGTTTGCTTTGGATTTGAATTAGTGAGTGAGTGAGTGAGTGAGTGAGTGAGTGAGTGAGTGAGTGAGGGAGGGAGGGAGGGAGGGAGGGAGGGAGGGAGGGAGGGAGGGAGGGAGGGAGGGAGGGAGGGAGGGAGGGAGGGAAGGAGAGTGCATGTGTGTCTGTACACGTGTTTGTGTATATCCAGTAGGTGCTTAGTTCATGCTCTCTAGTTGATGTGGGCAGATGTTTGCTGAACAGTTCCCAGAAAAGAAGAAGATACAGCCTGTTGGCAACATAACAGCACATCAAGCTTCTTATAGCCTCATATTTTGTGGAACTATGGCCTACAGTGCTTTTAGTTACAGCCAAAAATCAACTTTAAACGTGTATGGCTTTATCGCTATCGAATTCCACCTGAAATACAATCACATTGTAGGAATTTATTCACACTTAGTTGTTTCTAAAGAATTTAGGGGATCAAATTGCATTCGATTAGAGCAAGAATTTATATGAAATTGATAACAGGTATTATATAAATGATATGAAACCAAAGTAGATTACATTTAACATTACATTCATATTTCGTTTTCAGAACATTAAACATGAATTTTATTTTATATGGTATGAATTACACAGATTTTAACGGATGGTCTGTTAAACTCTTAGACGGAACCCTAAATCCAACACTGAGGAAGACTACAGAAGATGTCATGCATTCGACAGAGTTCCACTGTGTCTGCTCTCTCACCTGGCAGCGTGTGTATTATCTGTTTTCAATGGCTCCAGTTGAATGACCTCATGCATTACGTATGTGCAGCTTAGTCAAGTGTATTGTGCTGGATTTTTTATGCCATACCGATATTAGTGAGCAAAACATTTCCGATATCGATATATCGGCCAATATTCTTCATATATATAAAATATTAGCTGATATATCGATATCGGTAAAATAATGTGCGTTTATGGGATATCTATCTCAATGGGACTTGCCTGGTTAAATAGGGATCAAAAAAGTGAAATTAAATAAAACTTCTTCAGTTTTTAGTTTGGATTACACACAATGCACTCTGTGGCTTTGCTCCAGAAGAGCTTCCCTGTGACTCTGCCGTTCTCCCTGCCACTCCTCCTTTGTTTTCCCATACAGAGCCCTATTGATTTGAGGCTTGTGGACTCTTGACAACATGGCACTCTGCAAAGACTTCCATACAGGAACTGTGTTTGAACCCCAGAGTCTTGGAGATGAAAGGCAGCCGGTTCGATGTTGCTCGTCTTCCTCGCCTCTTCCTCGTGCGCTTTCCTCTCCGACGGTCAAGGTGGTGCGTCGCTTCACAAATGTCAGTTAACATTCGCTTAGTGAGGTGTTCAGCGTGGGAAAATACAAAGCGGTCCATTTTATGCGATCATGGAAAGGTAAGTTGTCACAGCGACGTTCAATGCTCCGTTTGTTTGGCTTTGCCATGGCGGCACACAGCTTCCTCGATGGCAGTTGACGGATGGGAGCCGTAGTGATCTCCGATGAACGGTGATCACAAATGGAGAACAAATGGGAAGCCATTGGCATTAGTTAGCCAATAGGGAACCCGTATTACAGAAGAGGGAGGTTAGGTTGACAGATTGAACTCCCTCAGCTTGGCTTAATCTATTCATGGATTACTCCCAAGCACCCAGCCGGAAAACGCCTCACCTCCTTAAGTCTGGTCTTTCAAGTCATTGGCTGTGTGTGTGTGTGTGTGTGTGTGTGTGTGTGTGTGTGTGTGTGTGTGTGTGTGCCTATGCCTTTTTGCCTGTCTATGCCTTTGCCCTCCGGTGTCAAAGCCCAAGCAGCATCGTTTGATGGAAACCCTGTGGCAGGAGGAGGCGAGGGAACCTCCTGTGTCAGCCGAGTTTCTAATTCAGCGGCCCATCGATCGGCCCCCTAATCAATTTAATTATTTATCTTTGAATCCCAAGGAGGTAGAGCCGCGTAGGCTGCGTGTTCCCGGCGTTCTCAGGTAGACGAATAGAAGAGGAGCTGCACGATCAGGCGTTTCATGAGGCAACGCACCACCGCTGATCGCGTACAATAAATGCCCGTCGCAGAGGCCTATTGGGATTTTGTTTACCCTGGAGGGTGTGGAGGTTTTATAACTAACAGTCCCGTCCAGGAGCGGTGGACACATTTCCGATTCTCCGCACTCCCTGGTGTCCCACGTCGCAAAGAAAAAGAAAAAAAAGACCTAGGAGAAGCTAAGCCAGCCAATCACCCTGTGGCTATTGGTGCAATGCCTCATGGGACACTTGTGTTGCATCACGTAAAGAGCTGGAGGAACAGAGCACAGCAGCGGTTAACCCTTGATTTAATTACACACAACAGAGACTGTTCTTTACCGTCCTAAATGCCGCGTCATGGCGGAAAGAATGTGCTGGGTGTCACAGGAGATTAGAGGTTTGTTTACGTCAGGGGCCTCGGGTCGTGTGTGATCCAGGCTGCTTCCTCAGAGCGCAGGCACTTTTTGCTGAGAGAGATGCTCATTTACATGCCGGCCTTGCAGGGAAGCCGACCCTTAAGGGATTAAAGCCTAATTGAAACGAAGGCCAGAGTTTCAAGCAGAAGTGATCCTGGCTATGTTGTGTGTGTGACTCCATTTCACCATACTAGACGGTTGCCCAGTGATTGCTTTTCAAACATTTCATTCTGCCCCTCTCTCTCTCCCTCTCTTTCTCTTCTTCTATTTCTCTCTCTCTCTCTCTCTTCTTCTATTTCTCTCTCTCTCTCTCTCTCTCTCTCTCTCTCTCTCTCTCTCTCTCTCTCTCTCTCTCTCTCTCAAGAATGCTTGATCTTGTGTATTAATACTAATCTCCACCTCATTACCCATTCATGTGTCTCTACCGGTAAGCATGGTCCAGCAGAGGTGTGATCTCCTGGCCTCGGCCATCAGTTGTCTGTCCCTCTGAGAGCGGCCCATCTCCTCCCACTGTCAATGCTGTCGGCTTCCCCACTGCGCTTCTCCTCGGGAAAACACAACCTTCACCTTATGAGGATGACCCCACTCCCCACCCCTCACTTAACAAGAAGACTCATCCTCCACACACACACACATACACACACACACACACATCTTTGGCTCTGTGTAATTTGCCCCAGGCCTCAGAATCTCTACGGTTATTACACCCGACCCCACTCACTCACTGCCCTTCAGGTGTCTTATATTACAAAATACTTGCGTTAGAGATGACCCCCAGGCTAACCCCAGCTTCGACAAGCAACTACTCAGTATAATAGACAAAAATAGAGGTGGGTATGTTTGTGTCTGTGTGCAAGTGTTTGGCTTTGGGTTGGAGGCAGGGGAGGAGTTCTGGGTGTAGTGTATTACAACATGAAAGAAGTGTTCAGATGAAAAAACGATTCAATTAACTTGGCCTGTGGAAATATCATAGTATCAAGCATTGAAAGGTTAATATTATCTTAAAAGGACAGGTGAAAATGTCTGTATGACTATACATCAGGTTGCAAACAGGGATGAGAAAAGACTGAGAAGCATCTACTATATACTCAACTCAGGTGGAGCCTTATCATTGCATGGATAGAGTCCCAAGTATTAATATTGCATACCGTATAGGTGGCATCCAAAACACGAATGCAAAAAGAAAACAGTGAACATCTGGTAGTGCTAAATCACTGTTAGCCCCAACCTGTGAAACACCTCGAAACTGCCAAAGGTGGTGCGACGCTTTTGAGACTCCATATGGCTCAGTGGCAGAACCTCCCATCGCCTGTGTGCTAAAACACATGGTTCAACAGCGGGCCCTCCGTGGTCGGAGGTAAAAGTTGTAAGAAGATAAAGCTCAATGGCGCAGGCCGAATGGGGGCTCTCTCACTGGGCAACAAGACTGAGCGTCCGCCTGGTGGAGCAGCAGAATGCATTCAGCTTACTTGGCAAAAGACATGTGGCCATACAGCCTGAAAGGATGTGTCCACATGAGATGCTGCGGATATTGTCTTTGCCTTATGGATCCTTATGAGTGCTTTGGTTTTGGGGAAATGCACAATGTGTGCAACTTAGATAAGGCAGAGAAATTGAATGACATGAGAATGCTCTTTTCTAAGGCTTTCTTAAGCAAACCCTTACACACACACACACACGTATTTGACTCATTTATACGTTTCTTCAGAGGGGTGAGGAAATTATGTTCTTTTTAGCATTTTGGTCAGGGTGTTATTTTACCTGTTATTGTATGGTATGTCGTTGAATAATTTGAGTCAGCAGAAATGTCAGAGCCTAGTGACATTGCCACAATAAAGGGAATTTGGAGGGGGCTGTTTCTCCTTAAAAACACCTTTTTTTGCACTCCAAAATCTGGAAAATGAAATACATTAAATGGGTCATTGTTACAGAAATAGCGGTGACTACATTGATCAAGGTGTTTTTTGTATGGCTGCTTGGTGTACTGTTCAAACAATGTTTCCCCAGCAGACATTTGGCTTCATCCAGGCCTGACTGGCTAATTGTGGATAGTTGGTAAATGACTGAGAAAGTGTTCAACTCCAGGATCTATTTTTCTAGCCTGAGGGAGGTTAGCTTCACAACCATCCTTCTCATCCAAATCTTGGCAGCACGCTGACAAACTCAGGCTTAAAGTACCTGCACTGCTGTTATTTTTTATCTACTCTCTCATGATACCTATTACCACAGGAACCTCATATTGGGTAAAGATGATGCTATCTGTCACTGCTCAGCCTGGTCGATATGGATCACATATTTATAACTTTTACATCTGCGCACTGAAGTTGTTGCCAAGGTCAGGTCTTTTTTCTTTGGTTGGCAAATGGCTTGGTGAACAAGACAGGTTATGAGCTGGAGCCTCGGGTCTGAGTGTAAAACAGCCTTGGGACAGCCATCCACAGAGCACGATACAATTTGAAACCGTCTTACTTATACTATCTGTAAATACCTGCATTTGGCTTGGTAACAGTCATATAACACAGAACCTCGGGTCCCATTGTGTAGAGCGCATGCTGCCGTGTCCATGGCAGCGCCCCAGGTTGGTAGATCATGGTTCGGTTGCACATGCTTTATCTGTCTGATTATCCAGTTGACTGATTTGAAACACACAAGCCATGCAATAATTATGTCATTACATTTACATTGTGCCGGATGCACCGTGGTAATTCGTGCTTTACGTAACGATTATCCGACCCAGCGCTTTGGGGGCATCAGCCACAAAGAGGGCTAACTGTGTAGAACACACTCTGATTTTGAATGCATGCTTTCTATAGCTACTTAGAGGAATGTTTGTAAAGTGATGCTGGAACGGAGCGCTGATGTGGAAGAACAACATCCCACCACAGGCTCGGAACATTTAAAACATCCTAATGTGGAGCTTGCCCCGAGGCAAGTTCCAACCTTTATGGCCGCATTCCCATTGCATCAAATGCACCTGTGTAATGAAAATTCTCAGGTTTATGCAGAAAACAACCAATTCAACAGAGTGAGAATCCATGTGATAATTAGCAAAGTGCAATTTTATTAATGACTACAGAGTGCTGGTGTGTACACAGAGAAATGACAACCGTGAATTCACTCTAACAACATAGTAAGCTGTGATTTGTTGACAAGGTGGACACGAGTACATCGGTCTAAACTAAACAAATCATTCATTGGTCAAGGGGGAACACGTGGTACCTCGCAGTATCACCTGTTATGTATGGTCTTACTGCACTCCCCCTGGCTAGCCCTGTGATGCTGGTGTCCGCAGGGTCCATCATTTCCTGGGGGACGTGCTATGATGTAAGGCAGGGAAGTATGGAACCCTGAGAATTGGAGTGAGTGAGTCAGAGGAGATGTAGGAAATAGAATGCAACACATTTAGTGCCGTCCTTGTTTTTGTTTGTTTCTTTCTTATCTCCTATGCCGCCCTGTCTCTGAATTTATTCCCGGTGACGTGTAACATTTTATGTGAATGCCTCTAGGTGCTCTCGCCCATTGTCAGCATCCTATTCAATGGGTCATGTGCTGCACTACACAGAGGGGAAATAAGATTGCTTTGTGGGCCAGATAAGTTGCAAAAGCGTAGCTATTGTTATGCATAATCCCGGTTTGCCTGTTGGGTCCACCTTCACACCGGAATGGGACGTGAGGTGAAGCAGTTTGGCTCCCCTGGAGCTGCTGCTGCTACTTTATGTTGTTTGTGCTAGGAAGGCGGGGAGTAGGCAGGCTGCTAAATCAGGTTGGGAATGGTGCCGGGCACCTTGTTGTGTGTGTGTTTGCGCAGTATGTATGTGTGTATGTAACCGTGTCTTGAGTGTGTGCAACGGCTATTTTGAGGAGAAGGTGTGCACTGGGTGACTGGACATAATCTGGCATGTTTCCCCTGCATTTTTCTGTTTTAGAAACCCACGTGCTTTTCCAGTGTTAAATCACAGATTATATCCCCACCAACACACACGCATGTCCAGTGAATGTCTCTTTCCACCTGCACTCGCACAGCATTTTAACAGGCCATTGTCTGTTCCAGGTCCACAGGCAGGCAGCCTTTACCGTCCGCCAGTCCAACTGATTGTCCGGGCCGGGCCAGGAGGCAGTAAAGAGAAGGTCACCTTGTGTTTGGCCCCCGCTGATAAGCTCTAATGTTGGCTTTCATGTGATGCCGCGCTCCCCGAGGGCCCTCCAGAGCTTACCACTACTGATCAATACACCAGATCAGACAGTCTCATCATGGCGCGCGTGAGAAAGTGTGTAGCCGGGTGTGTGAGAGTCTGTCGGCTAGTGTTGTTTTTGGGATCCGTTATCTGCGAGTAATTCTCCTAACAATGCACAAGGGTGACCTTCAGTTGACCAGAAATGTCGTTGCTGTGTAATTTTGAAAATGTAACTATTCATTTAGCAACCACAGAAACTTTTAAGCAATTAGGTTCACCTAGGTTGACATTTTTAAGTCCACGTGGGCCCTTCTCTGAGTTTGAAAGAAGGGGAGAGAGAGGAGTTCAGCTGGAGGCATGAATGACCTTTTCTTCTCCTCACTCAGGCTTTCCGTCACCATTCACCATCCCTCTCCTCCTTCGTCCACTACTTCAACGCTCTCTTCGTCATCTCTTGTAGCAATTCACATTGCTGACGTCCTCTAAAACTGTCGCCATACCGCTCTGAAATATGTCCACGTTAAGAGCGGAGAGTGGTCCTCATAGATACGCCTCAAGTGTCCTTCCCTCTCGAGCACACCGATATCCACCGTCGAAGCCTACCTGTGCCCTCACGAGAGATAATCGCTTCCATTTGTGGGTCGCACGAGCAGAAGCGTTTACTCCAGTGTGGCGTTGACATGGGATGTGCGGCATAATGAGGGTGCAAGGCCGTATGTTAACTGGGTCTCAGGGAAACTCCATCCTCTGATTTGTCTGTTCCTGTATGTGTTATTCATACCACGGGAGGGTTGAGTGACGTAACCGGGACAGCATGTTGTTGTAATGAGCTGGTGCGTAGATAAGGAGGTGTAAGGGGAGAGAGCCGTGGACTGGGATGACGCGCGCGCACAGACCCCCTCCCCTGGATCTCCTTCCAATCATGACTCTTGGGTGACTGATGATTTTTTGGTTCAGCTTATCACACACGCAGACACTTGGTTGTAGGCACACGCACACTCCTGACATTTCTGCTGCCGTTTTTTTTTTCTTTCTTTCCCGAAATGATTAACATAAATCTGGGCTCCCTGCGTAAGGAGGAGGATGACTTCCCAGCATCACGGCCCACTGCGAGCGTGCTGCTGTAAACAATCCCCTGACATTGTTTGTGTTTTTCTCTGTCTGAGGAGCGATACGCATGAAGCGGGAAGAGAGAGTGGGGAATGGGGAGATGGTGAAAGAAATGCAGTGAAGAGGAAGAGGGAGGAATAGAAGAGGAGAAGAGAAAGAAAAAGAGACAGATTAAAGAGAGAGCCAGAGAACTCTTTCAGCCAGCCTAGCTTACTGTAATGAGAAGGAATCCAAATCGTTAAATGAATCTACTGGGCTCCCCGTGGGCAGATGTTAGGGGGACTACACTGGGCCACGGGTCAGGGAAATAGTTGGCAGGGCTCCAGACTATCATTTTGCGCTGGTGTTAGTGCTGCCACTAGGTTTTTCAGTTAGTAGAAACCCTGATGGTGGGACATTTATCCTCAAGGAAAAACGATCAGATGCGTTTCATTAGTGTTTTGTGATTATCAATGATGACCCACACAACCGGAACGCTTAGAATACTTTACCGGGTGAGAGATAGGGAAAGAAATGCCGCCAGTGGGTAGTTCAAAGGAGGAAAATAAAGAATCAAACTAAATCAGCCAAATTTGACCAAAATATGACTTTAGGATTTTAATAAGAATAATTATTATTATTATTAATAAATAAAACACCAACGAAAGTCAAGTGGTAGCAGTGCCACCAGTAATTTTTTTTAACAGCATTGGATAGATTTTTGGTCGCAAATGCCAACAAAATGGTGGCGGTCTGAAGCCCTGAATGAAGAGACAGGGAGCGATACCAGGCCATCCTATGAACTCCATAGTGATGACCAGAGAGACCCTTCTCTGTGGCTCCACTATCCGCTTTCTCCACCCCTACCCTTCTGATTCACTTTTTCCCCCCACCATCTGCTCCTGTTTTTCTGGCATCTTACACTTCCTTTCTCCACTCTCTCACCATTTCCACTGTGTCAGACTGCTCCCCGGCCTGGCTAGCAGAGTCAAACCAAGGGGAGGCACACCATCAGATTGCCTCTCAACTCAAACCTTGAAAAATGTATCGTACAGTACCTTAACCCACATTTCTCAGTGTTTTAGGACAAATAAGGTTTCGCTTGCCGTTCTTTAAGCCACTACATGTTTAGGAGACGAGTTGTCCTTCCCATTGCCCATCAGTGGAGCAGAGCGAGGTTTCATAAGCGGTGGTTTGCGGTGGTATTTTTAGGGATGCCGTCCGTTCCCCTCGGGCAGATGAGGGGGTAAGATTGCAATCCGTGGTTTGCATTCTGTTCCCCAGGAATAGGGTTATGTACTGTGGGCCTGTAATCTTTGCTGACATGCACTGGGCCATCTGATAGAGGAAGTGGGGTTTTATCGCAGGTTTACCTCGCTGACATCTGATAGCCGGGCCGGGAGGAAGCTTGCTACAGTACGGAGAAGGGCGCGAGGTGACGGAGAGAGAGAGACGACCAAAGGGAGAGTGGGTGGGTAGCAGTGGACGTTTAGGGGGGGCTTTGAAAAAGATCAGAGGGGTTGCTTTGCCAGAGATCCCATAACAAAATATAATTTCATGTGAAACTGTGAATAGATCGCTATTTATTATGATCTGCAGCTAAAGAAACTGGTAATTGGGTTTATTTTGCAGACCTCATTCGATTTCTACGATTATAGAGGTGGGCTGTGGTGCTCAGATAATACTCCAAGCCTCCTTTATGATGGACAGTTAGCTCACAAACGACAAGGTGACTGGGGACTCGCAAACACTGTTGATTTTGTACGCTTCAGCGCACTGGAGGTCTGGAGTTTACAAGCTACCGTTTGGGGATTTGTGTTATTTTCTTTCATGAGCAATAAAGAACAGTGACACTTCAATAGAGTTGCAAAAGTATGTTTCTGCTTCGAGCCTGTTTCCTCAGTGTTACCAGCCTTTTGATATTATTGAATACATCTCCTTTGATAATGTTTCTTTCAGAATAAACTGTAGGCCTAGTAAGGTCACAGAGTAGTCCCCGTTCCTGAAATGTATTCGTAAACTTTGTTTCTGTTTAAAAAAGAAGGATTGGAGGGGAACTGCTTAAGTCTATACATTTCTTTTTAGTGCAAATGGAAATTGAACCACTGACCATGTGGTTATTCAGTTCCTTATCAGAGTTGAAATTCCTTTTATCTCCCAGAACCTTTGAGACTTTAACCATGAGAATATTCTTAAAAGTGTGTTCTGGCAGACAAGCTAGAAACGTTTTCATTCATTGGGCGGATTACTGAAATGGCACACAATGTACACCAATCTTTTCATCTGGGCTTTCCCGAATGCGTCATAATGTAATCTTCAATCAGTCTACCATGACAAGGGCCTTGTAAGCCAATTGTGATCTCCGGAGATTTATCGGCCCGTCTTGTGAGCGAGAAGATCGTCCCCGTAAAATCAACCCGCCGCACACGGCAGTCGGCGGCACGCGCTCACCGACGGCCTTATCTGTCCCGTCACGTTAGAACCGCGAGCTCTAACCGCCGCTTCAGCTGGTCCCTCTCCACTGCACAGAGCCATGTAGCGCCAGTCAGCGCCACAGCTTGCGGCCTCATTAGCAACAACGAATTTGTTCTTGACACTAATTACAGCTTCCCAGGAAGTGGCGCGGTGGCAAGACAAATGGAGGGCTGCAATCTGCCCATCAGAAGGAGCGACGAACGCATGGGCGGAGACAGGTGGTGGTGGTGGTGGGTTTTGGGGGTGGCTGGGGCAATGGTCCCTCGTTCCCTTGAGGCTCGGGTCGTACAGATGGCCTTGCCCTGTCTTTATTTAAAGGCGCAGAGAGAGAGAGAGCGAGAGCGAGAGAGAAAGAGAGAGAGAGAATATGGAGATGCTTTGTTTACCACAAGCAGAAAGAGAGGAGAGGGGATGGGATGGGTCATATAAAAGGTGCTTCCCTCAGCCTGACCATAACATGCATCAGCTTGGAGGCAGTGCGTCTCTGTCTTCCTTCCTCCTTCTCTGGCGCTCACTAGGGCCGTAATTCCCTGCCTGCCAGACTAACATAACCCTGGCAATGATGGAGTGTGAGTGTGCCTGTGTTTTGTGTTTGTGTGTGCCTGCGTGCATGTGTGGAACCCTTGTGGGTTCTCTCATGCGTTATGATTAGGTCGGAAATGTGTGCAAACGCTCGCACGTTGACCCAAAGATTAAAATACAGGCGCACGAGCGCATGGAGAACGCTGGCTCAGCATTCGATGATGAGTGCCGTGTCTGCTGAGTAGCACTGGTGGTAGCAGCACCCGGTGACTAACTCAGACTGGGTGTGGAGCGTTATTTCTGGGGGCTCACTCCAAGTCCCCCTGCTGCATGGACGAACAAGGCTGGCCTAATGGATTTGCGAACAGGCTCCTGGAGCCACCTGACGATGAGGAAAGAGCGTAGGCGGCCCACCAACGCTCCCCCCTTTCTGCAGCAGATGTCAAGTGTTACTGTGTTACCAGAGGAAGAGTACGAGGAGGGGTACAACGCACGCACGCGCACACACGCACACACACGGTAGGTGCTCCGGAGAGAGGGAGTAGGTTCCAAGGTCCTCCAACACCCAACATCAGAGTGCCAGTTTCACATCTGTGCCCGTGCATGGTAAATCTTTCAGGCAAACAGGTTCTTTAAGTGTAGAAAAATTGCATGTGTTTGACATGTTATGACATCAGGCATAACAGATAAAGTGTTACTATTTGTTTTCTAAAGCGAGGAGCGAATGGCGATTAGAGCTGTTGGAGACCGGGTCTTCTCGTGGCTTAAAGGAGGCTTAGAAACTGAGGCATGGAACGAACCTGCATGAATTGCATCTTTTAGCTTGCACTTTCCTAAGGGAAACAATGATTTTGCTTTTAAGTAAAGTAGGCAGAAAAATTGATGAATCACTTAGTGAAGCAAATGTATCCCCTATCATTTACGTCTTCAGAAAGTGGTAATAGCTCTAGTTTTGTTGCCTGGGGAGTTACTGTATATTCTCAAATGGTGGCCTACGATATGCAGCCGTTTGGCTCTCCTGACATTATGTTGGGTGTTGATTCCACTAGAGGGGCCATAGGGAAAAGCTATGACCAGGGTACCCGCCTTTAGACCTAGCACACACTAACAAACCAAATAATTATGGCCACTTCAAGAAAAAGCTTTCCTGCCATACTTCCAGACAAACTCCAATAATTAGCTCCTGCCCCTGAAGAGCAGCCCGAAATGGGAACATTCTTTGTACTTGGCTTGACTGACCGTGATACTAAGAGTTCCTAATAAGGATTGGAGTCAAGATTACGATGAGAAAAAATGTTAGGTCTTAACCATAAACAGCATATACATACACATAAATAATTACTTTCTCACTCATGCAAACACACTCTTTCTTGCCTTAGGAAGATGATTTGCAATATCATACTTATACTCAGTGGTCGAATTGTTAAAAGTTAACAAGGGGGATGGTAAAATATCTGACCAGGTGTATATATTTTTTTTTATAATTCAGCAGCATTGAAAAGATGAATTCTGGTATCTTTGAAAGGTACAACAAATTCTTAAGTTGAGACAATAAGTCAAACTGCTTATGGACCAATTTAGACCCACATTGCACTTATACAATTCAAATTTCTAGTACATTTGGACCAAATATAAACCGAATTTCAAATTAAAGCTCCACAGTAACAGTAACAACAAGCAGCTAATTTGCAGGCTTGTAGATTTTTGGAGCTCAAAGCAAAACGCTGGAAATGAACAAGCTTAAAGTGATAGTTCAACATTTTGGGAAATAAGATATGGCCCAACTTACACCTAGCCAGACAAGATGATTGAGATCAAATGGGCAATGTGGGCAATGGGCAATGCAACTCCCACTCATAAACATGGACAAAGGCATTCCTACTATACACGGACATTTTGAACAGACTCGAGAAGATTCTGGTAAGAACGTGCAGGTGAAGACTGAAACCTTACAATGAATCATCAAGACCAGCGACCTGAAAGAAAATACCAGTTTGGAAGAAACATCCACAAGCCATTATGTTCTTCATGACAACATCAAGAAGATTACTGGCATGAACACCTCGGTTTGGACCATGGTACAGGACCAGCACACTGCTAGCAGCAGCCCTGTGACTGTCCCACCCGAGTCCATGAAACCTAACCTCAGTGGTGGTAGCCCAGTTCAACCAGATGTTGGACTGCCATGCCTCCACAGCAGTGTGAGTAGGCCTACAGTGTTGAAAACCACGCCCTTCATACAGCAGGAACCGGGAGTGTCATTTGCTGAGGAAGACCTACATAGCGGACCGTGGCCGAGGTTCCCCAGAGAGATTGGGTCTTATTTCCTGTTGTTTTGTGCCACCACTACCGGGATCTTTCAAATTATTGTTCCTATAATGAAGGAAGGAACAGAAGAGTGAGAAAGGTCCCGGTCATGGCAGTCCACCACGACGGAAACGCTCCACCACAAACAGACACCGCCGGTGGAGGAAGAAGGGCAATTGTGCCCATTTGTGATTTCTTGCCTCACCGAAGAGATCAGCAAATAAGAACTGAGAAATCTGTATTTTTCTTTTTATGAATAGGCAAATGTAAATAAAATCTGAAAATGTATTTGAAAAGAAATACTGTTATGGAGATTCATATTCTTTATAACTATTAAAATAAGAAATAGTATTTGCATTAAATGGAAATTCAGCACATGCTATAAATAATATTTTTCTCTTAATGTACTAAAATAATCATTCATGTCATATTTCATCACAGAAATTATAAGATGAATAGACCTCGAACATCTACTTAGTTGAATTTATCTAATTTGTGGGTAGTGGCAGTGGTCAAACTGTTAAAAGTTACCAAGGAGGATGGTAAAACATCTGAACAGATGTATTTTAATTATATATATATTTTTTTTTTTGGGAGTTCAAAACAAAACGCTGGAAATTAACAAGCTTAACCCCTTCCCAAGTGAGTTTTGAAAATTCCAATGGTCAGGCGGTTCCAGAATGTGATTGTTACAGGTTTTTGTTGATAGGAAAACAACCCTAACTCTGATTGTGACATAGATCGGGGCAAAGCATTCTAATATCACGTTCCAATCCCCGCGGTGGGACCTTACTTGCTAAAGGGTTAAAGTAAGAGTTCAACATTTTGGGAAATAAGATATGGCCCAACTTACCCCTAGCCAGACGAGATGATTGATATCAATTGTATGTCCTTACGTCCAGTATTAAGTAAGTAGCTAAGCTCGAGGTAACTGATACCATGGCTCCCAAAAGTGACAAAATATTCCCCCCAAAAATTCTAGATGGTAAATTATGTTAATTTGCACTGACCACAAACAATAGGCTAATGCAACATAGTAAGTACAAGCCGACTACTGGTTAATATTTGCCCAAAATATCATATTTATTTCGGTAACTAATGAAGCATGGACGTACTGGGGCTGAAATGTAGTCAATGCGAGTGCCTGCAGGTAGCGCGAGCAGGAACATTTTGACAGTCGTTTTAACACAATATAGTTCTGGGGTTCCGGGAGTCTTCCCAAACTTCCCGATGGCCAGTCTACCCTGCCACGGAGGACAACGTGTTCACAACAGCATTCGCAAACACTAACGAACAACTATGGCCACAAATTGAAGCGCAAGCCATAGTTTCGTTAGCCAATGCCAATTACAGTATCAGTTACAACGCTGAAGGTGAACGGACCGCAGCCCATTAGGCTAATCATAAAAAGTAAACCGTTATCGATAATATTGCGTTGAAAGCAAATTTAGGCAGAAATATAAAATGAGTGGGACTACAATTTAATTAGTTTCTTACTCAAACAATGTTTAGTCCTCATCGTGACCCCTTTGGTGTGGCGACAAGCATTTTACCGTGGGGGTGAGCCATGTCAAAACGTTACTAAAGACTGGAGTTGCTTGCTTGCGAGTGCAAAGCAGGAGAGAGCAGAGAGATTTTC
>CM030174.1:11229416-11239607 GCA_017639675.1 Aplochiton taeniatus | reverse complement strand
CTTCAACTATGAGAGACAAAAATGAGAAAAAAAAATCCAGGAAATCACATTGTAGGATTTTTAAAGAATTTATTTGTAAATTATGGTGGAAAATAAGTATTTGGTCACCCACAAACAAGCAAGATTTCTGGCTCTCACAGACCTGTAACTTCTTCTTTAAGAAGCTCTTCTGTCCTCTACTCATTACCTGTATTAATGGAACCTGTTTGACCTCGTCATCTGTATAAAAGACACCTGTCCACAGCCTCAAACAGTCAGACTCCAAACTCAACCATGGCCAAGACCAAAGAGCTGTCGAAGGACACCAGGAAGAAAATTGTAGACCTGCACCAGGCTGGGAAGAGTGAATCTGCAATAGGCAAGCAGGTTGGTGTGAATAGATCAACTGTGGGAGCAATTGTAAGAAAATGGAAGACATACAAGACCATTGATAATCTCCCTCGATCTGGGGCCCCACGCAAGATCTCATCCCGTGAAGTCAAAATGATCATGAGAACGGTGAGCAAAAATCCCAGAACTACACGGAGGGACCTGATGAATGACCTGCAGAGAGCTGGGACCAAAGTAACAAAGGCTACCATCACTACGCCGAGAGGGACTCAAATCCTGCAGTGCCAGGCGTGTCCCCCTGCTTAAGCCAGTACATGTCCAGGCCCGTCTGAAGTTTGCCAGAGAGCATATGGATGATCCAGAAGAGGATTGGGAGAATATCATGTGGTCAGGTGAAACCAAAATAGAACTTTTTGGTAAAAACTCAACTCGTCGTGTTTGGAGGAAGAAGAATGCTGAGTTGCATCCCAAGAACACCATACCTACTGTGAAGCATGGGGGTGGAAACATCATGCTTTGGGGCTGTTTTACTGCAAAGGGGACAGGACGAGTGATCCGTGTTAAGGGAAGAATGAATGGGGCCATGTATCGTGAGATTTTAAGCCAAAACCTCCTTCCATCAGTGAGAGCATTTAAGATGGAACGTGGCTGGGTCTTCCAGCATGACAATGATCCCAAACACACCGCTCGGGCAACGAAGGAGTGGCTCCGTAAAAAGAATTTCAAGGTCCTGGAGTGGCCTAGCCAGTCTCCAGACCTCAACCCCATAGAAAATGTGTGGAGGGAGTTGAAAGTCCGTGTTGCCCAGCGACAGCCCCAAAACATGACTGCTCTAGAGGAGATCTGCATGGAGGAATGGGCCAAAATACCAGCTACAGTGTGTGAAAACCTGGTGAAGACTTACAGGAAACGTTTGACCTCTGTCATTGCCAACAAAGGTTATGTTACAAAGTATTGAGTTGAACTTTTGTTATTGACCAAATACTTCTTTTCCACCATCATTTACAAATAAATTCTTAAAATCCTACAATGTGATTTCCTGGATTTTTTTTTCTCATTTTTGTCTCTCATAGTTGAAGTGTACCTATGATGAAAATTACAGACCTCTCTCATCTTTCTAAGTAGGAGAACTTGCAAAACAGTGGCTGACTAAATACTTGTTGGCCCCACTGTATTTGAAAACCTAATTTTGATTTTGCATCTTACGCAAAAACTGAAGGTCTGTGATGAGAGCCTATGGAGGGCCATGCAGATAATGTTGCAACAAAAAACATTTGTTTTTGGTTAGCTTTTTTACAACTACCAATTAAGGGTCAGGCTGAGCATTTGATTCCCAGTTTCCAAAGCATTGCTAAAGTAAAATGGTGTTGAAACGTAGAAAATAGACATGTATCCTTTAATCTTACAAATGATTTACGCTATGCATGATTGCTTTGAGGTATGTATCATAAGTCTACCAAGGAATGTTATTTCTTCGTAAAACTACAGCCTAAACATAAAAGGCAATGAGTACAAATGTATACCAAAGGCTGTTGCCAAGCTCAAGGGGTGTGACATTCTTAAATCATAATGTGAGAACATTATGACCAAGGTATCGAGTTCAAAATGATACAGAAGGACGTGTTCCCTCAGAGTTAGTCATAAAACAATGCCTGTCTTTTCAGTGAGATAAAATGCCTTATACGTTTATGGCAACAAAACAATCTGCTATGTGGGAGTTACATTCAGAAACCCTGATTGTGCATCTCCACAACAGAAACAGAAAGTAGACAAAGGAAGAATAAAGATTAAATGTAAGCAGCTTTTTTTCAATAATAGAAATATAAAACGTATTAATTTTATCCCACTAAATACAAGAGAATAGGATATTGTGTTTGAATGCAATGAAAAAAACAACTGCTATGAATCTACTTTAATCGAGGAAGACTCAATGCATAATGAAATAATGTGGCAAAAACATCTACAAACAACAAAAAAAATCTACGGGGTGTCAACAGGCCAACGACCCAGAAGACCAAAACAAGTGTTTTTATACATTTTAGAGAATACAAACAACATATGCACAGAAGGTAATAGCATAATCCCTCAATCTGGACATGCTGTTGAAATAACACTATTTTAAGAATTGGTATTATTTGTACAGTAAGTCAAATGAGACAATATTATCAGCAATTAACATTGGCATTTTTCTGTGAATACTCATTAGTTAGTAGTTACAATTACACAAACAGGAACAAAAATTGACCTAAAATTCCCGTTTCTCATTGCAGTTTTACCAACATATCTAATTCAAAGTGCAGTTTTACTATTTCAAAGTATTAGGGAAATAGTTTTGTTTTAAATGGATGACTGTTTGTTTTTTTGTAACTGTTAAGTGTTTAACTGGAATGTATTGGCTTGTAATAGCACATACACTACCTTTGAATGGCTAAAATATTAGCATAACTGACAGACATTTCACGCTAGCAAGAACAGTTACATATATACCCTACATTAAGGTATAAGCTATGGAAGGTCACATCAAGACTACCAAAATATCACAAACAATAGCGTAATTAAACTCAGTAACAGCCCTAAACATAGACCAGCAGTCAGAACAAACACTGTTTCCTAGATGTTTTATTTTGTTCAGACGTCTTTGGCATCAAGTGTAAGGCCATATCTCTGGAACCCAATTGTCTTGGAACATTTAAGTCATGAATCCTGTCTCCTGTTCTTCTTGAGCTTCCTGATCTTCTCTTGTCTCACAGTCTCTCCCTCCAGAGAAGAAATCTCGGACAGCCTCTGGATGAAGGAGGCTGACGCACCACTTGTGGGGTCCGGATAAGACTGGGCTACAGGAAACACACATATCAAAGTGCACACACAGAGATGGTAACATTATCGCAGAGACACAGAAATACAAACAGTTCATTCTTAGAATTTCAAGTGAAAGTAAGAAAGATCCAACAGAGCATGACTGGATCATGAAAAAGGAGTGGAGTCTTTGGTCAGACACATTCTGCATCCTGTGGACGCAGAAACAAAAAGTTGGCTTTAAAGCCTTTCAGAGACGACGGTAGAGGTTTCAAAACATAGGGAGAGTGGCTGTAAGTTAGAGAAAGGGTAAAAGAAAGCTCCTGACATAGAGAAACATGACAAGCTTTCAACCAGATGTCAGAACAGATGATGAGCATAGTGATAGCCACCTGTCCAATGTGCTTGTTTAAAAAACGCATTGTCTACAAAGAAATACATGCTCAAATGCACTGCATAAACAATTGTTTGTGCAGGTTGGAGGATGGGTAGACCCAAAGCACTGAATACTGACTAATGAATAAGCAATTGCATTTATTCTTAGGCGGGGATTTTATAGAACGATAGTGGATAAAAACAAACTTACTTTTTTGATTACTTCCAATAGTGAATAATCCGCAAGGTCGATTGATCAACCTTGATCTATAGACGGAAGAAATCAGCCAAGAGGGCCATGTTATGGTATAACTAACCCTGTGGACAGTACTTGACAGATAAAACATTAGTATCCAAAACAAGCAAGTTTTCATTTCATGTCCTTAAATTTAGACAATTTAGAGCCACAGACTTTTTGATATAGTACCTGTATTTGCAGCCATTGAGTGAGAATGGGATTTTTCCACTAAGTGAAATAGTAGATGGTAAAAGAACGGCTTGACCCGAATTCTGCTCATATGCCTCATAGGAACTAGAGGTCAAATTGAAACAGATTCTCGAAGTTATCATTTGTAGCACCATTTTAAGAACCTCTAAGTGACAACTGTATGACTTGATTGATAAGATTATGGATTGGGACTAATTTGTCTCTCCTGGACAGACATGTTGTTTATCAAATAATCAGCACAGCCTTGTGCAAGTGAGAGTAACGACACTGATGTTGGATCCACAGTTGTAATATTCAGAAAGATAAGCTGCTTACACTGGAGTAGAAGGGCTAGGTGGGCCGTGGGAAAGCTCTTTGCGGAGAGGCAAGCGATGCAGGTTTCCTGACCTGTAAACCTGGTAATCTTGTGGCAGTGGCAGAACACAACCATTGGGTCTAAGTAGTATCTCATCTGGGAACAGAGTGAAATAGAACTCCCAATAACCATAAACTGAGAAAAGTACTTTTCAAAATATAAAGCATATCTAATATACCAAAAATAAGACTATGCAAGCTGACCTTTAACATGATTCTTAAATATCTGCGCTTCAGAAAAAGAGAGGATTTTATAGACGGCCCAGATTCTATATTGATAATTAGACTGAGAATGCCACCTACTGGCTGTGTTCGGTAGTAAGCCAACAGGAGTGGCCTCTTGATTTTCAGTAACCTACCTCTGAAGTCATACTTGGGGTATATTCTGTCAGTCTTCCACTTTTTATCAGAAAAGTGCCTCCCACCGAGGTCCTTCCCTAGGACATTGTCATCTGGATGCAGGCTAGTCAAGGAGCGGTGCTCAATTGCCTTGGCAGGGGTACTGGGAGGACATTAAATAGGTCAAAACATTCCATCCGCATTTCATAAGTAGTTAATTTCATATAAAGTTTTAGGCAGATGTGTAAAGTAAGAATGCTTTAAAAAAATCGAAGTGTTTGTTTTTTTCAATTAACTAAATGCAAAGTAAATGAACAATCTAAATGAAACAATATTTGCTGTGACCACTTTGCGTTCCAATTTTTGCCAGTATTTTTTCACACCAGCCTAAAAATTTTGCACAGTACTGAATATATATATATATATATATATACACACACACAAATTCACGTAATGGCAGATATTACTGAATCTGAACTGACACACAAATCAGGCAATTATGTTTAATTTATGAGGCAAAAGCTGTATGGCTGAAACGGGTAAAGTTGTGTACATGTCGCTGTAATCTTACGTACCCTTCAACTACCCTGATAGAATTCAATGTTTTCCCATCTCTCAGCTCTGGATGGTAAAAAACAAAACAAATTGGAGGGGGTGTTTAACGGTTCATAAGACCACATTCACAATTGCAATGATTTACTCACTGTTCTGAGGACCAGGGTATTTTCTCCGGTGTGTGTGGAGATTTTGCCTGACAGCTGTCAGTTTTCCTCCCGCCGGTATTCTCATAATATTGGAATGGTTTGGAGAAAGGGCTCCCGCACTTGAGCCAGTTCCGAGCTGTGTGCAACTTGAGCTGCCCTCGGCTAAGTCCTTAGCAATTATCAATGGTATTGGTACATTTAATGTCATCAGCTTCGGTACAGCAAATGAATTCATTGCCAAGCCAATGGGACACTGGCTTTCTACGCATTACATTACAAGCAATGCATTATGATTGCTGCCACCTAGCTAGCTAGCTAGCATTTTCAAGCCACGGTGTAGTGCTAAAAGTAAACCCCCAAACGTAACGGGAATGCTCGATGAGTCATAACGTTACCATGGCCACAGACTAAACATTGATAGGTCGAACTACAAGACAAGTTTAATAACAAAGACACTGACATTGGTTTTCTGTGTAACATTTATTCCACAACCGTGGAAATGTTAACTATTGCGTGTGCATTGTCAAACTGCGTTTTTCTTAAATTAAAAGCAGATCGAGCTACATTCCACACTAGATGGCACTGTTCACAATTAATAAACACAGTAAACAAATTCAATTCCGATGTTTTATTGTTCAGACTCAAAATCCTGTGGAAAAACCTGAAAGAGGAATTACAACATGTTAAATTCCATGGCTTTTACTTTGAAAATAGCAATTACTACATGCATAACTCCTGCAACTTAGTTTAAGAAGCTCCTGGCATAAGTAATCCAAAAGCAGAGGCCAAAATGGTTATGGTGCCATTCAAATAACTGTCATTTACATCACAATTCTAGGAGCAGGCTCATTGTGTTGAAAGCCACAAATATATGGAATGGCAGATTTCCCACCCTTCTAAAACATATTACACATTTTGTAAATGCTAATTACCTAGACATAAAATAATCTATAACTTGCTTCTTGGTCATCAAGCACATTTAACCAAGACAGATGAGCAATATTTCAACTAAATGTAGATCTAACCTCTATTATATGATGCTAACAATAAAAAAGGTATGCAATGGCCCAGATGTGGTTTCAGACTAAATTGGCTATTTTTCAGTTTATTTTCACCATAATCGATAAGATGGGGAAAAAAGATTCAGCATCATTAACCACACATACGTAATCAGCACTGGCCGAGTAAAGGTTAGTTTTCGATGCACCTAGGTCTCGGCTCACCATAATGACTCTAGTTCATTCTCCTGACAAGTCTGTTGATCTGGTCCTCCCTGTTACCAGCATCTCCACCCTCCACAAAGTGTGTGGTCTTCTTGTTCATACCACCGCGGGGTGTCGACAGCTTGAAGGGCCACAGGAAGTTGTTGGCCGATTTGAAGTTCTTTCCAACTGTGTAAATCTCGTGGATGAGGTCCTCAACACAGATAATGCCATTTCGACCTGAGAGAACAAGCATGTGATACAAGTCAGCTAAGGAATGGACATGTTTGTTCTTTAAAATAAATTCTACACTGGACCAGAAGTTTCAATAGCAAGTGGTTTCAGACAAAATTGGCTTATTTTTCAGATCAGTTTCACCATAGTCGATAAGATGGGGAAAAAAGATTCGGCATCATTAACCACAAGTTCTCATCGCAAATGCACCTCAGTTTGTCACTGAACACTATTGTCAATTAATGAAAGATGTTTGGCCATGGAATAATAGAGCAGTTGGTCCATACCAAGTGACTTTTCCACGAGGGCATTGTCTGTAAGGGCAATGCGCTGCTTTTTAATCTTGCCAAAGCCACGCTTGTAGATCAACTCACGGACTGACTTGAGGTTGGGGTACCTATGACAGACAAAGATGTTCCAGAAACACTGGTAGATACAAATCATATAGCCGATCACAATTGCTATTGAGAAGACAGTTCAAGTTCTTTTGACAATGGGTGGGAACACTAGCAATGAATCTTTACAATGCAGTCAAAATGTGGTTTCAGACAAAATTGGCTTATTTCTCAGATAGTTTTCACCATAGTCGTTAAGATGGGGAAAAAAGATTCAGCATCATTAACCACATTCTGACAGCAGAAATGATAACTCCTTGACATTGAGTAACATTGGTAATATAAGCACAAGCCTTACCCCCAAGCAATGTATGGCTCAGCAATCCTCAGCATGTTGATGGAAGCCTTGTTCAGCTTGACAAACACACCATTAAAAATCTGACGCAGACGGAGGAGCTGAAGAACCTTGCGGACCTTGGGGCTGACACCATTGATACTGCAAAACAGGTAAGACATTTCAGATTTTGAGTATCTAGGGTATTGTAATCTTTTATAAGCTCCATGAACAGTATGTGGTTTCAGACTAAATTGGCTTATTTTTCAGTTCTGTTTCACCATAGTCGATAAGATGGGGAAAAAAGATTGAGCATCATTAACCACATTAGCACAAGCATCACAGACTTAACGTTGATATGCTTCACATGCATCCCTCACCCTCTGATCCTGATGACAAAGGCCAGTTTGGCCTCTGCCGGCACGTAGAAGTTTCCAACTTTGCGGGCCATACGGCTCAGCCGAATCTCACGCCTGTACATCTCCCTGTACTCCTTATGGTACTTCTCAGCCCTCTTGTAGATCAGCTTCCTGGTCACTTTACGGGACTGATATGGTCAACAAAATGTACAGCTTTGTTATTTAATAGAAATACTGATTCTAGTATTAAGTCTCCCTAGTCATAAGGTTTACAATCCAAGTTCACTGATTGTGTGAACTGGTCAACGCACATGACCTACATTGACAGTTCAAATACTTATAGGGACTTAGCAAGAGCAC
Organism: Aplochiton taeniatus; assembly: GCA_017639675.1. Lineage (NCBI taxonomy): Eukaryota > Metazoa > Chordata > Actinopteri > Galaxiiformes > Galaxiidae > Aplochiton > Aplochiton taeniatus. The sequence goes on along the minus strand of CM030174.1, from coordinate 11,231,437 downwards.
CCCCTTGACTTCAAATTAGCAGCACATATGAATGGGTAGAAAAAACAGCAATCAATCTCTTCTATGCAGGCAAAATGTGGTTTCAGACTAAATTGGCTATTTTTCAGATAATGTTCACCATTGTCGTTAAGATGGGGAAAAAAGATTGAGCATCATTAACCACATTCTGATAGTACACAACTCGTTGATTAATTCGATTTACATGAACACATGTCCTACTAACCTTTTTATCTGCCAACAACTGCTTGATGCGCATGGTCTTCATGGTGGCGTAGGCCTTTCGCCTTTTCAAAAGGCTCTCAGGGACCGCCGGTACCTTTTTTCTACAACACAATACAAATGTACATTAAGCGCCGTAATGACTGAATGAAGGAATAAAACCGTTTCAATCTTTAAAAAATGTCACGGACAAGAAGTTGTCACTTCTAACAGACCAAATGACTTGCTCATACAACAGGATCGCGTATTGAAGTTAGCTTTAGCTAGCTAAGTAACGTAACTCAGGACCGACACATTTGGACAGTATATGCAAGTCGCCCAAACAATACGTTCCCCCTTGAAGTAACTGTGAAATTCTGAGAAGCCGTACTTTGGTATATCTGCCCATTTTGCCAGTGTATGAACTTAGCAAATACACATAATTCTGTGGGGAGGACGTTTCCTACAGATACGTCCCCATGTATACATAAGCAGGGGCAAGTGATAATCATAATACAAAACTTCATTCCCAACCATATGTGACACACAAACAAGCCCTGTAAGTACACATCATTGATCGCTTAGAAAATTTGAAGTAATAATTGTTTAATCACAGGATGGACATAGATATACATAGTTTCAAACAGAGTGGAATTCACTCACTCTGCGTCCGCCATTGTGTCCACCGAGAAAGAGAAAAATCAACCGCGCATGCGTAGGATAAATCATTAAGGACCCTTGCTTGATGCCCGTTGAACTGCCTGGTGGAAACTTTGTGTGTGAGTTACTTGATTGTGTGTGTGCTAGGGCTGCTCAATTCATCATAATCACGATTATTTTGGTCAATTTTGAAATCACGATTATTTAACACGATTACTTATTGAATTTAGAAACGTAATGCATTTAATTTAACATATGTAAGTGGAAAAAATATATATAATAATAATAATAATATATTTCATTTAGAGCCGCCTTTATAGACACCCAAGGTCACCGTACATGGCCTAGCAATACAATTAAAACAATACAATAAGTTCAATTTAACATGACAGATACACAGGACAGATACAAGGGTATTGAGAGAGGGAACATCATAAGAGGGTAAGGGGAATATAATTACATATACAAAGTGTCAGGATCATAACGAGTAGGCTTTTTTTAAAAATAGGTGAATTTTGAGTTGACGTTTGAAAATTGTTAAAGTATCAGACTGTCTGATGTGGGTTGGGAGAGAGTTCCAGAGTCTTGGAGCAGAGCAGCTGAATGCCCTGGCACCCATGGTCTAGACCCGAAAGGGGTGTGTGATCAGGAAGCCAGCTGAGGAGGATCGAAGGGAGGGAGGGGGGGGGGGGGTTGTACTCCTGGAGGAGGGTGGATAGGTATGTAGGGGCCAGGTTACGAAGAGCTTTGAAGGCAAGGATAAGGGTCTTGAAATCAATCCGGGATTGGACAGGGGCCCAGTGTAGCTTGATGAGAATGGGGGTGATGTGGTCACTGGGCTTTGTGCAGGCCCTGAAACGAATTTTCAGCTGGCTACTTTTTTCGAGTTGAATTATATTTAAAGTTCAAGAAAATCCACAGTAATATATATATATATATATATATATATATATATATATATATATATATATATATATATATATATATATATATATATATATTGCCAACCGTTATCACAAATACCTTTCCTCATAGTGCATAGAAGAAGTGGCATGGTGTGGAGATGCTTGACACGCTCAGGGGACTATATTACCCTTTAAAGGCCATAAGCGGAAACAGAAGTTGGAAAATTTGCTTTCAGTTTTTTTTGCGTCAGGTAGGCT
>CM030174.1:11164416-11224416 GCA_017639675.1 Aplochiton taeniatus | reverse complement strand
TGGCTGGTCTGTTGCACATTATTCAACAAAGCACGAGATTGCTATTGTTTGGTCATGGAGTAAACAATTAAACCAGCTTTTAAGCTTTAGCAAGGAATGCTGGCGGTTTGCAGATAGTTCTAAAGAGAGCACTTATTTTCTCGAAGTTGTTTGCCAAATAAGGGGCTTAAAGTGGAGTTTGGTCCAGTTCTTGTGTTGCTTTAATTAAGAGGGGCATGGTGTTTGTTGGACACTACATTCCCAGCTCGGGTTTCTTAGGCTTGTCATTTTACTGTTCCTTTCATGCTTCAATGCTAAACACAAACAGCCAAAGGCACATTCTTCATGCTTGTTCTGAAAGTTGGCGTGTCGGAGGAAAAGGAAAATGAATACTCAAGTCTGAACCATGTACATTTTCCTTCTTAGCCTGTCTAGCATCCATTGTTTTTTAAAGGAATATATCCTCCATGCCCGCGATAACTAGGCCCACCCAGGGAAACATTTGCGGCTCATTATCAGAAACAGTAAGCGATGTCCCTAAAACTCACTCGCCCGCCTCGCCTGCCTTCCCGCGCTCGTCTGGCCTTGTTGTGAGGTCTCCGCAACACTGGCCTCCCAACCGACAGCCATGTGCTCCCCTCCCTCCCGCCGCCGCGACCTGGCAGCAGGTTCACTGCTCTCCCTCCATCCAAAGCGCTGAGCGCGGAAACGGAGGAGGAGAAGTCCCGAGTCCAGATGGAGGAGGGTAGGAGTTTCTCTTTGTGTGTGTTTGTGTTTTCGTTTTGTTGGACGGCAATGTGGGAATGGAGCTGGGATGGAGACGTGAGCAGGAAGTGGGTGGTTATCTAAGTGTGCGAGTGTCTGCCAGCCTGGCCAAACTCAGCCCCACACCCTTCCCTCTCTCCGCAGGCCCCTCTGGTCCCCGTGGCCTGACTGTGGGTGCAGCTGCATGGGAGAAACACAGGCCCGCTCTGTTCTTTTCAGTTCTGCATCACAGACACTCGGCCCTGAGCCAATCCCTCCTCACTTGCTTTTGTTTTTCTCGATAGTAATGGGTTCGGTGGGGGAGAAGGTTTTGTCACATTTTACTATTAATGTGGTGCTTTGGGAAGTACAGCTGGAGAGTGGTGTGTTGATTGGAGTTTGGTGTGGCTTAAGAGGAACCTGGCAACATTTAGTTGTTTGATTGATTAATCTCACGAGGGACTGGTCAGTTACCCTAAACAAGAAGTAACCAAAACAAGAAAACAGTTTCTCCCCATCTTAACCGGGAGATGACAACAGGTGGCTGTGGCCAATTTAAAATGTCCGCAGTTTCCTGTAGCATACAGTTAAGCCTCCTGTAGAGTGACAGGGCGGGAAAAAAGGAAGGGAAGAGAAGGGGAAAACGAAGGAAGAAAGGCCGTCCCATCCTATCTCCAGACGAGGGAGTAATGCGGAGCCGCTGCCTGACCCACTTATCCGACAATTGGTTTCTTGTCTGCGGATCGGCTTGACGAGATGCCAGGCGACAGGAGCCAAGTTCTGCGGGCTGCATTCCTGCTGCAGCCACAGAAAGGAAGCAGCCAGGCAGAAGGGTCCTACTTGACTGGTTTTATATGGGACCCCTCTCCGGGTCTGTGCACCTGTGCTCCTCGCTGGAGCCAGGGCTGCTCACGTTATACTTACCACCCACTGCTAGAAGGAAGTTAGCAAGGCCTGTTACTTCACCAGGGAGAGTTAGGAGATGGAATTGTCTAAGGCAACGCGCATTTAGGCTACCCACCGTTACATAACCAGCCAATCGCTCTGCCATGGCCACGCTCCACGGCCTCGGCCTTAGGAGTACCGACGCGCACCACATCAGTTGCCATGGCAACTGAACCCTGCCCGTACCAATGGCCGGGATCAATACAGCCGAGTCCTTGCAGGATTTAGGCAAGGGCGCCCTTGCTCTGTTTTCCTCCGCGGTCATCGGCGGGGTCAGCCTAATTAAGTGACCATCTGGTCCTGCCCGGAGTCCCAATATTTGCTCATATTCCTGTTGGTCAGGTGTTAGCACTAATGCAGCCTGACACCCCAGCTGCGAGCAGCTTTGTGTGGCTCAAATGCCCCTAGGGGTACGCACCAATTAGAGGGCACAGCGGGCAGGGCACCCCTACATAGGCCAAAGAGGCACAGGCTGTGTTGGCGGGTAATTTAGCGGAACAGGGAGCGTTGAGAACCAATTACGGCCGCTCTGATGTAAGACATGAGCCCCTGTTTGCTTTCACACGTCGAGTGTCTGGGAGGTCAGCGAAGGTGGGGAGAGAGAGAGAGAGAGAGAGAGAGAGAGAGAGAGAGAGAGAGAGAGAGAGAGAGAGAGAGAGAGAGAGAGAGAGAGAGAGAGAGAGAGAGAGAGAGAGAGAGAGAGAGAGAGAGAGAGAGAGAGAGAGAGAGAGAGAGAGAGAGAGAGAGAGAGAGAGAGAGAGAGAGAGAGAGAGAGAGAGAGAGAGAGAGAGAGAGAGAGAGAGAGAGAGAGAGAGAGAGAGAGAGAGAGAGAGAGAGAGAGAGAGAGAGAGAGAGAGAGAGAGAGAGAGAGAGAGAGAGAGAGAGAGAGAGAGAGAGAGAGAGAGAGAGAGAGAGAGAGAGGTTTTTGATTTGGCCAACATCTCTACCACCACGCCGCCACCCGTTGGCACGGATCATTGTGGAGTCTGTGCCGCTTAGTCATAAACCACAGTAGGCATGGTGCACTACTGTTCCCCCTCACGAGGTTGCTCTGGGAGCGGTGGGCTCAGCCCAGGTGTGGGCAGACTGGATCTCGAGCTAATGCCTCTGTTGCACGCAACGGCCCGCTCATCCACCACAGTCCTGGCACCAAGTGGCCTCTTGCCGCTTTCATATGCCCTCCCCTTGCGGAGGACCCCCATCCGACGATATGTTCAATATTGCTGCAATTTCAGATTTAATGTTCTGGAAAAGCGCAGATGTTTGGCCGTGTGTCAGATCAGTTGTAAGTACCTGGCTATGGAATGAACCCCACACAACCCCCCCCCCCCCCCCTCCTCCTTTTTTTCTTTTTTTGCCCGAGTCTTATATCACCCTTTTCTGCTCCATAAACGAGGATGGCCTGGACTGGATTTAGGGCTTGCTGTGGTACGTGGAAAAACCAAGGGAGATGGAAATTGTCTGAACTATACGTGTTGTCAGTTGGAGATGTGGATTCACTGATCCTGTTAAAGGGTGTAGCTGTGTCTGACAGGGTAGTGCCGCGTTCCCAGCATATTTCGTTTTATTGAGGCAGCCCTCCTCTGCTTGCCTAACAGTACAGCCTGGTACCATGCTCACTCTGGCACTGCACGTTCCTCCTAGCTGTATTTGTGCACCACTCATCTTTAGAGGTTGGGCCAAACGTTACCTCATTCAGCTGATGGAGAAATATGAAACTAAGGTAGATACGGTAGATCAGACAACCTTTTTTGGGCTAGCACCCCCCTTTCATTTATCCAGGTCCATTATTGCCCCAAATCTATTGGATAGACAGACGATATGTCTTTAATTGTGGGTCTGATTAAATCAAGCGTTAAGGCCAACAAAGTGCCCTGCTGAGTTGTGTTCTACCCTCCTAGGGAGAGGCGGATTGGCACTCCCCTCCCAATATCACATGTCACACCTCCTGATTGGCCCACACTCTTAAGTCAGCAGGAGGGCGAGGGATGGATCAATCAGGCGGAACCAACCGGTCCACTCAATGTCCAACCACCTGGGCGAATCCCCTCGGAGCAGAGGGAGCCGTTCAAGGCGTCACGTGGCAGCGAGCAAACGGCTTTCATCCCCCCCTCTCCACTCTGTGTGGATTGTTCCCCCGACCGCTGCCCAAACACAGCGCTGGCCAGCGTGTAGGACCCGGCCTGAATTTCATTGTTGGAGGCGTTGAGTGAACGGTGGCCCGTGATTGGTGCTGTCGCCACCTCTTTAGACCAAGGTCCAACCCTGGGCACTGGATCTGTGTGGGAAAAGAACAGAGTAGGACAGTAGCAGGCGCAGTCTCTCTCTGTCTCTACATTTGCGCTGGGAATATCTACTCAATGTACGCCAACTGACCAAGCATTAACCCATCTCTCTTGATGACGAAAATATGAAAAATATTATTCTAACACTTTTTTTTTCCAATCTTGAACAGCTTCCCAATTACGACACCTCCATTTGCCTGGCCGTTTGCCTGCCTGCCACAGTCTGCTATGAAATCTCTTTCAATAGGGTCCCTCTCTGAGCATTGCCATGGAGAAGGAGATGAGAGGATCAAAGGGCTTTGGCACAGACAAACTGAATCAGTAAACTAACCATTTTTTCCCCCCTCTCTCTCCCTCCCCCTCTGTCTCTGTCCTTCCTCCAGACCACCAAGGCGTTCCTCCCCAAGATGCTGGAGCTGAATCACGGCCACATTGTGACGGTTGCCAGCTCCCTGGGCTTATTCAGCACAGCTGGAGTGGAGGTTCGTAGCACACACACACACACACACACACATAAACATGCCTCCATCCATCTCTCTCTTGTTGAACCACAGCCAGAGTGCTACAGAGAAAGACTACAGACGGGTAGATTCACCCGGCTTCTAGCCATCCCCCCTCCCTCTAAATTAAGGAACACAGATGAGCATCAGAAAGCCTCTTACGGGGTCCTCTGTCTGGAGCGGCGGGGGTCCGGGGCCCCTGTGGGGCCTTGGCTCTGGGGCCAAAGCGTCCTGACAGCTCCCCACGGGATAGAGACATCTTCATCACCACTTTGTGTGTGAGTGGGGGGGCTTACTCTGTATTCATCTCACAGGCATGTTGAATGGACCCAAGGGCTTCCTTTTCCTCCCCTATAGTGATTTCTTTTTCTCCTTCTCTGTGCTGATTCTCTGTATGGGGGAGGAGCGTGGTCAAATGATTAGCGCTCTGTGGTTTAGGCCCAGCAGTGTAGTAGAGGTAGAGGAGCCTTTAAAGACTTTATTTTGATATTCTAGACCACACAAAGTCCCTCATATTTCCTTCCCGGCTTGAATCGGTGTCATTTTCAGATGGTCTGTGGGGACTTCTTTTGTTTTCATAGCTGCACGTTTGCTTTTGTTGCACAGGCATTCATCCAGAACGATTAAGTCTCCCTTCAAAGCTGCCTCAGCGCAGTCACATTTTTGTTGACCCAGTCTACTTCCTCGAAATACCTTGAATGTGATTTTAAGGCTGCACATTAATTTTGGGACCAAAGCTTGTGAGCCTGTCATGTGGGTATAGTCAAGTCTCTTTATCCGCCCCCTGTTTATCAACACGCATCTGTGTTTGCCCAAGTTCTTTTTGAAGATTATTTCCACGGCGAACCACATCAAAACCTTTCCCCGCAGAGAGCTGCTCCGTCTCCTGATGCACGGCGGAAGAATGGCAATGAAACCGTAGGGCAGAGGACGTGTGCTCTGTGGGGGCTTTGTGCCCGTGTCATTACCAGCAAGGAGAGACCTGGCGTCCTCAGGGCGTGTTTGATAATGTTCACCCCCGGGTGCTGGTGGGCTGGGTCAGCGTTTTTACAGGGGTGACCCGTTCCTTTCATTACTTTGCAGGATTACTGTGCCAGTAAGTTTGGTGCCATTGGGTTCCACGAGTCGCTGAGCCACGAGATCAAGGCTTCCGAGAAGGACGGCATCAACATGACTCTGGTGTGCCCCTACCTGGTCGACACAGGCATGTTCAAAGGCTGCAGGATAAGGTGAGCTGCTCGGGGGGATACTTTCAGTGGGTTGCTTGAGGAGGGGCAGTGCCTCAGTAATATTGTAAAAAAGAAGAAGAAGAAGAAGAAGAAGAAAACGGGTCTTTTTTCATTTTAATTTAAAACTGGTTCCCATGGACCCTGTATAATAAGTCGTTGCACTGAAGTGGATGATGGTGAACAAGGATTTCTTGGACATATCCCAAAAGTTCCAGGCCTGGTGTGCCATGGTAAGTGTTTCAGTCAGTCAATGAGCGCCTCAGGTGCACCTGGCCTCCACTTTCCCCTGTGTCACTACAATGGCCCCCTCTGTGCTGAGCTGGGGCTCTGTTCTACTGTAGATATGAGCAGTTTAGACAAAATTGGCCCCGCATAGAAGAGGAAACCAAAATGTCTTTTTAATACCCTTGCGTCTATCAGTAAGCGCTCTGAATGTTGCTCCTGCTGTCTCCTGACTTTTCGTCGACTTCCTTTTTCTGCAAAGGAAGGAGATCGAGCCCTTCTTGCCCCCGCTGAAGCCAGAGTTCTGCGTGAAACAGTGCATGAGGGCCATCCTCACGGACCAGCCCATGATCTGCACGCCTCGCATCGTCTACATGGTCAACTTCATGAAAAGGTGAGCTGTCCCTACTAGCTCACGCTACTCAAATCGCACAAGTTATTTCTCATCTGTCTTAGGTTGCCTGGCAGTCGTTTTATAGGAGGTAGGGGAGGGCCTGGCCGTGTTTGACCTTGGATCTAACCTGTCGTCTGTCCTCTGCGCAGCATCCTTCCCTTTGAGGCCATCGTGTGCATGTACCGGTTCCTGGGAGCCGATAAGTGCATGTACCCCTTCCTGGCCCAGAGGAAGGAGTTGATGAACAACAATGAGGCAAAGAACGGGATATAAGGCGTGTGCCCTGGCGCAGTGGGCACATACGCTGCGAGCACGAGGATACGACCACTGAGGAGTGCATCGGGAAGATGGAGGATGGAAAGAAAAAAAAGACTGAATCTAGACTGGTGCACTTGCATTGAGCAGATGCAAAGGTTTACCATATTGTTCCTCTGGAACATAGAAAGCTGTGTACTACACAAAGGTTTTATTTTGTCCTGTCTTATTGTCGTCCCCCCCCCCCCCCCCTGAGGTTTGTTTGAATAAACCAACATCTATATACTGTGTCAATAGTTTTGAAATCATATGATAAAGGTATTCAATAATTAACTATTTACGTAATGTAGTCACCAGCCTTATTTAGTGTTTTCGTGGAAATATACAGTATGTTACTGTACGAACAGTAAATTCTTGTTACTTTTTGTTTTTATTTGTAGACATGCACTGTAATTCATTACTTTATCAACACATTGCCCCTCTGTGTAGAATCGATTCACCTGAAAGGCATTTCCCCGTCGTCACTACACAACAGACTCAGAGGCTCAATCTTATCCAATCAGAAAATCCAAATAATAGTGAGCAGTTATTGCGCTTGTTGCAGCTCCCGATGTTGATTGCAAATATTTATCAAATTCACTGCCACCATTTTTTTCCTCTTATATTCCAATCAGTTAACTTTGACTTCGTCTGACTTTACAACATTCTAGAGGTTGTAGATATGCCGTTAATGTCGCTGCGTTGTGGGAAGCCACTTCACACAGAGCATCTACACCAGCTTCCATTCATTAGAATTGCATCAACACAGCACAGAATGTAATGCATCATGTTCTGTTGTCTTCTCTAGTCCATGATTGAGGGGTAAACACTGGTGTGAGTGTGTGTGTGTGTGTGTGTGTGTGTGTGTGTGTGCGTGTGTGTAGCACGTTAGGAGGTAATCATGAACGAAACTGAGTTACATATTTGGTGGATATGTGTGACATGATTCTGCTTCTTGTGTCTTTAATGTACATTCATGATTTTTTTCAAGCAAGTTGATGATCATAGATATTCATAGAACATAGTTTAATTCCAATTCATGGCCCAACAGTCACGTATACATAATGTTGAGGGTATTGTATTGAGACTCCAGCTTAATATCATTGTTCCAAAGTGATGTTCTCGCTTTGCTGTCTTTTGTCTGTTACATTGAAATGTAAATCTGTAACTGTTGTGAAATCCCCAATATTCCAAAACGACTGTCTCCAATATATTTGATGTATGAATATTTTATATACTTTAGGGAAAACAAAAGTTTTTGAATTTCAATTACATTCCAATAGGCGTCATTCCTCCAGCCACAGCAATGAGCCTAAATTCTCTACCTCTTATTGTTTGCCATTTGTTGACAGTATAACATAAGCCTCTTTTTGTAATTTTCTGAAGACTGCTATTTAGTGGAGCAAATGTGGTTCCGATGTTTAGTGTATCTACCTAACTTAAATTAATAAAGTGATTTAGATTATTATGTGGTGTGTGTTCTCTCGAGTCTTCTCATCCTGAAAGTATTACCAAATGTATGTATGTATGTAAATAGTATATTTTTAAGTACAAGTAATAAGTATATTTGGATAAAAGCTTACACCAAATGGTAAATGTTATGTCATAGGGTGTGAAGACTTAATGGGTCCTGTAAATAACTCCAAATAAACAAAATGAACATATGAACCATTCCAAAAGTCTGATAGCAAATACTCATGACTGGTGGGGGAGTGATGTTTGAATAACTAAGAAATAGTATCCCTATGAATGCTGATGCATAGTAAGGTTCCTCTGGTCAGTTTCCATTCATAGGTAACGCCCATCTAGTCTTCAATAAGGATTGTTGTCATTAGGACAGTCTCATTCTCCTCCCATATTGTGGTGCAAAATGAGTCATACAGCCCATGCATAGATATGGGTGTTGGCCAAAGGGGTTGTGATCATCGCTGTGGTAGTACAGTGACCTAACAACCACAAGCAGGAGCACAGTGTATCAATGAATCGCACTTTCAAGTGAGCACGAGTAGCCATTATTTTCCTATGACTACTCAATGGTGCAAAAATGGGTAGAGATGCTCAAAATAAAACGTAGAAACGGCTTTTGTCGATGAGTGTCGAGTTGATGGGGCAATTTGCTTCTCCGTGGTCAATCTGTATCACTCATTATTTTCCTATCCATGCACTGTGCTGTATTAGTCTATTGAGTCAAGTGCTCAACAAAGCTGGTTCATACTTCAGTATCAGTCTTTTCAAAAGTAAGCCCAAAACAAAGACCACACATTGATACAGTGTGTGATTTTTTCATTAATATTACGTTGATTGGCAGATGGCAACTTGTGCATTTACAGCATTTCATTAATTAACTTTGCCACGCAGGGACAAAATGTAAATCAAACATGGTGTTTTCCCATACTAACAGACTTATTTCAGGAAATCAGAGATACTTTGTGTTCTTCAAGCCTCCCAAACACTCAAACACCACTTACTCTTAAGAGAGAGGTGACAGGAGTGCTATTGGTGTCCTTCCAACCACCGGTGCTCATGAAAGGGAATACATCCTTTTTGGTCCCAACTCTTCCTCTCTCCTTGAACCACTTACTCTTGTCTTCTTCAACAAAGATGTCTACACGGTAGCCTGCAGCAAGTAGCTCTCCTCTTCCGTTACTAACTAGGGTTGGCTAAAAGCACTTGGCAGCAGATTAGTCCTAATATGAAGGAGAGTTTTACTGACAGTGTAAATCCCTGCCTGCTGTTAGGACGAAGGCCCTGCCTCTCCTGACATCCGTCCAGGGCTCCCGGCACTCAACACAGATCTACTGTAAGCTTTTGTGGTTGACAAGACAAAACATTTTAAGTTAAAATGTTACTTTGGATTAATATTGATAAAGAGCCGAAAAGTCTACAGTTGGTCATTTGTCAATGTGTACAGAATTCCCTTCTCTTCCTTATCCTCCTGTTAATAGTGCTCTAATTTAGAGGTTGATAGGACATCATTCAGACGGAAAAATCAATGACTGGCATTTAGTCCTTCATGGTACGTGCAGGAACTACAGGCCCATTGATTTGATTCTATTTTGAGCTGAGAGCTTCACCTCCCTTGCTGGACAAAATTAGCCGGGCAATTCATCCTGGGGCTGGCCATGGCCTCTGGATTGTCACTACCTGAGCCAGATAAATGGGTAAAGGGCTAATGCATAATGTGGACAGCCCATTCCCATGGCTAGATCTAGTTGCCAAAAGAGTTCATCAGTCACTGGAAAAGATCTTGACAGCCCATGTCCACGTTGATGATGGGACCACAGCTTCTGTTTGATGCAAGGTTTAACGTGTCTGTGTGCTGCGCTGTAGAGCTGCCCAGGGGCAGGAAGACAGGGGACGCATGGAATGAGCCGTCACGTGAAAGGTGACGTAACGGCAGGAGAGAGAAAGCCTGAATAAGGCAAGTTGAGTCCTTCACACAGCCCAAATTTGAATCACTAGATGTGAAGTTGAATTAAAGACAATGCGGTTCCCACAGAATGTAAGAGACCGGAGCCTCACTTGGCGACAACCAGTCCCAACAAGAGAACAATTTTCCAGGGTCAAATGACAGGATCTAATAATGCCTAACATGGTTATGCTTGACATCGCATAGTTACTGGGCCCCCGAGTGCTAATCCCTGGAGTACGGAGAATCACTGAAACTTTGACCTTCTCATAACAATTTCTCGCTGAGTAGATTATTGGCTATTGGATTACATAGTTAAGACATCAAATCTCAAATAGCTATCCGTCTGAACAGACCATTCCAAATATAACTGGAGACGTGAAAGTGAAGTGAAAATTCGACTTACAAAGGGTTTTCATCTAAAATATATATGGCGGACCTTTGACTATCACTGCTGCTGTTACATTGCTCACCGTCCTGAACATGGGCTTATACCCTCTGCATGCCACTCAGGCCAACTGAGGCGCATATATAGTGACAGAATGGGTCAACTGTGATGCTCCAAGGAGCACTGTCAGAGGTCATCCCAACCATTAGCACGAGACTCTATAACGTATCCTATTAGAAGCAGGGGAGGGTTTGATCTCGTTGCCCTCTTTCAGCTGGGCTGCTGAGATCCTAACTGTGTGGTTCATAAATGGCGTATCAACTGTAATGACATATTATCATTTTACTGGTTTAACGTGAATAACGCACACCTTATTGTAAGTCTGCTTGTGATTGTTACTTATTTTTGTCATTGTTACAATCTCTGGAACGTCTACATTATCTACCTCATGTACATCTGTATCTCACTCTGAACATTAACCTTTGCATTATAATTTTTTTTGTAACCTATAGGCATGTACATAGCTGGAGCACTTTTACTGCTAAAGGCAACTCACTCTAACATAATAATTCTGTACATTGTACACTTAATAATAAAAAAGTGAGTTGTTATGCTGCGTAAAACTTTTTGAAAATGTCCCTTTTCACAGTACAACAGATGGCAGTTTGACACTAGAAGTGCCTTACCCCTCCCCCAGCATTTGACCCTCTTCTTTTTACCTATTCAAACACAATACTACTAAATCTAAAGCATCAGGAGAGGTGTGGAAAAAGGTCCAACAATAAAACGAAAGAAAAGGATTGTGTCAATTGCAGGCAATAGACCTTAAAAAAAAATATGACACGTGTTTCCAACATGAACAGAGGTGATTTTACTGCATTTAAAGTAACATACACTGCTTTGCCATTACATTTTGCACTGACAACAAAGACAGATTCTCCATGTCATTGACCAATTGTTTCAAGTAACATTTGAGAGGGGAACTTGCTAATCAATGGCAGTTTCCCCACTCAAAGATACAATGCAGGAATTAAAAGCACCCAGTTGATGCCTTGGCGGGTCAATACAACACACACAATGGGTGTAGATGTGATCGACAAAACTGTAGGGGAGAGCAGGGAAGATTCACTAACATAGAATCACTGGGCTAGTATACGGGTCAAATTCAGAGATGCCATGTCATCAGTATGGTGTCCACGAATGATTACCAAGGGTGTATTCGAGAATCGTTTCATCCTACACGTGCTCGAAAATCACGACCACTTTGAAAGACAAGTAGCTTCCTTGTATGGATGGCAGACGATGGGGAAATGCAAATTGTGTCTCCATCGCTGATTATGAGAACCATTCCAGTGATGCTATGTCACTGACGGGGTAATGTTAAATAGGAACGGCAGACCCACAGGACTGAAAAGGTTGACCCAACCTTTCCTCCTGGGAATTTCCCCCTCTATACTTATTACTAACATTAGTTTTTTCGTGAAACTTTTTCTGTTATTTTTCGGAATATGATATTCTTGCAATTCATACACATCCATATAGATATATGAACTCTTAATGTCAGCATAAAAGGTAAGCTGGGTGACTATATATGAAGACAACAACTACAACTTTCACAGCACTGGCATTGGTTAATTTTAAATACAGTACTCAAGCATTGTTAGATTAATAATACAAAAAAAAAAAAAAAAAAAAAAGAAACATAACCCCCCAAAAGATAAGCTACGCAAGATTGTGTTCCCCCTTAAATGTTTTCTTTGTATCAATGGCATGAAGTACATATTTGTTTTAACCATACCATGAAACATTTATCCAAAGGGGAAATTCTTTATTTATATTTACTTTGGATTTCCCGTGACTTCATACCATGCATTTACTCATTCACGGATTGATTTGATATTGTTGCTTGTGTTTCTTTTTTCTTTGTAATACACCTAAATCATCGATAAATGTCATGTGTTAGGATAGTGTTGTCTTCACATAGACTCAGGTAATGATGTTTTAGTCGGTCAATTTTCGGTGCACATCCACCCTATTGCATGTTGCCAGGTTTTGCAGGATACAGCGGCAGTCGTGGGGTATCCCGGTTAAAGGTTATAGGTTGTGTGTGTGTGTCGGGGAGGGGTGGTGAGCTCCTAGACGACAGCCTTTGAATCCTTGCAGACCTGAGTGGTGGTGCCTGAGTTAGTCTGTTTAGTGTCCGTCTTCTCTGCCACACGGTTCGTTACTCTGGAAAGACAAATGAGAGAGAGGGGGGTTACTATGGATTCCAACCGGAAACTTAATAACCACAAGCGTTACCTCTAATGTTAGCCCCACCAGTAACCACCTTGAGAAACAGAAAAACGTCCGACCACACTTTATCAATACCAGAATGAGAGTCCCTGAACCAGGTTCTAACAGGCTGCAAGCCAAGCCCTGTGGTCAGTGGCAGCGGGGCTTCTCCTGTCAGGACTAGAGGACAGTGACGGGAAGGCCAGGGTGGGTCAGGGCCACTGACAGGTTTGTACACAAACACCACTTCTGGGTCACAGGTCGGCAACACAGGAGACGGCTAAGAGGCAAAACAATATTTACACTCAAGATAGCGCTCCATGGACCACATCGGTAACCAGACAGACTCTGGAGCAAAGGAGGACGATGAGAAACTGGGAGATAATGTCGGCGTATGGGGCCCAGGCTTCCACGTTTGCTCTGGCCTCTGACGTGACATAGACGGAGTGGCTCAACTCTCTTTGTGGCAAGGGACTCCTCTTTAGCGCTGAACATGACAGTGGCGGTGAGAAAACAGCCGCCCTAACCTTTTTCCCAGGGCAAGCCTACTATGAAAATACTTCAACAGGGATTTCCTTGCTGCCACCCACCCCGCGGCCTTTCCACTCTCAGATTTCCTCCTCCTCCCTGCGCGTCATGGAGGAGACGGCGAGCAGTGAGGGCAGGGGGGTGGGACCGGAGTTCCACTGGAGGTGCTGCCCCCGGAGGGATAGCCCTTTTCTTTATTTTTTCCAAAGCAGCGGATCATGACTGGGGCTGTGGTGGAGATAGCCATCCTCATGCAAAGCGCTGAGTGCCAAAGGGCTGCACTGGGCAGATCGGTGGGCAGCTCAATTTAAATGCGTGGCCCAGCGCTTTCCACCAGGCCAAGAGGTTCCTCGTGAAAACTCTCTGATGCTGCAAAGGTGCTAATAGGTGCTAATGGGCCTGCAGCACAGGGGGGGGGGGGGGGGTGTTACTTAACACACGTGTGCCTCAACGTCACGGCAACAATCCTCCATTCTCTCAGCATTGGCCACGCGTTGGTCCTGCAGCGAGTGGGAGCAGCTCTGGCATGGTCCGTGTCTTACCTTGTTGGGGCCGTCCACCGGGTCCAGTCCCTGTTCCGACAGCTGTTTCAAGGCACTTAGAGCAGCCTGAGAAGACAGAGGACAACAGATGGTGGAGTGAGTATGGGAGGGACAGAGGGAGAGACAGAGGGAGGGAGTGACTGTCACCCTCAGCTGCTTTTCAAATAACACTTATTCTGGGAAACCCGATGCCAACAGGACACTTTCCCTCCTCACTCTGTTTTCTTTGGCTCCTTTCCTCTAACTGTTTATCTAGCGTTATAAAGCTAATGTGCGTGTGTGTGTGTGTGTGTGTGTGTGTTTCCCCCTCAATGTTTATATAGCGTTATTAGGTTAACGTTTCCACTTTATGTTTGGCTGCCTGCATTTTCCAAGTCAATCAATGTTACATCTGCATTCCTGACGCCTAACGTAAAGTAACTACCCTTAGGTCTGACATTGCTAAAAAAGACAGTGAATTAAAACACATCATCATTTTTAGCTGACAAAAACATGTCTAAAATAATATTTTAGCCCAACAGTCAAACAAAGTTCCTAAAAAACAGTGGAACACACAATTCCATTTCATGCAGCAAACACATTCAAAAGGCCAACATCAAATAATCAGCTTTTGCTTTGACTTGATTTCAATATATGAGGTAATTTAGAAAGTCATCCCTCTTTGTCAAACACAGTAATATCTTCAGCCAATCCGTCAATGTCAAGGAACTAGTTAACCATTAAAATCCCCTTCAAAGCATTTGTTCATTCCAATCCCTGCTCATACATAATGAGTTGATTACTTGGAATTAGAAACTAGTATTCCATCACCATTTATGTAATTCAAAAATAATAGGCACAAAATGATAAGCTAACTCACAAATAATAGACATATGAGCTGGTAGTGCTAATGCAGCAATGAGGCTGGATCCAAATTCTATTAGGACACGGTATCCTCCCTGTGTCAGTCTTTCAGTCAGTCTGTTTGTCGCGGCTCCTCCAACTGAAAGAACTGCCAATGCTGACGAGGTGAAGGGGAAGTGGACTAACACCGGGTCTGGATTGTCACCCAAGTACACCGTCTAACCTGGCTATGAGGCACTGGTTATATGTAGGTGTTTCACTGTTGTGAGAATGCATTGGTGGCTCAAATGCATTGCGTAAACAAAGGACACATGGCAACATGTAGTGGCTGCAATCCTGACAGGCCAGTTGTCATGTTTGGCCAGTCTGAGCAAGGAAGGGCTGGGCCGGGCTGACCTAGACCGGGCTGATCCCTGACATAGGGCCCTCTCCGCCGTCCTCCAGATTAGGTCCAGATGTGCCCTCCCTCTCTGCCTCGCTGCAGGATGGAGCACAGCTGAGGGGGTGTGCGGGACATAAATCTTAAAAGCTGAGCTGACACCCCCAGGTCTGGCCGTGCACATCCCACGGGTTGCCCTCCCCCCAGACTCCACCCTAATCTGGGAAGGGAGGGAGAGGGGAGAAGTGTGGGAAAAGCCATCGAGGAGTGTCAAATGAAACGCCGGAAAGCAATCAGACCCGGGCCGGCTCTTTAAAGGAAGCGAGATCGACATGATCTGATACGTAGACCGCGGCCGCCCAGTCCGCTCCCTTGGTCACCTTTCCACATAAGCTCCCACGGGATCGGCCCATGCTGTAGTTAGAACTGTCTGCTCGGACAGACAGCAGTCACAGACGTTATCGGACATACGACATCAACAGTGCTCTGTCGAGCCCTAACACTTCTTTGGGGGAAAACAAACCAGCCTTATCATTGCTTTCAATGAGATCTTGGCCAACTCTGTAGCAGTGTATGATTAAAAGAAATTGGCAGCACAATGCCAACCATTTGCTGGGTCATATATTGCAAGTTCATATTTTTAACATATTCTTGTTAAAGTAACAGAGGCCTACATAAAGGCAGTGTCATATTTTTTATTTTTTTTAAAGAACCCCACAACTCTGAATACCAACTCGATATAATAGTCCATAGATAAAGACCGTTTTAATTGTATTCCATTTGTGTTAAAGATAGTTAAGACAATCATCTTCAATTCAACATCTTTTATTATTTCGGTTTTGGTGGACACCTTCTTCCAGGCATAAGCAAAGCTTGTACATGCCACACGTGTAATCAAAGAGGTCAGAGGCCACCAACTTCATCAAGAGCACACCAACATGTGAGCAGCTTTTAGCTAGTCTGAGGACTAAATGAATGAATGAGGACAACTCCATTTCATAATCAATAACAAGGATTATCATCTCAAAACATTCTACAAAAGCTTCTGCAGGGACATACCTCCCATAGGGCAATCAATAATATCATGGTGTAAGTATCAAACCTATACTCCCCAAGTTTATGTCATATTTTGTATAATTCATATTCAAAACATATAGGATAATGCTTGACCTTAGTTCAGCACCCAGCCACTTGCAAATAACTTGTGTGCTTTCAGAGATCTGTAGTTTCTCATTTTATTATTGCTCCTTTATTCGTATAGGGTCAACTGACAGAGACTACATCTCTGTTGCTGAAGTGCCCTGTTCACACAAGGCACTTTATGGAAAATAAAATGAAACAAAACTAAACAAAGAAAACATTTACAATAAACAAATAATACCAATGTGTTACGATCCAGTACACGATTTAGAGTCTTCCCCCGAAACCCCACACTGGTCAGGCCTGCACAGAGCGGACTTAGCCAATGATGCATAGCTATTGTCTGTCAAATGCATAGCATTGCTGTGTAAATTGTTGTGATACAAATAGTATTAAAATATCAACTATGGCGACAAATTCTAATAAATACATTTCAAATGCTGGTCTTGTCAAACTAAAATATACTGAAAGTAGCCATCCACTAAAACGTGCATATAGCTGGCTAGCATCTAGCCTATAAATTATTATGTTTCTTTATTTGTAGAAATTAGCCAAGCAGCACCCATGCTCTTCATAAATGATAGATTCACTGGACACTCTATTAAGTTGGAGTACGTGTTGCATTAGGACACTGTGTAGGATGTTTGCCCCAGACTGAAGGAAGGGCAGAGTAGACTAAAAGTAGGCAGTACGGGAGCTTCCACGCTCAGCGCTGAAGAAAATTGCGCTGCGTAGCGTTTTAAAACTGTTGTAATGGACACAAATATAACGTTTTTGTTGATCTGAATCACTTAAGTCATTCAAAAGTAATACCTACTTTCACAATATATTAGTGTTGATATGCATACAGCGCTTGCTAATTCATAGTTAGCTTCCAAAGAGCGTAGGTTTTGTTCCAACTTGAAAAAAGCCGTAACTTTAAGCAGTTTATAAAAAATATATACGTTTTATTTCATATCAAACGATTGATGAACTGGTTTAAACACATATTCTTAAACCACTGACAATTAAATCTTTCCAAATGTCTACCGTTAATAAATTCATTTTGTCACTGTAAAACTCACCACAGCGCGGAGGTCGAGAGCGGACTTAGTTAAAATCTCTCCTATTTTGGCCAAAACGGGACCTGAAAAATGGTGCGCACCTGGTGTTTAAGCAAAAATGCAAGGCACTTCCCGTAACATTTAACAATCAAACTTGGGTTCATTTTGCAGACAACCCCTCTCGGCACCTGACACTGAGCGACGGCGCCGATCGGTCATAAATAACTTGGTTAACACGTGTTTTAAATACTTCAATTGTGTTGCTACTACCCTAAATTACATCCGTCGCATAAGAGCTTTTAACTGGACCTAGAGGGAGGTCTCATTGAGCTCTGATTCAAAATTCAAAAAAATCCATTGCTGGACTTTAGAGTTATTCCCCCTCAAATCATGTGCCCTTGATGCTGTGTTTTGAATACTTCAATTGCGTTGCTAATACCCTAAATTACATCCGTCGCATGAGAGCTTTTAACCTGACCTAGATGGAGGTCTCATTGAGCTCTGATCCAAAATTCAAAGAAATCGACTGCTGGACTGATGAGATATTCCCCCTCAAATCATGTGATGCTCTTGATGCTGTGTTTTAAATACTTCAATTGCGTTGCTACTACCCTAAATTAAATAGCAAAAATGCAGAGCACTCTCCATATTAATTAACGATCAATCTTGGGTTTGTTTTGAAGACAACCTCTCTCGGGAACTGACACTGAGCGACGGCGCCGATCGGTCATAAATAACTTAGTTAACTTGTGTTTCAAATACTTGAATTGTGTTGCTCCTACCCGAAATGACATCCGTCGTGTAAAAGCTTTAAACTGGATTTAGAAGGAGGTCTCATTGAGCTGTGATCAAATTAAGAAAGAAATCCATAGCTGGACTTTAGAGATACGCCCCCTCAAATCATGAGATTGCCCTAGATGCTGTGTTTTAAATACTTAAATTGCGTTGCTACTACCCTAAATTACATCCGTCGCATGAGAGCTTTAAACTGAACCTAGAAAGAGATCTCATTGACCTGTGATCCAAACATTTAAGAACTTGATAGCTGGACTTTTGGAGATACCCCCACTCATGTGAGGCATGCTCCTTATAGCCTACTTCATTGTCGCTGAACTGCATTAGAGCTATGTCCACTGTGTGATTAATTAGATTTTGCTCGTGACGGGAAAACAATGCAATATATTTTGGTTAGCATTTATGTTTCCATTGGCTTCTAGACTTTTGCGTGTCTGGGAAGATAACGTGATTATTTCAGGAGAATTTGAAATCAGGCGTCCGTAGGCTACCTGTCTCATAGGCTACTAACCTTGAACTTTTGAAACATGATATATGCCTGCACCTTTAGAAACATAGTGGCCTAGCCTGCACGAATACACTTTTATCAACGTTACAGTAAGAAAACTTCTAAATCCATTCAATAATTTAATTGTTTAGTTTCCGTATGGATCAGAGCTGCCAATGATTAAGATATAGGTGTGAAGTCTCGATCCAATCAACACTTAGGCTAGTGTTTACGAATCATCTTGCCATTGTATAATATAAAAAGATATAGGCTATATTCATTTTTTTTACAGTGGCATTATTTTAGACACCGATATGTTACGAATGCTACTGCGAGCAGACTTTGGTCCCGCGTCCTAAAAAGCTAAGCTGTTTGACACGTTAGCGGTTTTCAGAGTACAAGTTTTCAACGTTGTACACTTTATTTGGGTAAACAATTATATCAAATGTATAGGTAACTCGTTTCTTAAGGTATCTGTTGTGAAATATCTATTAATACTTTCACAATAAAGAAGTATAATAACAACGAAGTGGGCCGTAGGATGTTCATGCTTCTAGACCCAGCGTCTGTCTAAACGGAAGTAACATCGCGGTAAATATTAAATCCTTTTTTTAACAATAAAACTGTCACTTTTGGGCAAACTGACAATTTATTAATTCGTTTTTATCCATAAACGTTTACGAAATAACAACAAATTGGAAGATAGGACTATTTAATCACTTAATAAAAAAAAAAGTGAAAACGGGTTTGACCTGCCTACTACTAAAAGGGGTCAGATTGACGGCTGCAAGATTGACTGACCCTAATTTATCTGTCGAACACAAATGTTTGAGCAGAGGATGGGTTAAACAAGGATTAGTTAGACATGTGTTTCCATTTTTCAATATTGACAATGCAACTCGTTCAAAATTGTAGGTTTAAAAGTATCAATAATGGCACAAATAAAAAGAGGCGGGGAATTGAAATACACTGGAGTACCCGTATGCGCTGATCATTTCTAAACCGCCCCTCACCTAATCCTCCATGACTCAGGTAGACACGTGCGCAAGGACACGGGCGGTGTGCGTGACGCAACAATGTGCGAAGTGCACTGCCAAGTGTTACACACTCAATTAGCGAAAGGACAGATTGCTTAGGAATTGGAACGAACCGCCGTGCTGCATGTTCCAGGGTTACGTAAAGAAATTCATATCCAAACCCCCTCCCCTCTAGCCTGCTGCGTTACAGGACTAATCCATCTTAATTCCGCGGTTAATTAAGCGTCTCTCGGTAAGGCAGCAGAGCGAGACGTGATGACTGGCCGGGCCCACCTCGTTCCCGCACCGCGGAATAGCCTTCTCAGCTTCTGGAACAATCCGCTAAGTCACACTGGCGATGCAGGCGCACGCCGTTGATGAAGGGCTCCCCACCAAAACACTGACCGACTCATTCTGCTCTCTCGCTGTCTCATTTAGAGAAGAGAGGAGACGCAAACAGTCCTCTGGATCCAAATGACCACCCTCCAAATGGAAATCCTAACTACGATTTTTGCCAAAACGTCAAACCCTCCGATGGCATAATTTCAAATATTCTAGGCGTTATTTAGAACAGCTTGTTTTTAAAAACACACACCCACTGCCAGAGCTTTAAAAGTCTGGGGAAAAAGCTTGGAAAGTGGATTAGAACCAGGACTAATAACTTGATTTATGACAAACAAGTGCAGGGCAAAATCTGTTTTGTATTCATCACATGGAAAACACAGTGCTGTCGTTGTACAATGATATAGTGTGATTACTCGGGGTGTACATAGCACTCCATCTTCATCCTAACAGAGCCTGGACTGGGCTTCACTCACTCTCTTACTGAAACATGCTGTTGATGCACAGCAGGTCACAACCGCATAAATAACACACAACATCGAAACATTGGGCAATCGTTTGTGCTGCAATGCCGACGACGTACCTGTCAAGTTATGCCTGATGTTAAGTTACAAACTGAAGGGGGCTCAAACAAAACAAACAGGAACAAATCTCAAAATAGCTCAGGAGCCTCCACAATACCGGAAGGGCAAGAGTAAAGACCCTTGAAGTCCGATGGACGGTTTTGGGTGACCCTACGCACCACACCTGATGAACCGCCCTCTCTATTCCTCTCCTGTGACCTATAAATTGCAATCACGGACAACAATTACCGGCCGGTGTGGCATTTATCGGCAGGTTTCTCCCCCCTAAGTAAATACCCAGGATCCATCTGTTGGTGCGGGCTTGGTGGGGATAAACAGCCGTAAATCAGAGGGGCGGGCGGCGCTGGTGATATACGACATGCAGGCAGGCGGCTCATCCCCGAGCCCCCGGCCCCAGACCCTACCGTCCGTCCTGCCCCGGGCAGCCGCAGGCCCTAAGACAAATACGGGCCTATCTGTGGGAACGGCAGCCAGGGAAATCATTATTTTTCTAACGAGATAAGAGGGCCCTCGCCAGAGGCGGCCGCTGGGCTGATGCGTCAACACCGGGGGAGTGTGTTTAGTCTAGAGCCACAACACCAGAGGGAAGTGGTCCATCTCTGTCAGGGAGGCTGGGGGGGGGGGGGGGGGGGGGGAG
The DNA here is from genome assembly GCA_017639675.1 of Aplochiton taeniatus. Taxonomy (NCBI): domain Eukaryota; kingdom Metazoa; phylum Chordata; class Actinopteri; order Galaxiiformes; family Galaxiidae; genus Aplochiton; species Aplochiton taeniatus. The sequence goes on along the minus strand of CM030174.1, from coordinate 11,203,417 downwards.
ACACAGACGGGAGAGAACGGAGAGACAGTGGAATAACAGCAGAAAGGGAGAGACGAGCACAGGCGGAACACACGGGCGGGACGGGAGGCGCTGGACGGAGAGCAAGAGAGAGAAAGAGAGGGATCTGTTAACGGTTCATTTATTATGCCCTTGCAGCCTCGCTGTAGCGCTCTTACTGGCCATCATCACCCCTGGCCCTCCCACACACACACACGCACGCACGCACGCACGCACGCACGCACGCACGCACGCACGCACGCACACACACACACACCTAAGAGATAGCCAGCCAGATTCACCACCAGCTGCTGAGGACTACGATTGCGCACTCTAACCCCCCTCCCCCCACCCCGCTACATTTCTGCCGATGCTACTTCACACGTCCGCTCATTCATTCATTCATTCATTCGTTCCTCCCTCTCGGCTTTCATCTCGGCGGGCCCGAGTTCAAAGGCTGGACAAACAGCGGAGGAATGTGGCACGGCCCGAGGAGGAGCTGTGACCGTGGCCGGGCGTCTGACACCCAGTGGCCAGGGAAGCTCATTTGTCTGGCCCCCGGCGTGCCCTAATAGCTTCCCTGATGGAGTCTTCCCCTTCTCCGCGTTGCTTAGCCAAAAAGAGGGGCCGTTCCCCCGGGAGTGCAGGCCGGGGCCCCTGGGGTCCCATTCTCCGGGGGCCGGGTTTGGTTGGGCTGATGGATGGCTGGATTGCATCCACCCCAACAAATCATTCCCCACTGCTGGACGATTGAGTGGGGGATCGACGGAGAGGGAGAGATGTGATAGGAGGCGAGGGGGCCCTTAGTACGTCTCCATCACTCAGCCCCAACCCCCAAAGCCCCCCCCGCCCTCAACGGCTAATCAAAGACACCAGGGAGGTCCTAATGAGGCTGAGACCACCATCACGTCACTCACAGGGCGAGATAGAGAGCGAGAGATAAGGAGAGAGAAAGAGAAGAGCAGCTTAAAGAGAGAGAGAGAGAGAGAGAGAGAGACAAAGAAGAAGGGGAAGAGATGAAAGATCGGGTGGGTTGGAAGACGAAAGAGACGCGCTGGCCTGGCTTGGCCCACACTGTAACCCTTATCTGAGCGCTCCGAGCCAGCCGCTCTCTACTGCCGGGGGCCAGATGAAAGCGTGGCTTTGGGTCTTAACCCCGGAGGCCCTCTGGGCATTTGAGCCAGAGCGCAGGGGTGTTCCCCACTCGGCACCAAAACCAGGTTCCCAGGCCCTGCCCAGCTCCGCTCCGGGCCCAGGCCAAGAGCATCAGCCATGGGCTTACGTGTCTTCTTTGATCCCCGTTTCTCCCTCTACGTCATGTGTTTGGACATCCAGCTCGGCCAAGACGGCGAGGCAGGAGAGGGGACGCTCGGTTTCCTGCCCCCATCACCGTGGGCGAACGGGGAGATTCCTCCTGTGGTCTTTGGCCGCACAAGAAACCAGCCCGGAGCAGGGAGGTGATCCACCACTGTGCAGGTGCAGATAGTCTCTCTCTCTTTCTCACGCACGCACGCACGCACAACAGAGAAAAACACCAACGCCAAGAGGCGCACACACAGCACTTTGTTTCACAACCGCCGGCCGGATGGTTCTTCTCACAACCCGAGACGAGACGGGGCGGGCCGTAACCCAAACTGCTGGCCTTTGTTTTCCCCATCCTACAGTCACCATTCAGCTCTTACTCTGCAATAACACAGTCCCGCGTTCAAGTCTTAACAGCACTATAAAGGCTCTGGTTATGAGCGGAGGCAGCCAGATGCCAAAGTTGTGATCCCCGCGTGGGCGGACGGACAACGTGAAGATGTAAGATGGCAAGCGGCGATGATGATCTAAGGGATCCGAGTCCAGCTAGACTAAACAATGGGCCGAGTGGATTTCAAACGGGCCGTTTTACAGGCCCGAGATGTGGGAGAGAGCGAGGCCTGTTGTCAGAGGAGGTCTGTGGCTGGAAGTATTGTTTCACCAAGGGGCTGGTTCTCTGTTTTCAAAAGGCCACATAAAACCTGGACGCTGCTCTCCCTCTCTCCCTGCAGCACGGCGTAACATGAGAGCCGAGGGGAGAGAGAAAGAGACAGAGCGAGAGAGAAGGACTCCCACGGAAAAGGCTGCCCTCTCCCTGCCTAGTATCAACCTTTTTGATCTTTCCTCTGTATCTCACCCGGTCTTCGCCATCGCCAAAATCAGCTCTTTTCTGGAATACTGTATTCCCTCTTTCCTCTCACTCTATCCTCTCGTCTCCGTCTCACTTCCCACTTAGCACGTCGTTTCTCCGTCGGCCCCTTGGTTTCTTCTCCTCCTCTCTACATTCTTCTTGCTGTTCTGCCCACATCAAAGACCTGGAGAAGGCTCACTGGCACATTCCTGGGCTGCGCATCAGAGCCGGCAACATCGTACAACTGAAGCCCTGTGTGTGTGTGTGTGTGTGTGTGTGTGTGTGTGTGTGTGTGTGTGTGTGTATGTGTGTGTGAGAAAGTGCAGCATGATGTGTGCAGGGTTTTCTTGCGTAAGTGTAATCATATCATATCAAGAAATCTCCCTCACTTTCCCCATGAAATCGGAGGAAATCTTCAAAAAGAAAAAAAAGTTCGAAACCAATAGTCTGTGAGCGAGGTACTAACCTAGGGCAGTTCATGTACTGTTAAAGAAAGCCAAGCCACAGCTCTTCAACACAGCTGGCACGCACCGCAGTGAAACACTGATGTTAATCAATGAATTCATACAAAATGCTTACAAACGTATGGAATTGGGATGCATGGATCTACTAACAACTGACTAACCAATTAGGAAAGCATGCCACATTATCTCTCTATGATTGGAATGAGTATGCATTTATATAACTGGCCCACAGGTGTGTGTAGCAGCCGCTTCCCCAGTGTGGTAATGACGAATGCTGAGATGATTGCTGACTGGGTTGGCCGGGCTGGCCGAGGGTGGGGGTTGGCGGCGGGGGGTCCAGCGGTGGCGGAGGGACTCCCCAGGGGAGAGGGCCTGTGCTGACATGGGAAGCCATAAATAAGAGCCTGGAGTGCAGAGCCATGTCATGCATCATTTGAGCCGGAGGAGGGGTCCGCTTTAACCCCCCCCCCCCCACACACACACACACACACACACACACACCAACCCCTCCACTACCAGTCACTGGGACGCAGAGCGTGGCACCTCCCAGGGCATAACACAAAACACATGGGCCAGGGGCGAAGGGGCAGGAGCTCCTCAGCATACCACAGCCCCAACCTGTCAGCAGAGCATCTCGGAGAAAAAGCAGGCCGCCTATGACTGCCTCTGCTGTCTGGCCTGATGCTAAAACGGGGTAGTTCAGGCAGCACTGAATACCACAATAAATCACATAATATTCTTCTTTCTGAGAACACAAATAGAGTATATATAGTGTGTGTATATATATATATATATATATATATATATATATATATATATATATATGACACACACATATTAGGGATGTGTCGATCCAGGTTTTTTGCCCTTCGATCCAATACTTTTATATTCAGTATCTGCCGATACCGAGTACTGATCCGATATTTGTAATTTCCTAGACACAGCTGCACAGTGTGTTCTGCAAGTTAGTAAAACCAATTCAATTTAGATAGTTTGACAATTAACAGCATTAACAAAAAATAAAAATGTGTTGTATTGAACGAAGCTGTACTACTTCCACCTCATGAAACGGCCGGGCTGCTTTGGTTATCCAATTTGAAGTAATTCCACACAGCGGACATTTTTGCATTTTGTTTACTGCATAAAACGTGCCTCACTGTCACAGATTGTGGATGAAAGCCTTGTGTTTTAGGACAATTGACAAGTATCGGAATTCGCTGACTTTATAAAGCTGATACCGATACTTTTAAAATGTTTGATATCGGGCCCGATTCCAACACTTGGTATCGGATCGAGACATCCCTAATATATATGTGTATATATATATATATATATATATATATATATATATATATATATATATATATATGCGTATATATATATATATATATATATATATATATATATATATATATATATATATATATATATATATATATATATATATATATATATACACATATATATATACATATATATATATATACACACACACACACACACACATATACGTGTGTGTGTGTGCGCTTTTTTTTTTTTTTTTTTTTTCACAGTGCAAGGCTTTCTAGTGTAAGGGTCAGCAAACACTAAAAACATGACACATTTCAAATGCTAGTAAAAGGAAACGGTCAAAGGAGGGCAAGATGGAAACAGTTTGTCAAAGCTTCCATCTGCAAACTACATGGTCTTCCATGAATCAGAAGCTTAATATAACATTCATGAAAAGATGTACGGCATGAAATATGTAGTAGGAACGTTAAGGTCTCATATGATAGCTGAGAGAACGGATAGCCTGCTATTAGGCCAGTGTGACTCTGAAAGGGAGTTTCACTTTCGTGTTTGTTAGTTGAAACTCTTACACCCCCCCCCCCCCCCCCCCCCCATGAAGCCATGACCACAGGCCTTCATGACTCAGTCCTCACCACAACACCCCTGCGGGTTGTTTCTCAAGGCAAAAGAAGAGGGAGTTTGGTTTGTAATCATCTGCATGATTACACCTCAGGTCCGCTTTATAACAGCCAGATGCTTCACTCTAAACTTGGAGAGGCTGGTCAAGCGTTGGATATCACGCAGGCCCATCGATGATTCACTTCCTGAGTACAGTTCTGGTGAGCACTGGGGAACACCCTCTCTGATTGGCCCAGGGATTATCTCCATCAGGGCTCCCTGGTGACATCACAGCTCTGTGACCTCACCTCGCCCTGCACGTGGGGGGAGACTCTTTTCCACGCCGAGGGGGGGGAAGGGTGGAAGCTTCACCTCTCCCATTCCATTTCCTGGCGAGTCCTGCCGGGACGGTTTCCGCCAAGCCGTGGGAGGAAAAGAACGTCCGCAGGCGCTATCGAGTCGCATTGCTGCAGAGACAGATAGCCATCGTAAGCTTCCCGGGGGCGGTCCCGGTCCCTGCCTCACTTTACTTCCTCTCTCTGCTCCCCCCTCCTTTCCCCATCCCTCTGTGTAGACGCCAGGTGAGCGCTGCAGCTGTCTCTTTATCTCTCTCCTACACCTCGGCCTCCCCTACACTATCTGCTCCATTCATCTTTCCCCTTCCGTCTTTTCCAATCCGAAGGTGTTAGCGAGGCGGGCTGCAGAGGCCAGGTGGTACCCCAAGTGTTGGGGTGGGGATGCAAATACCGCCACGGGTTATCTCCCTGGTGCTGTCAGGCAGCCGTGTGGCCGCATGACGAGACCTTTCAGTCAGCCAAAGCCTGGCGGTGCTACGGCGCAGTCAGATGTCCCTGCCATAATTACCTCCTTCCATTTGCATGGGTAATGGAGGAGATGGCATTGGCCTATGTCAATCACCGTGGACTGTCTGCCTGGGTGTCAGTGGGCACCCACTGTTTCATTTAGCCAACAATTATGTTGTCGTTGGAAGACGAATAGATAGCAGCTTCAAAAAATACCGAATGGCTTCCTAATAAAATGATGCCGAACAAAAGTGGTGGGGAAAGTCATTTCGCTCTGCTGTCTTAACTCAAAGGCATTAACTATTCCCAACTGGTGGCGACTTTATCGTTGGTTAGGTGCAGAATATGGAACAAGAGTGTTGGTGAGGGCTGACATTAAACTAGTTAGAGGAGCAGCCGGCAGCCAAAGTAAGAAACAGCAATTTGGTGAACAATCACATAAATCCGTTATTTTCCCAGTAGGCGTTTTCCTCCCAGTGGTCCAATCTCCCTCCCCTCAGCTCCAGCCCTTAGTTCACTGCAGTCAGGGTGTAGGACAGAGTGTGGACGTCTAGTAGTGGGTAACGATATCCGTCCGGTAACTGGAGAAGATCTGCAGTCAGACGGCGTTTTACACCTCCTGTCTCATCCTTCCCTGGCCACCCCCTCCCCGCACCCAGCTCCCCTCTTCACAGCCTGTTCTAACTACCCTGCAAACACAGGGGAGATACCCATAAAAACAGAGTTGTATAACGGACTGCCAATCCCACAGGTCCTGTGTGCGTCTTTCGTTACCTAACGTGCTTGCTGGACCGGGAGGCAGTAGATGGACCCTCCTTCTGCAGTGAGATTAACATGAGTAAAAAAAATAAAAATAAAAAATAAATAAAAAAAGATCACTGCGGCTAGCAGCTAGGGATGATATAGAGCCCCTGCCTTCCAGAGTGTTATGAAGAAAACCTGGCCTTGTTGCCATGGCAACTGGCCGTGTAATCCGGAGTTGGATCATGTATGAGACATGTTTAGAGAAAACAATAAATTCCAGCACGGTTATATCAGGAGTTGAGCCATGCAGCCACCCCCCCACCCCCGTTTCCCGCCCTCCCCAAAAGCTCCATTGGTCCCGAGATAGGCAACTCTAGGATCGGGGCTAAGTGGCTAAAGATGGTCTCCATTGGGGTGGGCGCAATCTAAGCACAGTGAAAACATGTGTCTAGTTGTAATGCTGGGGTAATTGTATTACCGTGCTAACTTCACGTCGAGGAGCATTCACAGACAATCAGCATTGAAATGAAGCCTCCGTGTGCACAGAGTGACGTGAGCCAGTGCCAGACACAGAATGGGTGCTCCTCGGGGCGGAGTGAAAGAAGCAGGCTCGCTCATAGTGAGGACGCCATCCCATAATCTTCCACGATGCTGGTATTCAGCGGACTCAATTAACAGTACATATATATAGAAAGAAAATCATCCCACTGAAAACAAACTGCATGGACCAAAAGTAAAGATAACATTGCTGGCAAAAGGTTTTGAGGCAACGATGGCAGCTTTGCTTGTTAAATCATTCGCTGCAAAGCCCAGAGTGTTGCGTCTACCGGGGCTTACCCCACACACAATTAGAAGCTGTTATCTCTAACTGAGCTACAAGCTGTGCGCGGCAAGAGAGCGCTGCAGAGTAACCTGTCCTTTGTTCTCTGAGGCCGCGGTGCTGCCCTCAGCCGCACAAAAAAGGGGAGAAGACCGGCTGAGTCGGCGGCCCGGTTTTACGAGCCGCCTCACACATTTTTACAGCATAGCAAACAGACAGTAAACACGGGGCAGGCGCTGCGCTTTAACACGTGATTAGGACACAGCTAATTGGGCTGCGGACAGTAAAACTGTGAGAGAAATCGTAAAAAAATAAGGGAGCAGGGGCGGGCGGGAGTCGGGAGCGGATCCGGCAGAGCTCCACACAGTGCAGACTGCAGGGCCCTGATGAATGACAGGGCCGAGGGGTTCCAGTTTCCCTTCGACTCTCCGTCAGTTAAATGCAAAGAGCAGACTTTTCGAAGTAAAGGAATACCATACCTCCCCCCTGATCCCCTTCGCTACCTCCACTACCCCCCATGTTGCCATCCATCCATCCCTCCATTCTTCCCCCTTCTCCTCCTTTCCTCCATCAGAGGTCAGGGTACTAATGGATGAACTCGGGTCCCCTGTGCGCCTCTGAAAACATTCCCCCCTCTCCCTGTCCTCTTATAAATCAAGCAGGCTTCAATGAAAGTGCCTAGCGTCCTCTGTGATGTTTCGGCCATGTCTCGTTTCAACGTCCTCCGAGGCTCACACGGCTACACGTTCACTCTTTGTGCAGTGGAAAGCAAAGACCGCAAGGTTCTGACAAAGAGAAAATTAGAATGAAAACAGAAAGAAGAGGCAAAGGTAGAAAATCGAGATAGAACAGAAACAAAACACTGTGGGAAAGGGAAAGAAAGAGGGCGCGAAGAGAGGGAGAGGGTACCTCATTAATATTAATCATCAGAAAGCATAATATACACATGAATGTCATTTTCTGTCAAGATGCAATGTATCTTTGGTTAATGTTAAATGAGACCAAGAACTGCTAGCAAAATGGTTGCAGAGTTGTAATTTCATATTGTGGTCCAGGCACATTCAAAACTAAATTCATAACAGGTTATGTGTGGGGTATAACTCGCTAGGGTGTGTCGTACACAAAGGTTTCACAGCACCATGTATGCATGATAGCTTCAAGCTGATGCTTGCTATCCTCTAGTTCAGGGTGTAAAGACTCCTGCACAGTATCCGAAATCAACTTTGACTTTTTGGATAGGGAGAAGGTAAGAATACCACATAGAACACCAATGTAGCCAACATGAAATCCGTCCGCTATCACATTGAAGCGGTTATGTCTTCGCTTCCCCATAAATCACTTTAATACACGCATCTGGAACGGCTGTCATTTGAAATGTGCGTGTGCACGGCTTCTCTCCACCGGCCAGAACATGCAAAGGGAGCTGCCATATATCTCCTGTTTCACAGCCCACACTTGATTCCTTCCCCTCACCTTTAGACCGTGCCAATGTGGTTGGCCTGATCTTTGCTAATCTTCTTGAAATGCAAAATGAAATGCTTGACTGAATCTGCACACAAAAGCAGAAAGCTTGGTGTCACTCGTCACTTTATTTACCAAGATTTTAAAGATCTCTCTCTCTCTCTCTCTCTCTCTCTCTCTCTCTCTCTCTCTCTCTCTCTCTCTCTCTCTCTCTCTCTCTCTCTCTCTCTCTCTCTCTCTCTCTCTCTCTCTCTCTCTCTCTCTCTCTCTCTCTCTCTCTCTCTCTCTCTCTCTCTCTCTCTCTCTCTCTCTCTCTCTCTCTCTCTCTCTCTCTCTCTCTCTCTCTCTCTCTCTCTCTCTCTCTCTCTCTCTCTCTCTCTCTCTCACACACACACACAGAAAACCAAAGCGGCTGTGTTTGCTTTAGCCCCGGGTGTGTGTGACACCTCTGTCGTAATCGGTGTTAACCCCCAATGTGGCCGTTGTCGCGGGCGTTTCACGATGTCTGGCCTCTGAAGCCTGAGAACGCGTTAACGTCCAGATGAGAGGGAGGTACGGAGGGGGGTCTCTCAGACAGACAGAAAAACATTCCCCTGTCTCCACGCTCATCTCCATAACACAGAGCCACTTCTGCTGCAGCATTGTTACTGGCATGGGGTATTAATGAACCCCTGGGAAGGCCTCTCTGATATGAGACCATTTGGGACCTGATTCTGGGCTGGGGGAGGGGGGTGATAGCACTAGAGTCAAGTTCTATGCTTAACAACACACAGAGTATTGCTGGCATGGTGCGTGTTTAAGTGAAGTTTAATAGCTGGGACGCTATATATTAATGTGTCTTCTGAGAGTTCAGATTCATGCAGGGGGAGACTTGGGCCTTAAGGTTGTGGGCCTGTCATAGAGTTTTGAGTGATAGCCTGTAATTTGGATCGTCTAACCATATTCTGTTTGAGCCATGTAAAAAAAATAAATTACTTTTACAAATGGATAAATCCAAGCATGGATTTCACAAATAGCGTTTCATTAACTCTCCAAAGCAACAAGAGAGGATAATTACAACTAACAATAAGATCCATTGTGCCCTGTTGGAGTGTTGTGTGCGCAAGAGAGACTTGTGTGCCTGCAATTACTGTCAGTGTGTGATTTGCAGCTGAAGCAGCCACAATGATATATACATAGAAGCTCTCAACCACCAGACGTGTGTCACATATCAAGTTAAAGGGCCGTTTAAAGCTCTTTTTTCTCCATGGGAGTGTTGAATCCAAGGACTCACACCAAAGACCTTTTCCCCCGTGAACGGGCCACGGCTGACAGTGCCCGTAGCTCTCTGGTTTATTTGATAAACGGTCAGGGGAGCAGTGGAACGGGACACTGACCAGCTTTACACAAAATCCCGAAACGACTGTGAATAAAATCCCCGCTTGCTTGAGGCCTACAAAGGGAAATACAATAGAGCAAGCTCTCAATTTCAGGAAAAATAATAATAATAATAATAATAATAATAATAAAGAATAATAATTATTTTTTCCTTGTGCTCTCATCTTGGTAAACCGCTGGATGTCTTGGCTGTTCAACGCTAAGTGATAAAGATTAGGAATGCACATTCAAAAAGAAACCCCAGATACAAATCGCTGAAACTGACTGACTAGCTAGCTGACTGAGACGTCAAACCTCGTCACAGAACAAGTTGAAAAGATAAAAAAACAAGCTCTTATCTCAAAGACCTTTACATTAACGTCATCTTCAATCGGTACAAAATGACATTGCATTAATGGGAGAGGAAAGGCATAGAGTGAGTGACTCGCCGGCCCAGCCAGCGAAAGCCTCCTATGGTGATGAGTGAACAGAAGTGTAATTGCTTCGGGTTCTTTGTCAGTGTCAAAATGAGCTAGGCTAGGCCAACCTGTGAAATCACACACTTAGCCTATACAGCGCGAAAGGCTGCAGGGCTGCAAGACAAACATAATGGGCCTGTTGGCACAGAGGTGATAATGAATGTAACGCCTTCGCTCGCCTTATAACAATCATAATAAATAAACTATACGGAGAGAGAGAAAATAGCAATCATTCTGTGAATACACAAACACCACCTTTTATCGCAAGAATCACGCAACACGGGTCCTCCTTCAAGACGCACATTGGCATGAAAACACAGACTACGAAATCAGAAGGAGAGCCTAGCATTTACAACGTCGATGTTGAGTGAGGTTGAAGGCAGCGAACGATGTGCAGAGCATAGCCGTCCCCCACCTTTCTCTCTTTAGCACTGTAGACATCGGTCTAGTTGTTGTCTTTGCAAGGAAGTGATAGGGCTTTTACACAGTGCGCAACTTGCGTTTTCCCTGACAGCAGTAGGCAGTACACGATAAAATATTTAAGTGACCTAGACTGACACAAAAAATAACTATTCATAAGGCACACTTTAGTTCATGTTTGGGATATTGTACAAATCCTCGATTCCCTTAGCTCATGTTGAAGTGAGAGGGGGGGTGAGGGGCATGAGTCACACATAATGCAGGCCAAGTGAGATCACTTTCGAATGGACGGTGCCTCTAGGTTTTGGAGAGCCGGAGTTCCGTGTCAATGGTAATCCAAACCACTCATGAAACATGACACAAATCTACATGATCTAAATGATTTGTGACCAAGCATACAGATCAGGTGGGTTACACAACAACACACCATTACCCAGCTAACTCCTCAACAAGCAGTTCATTTTATCTTTTATTTGTTTAGTGAAACCTTTGGTCTTGTTACTGTAGCGTAGGCTTGTACAGCGAGTCAGAAGTTGTTGGGAAGCCGATAATGAGTCATAGATAGAGCCGCAAAACAAAGAAATACGTTCAGCAAGAATGCCACTTCTCCAGATCCCAAGGAATCAAGCACAACATTCGTCAGATCCACCAACTATGCAGGCACGGCCGCTAATGTGTCCGCTTCTGTCTGCGTGTGGTTAACCTCATGCCATGCGGCCTCTTAATAGACAGAACTGTCACCGATGTTCTCCCATTATCTGGCCCTCTGCATTCAAGAGGCCACTTTGAGCTATCTGCAGGTTCCCTAACAGGCAAGCTCATGTTTGCACTGTGTCCCACTGACTGTCACTTCCAGTGGTCAAGAGAAATCCAACGCCGGCCTGTACAGCTGGGGAGACCGTGACCTCGCACCTCAATACCCTTACTCTCTCCACGACCTTATCTCTTCCTCCATTTTCCCTCCTCCTCACTTAATCACTTCATCTCTGTGATGCCGCCCCTCACTCTCTCGCTCCTTCTCTTTCTCGCCCTGTCGTTTGCCTGTCCTTCCCTGCCTCCTCCATCATTCTTTCACTCGTCCACTCATCATCCCCCCCCCCCCGCTCCTCTGCCGCCACATTCTAATCTCCTGGTCTGAAAGGTGTTTCCTGAGGAGGGCACGCAGGGGAGACAGGTGGGGGTGATGGATCGCCCGCTGGACGTCTTCTCGCTGTGGCAGCCAAGGGGGGGGGGGGAGGGGCTGGGCCGGGCATTGGAGAGACGGGGAGGGGAGGGGGGGGGGTCTTGGGTGGTGGGGCGCTGAGGGTGGTTTAATGGCAGCCAGGCTGAGACCTTCACCACAGCAAAAGCCTGGGTGTTGACCTACGACAGCGGCGGATCATCCACAGGGCGGTTATATAAGGACCAGATAATCCCACTGCACCCGGGGCTAATGCTGGCTGGCCTCTTTTAGTGCAGGCCTGTAAACCCACCATCGCAGCCTAAAAATATTTGGATTATCGGCAGTTCTTATTAAGCCGGGGCGATTAACCTTTCTCCGAAATAGGCCGAAAAAAGATGCATAATAAAAGGACTCGCACACGCCCACCCACATCAAAAGACAGAGGAGTCAATCTCAAACCGGCCCAGCCCCAACCCACATACACGCGCGGGATGAGGGGTCGATTTAGCGACGACAACAGAGATTAGCGTTGATTCCTCCATTTTCTCTCTCCAAACAGTGGCGTGGGCCGAGAGGTGGCCAGCCTGCTGATGTCTGGGCTCCAGCCGCTGCAGAGACTTCAAACGCCCGTTGAACGGTTTGTATCCCCACCCCCGCCACCCTTCCCAAACGCTGTGGCTCCTGTGAAGAGCGTCCCAGCAGTCAGCACGCCATGAATCAGGCCTGTCAATCCCCCCCACCCCCCCACCACGACCCCAGCCCCGGCCACACTCTCTCAACAGGTGTCTCTCTCGTTCATCTCCCTCCCTCCGCCGTCCATTTTTCCCCCCGCCTGCCTGTCACTATGAAAGGGTCCCGGAACTGACAGTCAGGAATGTGGGAGACGTGGAAAATTGGCCTCCTGGCTCCCGCCGAACCGTCCGCCAGTCCCCTTCATCCTCCATCCCCTCTATCCCGGGCTGGCCGCAAACGAGCGCGCACCGGGGGCAAGGTCAGAAGCCCAATTAATTGTGGCGGAACAGAACTTTGTTTTGGTTGTGTTGGGAGGCTTGTGTAACTTAACGGCGGGTTTGTGTGTGTATGTGTGTATGTGTGTGTGTGTGTGTTTGTGTGTGTGTGTGTGTGTGTGTGTGTGTGTGTGTGTGTGTGTGTGTGTGTGTGTGTGTGTATCTTGTGAAACAGTGTTTCTGTGTGTGTGTAACACTAAGTGATTTTGTTGGAGGAAACAGTGAGTGAGCTGAAGCATACGAAACAAATGTTTTTAGTTTTTTCCTGGTGGTGGGGAGGCTTGTGTAAGTTACTGCTGGCCTTGTGTGAGCTTCAATAAGATAGACGGGGCAACTCCCTCCACCGGGCTGGCAGCACAATGGGCGAGTGTTCCGTATAAAAATGGTACAAGGCAAAGTGTGTGTGTCCGCGTAGGCCTCATTAACCAAAAGATGTCAACTAGGAATCCTAACGCTTAATCCATGGACTTAATGGCCGTGCCATCTCAAGTCAACTAGAAGAGCTCTCTTGCTGAGGGAGAGTGGAGTGCCAGGAGCCGCAGCTGACTCATAGACATAGCCCATGGTGCCTGGGTAGCCCAGCTGAGCACAACGCCGCCCTGCACAGCACACGAGGCACGAACACACACACACACACACACACACACACACACACACACACACACACACACACACACACTAACACACACACACACACACACACACACAAAAACACAAAACACACACACAGAGACACACTCTCACGAAACAGCCAACACATCCGCACAGTCCCGAGGCAGACAACAGTCGCCCTGTCATGTTCGATTGTCGGCGCTGCATGTTGGGCCAGCGACACCTCCCGCCCGGCTCAGCAGGCCCTGGCCCTGCGCGGCCCACTGCCCCCTCGCCAGCCCACCGGTCACGTGGCCGTTACTTCAGCTCTGCGGAGCACACTCAATTCCCTCCCTCTCAGGGCCCGAAAAATGCAGGGCGACCAGCTTCCTCCGCGGTGCCTCCAGTTGGATCCAAATCTTGGAGAAGTATTGTTGTTGGGTGAAACTGTGAGGGAACATTTGCCGTTTATTAAAAGACAAATTAGGCCTGCAATGCTTTGGGCCAGGGTAGCAGCCCGTGGACTCACATGTGCTGGGCAGATGGCAACGGAGAGGCGATAGTATAAAAGGTCAGAGGGGGCAGCCAGCTGTATATCTAACGAACACACACACACACACACACACACACACACACACACACACACACACACACACACACACACACACACACACACACACACACACACGAAGTGTCATAAAGCTGTCTCAAACATGTGCGTCAACCTGTCTGAAAGAGAGCATATCTGCAGGCTCCAATCTCCAATGAAGATATATGTGTGTGCTGTAAGGTGTGGCCTCCATCTTGTTAAAGAGAGTGCCGAGCCCAGCTAGTCTCTGCCCACCTCCCCTCCCCTCCACCACGTGCCTCGGCCGGTTCCGCAAAGAAATCCTCCCTCTACGTCTTTCGTCAGCCAAGCTCCAGGAAACAGTTATCGCTCCAAACTATTCCAGCATATCACATTTACAACGTCCAATTACACAGATAAGGCCTTTGTGTGTGTGTGCGCGCCTAACACAGGAAACACGGAACTCCAATAAAGTTCCCCCCTATCACTTACAGATATGAACGATAAGGGGGGAAACAACATGTTGTTCTGCGTTTGTTTGCGTGGTCGTAAACCGGCTGTGAGGAGCGAGAGCTCCCAACTCCATGTGCTCAGAGCCTTGGGTCTCCACCGGTCAGAGGAGCGTGGAGGCCCCCCCCCCCCCCCCCCCACCCCCCCACCCCCCCCACCCCCTGCTCCGGTGTCACTTCGACCAGCATCACCGCTGGCGTGCACACATTGTCATGGAAAACTCCTCCGCATTGGTGACGCTTGCGGGGCCGACTTTGTTGCCAGAGTGTTGTCGACCAGGGGGATGGTGCTTGTGTGTGTGTGTGTGTGTGTGTGGGGGTTGAGATGACGGGGTGTCCCCTCATTGTCGGACGCTCCTTTGTGGGTGCGCTCCTCACTGTACTGACGACAGTGCGGAAGAAAAGGCCCTCTCCAACAGTCGGTCATGCCCCACTGCTCTTGGCAACAACAGGCTGGGGCTGCCTGGCCTATATTGGGCGGCAGCGGCGCTAGCCCCCCGTCAGTCGATCTGGCGGACGGCCCTTTCAGAGAGCTTTTGAAGAGGGCCGACACAAAAGGGGCGTCCCGTGTTTAGACGATAGCACGTAGGCAGGCCCCGTTTTCTGCTTGGGCGGCGGAAGACAAAGAGCCACCTCCTGAATGCGCGGGGGGAAACCGCGCCGCCAATAAACCCGGGGAGATCCCCGCCGGACTTCTGGAGAGTAATTACCCCGCGGGACGAAGAGACATGGAGAAAGAGAGATGGAGAGAGGGAGTGAACCGTGAGTCCTCCCGGAGGGAAGTTTGGAACAGGGCGATTCCTATCAGGGACAGAGACAGATGGGTGCCGGGGCTGTGAGAGAACTTATAATCCCCGGAGCTTGCGGCCAAAGCAGTCCAAACCTATGGCCAAAAGTCCAACCGTTGCAATGATACGCTACAGCTGGCTGTAACTTCCCTTGGCCAGACAGAAGTTGACCTGGTCGCTTGCGTTGCAGATATATTTCATGCTCCACCCAGTGAGACAGGATGTTAATGTAACACCAATAACAAGCATGGTGTGTGACACACAAACACACAGACTATTGTATAATATATGAGTGTGTGTGTGACACACACAAACACACCCCATGTGCTCTGCCCAAGTCTGCCCAAAGACAGTGCTCCTCCTGGTGGGCTCGCTGCCCTCCCCTACTTTACCTGGTCATGGCTGGCTTGCAGGGAGCTCCCGGTGCCATGGAACGTCATCTGCACGGGTGAGAGGGTCAGGTAGGTCACAAACTCCTTGCCGTTCTGTCTGTCATTGTATTGCACCTGCATGGAACAGCCACAAAGAGAGAGGTTAAGAGCGAGAGAGAGAGAGAGAGAGAGAGAGAGAGAGAAAACATTAGTAAAAATACATTAGTAAGTAATATCCACTTAAAAGCACACCCTCCCATGGGTTGGAAAAAGACTGCATCGGGAGTCAATCAAGCATGTCTAATTGCAATCGAAAAGCATTTGTGGCCAATTTTCCCGCAGTCCAAGATGGCAGCAAAGCTGGGCGCATACGGGGTTGCGGCTGACATCATCAGTGACCCTCCATTCTGAGAGGTTAACTACGCAGGAATTTTTAAAAGCCGCGCAATCAGGGCTGTTATGACATTCCGCTCCTCTGGGACAGTCTGGCCATGGGATCCAAGGCTTGGGTAATACAGCCTGTCTGGCCTACTTCTCACTGGCGGTGTTTGTGTGCAAGCGTGTATTTCTTGTGCTTGCCTGGCCTACTTCGGCTCAGGACAGCTGCAAGCACCTTTAAAATACAAACAGCAACAGTAAGTGCAAACAGACAGTGACAGAACGAGAGAGAGAGAGAGAGAGAAAGAGAGAGAGAGAGAGAGAGAGAGAGAGAGAGAGAGAGAGAGAGAGAGAGAGAGAGAGAGAGAGAGAGAGAGAGAGAGAGAGAGAGAGAGAGAGAGAGAGAGAGAGAGAGAGAGAGAGAGAGAGAGAGAGAAACAGAGAGCGAGAAACAAAGAGAGAGAGAGAAACAAAGAGAGAGAGAGAGAGAAACAAAAAGACAATGATATTAATTACTGGAAAAAATAACACAAAAAATCGAAGCAAACTCCAATGCCATTTGGTCCTAAATAGAAATGACTTGCTTGCAGAAGATCTGACTAACGTTTCAGAGGAAAACATTGACTAGGTACAGTCTCCGCAAACACAACCGGTCTATTGAAACTCGTGGGCACAGACAAACATGGCAACCATGGGAGGATGGAGTGGAGACTGGTGTCAGTAGTGCTCCAGTGGAGATAGTGGGACAGAGACTTCCTCTTATACTGTGAAAAGCTCAAATGGAACAGGAACATTTCTTCCATGAATTACAAAACTTCAATAATCAAATTTGAAAGCCTAAAAGACGAAATATTAAATGCAAACACTTTTAGGAAAATGAATGGAGCACTGTGGCTGCAAAATGTGTAAATTCCTGTGATTAAGTGCAAAAAGACAGTGACATAACAAGAGAGAGAGAGAGAGAGAGAGAGAGAGAGATGGGGGGTGGTGGTGGTGGGGGGCGCAGGACACGAGGCCATGCCAAAGAGGAGAGCGGGAGGAGAGGAAGAACAAACGACAAGAAAGAGCAAGAAATCATGGGAACCGTCTTGTGGCGCAGTTGGTCTAAACATACATCGACATCAGACACCCGGTTCCGCTAATATTCAGATGAGATGAGTCATTGAGTGGACGACTAGCCAGTGATGGGCGCGAGTGAATCAAGGAGTCAGCACAGTGAAGGTGAATTTGCCGACACAACCAAATGACACTGGCTAAGTCCTGGACTGGGACCGTGAAAGCCCCTGATCAGGGTGCACATTCTAATAGGGGCCATTCGTCAAAGTGACAAAACACCAAAGCACCTGCATCATCAGCAAGCTAATGAGAGTCTCACAGCTCGAACAAATACATTATTCACACTTTGGATGACAATGCGTCACATTCTACGAAGTAAAAGAGAGGCCGTGACAAGATGAATGGGCCTCGGGTGTACTTTAAAGGCTCAACACTGAGCATAGTCTCAGTATGTACTTCCCCGTGCCTGAAATATGTGTCCCAGAGCGTGCAAGCATGTGAGTGTGTGTGTGTGTGTGAGTGTGTGCATGAGTGCCGGAGCTTGGTTGGACGTATATGATCTGTGACTGAAGGCTTCCAGAGCGAGCGCTGTGCGTCTCCCTTTGAGTTATGGTCCTGGGTGGGGAAGCAGCGGGGGGCTCCCGCCTGCCAGACACATGGATCCCTGACCATAAAGACGCAGACGCATCCTCCACACACATGCACACACACGCACGCACGCACGCACGCACGCGCACACACACACACACACACACACACACACACACACACACACACACACACACACACCAGCCCGCGAGCACATCAACGAGCCACTGCCAGCGTGCGTCCCATCCCGAGCCGCACACACACACACAAAGTGCACGTGCACGCAGAGAAGGACAGGCACGTGCCAGTTGAAACGCGCCTACGCACGCGAGCACGAGCACACACACACACACACACCTTCTATATGCATCAGGCACCTGTTGATGCGGCGATGGGCCCCGTGGTGATAAAGTGTGGAATGCTATCTGCTATGTGTATGAAGGATGAGCGCCGTAAAGTGAGCTCTGGAAGAAAAAAAAAAGCTTTGTGACAACTTAATCTCCCATAAGTTCTCCAGGCTTCCACCATAAAAAACAACAGAGAGACCAAGAGACCACTTAGCTTGACCAATCATAGCCAATGTTTCACTTTTTTTTTTTTTGTCGGCGGGGGTATGAATCAGGACAGACTAATGTGTTAGGTTAGATATGCCGCAGAAAGGGGGGGTTGGGGGGTCTTGTTTTTCCACCACCCGACCCTGGGAGTGGGAGAGAAGCAGCGGCAGCCTATCGGCAGCCTTTGTCCCCGGAGGCCGGACAGTCACGTGACAGCCTCCGTGGGTTTAGAATCAGCCTTGCATCGGAGCACGGACCCTTCTTTAGCGTTGACGCCGCAGACACTTAAACCTTGATGACCACGGAGCACAGCACTTCACTCTCAAACAAGGGCTTGTTAATACAAGGTGCTATGTAATGCTAAAGTCCCAGTGTATTGGCGTGTCTGGGCAACGGTAACTTCCGTGTGTGTGACTCCGTCCATCTTGGACTTCCCTGTGTGTGACTCTGGTTGTGTGCTGGTCCGCCGAATGTGTGTTATTGTCCGGCGGTGTGCTAGTTCATTAAGCAGGGATAAAGGTTGGTGGAGGGCCCTGTGATGTATTGTGTAATCATGGTGTCAGATCGGCTGGCCCCTGCTCGCTCCATCCATCGTAAGCTGTCGGCCCCAAGCCGCGTCAGAGGCCCCCCCGCTATCGTACGTACGCGCGCGCGCACACACGCACACGCGCACACACACACACACACACACACACACACACACACACACACACACACTTCAGAAAATATAGGGAAAGATTCTAAGACTACAAACAGGTTTAGAGAGTGTAAGGATGTGGCTGAGAGACGTGTGTGTGTGTGTGTGTGTGTGTGCGTGTGTGTGTGTGTGTGTGTGTGTGTGTGATTAGAAGTGTGCTTGTGTTTGTCTGGCCTACTTTTTTCTTAGGACAGCTGCAGGCTTCTTTAGAAACCCTGCAAACGGCCGAGTTGTGTATGTGTGTGTGTACACTTTCTTTCAGAGTGGCACTAGTAGCGAGGTCGCTATCTAGAAGGGAACAGGTCAAAGGTCCGTTACACAAGACATCCACTAACCAGGGGCTCTTTAAGAACACGCAGCCAGAGAGCCTCCCCCAGCCTCTGGCAGGAAGGCGGGCCATGCGGTGCGGCTGCAGGGAATATGAAAGGGGGGGCGGGGGGCTTTTCTCGACGTGAGAACCTGACGGCTATTGAAAAGGACAACCATTTCTCCGCACTGTTCTGCCTGTCAACGGCTGACAGCGATCTGCCGCTGCTTACCGTGTGATTGGCTTTCGCGAGTAGCCTCCAAACAGTAGCGCGGAGAAACCTTTCAGAGTCTCTGGCACGGGTGTGAAGGACAGAGACGCAGCGAATCCAAGGCCGTCTGGTGATGCAATAACGTGCCTCGCAGAATCTGGCCTAGAAAAGACATTTCGAATGTCTCATACACACAAACTGGTATGTGTGTGTGTGTGTGTGTGTGTGTGTGTGTGTGTGTGTGTGTGTGTGTGCGTGCGTGTCATGGGGAGTGGCGGCTGTGCATTCTAAACAGGCCTAACTAATCATACCAGGTCTCCTCAGCGGCAGCCACTAATCCACTTCCTCTGGACACAAAGGAGGAGAGAGTTACGCAAGGCCTGCGATTGATCCACTGCGCTAACGTGGAACGACCTTTGACCCGCGGCTCTTCTTCTTCTCCATTAGGCTCTATTCTTTCAAAAAAAACTGCGTGCACGCTCTCACACGCACACAAAGTTAGCACACGCGCACACACACACTGGACTACGTCAGATTTACACTAATCAACTATAGCAGCGGTTTACTAACTCAAGACGCAAAGAGTTGATTTTCCTACACACACAGCTGCCCACCCAGACAGAAATAGGGAGCGGAGACGGCGGGATAACGGAAATAACATCAGCTTGACGATAAATAAACAAAAGCCCGTCTGAAAGAAGGAGAGCTGCCATTGTTAGCGTGAAGTGATTGGAAAGCCAAGCTAAGGCCCTTCAGTCGGGACCCCTGAGTTAAGTGTGTTTTAATGGCATTGTCAGCAAACTCTTCACTTCCACTAGAGGAAAAGGCGGGAACCGGGCGGACACAAGGAGCCCGACGACCTCTTGAGTTAAAAAAAATCCCCACAAAAGTAGAAGTAAAAATAGCACACTTTCCTAGGATTCCTCTTAAGTGAAGGTGCAAAACAAAAGAACCACATCACATTGTCCAGAGAGCGCTTGAAACCTCCGTTTGTGTACAGTTGATTTCCAAGCAATGGGCTGCGTATTTACGTTATATTTACGCAGTGAAAAAGAAAAATATTAAGCATGGGAGTAGAACCGGAAGATTTTTCTATCCAGAATGGCTTCTATTCTTCCCTCCATGGATAAACTGTTTATTGTTATGACAGCTACATTCCACAGTAGAAAGCAGGTACAAAGTAGGAGTAGTGGTTCTGAGAACCTCCGCTGCTGTAGAGATAAGCAACCATTCACATTCAGAACAGGTTAACACACCCTTTCTATTGCCAGGAGTAGAGCAAGACTGGAACAAGCCATCGCTTACTGTCGGCCATCAGATGGAATGTAGTACATGGGACGAATAGCAAACGAGGCCAGTTCTTGGACCTTTTATAGTCATAATGGTAAAACACTGGCCGGGTGATGGAAAATAGAATTTGATTTGAGGGTTTACAAATGGACTTGATTGTAGTGGAATAACATCATCATTCTGCCTTAACAAAACACACACACACACACACACACACACAGACACACAGAGCAGCACGCACACAGAGGCCCACCATGTAGCAGGGAGACTGTGCGCTGAGCCAGGCCTGCATCAGCTATCTGATTTATACCACAGACAAAACTTGTTTTCAAAGATCGCTCTTCACACAAATGCGGCGCGGAGTGCAGCTGGAAGCCATCAGAGCACCGCAAAAATCAAACGCCGGGGGATTATCACTCCCAAAATGTATTTTCTAACGTAAATCCCAGAGTAAACAGAGGGTAGGGAAATGGGGCCGAGGCGGAAAGGGATCGAAACAAACCGTTAAAAAGTCTTTGAACGCTCGGACGAGATGAACTGTTTGATGTACATAGGGTGCTGAGCCACAGAGAGAGAGAGAGAGAGAGAGAGAGAGAGAGAGAGAGAGAGAGAGAGAGAGGGGGGGGGGGGGGGGGCTGGGGCGCGCCAAAGGCCATGCCAAAGAGGAGAGCAGGAGGAGAGGAAGAACAAACGACAAGAAAGAGCAAGAAATCATGGGAACCGTCTTGTGGCGCAGATGGTCTAAACATACATCGACATCAGACACCCGGTTCCGCTAATATTTTCATTAACGTGGGATTTCCAGCGGGGCAGTGTAAGATCTGATTCAAATAAAGTGGAGAGGGAGCTGGCTTGCCCCCCCGCCCCCTTCCTCGAGAGTAAAGCTCGCCGACAGATAACAACATAGCTCCATTGATTTTTATCTCCCAAGCATTATTGTCTAAGGATTTCGCAGGTGGCCAGGCGAGATGGAGATCAAGCTGATGCAGGCCATATGTTGGCTAAACAATAATACTCATGACGTCTCCGCTTCCTGGCCAGTCAGTGTGCTATTCATTAAGGCGAGGTCTAGTTCAGTGTGTTCACGTACTAGCGTTCGTATTATTAGGAGGGAGAGAAGAAGAAGAAAAAACATGCTTTTTATTTACAAAGGACTTTCTATGGAAAGCCGCAGCCTGTTAGGGTTACATAACAGCCCCTACTCCAATCAGTGTCTCAGAGCGGAGCTGCAAACAGCAATCTCTTAACCTGACGACGGCTGCTCGTCAAAGCTGAGCTCCATCCAATTCAAGAGCAGGCGATTCTTTCATATTTGCCAAAGCGTTACGTCAGTCTTAGGGGCCTACTTTGAAAGGGCAGTTATAGAACCTGTATTGTTCGAACTCTGAGGTGATGGTTTCACAACGGCTGCCAATTCTGTAGAAATAATTCATAACCCATATACACACATTAACAATGGGGAAGCTTACACTAAGACAGAAAGCAGTTTACATAGTGGTAAGTTACACAATGAAACATTATATCACACATTATATATATATATATATATATATATATATATATATATATATATATATATATATATATATATATATATATATATATATATATATATATATATATATATATATATACACACACACACACACACATATATAAACAAAAGGGCAAGCAGAACTTTGAATGAAGTCATAAAAAAGAGAGGTACATTCACATCAATATATTTCCCCCGATGTCTTACACAAGTGTAACCTACGCCTGACGAGACTCTAATTCTGCTTTAATGTTTCGACTGAAAATAAATTAACTAAATAACGAATGAAGGGCAAAAACGAAATAAACATAACAGTTGGCTCCCTCCACAACCACAGGCTGCGGTGGTGCATTCACATCCATATATTTTGCTCCACGTCCTAACACTGTCAGTAGTGCTAATTGGGCCTCACTAGTGGGTCAGAATGGCCTGACAGAGCCGGCATGACTCACGCTAGCGAACTAGTCCGCATGAACAAAGCCGCCATGCCCACTTCCTCTTCCAGTCGGCCTAGGCCCGCAGCACTCCACCTCTGAAAATGGAAGTTCAGATGGACGGACACAGTCACACGCCAACCGGAGAAATACAGTGAGGTTTCCTAGCAGATTCAAAATAAGCGAGAATTACTTAAGAGGCAAGAAAACAAGAGTAGAAGGGTTTCCTAACCAAATTGATGAGACGTTTGACCAACGAAGGGTTTCTGCCAGTGACAGACGTTCCGTAATAGCCTCTTCTAGAAATGAACCTTCTACCTTCAAAGTGGTGCTGAGGACCAGCTTATTAATGAAATGATGTCAAAGAGGCTGTCATAAGGAAAGGGCGGCCGCTGACTGCAGGCCAGGGCCAAAACAATCAACGTTTCATGACTCCATATTAGCAATACAGGCTTTGGAAAATGGCATGAGGGCCAGGAAATCAGCGGATCAAGAGAAAAATGAGAATCTCCAGAAAGTATGACGGAGAGGGAAGACACAGAGAGCAGCTTGTGACAGACAAACAAACTGAGAAACAGAGAGACAGCCAGCCACACAAACAGACAAAGACAAGACAGAGAGAGAGAGAGGAGAAAGGAGAGCCGAGAGAATCCTCCCTGCTGGGCTTGTAGTCAGCCATCGTCATGTGTTCTGAATTACCTCCCGCTCCCTTGTTTCTGCCCTACTTCCAGCAGATACCCACCACGTCAGCAACACTTGGCCAAATGAATTGTGAACACACACAGGCACATCTTGTGTACACACGCACACGCACACACATTGTACCATGTGTAATGCTGTCTACTGAGAACTAGCCCCACAGGAACATTTCCTAATCAAATGAACAGGGAGTTAGTTCAGCTGTTCTAACCTTACAGATCAAAAAGGGCTGCGTTATGGAACTGGAAGATGTAACATGCCAATGCAGAAGACCGTTTTGAAGGCATGGGAAGGTTCTCATTACAAAACCCACAATGATATGAAACTCAATGGAACACATACTGTCTGCATGTCTCAATTACATCCAGAGCCTGCCCCACACACACACACACACACACACACACACCCTTAAGGGTATTCTGGGTTATGGTGTGTCACAATATGAACCCAGTGAATGGTTTAAACAGGGTCTGATTCAGGGGGGCTAGGACTAACTCTCCCATCCGCTCTAAATAGAACGTACTGTGTATAGTGTATGTTGTGTACTGTATGTGTGTGGGTGTGTGTGTCTATGTGTGTGTCTGTGTGTGTGTGTGTGTGTGTGTGGGTGCGTATAGGCTTGGCTGGGCTACAGTGCTCTCTCAGGTTACACACAGTCAGGAAGGCTCAGCGCAATAACAAAGGCCTTTCAAAGCTGCCCCTCAGCAGGTTAAGATAAAATGTTTTTGCTGGAGCTGATAAAAAGCATCTGCGGCTTAAATGAATAGGCCCTGCTATTAGGGCTGTGGTATGTACAGCAGATTGGAGGCATTTGATTAAAACACTCACTCACTCTCATTTGGGGTGTGTGTGTGTGTGTGTGTGTGTGTGTGTGTGTGTGTGTGTGTTTCTTGTAATCGCAGGAGCACCTTTATGCCTGTCTGAGCTGATATTTTGATGGAGAGCACTCGCTGCTTGCCAACAGTCCCCACAGCAGGGAATACAACACCCATGCACAGAGTTACCAAACTTCAACTCACTCAGTTAGTATGCACGCCACAGGATATTATTCTCGGGTCTCGTCTTATCTAAAAACGAGTGTGTCGCTTTTTCCTCTGCCTCTCTCTTACGCAAGGCATGTTGTTTTTTCCGAGCGTTTTTTTTTGTGTGTGTGTGTGTTTCTGTGTGTGTGTGTGTGTGTTTGTGCGTGTGGGCCTTTACCTGGAAGCCCTGAATGAGGGCCAGGTACTCGAGCTGCTGTGAGGGCTGGACAGAGACGCAGGGCAGAGCCGGGCTCTTGCCCTTCAGCCCCATGGCCTCCGCCGTGGGCGACGAGCCGTTGAGGAGCAGCTCCCGGGCGATGGCCGCCGTGGGGCTGCTGGACGAGGCGGAGGAGGAGGAGGCGGTGGGGGGCTGGCCGTAGTAGGACGGGTGGGCCGCAGGGGCGAGAGGGGCCGAGCAGGGCCCCAGATCGTTGGGGGTCAGGTAGTTGATCAGGGCCCCGGGGCCCTGGCCTCCGCCCTGCTTCCTGCTGGCCTCCATCTCCTGGTAGACGTCGGGGCTGAGGTGGAGGAGGCCCTTCTGAGCTGAGAATGGTGAGAGGGATAAAGAGGGTGGGAGAAGAGAGATAGAGAGAGAGAGAGAGAGAGGGTCATTACCACTGACATCGTTACCTGTCAAAAGTGATTTGCACACACATTCCACTGGCTTTGAGAGCACCACTGAGCTGAGGGGTGTGTGTGTGTGTGTGTGTGTGTGTTTGTCTGCACATGTGCTGGCTCTCCCACTGGCATGACTTCAGCCAGCGTGGGTGACGGTTTCATCGGCTCTGGCAGTTCCCGTTAAAACCCGACGACTGCTGGGAAACTTTAACGGGCTCACACTCACACACCGGCCATTATCAAAACAACAGTTCGCACCACTGTCATTCAGCCGGCTCGTTCCCAGGGACATGCACTTCATATTTCAAGCAGAGCCTCAGACGAGTGTTCCGCCCATCTCGGTGTGAGTGTGTGTTTGTGTGTGCGACTGCGTCAGTGGCCGGACAAAACCGCGGAGCGTAGTCGCGGTGTCTGCAGACCTTCAGGTGATTTCTGAAGGAGAGCACCCTTTTTTTTCTCTAGCTGTCAAAGCGATGCTGTAGCCAGCCAAATGGCCAACCGGGGGGCTAGCTGTTCCAGCACTGCCTTTCTGTCCAGAGCAAGCCCGGCTGGGCCTCCTTCACTCCGAGACCTGGAAGGTCTCGACGGGCGGAAGATTAATTGGTCGTGCGTCGCCACGCACTTTCTGCGGCGTGTTTGTGATGGACTAGCGGCTGGAGGAGAGAAGGCCATGGGAGAGTTCCGAGGGTCCAGCTCGGCTGGAGGAGGAGGTGGGGATGAGTGGATGTGAAAACCATGCGGAACCACCGAGCCCTGCCAAGGTCACCAGAGACAGGAAGAGCAGCTGTACGTGTGTGTGTGTGTGTGTGTGTGTGTGTGTGTGTGTGTGTGTGAACCAACAGCTGGGAGAGAGCGAGAGAGAGCTGGAGTAACCGCATGAATGACAGCCCACTTCCTGTTTGAATTAATGTGAGTTTGACATACTACCACTACCACACACACACACACACACACACACACACACACACACACACACACACACACACACACACACACACACACACACACACACACACACACACACACACACACACACACACACACACGTGTTTCACAAAGCCCATTCTCTAAATACACAGACTACATTATTCTTGATACCGAAAAAGTCAACAGTACTTATTCTACAGAAAAAGAACATGTGGACACAGATTAATAGTCTAATTATTTAAAATGTACTTGTGTAACAAATTAAATAGCTGAAGATTACAACTAACATGAATTGTGAATTACAGTCACATCCAGAACTGGGAAATGCTAATTCAAAGCAGTCATTCAAATCTATGAGAATCCTAAAAAGAACAAGCCAGCAGTGACACAACTGCTCTGGATTCCTTTCATTTTGTTTTCAGTTGCCAACAACAACTTCACTTTCTATTTTGTGAGACCAACCAGCGCTTGACAAGAAACATGCATCGTAAAAAGGGCCAAGGTGCGAGCCAGCATGACATCAGCAGAGCACTAAAGGAGGAGAGGCGGGTTGTTTCCACGCTGGCGTGGCAGTGGGAGCACGCATGCATGCAAGCATGCAAGCACGTGTGGAAGTGTGCGCGTGTGGCCTCGAGCCGTCTCTGGTGGTTGCAGGCATGCAGGCCGCTTCTATGGGAGGGGGCGCCACCCCCCCACCCCACCCCACCCGGACTAGCCTGGGTCCAGCGGAGGAGGCCATGGAGGGAATGCTGGAGCGAGGCCAGAGACAAGCATGAATCTGATCTTAAACAGATAGGGCCAGGACCTCTCGCTATAAATCACTGCTGTGGTGCAAGGCCCTCACATAGTTAAGTGCGAGCAGACTCACAAGCTTGCGGACACACACAATTCAAAAACAGGGGCGTTTGTTGATTTGGCTTGTATGCGTAGACACTTAAGACACACTCGTACGTACATGCAAATGCACAACGGGAAACTCAATGTGGCAAATCCAACTGAAAATCCCGGTGTCAGTCCCACGGGAATACAGCAGACAAAAAAATCCTCTCCTGTTCCTTTCTCTCTCTCTCTGGCTTTTTCCTTCTGACTTTCCCTGTCATTCTTTGCTCTCCTTGGGTAATGATGCTGTGGTCCTCTCCTCATCCTGTAGGTCAAACCTTTGTCATGCTTTTGTCTGTCGTGTCACCGAGAATGACTGAGCATACAAATCTACAGTGAATGGGGTGACATTTGTCCGGGCTCCAAGGTTGCGACATCAGCCTCGGCTTGACTTCTGTTGAATGCACAATGGATAATAATCCATATTAATGCAAGGTATGACGCACGTGTATACACCCTACAATACCACACCACACCACACGTGGTCCAGCTGTGCCCGTTTAAACAAACTGTTAACAGTGTTTATGAAACATACACTGTTTGTACATCGGTGGTTACTGTTGCGGTTTGAGGCGTTTAAAGAGCTAATTAGCAACACTTGGGCCTCACGCTGAGAGTGAGATAAACTATGACTAGGAATGGCCGTGGTCCAGAGGCCCACTCCCAGCCAACGGCGGGAATCATTAGCACCAAATAAGGAAGACTCGTTTTTCCCCAGGTGGTCCAAACATCGAGAGCAAAGAGAGGATGTTATATGGAGACCACATTTCTATTGCAACCACAACCACCGAGTAAGAGCCATGTTTACCACGTTTAATTCGACCCATCGTTTAACCATGGAATCCCCCTTTTAACCATGCAATTACATAAGTGAGAACGGGCTGACGCTATTTGCACTGTAAATCACCTTCAATCTGTTTCTTTATTACATTAGCCTAGCTTTCGAGGCAATCGACTGCAGCCATTTAATCACGGTGTCATATTCACAACCCGCACTTCACTGCTGGTTTTAAAAGGCTTTATGTAACGTTGGTACTGAAATCATAATCAACAACACTCGAGTGAGATGCATTTCTTAGAAAGTTCTCTTTGCTTACAGTATAATTCCTTTTCCCACCGACGCCATGGAACAACTCCACAGCCGATTGTTTAGATTAGCGATTCTGCTGAGGCTTCCTGCGCCCACTGAAGACCTGAAGAAAATAATTACCCTGGCATTTGAATTCATAAGCAACAAATCCTAAGCGCCTCAATTATATGGCGCAGTGACACTGGCACCAGATCTAGCAGCACTATCTGTTTTCATCTCTACTCTTCACATTTTAGACCAGCTTGTCATTGACTCAAAAGAGTAACTCCCTGAGCTGTGAAATATTTAGATACACACACAATTGGGCTATTTAAGGCTGCTGCTGCTGCTGCAAAAAAAGAACTAATTCCAGACCAAACTTGAAACCTTTTATCCAAAGATTATTTTCATATATTGCAAGTAAACAAAAAAATATCAGCCGTTAAGAACGGACTTCTGAGGCAGGAAGCTGGCAACCTCACAGAAGGGTTCTCCATTGATAAAGAATGAGGCTCAAGTCCTGTGAGTTTCCTAACAGGCCCCAGCAGATTCTCACAGTCTACCCACTCATAAACACAATAGGCGCTTTGTTTAGAGCAGTAATCAAGTCAAGTGATGGTGGTTTCACCAAACGGGATCGATCTGTTCCTTCTTCACTGGATCACTGCATCTCCCAGCTACTTCTCTCTAGAGTCTAGGTAGCTACTGAAAGACTGCCTGAAACAATTGAATTCTAACGTTTGAGAGACATGTCTTAATTGATCAAGGCAATGGGTTAATATAATAACTGCTCCGGGCCATATTATAATTCCAAGCCATCAGTGGACAGAGTAGTCACATTTGTTTCTGCATTCCAGCACATACCCTGTCTCATACGACTTACTGGAACTCCTCACCCCAAACAAACACATTCGTACACGTGTAGAGGAGGTTCCGAGCAGTGTTGTGTACATGAACAAGACACAAATACAGTACAAAACACATACAATCGCACACACTCCAATGGTGCAGGCGATCTCGCCATTCAAACCTCAACGCCTAAGTGTGCGCACCTCCTGTGTAGTGTGTGTGTGTGTGTGCTTTCTTTTAATCCTGAGTGAAAGCCTACATCCATGCACAGGAAGGCAGTGGGGGGACTCCCCAAAGGGCTTCAGTGTGGCGGCCTGTAAGACGCGGTGAATGGGGCTGCATTTGCAAGCTCCCCACAAGGCCGCCCGGCCGATTGAGCTGACAGTCACTCGCCCATTGACCAGTCACAGGGATTAAACGCCGGGCCGTCTCCACTGCCACACCACCTGCGGGACGGGAAGGGGGGAGGGGGCGGCGTACCAATGAGAGAGAGGGAGAGTGATACTCACTGTTGCTTGTTGCTTCGGTAAAAGGCGCCTTTTGTCCGTTCCAGCCTTTGTTGTCCATCTGCAGGGATGGCAGGAGAGGGAGAGGGGGAGGGAAAGAGAGACGCAGAGTTTTGAACAAACAGTTTCTCCACGCATGCCAGACGAGGTCCTCTCTCATCTCTGCTGCTGGTATCAGATAAAGACGAGCGCTCACAGGAGAAAGCGCTTGACTAACCCAGTGTCTGTCTATGCCCAACACTTCATGGGTGGGTGATGGGGGGGGGGGGGGTCTACCTTCCTTGTATTTTTGTGTGTATTGTGTGTGTGTGTGTGTGTGTGTGTGTGTGTGTGTGTGTAAATCTGTATGTGGACACCCACCCACATGCGGCCACTTGTGGGAGATAAGAAAACAAACCGTCCCTCACAGGTCTGACAAGGGAGGAGATGACACGGTTGTGAAAAATACGCCCCCCTGCCATGTCTTCGTCCTTGATCCCCCGAAATCCCACGGTGGGAACACAGCGAGGGGGAGCTCCGACACACAAGAGGACGGGTCGAGACCGAGAGCGATCTAAAGAAAGACACCAACCTGAATCTAAAAGGGAACAAAACGCTGGCTAAAGCCCGCCGGGGGACATGGACCGTGGCGGGGGTGGTCTGAGGAGCTCAGGCGAGGTGCTCGGCTGGAGGGCTGCAGGACGCTCAATGGGCCTTATAGAGACATCTCCCGAGCTGTCGGGCCAATGTGGGTGGACGCGTCAGCCCGAGCCCCACCCTGTGCCATTGTTCCCACTGAGCCACCGGGGCAGTGGCCACGGAGCGGGCCACCCTCAGCCAGGGGGCTGTGGCCACGGAGCGGGTCACCCTCAGCCAGGGGGCTGTGGCCACGGAGCGGGTCACCCTCAGCCAGGGGGCGGGGGCCTGTCGGCTGAACACGATACTACGCGGAGCTTGACCCCTAATGAGCTGCCCGGGGAGCGAGGAACACTCCACAGACGGCGGGGTTATGTAATTGCGCGTTATCTCCTATGTGAGTCCGCTCCCCTGGGCTTGAAGGACACGCCAACACACACACACACACACACACACACACACACACACACACACACACACACACACACACACACACACACACACACACACACTGATGGGAGCTATATTCACTCGAGATAAACGTGGGCGCTGCATAACAGGACACCTTGAAACTCAAGAGAATCTTTTGAAACTACAGTGAAAATGACTAAGTGAAAATAGTAGGTTTCGGGTTGTGTTTCAGCAATAAACGTGCAATTGACACATGAATATAAATACATACAAAGCCTGAGCGTGAGGGTGCGGTGGTGCACTGGTGTCTGTTATGACGGAGTACATACTTCGGTGGGACTCTGGGGGCAGGTGGAGGCCTTGTATCCCAGCTGCAGCAGCATGGCCTCGGCAGCGTTCCGCTTGGCCACCTTCTTGTTGGGTCCCGTGCCGGTGGCTAGCTCGCCGCTCACCTTCACCTGAACACACAACACACGCCCGGCCCACGGTTGAAACATCTTTAAAGAAAGGGAGACCCGTGGTTCGGGATTTGCCATCGACAGTGACAGCAGCAACGTCTGTGTCATTAGACTTGAGAAAGAAAAAAATGTGTTTTTCAGAGTTGTTTTGTTGTTATATCACGACTATATACCGCTATAAAAAGTCCTCTCAACTTAAAAACGACTGGTCCTGAACGTTGCTGCAATGAACTGTATAATCGGGGTATCACTTTCCTGTGTTTGCTTTTCATTGATCAGAGACATTTAATCTGTCCATGTAGAAAGTAAACTGATAGTCACAAATGAAAATCAAACGTCCACATTTGGCAAACAGACAATTACACTGTACAAACAACATTCCAGGGGCCGGGCCTCCAAAAGACCGGCCTCATTGCAGTTACTCAAGTGGTTGAAACGGGCTCACTAAGTGCTCCTCTGACAGCCCCAAGTAGACTGCAAGACAAGTAGACAGGAGGAGAGCTCAAGCCGATACATAAATTACTAAAAACAAACACTGGAACAACTTGAATAAACTGAAGCGTTGAACTTCGGTCGAGCTGCTGCTTAAAAGGCGTCTGAAGCGAAGTAGCAGGTAAGACGGAGAGCGCAGTTAGGACATCAATAAAGCAACGCTGGCTGGAGATTTGCTGCCTACAAAGGGGACGCATGTGGAAAGTTTAGAGGAGGGCGAGCTGCACAAAGGGAGCAGACGCAAGCAGAGCCTAATGCCTGCGAGAAAGAGGCATGCAGAATGGGTTTGGTGCCGAATTACAGGCCAGTGTTGAGAAAAGCTCCGGTCCTCTGAAATAGAGCGGGATTAAGAAGAGAGACAAACGGAGGCAGAGAAGGTCTGCCTCAATGAGGATGTGATATAGCCCAGATATATAGACTGCTCCCAACTGTGAGCACACTGCCTAGTGGTGCCCTGCATGGTGCTTTAGAAGCCCAGGGTTGGACATAGTCAGCTCCCTTAGGGCCATGGCTAACTATGGAGGAGCAAAGCTGCCAACATTTAAAATAAATGGATAAATAAATAAATGACTCCCCTATTCATTTACTTTTCTATTTACATTTATTTATTGCTGTTTACATTTTCTTTGAATTTCCCCCCATTGTATTCAAATGTACTTCTGTATTATTTTCTTTATACATTTCTTCAGAAGTTGCTTTTAACATTTCCTTTTGGGATTACCTTTTACATATCTGTATGCAGTTCCTCTTAGTTATGCAAATGAGGAGGTGGTGCTTTCATTTTCAGTCTTAGCAATCAAACTAGGAAAAGGCACTGCCTCTTCATTTGCATGATAAAGAGGAAATGCATACAGATATGTAAAAGGGAAATCCCCAAAGGAAATGTAAAAAGGAGCTTCTGAAGAAATGTACACAGAAATTATACAGAAGTAAAAAAGTGAATTCGATGTAAATAGGGTGGAAACGGAAAGCAAATGTAAAAGGAAATGTAATAAGCAATAAAGAAATGTAAATAGGAAAGTAAATAAATAGGGTAATTAATAAAGGAAAATGCGATCACTGACATGTTATTTATTTTTTAGTTATTTATTTATTTATTGATGTTTTTATTTTTAATTTTGGCATGTGCCCGTTGTTATACGAGCGTGGGCCCAGCCATCCAGGTAGCTCTGAACGTTGGAGAAAGAACAGCCCTATTTGGATCCCACTTTAACAGTCAAGTTGCCAGCAATAAGCTGCTTCAAGATGTACACTAAAGCACTTAGCTTTACTTAAAAAAAGACCCCGAAAAAATGTCAAAGAGCGCTCATTTGTCATATTTTGACATGAAATAAGTCTCTAGCCAGACAAACATACAGCAAAATGAGGAAATGGTATTTTAATAGCGCGAGGTCAGTTCATTAGTTGCACAGCTGGAGGCTACAGCATTTTAAGGGTTTCTGTTTTTTGGTTTTGTTTAATTTTACCTTTAAAACCATCAGGAATAATCAACAACATTTAAAATATTTTAAAGATAGACATTCCAGTGTACAGAGATTTATTACAGTGAAATTATCCAAAATCTGATAGGCTAATGGTCGGGTATGCAACAGAACAAGGCAGGGATAAAAGGTTTTCTCATTAAACTAGGGTTAAGTGTTCAGGGTAGAGACATTACCCATTCTGATCCCTCTCAGCTCTATTCCGCATGCCCGACCGTGTGCTAAAATGATAAACACATGCTACTTTGTGCCGCTAAAATGGCCTGGTTCTGGCTCAAAATGGGGAATCGGAGATTTGAGGAGGTAGAGCACAGTGAACACCTGCTTGATGCTTAATGGGCAGGGTCAAATGGAGAGTGTTCACTGTGTAGGTGCAAAAGACCCTCTCAGATGGAGTGCACATCGCTGTCATACTCACTCCAGACCAAAGGCCCTCTCTCCAAGTCACACCTTCAGACAGATAACTCAATCAATCTTCATCTTTGTGTTTTGTTTTCGTTAACTTAGCATTCCTTCCTTCTTCCCCTCTTTATCTACTGGCACCTGCTTAGGAAATACATTTGTATTACACGACAACCTCTACATTTCTTGCCCTCCTGTCAACAAAATATATTATCCTTTCGTTGGAAGTAAAGCGAATGGTTGGAAGGGGGTAGGAAAGGGGGAAGAGGTTGAGTCGACCCCATAGCATGGCCCAGGGTTCAAATACAAGCATGCTATCCCAACTTGCCTATTAACCCTCCGTCTCCCGCTCTCTTGCTTGGTCTTTACCTGCATGACGAACTCCCGGCGGCGCGGCATGCCCCTCTCGGACAGCAGCTGGTACTCGGGCTCCTTCTCCTTCTTGGCCTGCTGGATCTGGGCCAGCCTGCTGATGGGGTTCATGCCCTGGCCGTAGTCCGGGCCCGTCTGCCCGTGGCACGCGCGCGGAGACGGGGGAGGATGGCGGGGGTGGGTTACAAAGAGAGGGAGGTTTCAAAGAGTGGCCGAGCCCTGCTCTGAATCGACTGGGACACTAGCTGACCCCAGTGAAGCCAGACACAGAGACAAAAAGCAGGTACTTGGTTTTCAACGGAGTCTGCGTTCAGTGACTGCGTGCGGGGGGCCCACCTTGAGGATGGTCTTGGGCCGTTTCTTGTAGTGCAGCTTGGGCTTCTCCACCACGGGGATGAAGGGCAGCTTCTTCAGGTCCTGCAGGATGGAGAGGGCGGCGCGCTTTTTGGACAGCTTCTTGCTGTTGCCCTCGCCCTCGGCCGAGAACTCGCCCACGCTGACGCGCGTCAGGAAGCTCTTCATGTGAGGGGGGCCGCTTTCCTTCAGAACCTGCGACGCCAAGGAGACACAAGGAGAGGTGAGGTGCGTGTTTCTTTGTGTAGGAATGTGTGTATGTGTGTTTGTGTGTGTGTCTTTGTGTGTCTGTGTGTGCGCTTGCAGGATCAGCAGCGCCAGGTGGTCCAAAACATCTGCTCTCCATGACCACAGTGTTACCCACCCATGTGTGAAACACACACACACACACACACACACACACACACACACACACACACACACACACACACACACACACACACACACACACACACACACACACACACACACACACACACACACACACACACAGTATTCCTAGACAACGGCCTGTGGTGATCACAACTCAAGTTTCCTTTCTCTAGCCGATGGTCACCTGGGAGACCTAAAACTAACACGAAGATCCGGCTCGGGTTATGTCATAATTCTGCAATCACATCCATTTCCTGTGCACCCAGTGATCTTGGTGCACACGTGCGTGTAGAATGTAAGAGAGAGCGTGTGCAGACAGAGCGAGAAAAGAGAGGGAGAGAGAGAGATGCAGCAGGTGAGGTCCAACCCCCCCCCCCAGCCTTGTTGAGGGACACCGGGGGAGGGTAGGGTTTCCTCCACTCACTCAGCCCCGACACTGCCTGGTCACAGTATCTGTAGACCATCCCCTTTCTTTCTCTCGCTCATCTGAGCTCCAATTCTACGAGGGTCTGGGCACTCTCCGCTTTCTCTTGCGTGGTTCCCACAGCCTCCACTTCATTCTCACCCGAAAATGACAAAACAAATCGCTTCACATTCGAGCCCCGCTGACCAATAAAATAGATGAACTGCCAAGTGGAGCCTTGAGCATTCCACACATACTTCACAGAACATCTAGATGTTTACAGGGCCTGGATTGGAGAAATTCACCTAACAAACCTATTTTGTACTAGATAGGAGTTGCTGTCCAGCTGCAAAAGCAGCCTAATATAATTCCCTTCAGCCAATCAAAATACAGTAAAGGGTTGGGTAAAAATGTACTTCACAGGAGACTCCAAGGGACAAGCCAGCCAAGCTCATAGATCCCTCCCCAACCCTCATCCCTCCAGTGCTATTTTGTCCTGCAGCCAGGAAGTGCAACATGGCAGCTCCTTGCACGGCCTTACATCAAACTGGAAGAACCCTCTGCGTCCATCCGCGTCGACGATGATGATATGACCACAGCCTTTGCTCCCCCGTGGGGGACGAGGTGAGGAGAGGTGAGGAGGTCTAAACTCAACCACTTCCCGCAGCCTGTTCTTTCCTGCTGGAGGGGCTTTCTCTCAACGCCCCCCACCCTTCTCAGTTTCGTCATTTTTTCGATCTCTCTATGCGTCACCGTCTCTGTCAGTTGGCCCGACGCTGTGTCGGCTGTCGTCAACACGTGGGTCTGGACCTCGCCACCCAACCAAGCATTAAACAGCGCGAGCAGGAACCATCACAGGTCACTGACCGCACCTCCATTTCGGTTGCCATGGAGACCATCAAAAAGGTTGTGCAAAGTGACCGGTGGGGTGAGATGACAGAGGAAAGATGCAACCCACATACAAAAAAAAAGATATGTCTTCGGGCACCAGCAGGTGTGGCAACAGGTAGAGGGCTACAAGCACAGTGTTCCTGGGTCATCGATCATAGCTGACATCCTCTTTACAACGGAGGGGACAGCCGACTGCTGCCACTGTCCCCCGCCTCGACCCACACTGTCTAACCGGGCTGGAGGATGTGTAACGACAGTCCCCCGCCTTTGGGACACTGTCCGGAGCGTATTACCCACTCAGGAGGTAGACCGAGGACAACCTTTCTAGGGTCATACGGTTTGAGCTGTGGCGCTCTGAAGATCACCATTTCTGAGCCACACCCAGTCGACAGAGATGACCTAGCGCGTACATACTTTAACTCTTCGGGTGTAATGAGTGAGTCCACTGCTTTTTGTTTGAATCTCTGTCTGTCTGTCTGTCTGTCTGTCTGTCTGTCTGTCTGTCTGTCTGTCTGTCTGTCTGTCTGTCTGTCTGTCTGTCTGTCTGTCTGTCTGTCTGTCTGTCTGTCTGTCTGTCTGTCTGTCTGTCTGTCTGTCTGTCTGTCTGTCTGTCTGTCTGTCTGTCTGTCTGTCTGTCTGTCTGTCTGTCTGTCTGTCTGTCTGTGTGTGTGTGTGTGTGTGTGTGTGAAGGAGACATGTCAGTGAAAGGAGGTGCTGAAACCTCATCGCACACAGTACACGACCCCTCTTGGCCCAGGATCCAAGCTGGCTGAATGGCGGCAGACGAGCTGCAGTCAGTCTCCTCACAGACGACAGGGGATCTGTGGTGGAGCGATGAGGTTTCAGCGCCTCCTTTCACTGACACGTCTCCTTCACACACACACACACACAAACGCCCACACACACACACAAACGCCCACACACACACACACACACACACACACACACACAAACAAACACAGACGCAGAGTAAAACCCGCTCGTCTCCGTCCTGACAGCAAGGATCAGGTTGTCTGGAGGAAGCGAACGGTAATTCAAGTTTCGATTTCTTTTACCCCTCTGCCGGTCTGTCTGTCTAGGATCCCTCTCGTCCATGTCTCCTTTACCCTCGGTCTCTTTTATTTCTCTCTGTTGTCCGCCTCACGCACGGGAGGCCTCCTCTCCTCCGGATTCTCAGAGAGACATCAATACCTGGGCCGGGTCGAGCTCTGTGCATACGAGACCTCGTGTACTTCGGCGAGGAGGCTATGAGAGCATGGCCCGGGACAATGGCAGCGACTGGTAGGGGGAAGAAAGGCTCTTTTGTGACGGGGGAGCCCTGAGGGAAGGTACTTGTGTACGCGATGGGTGGTTCTTGGCCCGGACCCTCTTCTCTGGTGTCCTTCAGTAAGGCGACTTCCATGCGACGCGCACAAACAGCGATTTATAGATTGGCTCCTCTTTGAAGCTGACATCTGTTGGAGATCGCCTGGGGGGGTTGGCGGGGGGAGACACGAAAAATCTACCCTGCCGCAGTGAATCATAGGGGACGTCCCGCCCCGGCGGCCCTCACAGACTATTCGAGAAAGAGGCCGGTTGGTGTTGGCTCTCGAGGGACAATTGGCGTTTTTTACTGGTAGCTTGCGTTAGCACGCGCGGGCCTCTGGGTTGACTGGTTACGTGCTGGGACAACGTGGGGTTTCCTCCCTTGGCGTGGGCACTGTGGCTGGCGAGGGACGCAGACGGGCGGCCTCTATGCCGGGTTAACACAGACTCACAGAGACCAGGCGTGCAAAGGCCCACTCCAGCGGCACGGCTGGGCATTGTTGCATGCCATGGAGCAGTTTAGAGACCTCTGCCAGCGGTCCGCAGAGAAGGGGGGAGGCCAAATAGGAGAGTAGGAGGCCGAGGGTAAACAGAGGGGAAAGGGGTTAGCGGAGGAGGAGAACAGAGTTGGAGTAGAGAAAGGGAGGTGGTTGGCCCTAGCTGAGGATAAATGAATAGGCTAGCCCCATTGCCACTGTTGGAGATGGGACAGCGGAAAAATGGTGTGGGTGAACACAGAGGTGTGGATGCGTGGTCAAGAGCAGACGGCTAAAATCCCTCTATATTCCCTTTCTGCTCCTCCATTCCTGGAGAGAAAAGGGCCAGGGAAAGAAAGTCCATATGGGTTTAATACTCATTACAATCGAGCAGTAATGAAAAGCTAATGTCCAGTCTGTCAGAGGAAATAATGAGCTGTTGATGGAATTAGGTTGAGGCTATAAAAAGTCCTGTCCTCCAACTGTTTTCCACCTCAATTTGGACAGAGTGGAAAAGCAACACACCGTCAGTGACAGTGACATAACATGACAGGTAATGAATCATTTTAATCCTGATGTATTTTCGGGAAATTAGTAACCGCGGTGTCCCTAAGAGGATAGAAATTCCCTGCTCTGATAAACAAATGTGAAAACAAAGAGAGAGAAAAAGCAGATCGGACAGGGTTTTTTTTTTTTATCACGAAAGTCGGGAATATCTTTATCAAGAAGCCAAAAAACTGGGAAAAGTCAAAGTCAAGTGGCTGCTGGGAAAAGCCCCCCCTCTCTCGCTCTTTTCGTGTTTTGGGAGTGAGTGAAGGAGATATGAAGAGAGTCGTTGGATAAAGGGAGAATAAACAGAACTTTCTCTTTCTTTTACTGTCACTGCAGGCCATTTCCGGATACTTTCCTTATTACTTTTCAGTCAGTTGGATGTGTTTCCCTGAAATCAGGAGGACGGTTACCCAGGCACAGATAAAGCACCTACGCAGCGATGAATTGACTGTCTGCTTCACTGAGTCAGCCCTGACGGCCTTGGTGCCTCACCCTCTAAACACGCAAACTATGATTTCCGAGACTACTCCATGAGAAATTTTCCGAACCCTGAAAACCCCCAACACTGAGCCAAGATGAGTCTTCTGACCCTTGCAGATAACTGAGGTATGTGAGGACCCGGAAAGAGAGGCGTCTTTGAGCGGAGCGTCTTTGAGTGGAGCGTCTTTGAGCGGAGCGTCACGCTGCCGTTTGGGGTTGATGTGCTTTCAACCTGCCAGCTGTATGTCAATATTAAAGTGGGGGCCAAGGACAGTCACTTCAAAGCAGGAGTTCCTCTTTACCTCAAAGTTAACGGACAAGTTCCTCTTGAGGGCGATCTCGTAGACCAGGCTGATCTCGGATTTGCTGGCGTCAGCTCCGTCCTCCTCTTCTTCCTCTTCCTTCTCCTCAGGGCTCTAAAAAAGAAAAGACAAACAACATCCAACTTTAATGCTTTGAACATGAAAATAAAAATAAATTGAAATGAAGGAAAGACAGGGTAGCAATTCTTTCTAAGCACCAGAACACAATAACTCTTGAAAACATTGTGTTCTTCAAACTGAACTACGATGCAGCGCTTGAGGGTAAGTACTGGGTCACGAGGACACAGTGGCGGTATTACTGGAACACAGTCTGCTACATCTACACCACCCAAAAAACTGACGGCCTTTGATTTACGTAGACAATTTCCCATTAAAACCATGACCTGTCAAAAGCCTAATACACAAAAAAATGCCATT
>CM030174.1:11119416-11161916 GCA_017639675.1 Aplochiton taeniatus | reverse complement strand
AGTAGCATAGCTAGGGGTTGCCTAAGCAGAGACAAGGTTTTCCCTGTGTTTATATAGCGATATGTTCTTCTGTGTGTGTGTGTGTGTGTGTGTGTGTGTGTGTGTGTGTGTGTGTGTGTGTGCGGTACCTCCTGTGGCGGCCGTTCGGGGATGGGTTCATTGCGGAGGGCCTGCAGGGCCTTCATGGCTGCGTTGTGTCTGGCCGCCTGGCGGGTTCGTCCCTCGCCAATAAACTCATTGCTCCCCACCGACAGCTGAACGTAGAAGATCTTTGGGATGGGGTAATGGTACCTGGACAGAACCCGAGCCAAACAGAGAGGAAAAGAAGGAGGGACACAGAGGGGGAAGGAGACGGGAGAGAAAGAATAAGTCACATTGCGGTTTGCGGCAGGGTCTTATAAGCAAAAACAGTTTGATAGCCGTCTGCATTTCCAAAAGACAACCCAAACTCATCCACTGTGAGTGGGAACAGTACTCCCTAAAGTGGCCCAATCCACCCAAAACCAGACTAGACGACTTGGATTCGCACCCTATTACCAACACAACGCAGTGTCAAACGGAAAGCACAACAGCAGCTTATTCGCTGTTGTACTCATGCAAACTGCTCCAGTATGTAGCCCTGTAGTACAGAAGTTATGTGATGGACAGAGAGAGGAAAAGACAGAGAGCGAGACAGAGACAGAGAGAGAGAGAGAGAGAGAGAGAGAGAGAGAGAGAGAGAGAGAGAGAGAGAGAGAGAGAGAGAGAGAGAGAGAGAGAGAGAGAGAGAGAGAGAGAGAGAGGGAGGTGCTGCAAGGGTCACACTGGAGCCTTATAAAGCCAAGTGATTCATGTTGACACGGCGGCCAAATTAGAGCCCCTCCACTTCATCAGGGTCAATTACATCACAATGGCCCGCTGGCCGGCCACTAGACGGATGGCTCCCCACTGGGTCTCGGATGCGGGAACTCGGAACAAAAGCAAGCGGCCATCCATCCCGCCCGCTTTCTTCTGGTGCGGCCCATAGATCCTCGCCTCTTTCTCTGGGCTCTGACAGAGGCGGACCGGGCTGTCACTGGCCGGTTCACAGGCTAGATTTAGGGGTCTGCGAGTCTGCGCGCGGGACCCCCTCCAGGGCCAGAGGGACTGGAGGACAGCATCAACAAGAGACAAAAGAGGGAAATATTTTTTGGAAAGCATAGAAATCGAATGCATACGCTAAAGGGCCGCTCTCTCGTCGACGGGCTTTATTCCAAAGCGCGTCACGGATTCTGAAGATCCTTTTTATACCGCGTGGCTCCAACACGCTGAGAGGAAACCTAGACAAGGTCTTCCGAAGCCACAGGATTTTCCCAGCAGACTGTCTTTGCGTGTTTGGTCAGGGAATTAGCCTTTTACCACAACGCAGAGAAAATCAATAGTGCAAACATGCTGAGCAGGTTTGTTTTGCGATGTGCTGAGCCAAAGTACAGTGAGCTTCGTTTGGCTGCAGATATTGCCAGCCTCTTTGCAAAAAAATGCCGTGGCAATTCATTCTGGGGCTGCGGGGGTGAGCAAGTGGCTGTGGTGAAGTAAGAGTGGTGGTGAAGGGAGACTTGATAGCAGAGTAAGTGTTTGGGGAAGTTGGACGCGGGGTACTGGGAGACGCCACCGACAGAGATAGAAGGGATGGCATTGCATGTCACATGGTATCGAGAGTCCGGGGAGGATTCTGGCCTAATCAAATTATATCGTATCATCGTAATTCCATCATGGCCCAGAGGACATAGCATAAATCATTATCAAGAGCTGGACGGAGAGAGGCTAAATATACAGAATGCCATAACAGCGTGTTCACAATTCCAATGGCCTCAGCTGACACATATTTCAGAATTAGACAGAGGAGCGAGGGTTCGATTGTGTGTATTCCTAATGGACTGCTACCTCAGGCTCTGTGGGCAGCTGAAGTCCAGAGGGGTGTAGATCTCAGCTGTGGCCTGAGTGTCAACAGGGGCTTGTCATGCAGAACAGTCCAGCCTGCTTCCTGAATCCCATGGACACACACAGAGCGGTGGGCAGGCTCCCTTTCACCTCCTAGTTCTACTGTATCTCTGACCTGGCCCGGAGGCTCTCGCTCTCTCTCTCTCTGTTTCCGTTTGTCTTCCCTTGCCTTTCTCCTCCCTCGAACCCCTTGCCTAGCCGGCCGCATAATGAGTCAGCGTTTCCCTCCCAGAATTCCGCTGGGTCTTCGGCAGGCCCGGCGTTCTGTGAGTCTCTGTCTCCGTCTCCCCCGCTCCTCGGGGTGGAGCCAGCCGAGCCCTCGCACGTCAAGTGTGGCCCCAGGGCCTCAGAGGAAATGCCAAGTGCAACATGGGCTGCAGCCAACAGGGCTGGAAGCAGCTGGGGCTGGAGTTTTGCACTGGGTACAGGTGCAGGAAGGAGGAGGGGAAGGGACTGAAGGAGAGAGAAGAGGAAAGAACGAGAGAGAGAGAGAGAGAGAGAGAGAGAGAGAGAGAGAGAGAGAGAGAGAGAGAGAGAGAAAGGGGGGTTGACAGAGAGAGAAATGTAGAGAGCAGAGGCCTGTGGGAGTCACTTCAGTAAAACGTGGGAAAGTAGTGGATTGCACACCATAATAGTTCCAAGACACTAGTCAACACACACACACACACACACACACACACACACACACACACACACACACACACACACACACACACACACACACACACACACACACACACACACACACACACAGAAAAAACGTGCATGCGAAATAGCAAGCATAAAGACAGCTCAAATGCGCAAAAAAAGCAAGCATGGACCAAGTCTGAGCTAATAGAAAAGAGATAGATACAGCAGAGTCCCGCATAGCTACGGTCGTTACACAGAACACCAGGATGGAGGGTAGAGACCGGAACAGCCAAAAAACAGACGGTCAGACAGTCACGCAGGCCGAGAGAAAGAGAATAAGAGAGACAGAGATACAGAGGGAGAGGGAGGGACACAGGGTATGATTGCTTCGCACAGAGCTACAGAAGAGATGCAGAGAGAAAAAGCCCCAACTGCCGCTGGAACTCAATCAAATGATAACTCATCAGCGGTGAGTAATGGAATGGACTCTTTGAAGCCACAAGCTTCCCTGCAGCTTCCAGCCCTCTTTCATGTAGACCACAGCGGTCGCCACGACCATTTCATCTTAATCATTTAGGTATGTGGACAGAAAGACAGACAGGGCCGGGTTTAAACCGTCACATACACACACACACACACACACACACACACACACACACACACACACACACACACACACACACACACACACACACACACACA
The DNA here is from genome assembly GCA_017639675.1 of Aplochiton taeniatus. Classification (NCBI taxonomy): domain Eukaryota; kingdom Metazoa; phylum Chordata; class Actinopteri; order Galaxiiformes; family Galaxiidae; genus Aplochiton; species Aplochiton taeniatus. The sequence goes on along the minus strand of CM030174.1, from coordinate 11,158,625 downwards.
CACACACACACACACACAGTCACAGCCCACACACACACAATCAGACTAGCGGGGTCTCAACAGAAGCACAAAACTATGAGGACTTTCCTTCAGTATATTTGGAGGCTGATGTTTTTATTAATTTATAAAAATGTACTGTAATCCCAAGCGACTAAATGGGGCACGAGGGCCAGGGGGCCGCACACACGCAAACACACATGCACGCAAACACACATGCACGCACACGCACACGCACACACACACACACACACACACACACACACACACACACACACACACACACACAAAGAACCACTCCAAAACAAGTTACTCGGGGGGCCCCCTGCTGTGGTCCCAGGGAGGCCAGGATCACAGTGGAGCCAGGGGCAGAACTGGACCTCTGCTGGAGGCGGGTTGACTGGCAACATCCCTTTGGCTGCACATTCAAACCGTCGGGGTATTCCCTCTAATGCTGCGCAAGGAGCGTTTCTGTTTCATAGGATCAAACGCAGGTGAAATAGGATATGCCACATGGAAAAGTGGATCTAAGTAATGTGGTGTATGATCCCCTGGACAAAGGGCGCTCCCCAACAAGCATTAAAGCCACACAAAGGATGGTAGGCCAATAAAATTAAAGTGACCGTGACCTAAAACCAGTGACCATCCCTACAAAAGCGCAATGCTGCAGGACAAATCCAGTCAGATCTCAAACTATGACTTATCCACCTGTAGAAGCACTTTTAAACGTGCAGGCCTACGCTTTCTATCCTACCATCCTTCAGGTCGACCCCTTGCTAATGTGCAGCATGAGGACCGGGCCAAGTAGCCACCATGGGGTAGGCCGAACCCCAGGGTCAAAGCCCACTGGCGAGTTCACAAGACACAGCAATGACCCCGGGAGCAGGCGGTGAGCCACGGTGAGCGTGCCATTGGTAAACCAAGATTGGAAAAAGAAAATTAGAAGCACCATAAAAAATGATGCAGAGTGCCAGGCCATTGGTGATTCCAATTCGGCCTCTTGGAACTGTTGGTCATGCTGCGCAGCAAACTTTTCCTGACCTTTTGAGTTGGTCGTCAATGGCTTATTCTAATAACGAAGGAAGCACAATCGTTCTCACTAAAGTGTAACAAGCGCTTGAGGAAAGAATACTGGGGCAGCAGGCTAGATTTTCACAAGTGACCATTATTAGTCCTTTACTGTGGCAATTTTTGGATCAAAAGTACAGCGGGCAATCGAGACACAGATACAGGCATCTACAGACATATATATAAAAGTTCACATTGTATTTGACACATTTATTTTTGTAGACGGGTAAACGATATCCTTTAAAAAAAAAATTGAAAATAAGCTGTTAAAAAAAGCTAACTGAAACCTGAGTCGAGCAGTAAATTCAAAGAATCACGTCGTTCATAGACATGTGCACCAAATGGCTGGACACAAATGGACTGTTAGACGGGTACGTTTTGTAGATTAGTGGATTAGTGAAATTTTGAAATTGGCATTTTCCTTTATTAAATCTAGCTAGATATCCTCACTTCATTGCCCCATTCAGCCCAATTAACCTGGTTATATGACTTATTTTAATTAAATGTGTCTAAATTGAAACTGTGCTGCCTTTTGATTGTATGTTATGGGTTCAATTGCAAGCATGAGATTAAAAGTGTTCCCCTCCAAGCAATTTAATCAGAGGGCTGTCACTGTGCCCGCCCCCATGCCTGGCTCTACAGAATGGCCTGGCTATGTGCAACGCAAACCCTCCCCTGGCACATTATTGCTGAGTCATAATGGCACTTGAGCTCTGTTTCCAAAATCTGGAGCCTCTAATTAGATTTACAGTACTACAGACTTGCAGTGTGCCACAGGGCATAAAACAAATGCCATGCACAAACTTTGTAAACCACTGAGCTGTTCCACAGTGCCAACAAGGGAAATGATGCAGCGTTGGCGGGGGAAACTTTGGGGGGAGTAGAGCACAAGAGGGCACACGGACATTCCAGATGAATCGCGCTTTGTTTACATAGACGTCCTCTTGCGTTGTTTTAGTAAAGGATCCTAATGACAGCTGTGGTCAATAATCCTGGAGTAAACAGGGGCTGTCGCCGTCATCGCTGCACAGGGGTTAACGGTACCAGGGAGCTGGACCCCGAGGACGTGGCCTTGGCGGACGGAACGGCGTGCCTGGCTGGTGTTCAGCCCGGCTCAGATCCTGATCCTTAATGTTTATGAGCCGCTCTCTGTTAGGGTTTTCATTAAAAGCAAGGGGGTGGGGGTAGCGACGGCTTTGTGGAGGAACCCCTCTGTTTTAACCAAGCAATTCAACTTCTTGTTGGATACATTGGGGATTTGCTGGGGCTAAATTGGACTGGGTATTCCCGGTTGGGTATTCAACTGTAGCACGGCGTGTTTCTTGGTTGAACGCTCCCTCGGGCTAGTGAGGCTGAAGGGAGAGCCATGTTCTCATTGGCTGTCGTCCCTCTGACCCCTGGACAAAGGGAGCACGCGGCAGAAGGAAACCATCGCCTTGTCTCGTCAACACCCGTTTTCTATTAGAAGGCTGGCAGTGGCACACCTAAGGGCCAGGGACGTCCATCTTGAGTAAGAGTGCCCTTAGCTGAGCGGTACATTTCCTCTTTCTGTGACTCTCTATCTCTCTCGTACGAAGAGAAGGGTGTGTCACTCAACCCACAAGCAGACTTGTACGACCCTGTACATTAGGTTTTATATAGAGCATGCCAAAAGACATTAACTGCAATGTCTTCATATCCAAGGACATGATAAGCATCCAGCTGGTTTGAAGGCAAGCTTTGCTTAGGTTCACAATTGTTATAAGCAGAAGCGCACAGACCGCACTGTACTAAGAGTGAATGAGTGCTTAGGCAGTTGAGCAACGGTGTGTAAGCAATGCTCGCAGGCACGCATGTTCACACACACACACACACACACACACACACACACACACACAGACAGGCAGTGAGGATGACAGGCCCGACTGTGATGTGATTGAGCACTCCTTGCGTACTCTGTTGAGCATAAACTGTCCAGTCCGTTTGTTTATGCTGGACTCGTGTTCCATTCCTGCACGTCCAAAGGCCCCCTCAATAAAAACGAGCTTTATGAGCTTACACCCATTTGTGTTGTTTAGACGTCTTTGCTGAGTTCTGGCCCAACGCCCATGTTAATTTATGGCCTATCGCGCTGAATGTATCTGATCCAGTGACAGGATAAATAGGAGACTCCCCTGGGGAGACGTTTTGCTGAGGATGACATGAAGATTGCCGGGCTACACGAGGCTCCTACATCTTTCGTATGAATTGTGTGCTCTGGCAGAGCCCTTTGGCTTCCAGAGCCGACAGTGGATGGAGATATCCCATTTATGGAATGTTAAATGGACAGAGGACCGAGCAGTTCGGTCGTTTCACTTCCCACGGCCAACTAAAGCATCATGTCTAACGCTTCGACACTATGTGAGCTCAGGAACGCGCGTGTGTGTGTGTGTGTGTGTGTGTGTGACAAGTCCAATTTATTTGTAGAGCACATTTCATATGCATGGGTAATTCAATGTTTTTTACTTCGGTTAAGAGTTACATCAATTAAATCAGTTATATAATTAAGAGCAATGCGTAATGTGCCTTCGTAATTAGAAAATAGGAAATCTGTTCATGTAGGTTAAGAGACTATGGAGTGTAGCATGGGCTGTCTCTCTTATCTCATACATACATATACGTATGCAGACACACGCACGCGCACACACAAATAAAACGTATTTAAATCCTCATTACAAAGACTGTACAGAATGGATGCAAAACACATATAGCTAATTTGCCCCAAATGTCTGTGAGGGGGCCTGGCTGATACACACTTGTCAGTTTGACCATAGTGAATAAATAGAGAGCAAGTAAATGACCAATGCACGTGAACACGGCTGCCAAATAAAAGGGCCTATATTTGGGCATGTAATCTTCGGTTGCTAAGATCGTAGATGTGACAATGGTCTGCTGCTAATTGTAGACTTGTTTTTGTTGTTGCTGCTATGGTAAATACAGGAGATCCCACGATAAAGGTAGGAGTTCAACAGTTTCGATAAAAAGGACCCTCGTACAGAGGTGCAGGAGTTACTCCAACCAAACCACTAAGGTCATTCAGGTCGGGCCAGCCTGACTATACAACGAAGCACCATAGAGGGTTTACTTAGCTAGCCCTTAGGATTCTTGCCAGGACACCTACACACCCACACACGCACACACACAAACACACATGATTTTCCAGTTGCACAAATAAAATCAAAGTAAACTTCTACACAACTAGGTTTTAAAGGCATGGGAACCCTATTGCATCACACCACCTTCCCACCTCAGGAGCATTTATGCAACAAACTATCCATCGGTCTGCCCACAATTCCTGGAACAACCGAATCCTCCCCGTTTGGTGAAACAAAAAGGTGAGCCAGAGAGATGAGTGTTCATCATAAACAAATTCCTCCCTGAAATGCAATGAAACGCTAGCCTACAGTGCATAGCATGTCGCATGGCAAACAGTCTAGCAACACAGGGCTCAAAAGGACTTCCAGGGGACAGATTCCGTCCACTGATTGGTTACTGAACCAAATCCGTATTGTTAGCATACCAAGTTGATCTGGTCTATTCATGTGAAAGCTAACTGAATAAAATAAAAGTTCCTGCATTCTTCAACAGCTAAATTTAACTTAATCTTACATTCTTAAATGTATCAGCTTAAAACCATTTTTAGGTTTAATCCAAGGCTATTCCTTACTCAAGCTGGATGAGGAGAGAAAGCAACAGGGACTCGTGGTAACCGTGCAACAGTTAATGTTTCTGCAACAAACTGTAAAACAAGCTGTTTTGATGTGAGCGTGGCCTGACTGTATTGCAAGCAGAGTCTATGGTGGACTGAGCATACAGGCAGGAACCAAGGCTGATGAAATGCACATAATGTGTAACATACTTCAAATGTAAGATGACGGACTTAACAGGGTTCCAACTAAGCCTGGTGACGTTTCAAGGCTCGAGAAAGTGAACACTTCAGGTAAATAGGGCAGTACTACTAATGAACCATCCTTCCGGGTACAAAGGGAGTCTTTTGATGCAGATGAACAAAATCTAGGTACAAAAGAAATGTAGGTCATTTTCCACATCCAGTGATACAAGACTTATAATACGGAAGATCATGGGGCCTCAGTTTGATTTTCCTGTACGTATGTCAGGAATTGAGTGACCGAAAGCAAGCAACACAAGCCCCAGGGCTTAAAAGGTCACCAATATGTAATAATCAAATCAAAACAGCACCATTCATAAAATGGAACCATTGGGCATGTGGGTGTTGCTTTTCCCTGTGCTCTTTATAGCGAGGCAAATATAAAAACATGAGGAGCAGCTGTTGTCTGTGTGCTGCCGCTGCTGACGTAACCTTCCAGCCCCAACACTCCGGCACGCTTTTGGGAGTGGAGTCCTCACTGGAGAGGCAACCCGGTCTTCCTCTCCTTTTCCTAATGGGAAGGGCCCGGCTCGGCATCCCTAGCTCACAAGAAAAGCACCTCAAGTCGTCGCCGTTGTTATTCCAGCTGACACGCCGTTACCGTCATACCTCAAAAACACACACACACACACACACACACACACACACACACAAAACGAGCTGGGCTGCACTCCGCCAGGGAAAAGCCGGTCCACATTCCAGCCTGACAGGATGCCGGAGCTCCATGGGGAAGAAGGCATAGGAAAGCTGGGAGCCCAGAGTTAGTCATCGCGGGAGTCTCCAGTGACACACATGAAGAAAAGGATGATGAATTCTACTCCATCCTGTTCTATCTCGGAGTGTATTCATAAATTAGATTTATGATGTAACTAGGAGCGGAATGGACATGCCAGTACAATTCCATCGTCCCCAGGGCCAATAAATACATCAACAATTAATAAAACACTACCTGAAACAGGAACTAAAGTAGTTTATGTTGCTGCCCATGATAAGAGGCTAGTAAATGGAAGGTCAGCGATCTTGGGTCCTCCAGCCCAAAGGGCCATGTTTCAGCTCTTTTCTGTCATTTCTAAACTGATTCTATGGGCTGAACCATATTCGGATTTAGTGACTATGAACTCAACCATTGATTTTGGTTGTGGACTGAAATAATGCATGGGGCTGTCACCATAAATAAGACGAATTGAGACGCAGACAAATGAAGGTTTCATCTAATTGCCATATTTCTCATACTGGTCCTTTCTGAATGAATCAATACCATTCCTGGCGGTGATTATAGCCATGATGAATCAGAGCCGGGCTGGCCTTTTAATGATAACGTTCTCCATCAACATGGCTCCGGATCACTCTTACTGGCCATAACAGATAAGGACGTGAGAACATGGAAACCTTCCCATCCCTCCAACATCATTACCGTGACTGATTATGAATATGTTCAGTCACTCCTCTACACACAGTCAGCCATCAAAGCTGCAAACCGATTAATATTCCGCTGTCGGCAGATCTTAGTCCATCTATCTGGAGCTTGTTGAGGACGGAAGACGAGAGACTGTGTGGAGAAAACACAAGTGACCTTGGGATAATAGGAGCTTGTATTCTACTGTATGACACTCGTCTGGGTTTCTGGCACAGCTTTCTCACTTTCTCCTTTCTTAGCTCCCTCCCTCTCTCTGTTTCTCCCTCATTTCTCTCGACTCCCAGCGCAGCTAGTCTCTGCACCAAAATGATGTAACCACGCAGAAGGTCACATTTTCTAATATTCTTAAGACAACAAAAGATAGGTAGAAAGGCGATAATAAACACTGACTGACATATATGAACGAGTATTCTTTTCTCTTAAAAATATGTTTTTTTTTGCTTTCTCTAGCCAACACAATTGCCTTGTCTGTTTTTGCCCACATGAAGGTAGTGGAGATGTATACCAGCTGCCTGAACGAGCAATGGAAATATCTCCACTGCTTCACGACCATATATTATGTTCATACAAAGTTCAGTCCAATTAAAAATTATGGAATCAAAATATTATCAGAATGAGTTTCATAACCTCACATTTACTCAAAAACCATGATTGAGGATAAATACAGAAACACCTGATAATTTACAGCTACAGACTGGTAACACTAATCCTACACATGTTGGGAAATGAAAATGATGTGGGAGAGACCTTAAGAGCGGTTTTAATTCATTGAAATGTCCCTGTTACAAAATGGGTGTTCAATCACCTTATGAAAGCAAGCCAACGCGATACCTAAATTGAGGCAGTACTGCCATCTAGGGGTAAAAAAGGTAAAGCTCAATGTAATGGCCTAATAGTATGGCGATGGACATCATACAATGAGATAAGAAAACTTATTTAAAATGTACCTTTCATAATGTACAAGAAAATATAAATGTAAAAATTGGTGCAACCAAACATGACATTATTGGCTTGAGTCCCTGTCCATGATGATATTATATCAGTATTCTCCATCATCTTATAAGTAGTCAGATGATAAATTCCTTCTTTTCATTCATTCTCTTTCTGCCTCTGAAAATGGTACCAAGAATCCTGACTTAAGTTACTGGGGAATAACCTGAGTTTCCGGTGAAGCGTAGCGTCTGGCCTGAATAAGGTAACGTGGCAGCCTCTCCCTGCCACATTCCTTCACCAGGGGAGGGGAATCATTAATCGGGGCTCTTTGGCATTTTTATGGAGTTTTGGAAAGAGAGGATGGCCTAAGCGAGGCAAAAAAACAAAGGTTGACAGAGGCCGAGAGAAATGAGACCCCCCCAAAGGTCACCGATTCTTTTTTGTTTGTTGTTGCTTTCAAAAACATATGGAGATGAAGCAACATATGGAGAAAATCTTTGACACATGTCGCAAATTTGAGTTAGAAGGCCCAAACAGCCAATGCTGGTTTAGTCATTAATACACAAAAAAAGAAAACTGGAAAACTAACAATGAAAAATGTATAGATCTATCTCTAAGCCTGACCCTCAAAGGCAAGACAGATAGCGTTTCCGTAGACCTGGCATCGAGTTGTTGTACGTGATCACAAAAATTGACTCCTCATTACATCCATATTCAACATTTTGATGGATTTTGGTGTTATCTTACTGATTGCGGTACTTTTAAGACAAAAAAAAAGCACAATTAAGTAACACCATATCATGGCATACTTGTATTTAATTCTAGAAAACTATGAACAGTCAATCAATTTGACTCTGAAATGATAGTAAGTCTATGTGATACAGATATATCCTTTTGCTATCAAATCCTATATTTCATTTTAATATGTAGGAAAATACATATGTTGGGGGTGCTGTCCGTAGATTGCACAGACAAATTTAGGGAAAGACTGTTATTAAATCTTTCTAAATATTGAAAAACAAAAACAAGTGCTCATCCAAATACAACAGTGGGTCAGAGGAATCTTGTTGGAAACAGATTTTTGCAATCATCTGCCTTTTGTCTTCTTACAGAGCGAACAGTTCTATTTCAAACCCAGTGCAGCCTTAGCAGAAGTCTGTTGTCAGTCCAATATTCAGGCTAATGTATGACATGTTGATATATGAATATCATCTTTAGAACAGTAAAACAAATCTACCTTTGGCATCTCTGCCATGGACTTGAATCAATCTGTGTTGACAACAGCATCACCATCCAATATTCAAAGTTTTATGATGGCTGTTGCATATCAATCAACAGCCAGCAGGCAAATCCCCACTGAATAAAACTGACCTGAGTTTTCCTGAACATTCATGATTTAAAAGGTTAAGAAGATGTCTTAAGCTGGAGGCCTCACCTTTGGTTGAACATCCCCCGGAAGTTGTAGTTGGCTCTGTAGTTGGGCATGGGCTTGGGGTCCAGGGGCCTGTAGATGGCTGGCTCCCCTCTCTTCATAGCCAGACCATTCAGCTCCACCGTTGGGGTTATACTGCCTAAGAGGAAAAGAAGGGCAGGGACATTGATAGGTGAAGGAGTTATGCACAAACTGCAGAGCTGTTGTAGATTGGTAATTGAGCACACTGGTTATTGAGCATAGTAAATATAACAATTTCAGCAAGTCAATTTACTTCCCAAGAGGTTACACAGCATACTGTTTAAGTGAGCTTACCTTAGGGTAAAACATGCTGCAAATCATCCCTTTGAGTAACTGAAATACTGTAACAAAGATTTGATCTTATAACAAATTTAAGACTATCATTGTTTTAAAGATTGTTTCAGTGCAAGGCTGATTGGAGAGGACAACTCAACTGTAACCATGGTAACATACAACAATTAATAATTAATTTACCCATTCTATTACAAATAGGTTTTAAGAGGAGCCTGACTGTAACCAGTGTATGTATGTTACAAGACTTTATCGCACTAACTCCAGCCGCCTTCAGACATTGTGGTATTTCTGCACTGATTTAGCTTCTGTGATTTCTATTGTGTTGTATGGGTGATGCTAGATAAACATTTCTTAGCTTATACTAACCAATATGTTTCAACAAATTACCAATTCACACAGAATTGTTTTTAAATGTTATGGGTAAATGGTGGGTATCATTTCAACCAACTGTACTGAGCTGTACTACTGAGGAGCACACAGGGAAAACCTCATGAATCCCTATTAGCCCTCATTTGCTGCCCCATAAAATCCTAAGAGCTCCCCGAAAAATGCAATTGCATTCCTGAATTCATTGGTACAATTATGGGCCATTACATATTAATTTAGCAGACGATTTATCCTCAGCCACTGACAATGTGAGTATTTAACCAGAGGGGGCACAGGAACAAACAAATATAAACAAACAAACATGCATCACTATCATATGTTTTGAGCTCCGAAAAATGCATTCTGCTGACTAAATGCTAAGAAGAAGAGCCAAAGCGTTTTTTTTTTTGCGATTTTGGATCCTGTTATTTAACAGAAAGATCTTTCCACCAAAAAGAGGCCCTGTGAGCCCCACTAGAGCATCAACATCAAACGAGTCTTCAACTGTTGTACACTTTAATGTTTTGACTTTCACATGGTTGATTAAGGTCATCGGGTTGTAAATACCCAGTTGTTTTCTGACGTTGTTACTCATATTAAACAGGGCACAATTAACTAATTAAATAATCTCTAACAAAAACTTAATAATAACATTATACAACAACAATTACATCATATTGAGTTGTTGTGTGCTGGATGGAACAAACTACCTGGGTTGCTGTTGATGTCCATTTTGGGGGAGCGGGGTGCCGGCCTGGGGAGCAGGCTCTCCATCAGAGCCCTGGAGGCTGTAGAGTGCTGGGCTTTCTTGATACTGGTGCCCTCTGCCTCCCACACCTGCTCCCCAAGAGACAGCTGCACCGTGAAGATCTGGCATAGCACCACCAAGAGGAAGAAAAAAGGAAAACAAGTCATCTAAAAGGCTAAACACAGGTGATTTTCAAGCATAGTCTTTACAAGATAGATAAATTGAAGATATAGTTTTTCCTTACATCTCAAAGAATTTGTGGCAAACAAAACCAAGTTTAGAAATGTATGACGAAAGTGTAGAGAGTAGTAGTATCAGAATGTTTGCTGTTAGATATCATAACCTCAGATTTGTTTTTATTATTAATGATAACAGCATTAAAAAAATAAAAAACACACCTTAGCGTGTGCGGGCCCTCTCTCGTTGAGGAGCTTGTACTGTGGTTGAATCCTGTTGAAACGGGCTAACTCATTCACCAAACACATGGGAGTTTTCTCTTTAGGGTTTGCCATGTCCTCCTGGGGCGATCCTGCATAGAACGCACAGCAAAGTAAATCCTGTCAAGTAAATCATCTCCTTATCATCATACCACGACATTGTGCTGTGTGTGAGAACTACCTGGCGAGGTGGCAGACACAGGGGCTTCCCCATATCCGGCTGAAGGAGCAGTGCAGCCGGGCGTGGGGGCAGGGCCTGTGCCGTTGACGGAGGGCTGCAGACCCAGGGGTCCGGGGCTGGCCATGGCCACGGGGGATACTCCGGGGGAGAGGCCAGGACCAGCCAAGGGGGCTGAAGTCTGCACTTTCACTTGAGCCATGCTCTATACCTAGAAGCAGACAAAACACAAGCTCTATGCCTAGAAACAAAGACAGCAATCGAGCAAGAAGACTAGGCTAACCTTGGCTCATGGTTGTCATAAATTTAAATCTGAGGCCATGTATGATAATACCAAGATAAAACCCGTAAACCCCTTGAGACTGAAAGCATCCGATATCAGCATTTAATTATGAATCTATTGTTTCCACCTGTGGTGCAATATTCAAGCCTACAGGAAGTGTTCCAGGTTTTCTCTATACATTCAACTTGTACGCTGCAATTTCAGAAATGCCTTTTTGCATCCCCCTGAACTGAATTTTTGAATCAAAGCACTGGAACAACCTGAAAGTGCACATATTTTTTCGCACCAAAAGAAAAAGACTTGGATAAAAGTCAAAGAAATACGTGAACTGGGTAGACAAGAACTTCAACTTTAGTTAGTGACTGTGCTAATTAAAACTTGGTTAGGTGGATTGTGTACCTCCAATCTGATGTGTATCAGTGCAACAGGACAAATAATCTCTATTTTGAGATCTACTCATCAGTTTTACTAAGCTCAAAGACTGTCTCATGTAAAGCATGTAACAAAACCAAATTAGCTAACTCCAACTTATTTTTTAGGCTGAGAGGTTTCAGACTCAGACCTGCCTATTATTACACTACATTGCATTATAGTCATTAGTGGACGCTTTCATCCAAAGCAACTTGTACAAATAGTGTTAAATAAAAAATCACAAGTCAGGAAGATGAAGATGTGCCTCCCTGACCCAATCACCTAGATAAGAGCAATGCAAGTGACACATTCAACGGCCGGATACAAATTGAGTGCATCCAAACCCAACCTACAGTATTACAAAAATAAGAGTACATCAGGTCAACGTGCTGGCAGATGCAACTGCTACAGGTTGCATCTAAGAGCGAAAGTGGGGTGTGAACAAGTGTCTCTTTAAGTTTCAACGGAAGCTGGGCAAAGACGTTGAGGTCCGAACGTTAGTGGGGAAGTTGTTCCACCGCTTGGGCACCAGGGCGGAGAAAAGCCGCAACCCGCGTGCCACACAGCCTTTTCACAGGCTTATGTGCTTGTTTTATTATGTTATATTATTACAGCAGCCACTGACCACGCCAAGACAATGAAGGACTAGGTTAGTAAATGCTTGGCTACAAACGCACCAATACATAATAATTAAGAAAAGTCGTCATACAAAGGAGCATCACGTTAATATGTGCAGCAGCTTGCTATAGTCTGTCATTTATTAAATGCATTACAAAGTTTGGTTTGATGGTACCATCATTAATTCAACCTAGACCTACATGCTGTTTATGTCAGACAATTCCATAAGCAGTGTAGGCATTGTAACTAAACCTGCCTCATCCTAACACAAAGTATTGCAAAAACATATTATGTTGTTACATAATTTAGACCTAGAACGTCTTCTAATTACATCGCATAATCTTTCCTACGTATTTGTGTTGCATACGAATATGAGTCTATTCAACCTGAATAGGCTATGCCTATTGCCTATGCCTATGCCTATATGATAAATAATCATATAGACATTAAAAGCAAATGAGTGTAAAACCCATTTGGATTTTATTTTTTATTCTAAAACTAATAACAGGTTTTTAAAAAGCCTTTTGAGTGACTACTTAGGACCTGTCATACTTCCACAGGTGAACCTGGCCAGGCCCCTACGCTACAGGTCCACTGTTTGTGACGAAAGACGCACAACTTTAAATCGAAATCATTGTCATCTAACTTGAGATATAGTAGTAGTAGCTCGCTATGAATTTTCTAGAAATGATCAAGAGATCGGTATACAAGACTTGTGCAAGATCTATCACAACAGGCCTACCTCTAAGGCTATAACATTTTGTTGACATTTACAATTACAATGTTTGTAAGTTGCATAGGAACATTACTTTCCAATTACTGCATTCAAAGATATGAACACTACGTAAGCTAACTTTTAAAACAGTTAATTCATATTCGGTTCATGATCAGGGAATAGCCTAAACCTATCACAGTCCCCTGCACTAGCTCTGGCTATTCGAGTTCTCAGCACGGTTTAATTATCAGGAAACTTATGTCAGCTTTTAAAAACCATAACTCATGTGTGCCTACTGTTAGATTAAAAACACTCTAATTTCTATGTAATTTGCATGCACTCAAAATAGAAGAGGGAGCTAGCTGTGTGAAGAGTTGTGTATGGTGAGCTTGCAGATCGAAAGCACACAGGCATCATGGCTGATCGGCCGAACATCCCCCTGCATAGCATCCCCACCGTAACAACGACAACATGTGCAAATTCAGTTCCCCACGAAAACACACAGATAGGTGACAGTTCGACAAATAATCTACTCGCTACCTGTACTGAACAAAGTACAATTTTGAGCTATAATTTTACCTTTGTCCAGGGCCAGACCCCAGTTACACCTCCAACATTGGCAAACACTAAAGAGAACTGATGGAACTAGGAACAAACCACGTAATACATTGTATCAAATGGGCAATAAAGCCTTCCACAACCCCAAATATAAATGTCTATCGACACATGAGCTTCTTAATACAATATTTTCTTTACCATGAATGAATAGAACTGTATGTCAGCAAAAAAGCGTGTGTTGTTATTCATGGTAAAAATGTATCGAACACCCGTCACAAGGGGGAAATGGTTTGGTCTTCATTTGCTTTCTGGGACTTCTTCGACCGGAGGTTGTCCAGGGTTGCCAGATAACGCTATTTCTTCATTGCATACTACGTATGACTAGAAAACGTCTTGCCTCATTGTGAGCTAATATAATCATTTATTTTGGATTGATTTTATGTAATGTTATCTTACCTCATTGTGTTATTCTGCCTGTGTGATAAAACCAGTAAAACAAATGCATTATACCTTACAATATGCCACAAAGTCTAGCACCTATAATAGAGACCCTATTTGAGGTGCCTTTCTAATTTACTCACCGTATGGTATGTAAAATGAATTTTGGGTACTTGATTTAACCAGTGACAGATTGTTCGTTTCTCAACATCACCGTTAGATGTTGCCATTTCACATAATTGCAAGGAACACCTACCTAGCTGAATTATTGTTATGCCGTAGTTGCACACATCTGACTGCCAAGACAGACCCTTACACATAAACCTAAGCTGTGTACAGTGACTAACATCTTAGTGCAGGGTCAAAGTTAGTCTTGTGTAAAGCCTAATTGGGTGGTCGTCGTTTTGCATAAAGCTATGCAAATGACGGGACTCAAAAGATGATATTCGTGAATGTATAGTCTACACATAGAAAACATATCCGTGCTAAAAACAATAATTTGACAAGATTACAATTGACGTTTTTGCGTTTATTGATTATGAAAATGAACAGGCACCTCTTACATGGAGCTAGTACATCCCAGAAACAAATGATCAAATATAAATAACACCCTTATTAGCTTTGATTACTTATAACCGCAGGTTGGTAATTCAAAACACGTTAGGGGAAAAATGAGTGAGACATCCGAATTATTGTCACAAATCTTTCAAAACTCTACTGATCTCCTGTCCATAGTATAAAGGCTTTTTTCCTGCACTAATTCCATTGCGACTGTTTAACTCATCCCTGCTGCCGACACACCGCAAGTATGTACCACTTTTGTGCATAAAAAATAAAACCAATGGGTCAGATTTTTATCTTATGAATATAGTCTGCTGTTACCAGAGTGCCATGGTAATCTCTTCACATTCACACAAGATTACTAAAAATAAAAAGTCTAGAATCCAGAAGTAAAAGCAATAAAATATAAACAACCCAGAATGGGAAATTCAAGTATTTCTGAATAGATGGCAGCAGGAATTATATAGGAATGAAGTTGTTGTTGTCAGAAACAACAGAAAACCACACAACCTCCTGAAGCTGAAAACCGTCAATCCATTCTATATAAGATATTCAGTAAATTCTGAAGATTACAATTGTCTCAACATCTGGTGTCAAAATGAATAATCAGGCCTTAAACTTGCATGCACCCCTAAGATAAAACTATTAAACTTCCTGACCAACAGTTGTTCTGATGTTAACTGGAACATACTGTATACTGGAATCCCTAATGAGGACATCCTAAAATGCACACTTGTGTAATAAATCACTCCTAATTGTCAGTTATAATATAAAGTAATTGCACCCATTGCTAACTTCAGTCACATCTTCCCACAATTTAGAATTATATACAATTAGACATGTTACAATTTTACAATGTAACAGTCTCTTTTGGTGAAAATATACTTAAATTCAAAATATCTTTTTTTTATTTATTTTTTTTGACGCAATCTCTTTATTGAAAAAGTACCTGAGTCAAAACTCTGACCAGGGGAAACCACGTTAGCCTTTCTTTTAAGATTTCTATACAGACAATGCCTTTCAACAGTCCCTACCTTTCTAAAGATCAAATAGATATCTTAAATTAAAATACACAAATACAGAATCCCAAACACACTGTCCCACGAAAGACAACCCCCTTTTCAAAGCTAGATGAAATTAAAAGTACAAAAAAAAACAGATGACACAACATTTAAAACAGGATATTCTAATAGATTAAAGCCTGAACTCAAAAAAAGCATTAACTCAAAAAAAAATAAGAAAGACAATACCATACCAATAAAAATGGATCTTATCGCAATGCTCTCTTATAGACATTCGTTATGTGAGTGATGCCATTGGACATCTCTGGGCTTACGGAATGGATAGAAAGAACAAAGTAAGTTGCATGAGTTTAGTCCATCTCTTTACAGAGCACAGTGCATTGAGGTCACTGACTAATTGAGGGAGGTTTATCGTCGTTCAGATTTAACCCCATTAGTACCATCCATTTGCAGAGCAGATGAAATTAGGTCTAAACTTGGAAAGAGAATGGTATAACTCCTGATCAGCAGCTCCTGATCAAAGCAACTTAAAATTCCTATCCCTTTAAAATAAAAGTGGTGAGTTGTTTACAGTACAAATCTAAATTAATAATAACATAACATTGTGCCTATGAAGATAAATATTTTCACAGTGCATATAATCAAAGAAAAGTAATGGAGCATTATCTTGGGGTTCTGATGCTCAGATTCCAAGGAGTATCCGATTGGGATTCTACTTTGCGGGCCCAAGTATGCATCCATCATTGTTATTATTGCACAACATATGAGGACCTTAAAATGTACCCATACCAAATAAAAGTATAGTTTGTAAAAGCAATAATAATAATAATAATCTCAAAACAAACCGTCTTGCTTTATGTATTACTGCCTTTCGCTGCAACAATCCACCTTTGGTGCACACAAATGTTCCTTTCATTATATATTACAACCAGCTAACATGCATCCAGCCACCACCTCGGAAATGCAGTCAAGAGTATCCAGCGCAATGTGTCCTTTTTTCCCAGTCAAAGGCCAGAGTTCAAAGACTGAATAATTAAAAAGTGCTTGTGTAGGTCAGTAGGATTTCCTCTCAAGATTATTACAGAGTTCTTACATTAGCATGTATCATCTGTCAAAGTAGAAAAAAACAATCAAAATTCAAATTTTTCCTAGAAAGTCAAGTTGAAAATAAATACATATATTTTATATTATATACAGCTCTGGAAGAAATTAAGAGACCACACCAAATTTGTCTTAAATCAGCATCTCTACATGTATGGCAGCCATTCCAGTGTCTGTTAAATTAGTGTCTGTTAAATTCCGACAAAGGCAAACCTCATTCTACCTAATCAGGTACCAATTAGGGGATTACTTGACCCCAATCGTATTTAACAAGGAAAAGTATATCCCTACCCTCTTGCAAAAGTACCAGCTGGATGGCAAAAACAGTGCTAGTGGTACCTCAAAAGTAATAGGGGAAAAAAATGAGAAAACATATTGGTCATTCCAAAAAAGTTGATAAGAAAGGTTTTGAGTGAGGAAAAGAAGAGTTTAATTCTGGCGTTACTAGCAGAGGGATGCAGTGAGCGTCAGGTTGCTTCCTTCATCATCAGAACAAAGTCAAGCAACATACATTGGGGACGACAAAGCTACAGACCGACAGAGAGCGAGAGCAACTCTCCACTGAGCGGGATGACAGCCAACTCATTCGAATGTCACTCAACCTTGTAGGATGACATCAAGTGATCTACCAAAAGAATGGCAAACAGCAACTAGGGCAAAGTACACGGCGAGGACGGTTCGAAACAGGCTCCTAGGGGCAGGCCTGAAGTCATGCAAAGCTAGACAAAAAGCCCTTTATCAATGAGAACCAAAGAAGAGCCAGGCTGGGGTTTGCAACCGACCTGAAGGATCTGACTGGGGAGGACTGGAGTAAGGTCATCTTCTCTGATGAGTTCAAGCTTTGCCCAACACTTGGTCATCTAATGGTTGGATGGAGACCTGGAAGGGCCTACAAGCCACAGTGTCTCACACCCATTGTGAAATTTGGGTGAGGATTGGTCATAACCTGGAGGTGCTTACGCAAGGCTGGAATCGGGCATATTTATCTTTGTGAAGGACAAGCCACGTACAAGGTTGTCCTCAAAGAAAACTTGCTTTCTTCTGCTTTGACAATGTTCCCCAACTCTGAGGATTCATTTTTTTTCCAGCAGGACAATGCTTCATGCCACACAGCCAGGTTAACCAAGGTGTGGATGGCAGATCAAGACCCTGTCATGGCCAGGCCAATCTCCAAACCTGAACCCTATTGGAAACCTTTGAACTGTGATCAAGAAGAAGATGGATGGTCACAATCCATCAAACAAAGCCGAGCTGTTTGAATTCATGCACCAGGACTGGCAGAAAGTCACTCAACAGCAATGTGAATGTGGAGAGCATTCCAAGACAAATAAAATCTGTGATTGAAAATCGGAGGTTACTTCACCAGATATTGAGTCTTCCAAAGTTAAAACATCAGTAAAGTTCTGCAAATAAATGCTCTAAATGACAATATTTTTATTGGGATTTGGAGAAAATGCTGTCAGTGATTTTTTTAATCAAACAAACACATTTTTATTTTACTCAAACACACACCTATACATATTAGTACAAGAGAAACTGATGATTTGGCAGTGGTCTCTTTTTTTTTTCCAGAGCTTGCACGATTAAGGCCGTTTTCCCATTTTAAATACTCACCGTGATACCACCATTTGGTCTTCTTTGGATTCTTGTTACATGTTCTTACATAAAAAGAATTATCTGGCGGCCGTCTCTACATTGACAAAGAAAGAGTGAGATGGAGGAAATGAGAATAATAAAGTTAAAAAAAAGACATGTGAAATCTAATCCTTTTTGATACGCGAACACAACATATTCTAGATCAATCAATAATCAGATTACAATTAGCATAGTTAACTGCAACTTACTACAATTGAATTGACGGTTTATTAATAAAACTAAGTGTTGAAATTCCCAAAGAAAAAGCATGAAAGATGGGATGCTTCCCTAACGGATGTCATTTGGAGGTCTTACCTTTTCTTTGCAGCTAGACAGCATGCTGATTATGCTAAGACAAACTGATTGAACTGAGAGGGCTGGCGACCAATCTTCTGTTAGAATGGACAGACAAATGTGACCATTGCTATACACATGAGGATGGACAGGTATATTCTCACCAGTGAACATTACCTGAAACAGAAAAAGAGAAAGTCAGTTAATACATAGCTCTCTCTATATTGTAAATGTATAACAATGAGATGAAGGATTGCTTATAATATGCTGCAGTTCCGTTAACAGTTTTAACCCAAAGTCAGTCAAAATAACCTTTTCTAGCTTTCAAATGGAAGCGGTAGCAAAGTAGTTGCCTGGAATGAGTTCAGATTTTTGCATTAATAGCAGAAAATAATGAGACCCGCATTATAAGCCTAGGCTTAGTCCTCTACAGCAACATGAGGCTGTTGGATTAGGAGAGGGGGCTGGGATAGGGGACGGACAGAGAGGGGAGGAGAGAGAGAGGCGGCAAGAGTAACCAAGAGACAATGCAAATAAAGAGGATGTGGCAAACTAGATAAGGGGTTGAGGGAAGGAAATAGTGCAGAAGAGAGCAAAGTCTTGAAACACGGTGTGATATGGCTATAGCAACCTGAATGGCGAGGGAACTAAGTAAGCATATTGAAGGGCGGCAACAGGCAAAGCCTCAAATGAGTGGGAATGTCGCATTAAGGAGCACAGGATCCCACATGGATGGGGGAAAAAAAAAAAAAAACAGCAAGCACGTCATTACTGGCGGTCACTGAAACCAGCTCGCAGTGCACTTAAGTCTTGTTTGGCAGAGGGTTACTACAGAACAGTACTTTTCACATTTCTGGTGTCAGTTATAATCAGAGTTCCCTTATCACAAGAGTAACTCTACACACAATTTCTGCATGGCTCTTTGGTTGCTTGTACAGCTATTGCCAAAAGTAAATCACCATTTAAAAAGGGCTAGTGGTAGCATTCAATCATACTGTCATCCATACTTTATTCTTAAATATCTATTTATAGACAGATTGCTGATCTATAGGACTCAAGTTAATCCCTTTAATTTTAGCCTGTAGTCGCTGCTCTTGTGTTCTCATCAGAGAATCCAAGCTCCAATGAGGATGAGACAGTAAAGATCCCACTGCTTGCCCCTTTTAGGGACGAGGTCTCTCGAACTGTGAGCAACAAAAACGGGCCATATGGTGTTATAACAGAATGCCATCACTTAGTAGTTTAGTAGAAGATGGGTTTCATGGAAATGCTGGAAACACTACATGCTCTGCTGTTCTTTTCCAAACAGTAATTAGGTTGAAATCAACAAGTTCAAACAGATCTATTCAGCATTATTTCCAGATGCCAACAAAATATAAGTAGTAAAAAAGTGGACAAAACAAGCTGATTGATCGGCATGATAAGGTTCACATTTTGTGGCTGATATTTTTACATTTGTCATACTCCTGGTACATATACAACGCAGACCAAGTTAAGCATGGAACCCCCATTCAAAAAAGTTACGATTTTCCCCAAACTGATTTTCTCAACATTGTCCCAATGTTTAAAAGGCAACGGTGTTATTTTGCTTTCAGCATCACATTTAGTCTGTAGACAGTTACCAATCAACATGTTCTGCACCCTTTGTGGTAGGACAGTCATTCAGTGGGTTCAGTGGGAACACAGCACAAAATCAACGAATTAGCTACAGCTTACCTGAGGCGAGTCAAAAGGATAACGACTACTGAATTTGAAAAGCAGCTGAAATTTCTCTCCTTCATAGAGTGTCCCAGGGGCTCCTTCCATATCTACGATCCACCTGAAACAAACGGATCATTAGTGCCCTGCATTTTCAGAACGATAGCAAAACAACATTGGGAAAGAGTAAATTGGTTAGTTTATATACCTTATCAGTTTTCATACATTTTCACAAACCAGGTGTACATTTTGGTGTTTGATCCAACTAGGGCTGTTTACTGTTCTCTGCTAGTGCATACTGGAGGTGTAATTTTGTGACAAAAATAAATCAATAACGGTACGTACCATTAGTACATAAAATGTATGCATCTTCTGTCTGATATGAAATATGTACCAAAAGATCCATACAGTAGCATTGGGTTGAATGTAATTGTATGAGTACTTAGACCTGACCATTCTTTGCAATATTGCAGGTGCTAAATACTGACACTATAAGAAGCTTTATATTTACATAATAATCGAATAGATGTACCTTGGAAAAACACGTTTTTGGACTCGAGTCATGTGTAAGTCTTAACACTGGCAGTCATTTTCAAATACTAACGTTAGCCTGACAGACAGCATTTACTAATGCATTTTCCCTACAGGGAACCAAAATATGCTAAACTGCTCTGCCATACATAGGTACTGTCAACAAGACCTGCTATTAAATGGGATACAATCAGAAATGCCAAAGTAACTGGAATATGACAGTGCACATCACAAGCATGAAATAAGCATTGAAAACCACCTAGGTACATTACGTTTTATTTTATGCACCCATATTACTCGCTATATACATTTTAACTACTGAAAAAAATAAGTATTTAGTGATAGGACCGTCAGACCATTATTTCTACAGTAAAATTAAGATGTCTGGTTTAACTGCCTGTTGGAACAACCTTAGATCTAGCCACATATCCTTTAATTTTAAGCCATATACTCTTTCAACAAGTTGTCATAGCAGCAGAAGACTGTAACAAGGACCAAAGTCAATAACCAAGACACAAATAGCATTTATGGTATTAAATGTTGCCAGAAGCAATTCATGGTAATATGTATTCATTACTTGCCAATGTAATTATCTTTTAAGTCTGCATATACACATGCATATGATCATTTGATTGTGGCAATCAAACTGCCAGTATGAGACTAAAGATTATACACCATACTTCTAATAAAACACTAATCCACACCACAAAGGTAACTTTCGAGAAAAAGTCTACCATAAATAAAGTCAAACATCTGGTAACTATTATTGTCTTGGATATTGTACAGTATGTTCTGGTTCTTCCTGCTCATCAGTCTAAATTCAATAAAAAAAAAAAAAAGAGAGTAGTGGCACGTTTTACAAGTCTGGATAGAATCTTAAAACAAAAACACCCTATTCTGACAGCTAGACAATATTTTGGGAAAT
Source organism: Aplochiton taeniatus (assembly GCA_017639675.1). Taxonomy (NCBI): domain Eukaryota; kingdom Metazoa; phylum Chordata; class Actinopteri; order Galaxiiformes; family Galaxiidae; genus Aplochiton; species Aplochiton taeniatus. The sequence goes on along the minus strand of CM030174.1, from coordinate 11,137,037 downwards.
AAAAAAAAGTCTAACCATAGCAGCCAGCCCACAACATGCCAACCATTTATATACTCGTTACCATGACCTACAAACAAAGGCAAAGCTAGCAGGGCTATATGATAAAACAGGAACACACCAAGAATTGTAGCTGAACAGGTTTGACATTGTTATCCCTGTAATGCATAGAGGTTTACATTCCCCAGGGATAATAATCTGAACAGAACAAGCCTTTTCTAATGCAACTCAAAAACACCAGGATTCTGTGAGTCACAAGACGAAACATTTTACCTGTTAAAATGCAAAAAGAAAGAGAAATAACCTTGCAAAGCCTAACACCTTATGTAACAGGGTCAGAGGACACCATTTCAATGACAGCTTTGGCCTACATTTTATCATGAGTCATTTTACAGAAGCAGGTCTCTAATTTTATGCGCTTAGCGGACATAACCTGACTCGCTTAGCAACAGTAACCGTGAGGGTCGAAGATGACACAGAGGTCAGCCGACTTTTTCTTTTCTACACAACACTCACACGCCATTCATTAAATATTTAATGAGAATGAATAGTGACACTGTGCATTAGAGATGCAGTACTGAGGGACACGAGCAGCCAGACAAAGGGTGAACACAGTTCTTGACTATTAACAGCCCAGTTGGACCCTCTCACTTCCTGTGTGTAAATAAATTTGAGTGAAGTAGTAAGTGCTACTCATCAAATACATCATTAACTGCTGGCTACATTGAGTGGATATTACAAACATAGAAATATAATATTGACCTCGTAAGGGATGGTGTGACCTGTGACCTAGATCTACAATACCCATGCACTGAAGCAAAGCCAATCTAAAATTTGACCATGACTAATTTACTTACTGCGTTATCGTATTCTGTACACTTTTTTCATTTAGCGTCATTCCAGGGGGTGGATCATTTTGCAGAGCTAGTAGTTCCTTTTGTAGTCTTTTCTGTAGAAGAAAACAAGTGTTTAGGACCCCTGTCAGAGGAATTGAACAATAACAATGTGCTACCTGGGCCGGACACACATAACAATTGCTATTTTTTATCACATTCGTTGACTGATAATATTTCCTAGACAGAGAAAGCAGACAGACTGTATTATTCAATATTACAATGCTTTGTGTCTGCAGGAGCCAAACGACAACTTTTAAATTACTACAATCACAAGACATTGTACATTGAAGAAATACAAGTTTAATTTTCTACTGCAGTATTAGACAGTTACATTTTAAACATTAACTAAATAGTAAATTCCTGTTCGTTAGTTCGGTTTCAAAATTAGTAACGTGGCTAGTAAGAAACGATTTTGGGTTACAATTAATTAGGTACTTGTATGTAATGTTGTAAGGAACGTTGTTTACTTGTGGCTGATTCGGCAACAGTAGCGTTATATTTCAAAATAAAACGTTTATAATTACCACCTAGGGTAGGGTCGCGAATTGTTTACTCCATAATGGCAAGTAACTATCATCTGATCTAGCAAGCTAAGGTTGGCAAGAAAACAGCTAGTACGAGTAACAATCCTAGTCGGACTTAGGTTAGCTCATTGCTGAATTACGTGACGTTAGAAGTAAAAAAAACAAACAAAACAAAAAAAAAAAACATTACGAATGGATGACTGTTTGCAAACCAACATACGCCCAACTGAATTATCTTAACCCGACATTTAGTTAAAGGAATCCACCTGACATTATTGTAATCTCTTTAATTAAAGCTTTAGCCAGCAAAACTCTTGAATGTTGGTTGTGTAGTTTAGCTAGCGTAGCTAGGCTGGGAAAGGAAGGCAGTTAGCAAGGCAGCAAGCTAACGTTTTCGATACAAGTTAGTTTGCTATGCGGTCGAAATATGGCTGGCATTTCTCCAAAACGAATTTAAATTGTTCATTGTCGGATATAGTAGCTAATCTGGCCATTGTCATTAACGGATAATTTAACATTTAACGCACTAGCGTAAAATATCACATATATATACTTGCTGGACTTGAATATTGGCTAACGCCAGGTTAGCTATTCGAGGTTTTAATGATGCTGCGCTGACTTATCAGATATTGAACATTCAAATCGCTTTATATTTCACCCCCTATACGTATTTTCATACAAACATCAAGGAATTAAAGTAATTGGTCAGAGACTGTGAGGCGCATTATTTAATATAACATCGCAGTCACTTGTATTCTTACCTGCATCGACGCCATGATGGAAACCCCCTGCATCAGGGCAGCTAGCAGAGCAATGCAAAACTGCGTACGTCAGGGTGGAGCCACGTGATAGTTGTTCTGTATATTAAGTAAAAACCATACCACTGAAATATGTTGATTTAGAGTCAAAGCGCTCGTGTTGATTACAGCAGGTTTGTCACTCATAGTTCGATTATCTCCCAATTAACCTGTGGCTTGTTAGAAGTTCGAGAATCTTTCCCATTTACGTTTGACTCAACTTTTAGTTAGTTGAGTATTTTGGTTTACATAAAGATAGTTTCCACTAAAAATACATTTCAATAGTAATTTTGCCGTTTGGAAAAGTGTTTCATCAAATGTTTAGAAAGCCAACTCTTTCACGCCAAACTCAATAGTAATTTACAGTGGTGGACAGTAACGCGGCGCATGACATTCGTTCGAACTATAGACGTTAGCTAAATAAAGGCCATTGACAGTATAAGACACAAGAGAGCCTGATAAGCGAACGGATTAGGTGAGGTAGCCACTGCCAAATTATTCTGAATTGTAAAAGAAAATGATTCTCATTCTGTAAGGATTACAAACTGCATGAGAGAACAAGCTCTATTAAAAATAACCTGCACTTTTCTACCACGTTCTTCTGCCTCCTATGCCCCTTTCGTAACCTGACCTCCAATCTCCAGTAAGAAGAAAATGCAGAAACAAAACTTGAGGATGGACATTTTGATGATATACATTAGCTAATGGGACACAATTCATCGTTACGCATACAACACACATGCATACACACACACACACACACACACACACACAACTGAGCAACATTTATTGTTGAAAGGGTTTATAAAGGATGCCATACTTCAGTAACTAGGAAAGTTTGCCTACTGTATTTTAAAGTATGTTTGCCCCAACAAACATAACTTACTAAATAATAGGCCTTTTATACTTTTGATTCTTAAGTATTTTTAAAAGCATGTACTTTTGTGCTTTGACTCAAGTCGAAATTTAAATTGAAGACTTCTACTTTTAATGGAGTAATATTTAGCAAAAGTCTCTGTACTTTCACTCAAGTACAGGGTTTATGTACTTCGTCCACCACAATTCATTTGGCATTTAGGGTATTTCATCTAGTCAGTGTTTCTTTTTCTGGTTGAAATAGAAAATAAACAATATTGACCATGTGACTTGCATGTGTATAAACAAGGCATTATTGGCCCTACAATGTTCATCAAAGACAACTTTATTTAGATGGAAAGGGAAGAATGATTTTGTGAAGGATCACCACTGTCATATTCTAGGCAACTGGTGCAGCCGTATCAGTTTATTATATTAAAATTAAAGTCTTTACAACCAATAAAAGGGCAAAGGCTGGTGCACAAAAAAAAATATGTTAACAATGCATATTGAAATACTCAACATTTTTCATGTCTTCATATGAAATACATGGCCAACAAGTTAAATAGACAAAAAAAAAGAGAAAACAAAAATCAAGCTGCAATGTTTCGCTTTATCATTTAACAATCCAAGAAATTTGCAGCCATGAGTAGTTCCAGTGCAATCTCCGGGGCAATAGGGAATTCCGGAATTTCTGTGGAGCTGTTGGTATAACGGACCTTGTAGGTAAAGTACATGCACACCTTGGAGAGGACATGGGAGGGGATCTCTCTGAAGTTGACTTCATTGGTTTCATTTTCAGCAAACTGACCTGCAATTTGAGGATTAGAGAATTGTTCAGTCAGTCATGACTTAAGTATGCATTAGGGAGAACACAACCTCTAGAGAACTAGACATAGGCTATTAACTATGTTCCGTTATTGCCTATGATCCAAAATCTGAAAACAGATCAAAGTGGCAATACTTTCGTTTCTAAAAGCTAGTAAGTAAATTATTTCACAAGCCAAAAAGTTGCATAGCAGCACCCGTAGCCGAAGAGATCTATGAATAGCGGGACCTGAATCTGAACAAGATGGACCATATAAATCTCTTATTTATTGAGTAACTCAAAGTTACTGATGTGTTTTACCTGCTAATGCCATACGCACAGTGCAGCCATCGGAGTGCTCGACAATCAAGTGAACAGGATATCAAATTTTGTTATTGGAACTTAAAAAAAAATCCCCATCCACTACCTGAAATTTTCCACAAAACCTCTTGTTTTACTGACTTTATTAAATTTAGTTTAAAGCCAATTTATGTTTGTCTACATATTATATATGTATTATATATATGGCCAAATTACTGTGCTGACACAATTAGTAATAGCCTATAGTAACTGTTGTTAACCTCTACACTGAAGACTGGCAGGGTCAACAAACTAGAACAAACCTTAAGATTGATGTACAAAATCCTGCTTATTTGATATGCAAATATATATATATATATATATATATATATATATATATATATATATATATATATATATATATATATATATATATATATTTTTTTTTTTTTTTTTTTTTTTTTTTTTTAAAGTTATCATTCTTTTTTTGGGGGGGCGCAATCACAGCTCTCGTAATCCAACAATAACAAGCTTGTAGCAATTTCTTGAAATGCAAAGAAACTTCAGCCTAAAGCCTAGACTATGCTTCTGCGTGTCTGTGAACGTTTACATGCCTCGTTGACTTTCGCACAGTAATTTGCCTACATGCTTCTGCGGGTTCACTAGGGGGCAGGGTCAAATTTATTAATACAGAATGTACAGAAAAGACAGTAGAAGAAACAAATATGGACCGCTACGTATAGCGATTTCACTATTTTTGTAGTTTCTTTTTTTGCAGAGAGGTCTCACAAATGTCAGTATTTGTGAACCTTGCCCCCAATTAGCTCTACAAACTGCTCCATTGTTTGTTTAATCGCGATGTGTGTGTGTTTTCCAACAGAAATATTACCAGATATCTTCGCGCTTCCTCCTTCCTTCCCTGCTCAACTGATCAGTATGCATTACGCGCAGTTTGGATTTGGAGGACTGCACAGTGTGCACGTCTGCGGGCCTCTGCGAGCTACAGTTACCCAGAAACCCCTGCTCTGCGAAGCTACACAGAGACATTTACGCGCAGAAGCATAAACCATAATAAGTAAATCTCCTATGAGTTATTTCCAAGTAACTAAGTGCACTTCCTGGACCCCAAAATGAAATTTTTATGCAAGAAAATCTGGTAGCTTCAAATTACTTTTTACTGGACCTTTCAAGTTTTCAAAAAGAAATGCGAAGCCACACCGACACAACTGTAAGAGAAGTTAGATGCAACCTACATGTCTGGTGATTTCACGCAACACTTTAATAGCTTATTGGGAAAAGCATCCAATATTTAGTTCAACATTAGAACTTCTTATTTGAGTATCCAATCATTTTCTCCTTCTCACCTGGACCACTCAACATTGCTTTGATTGTCCCAGAGGTCAAGGCATGTTCTCTCTTGACAATGAATTCATGGCCATCTGAGGAAATCAATTTGACATACATGGCATCTGGCCCTTCACAGCCTCCATAGGTCTTCTCTTCGCCATCTGTGAAGGTCCAAAAAAGGATCAAAAAGATGTCAGCCTGAAATATTAGTCACAGATCACTGTGATACAGTACAAAAGAACAAGATTCCTGATTTAAAGGGACAGTTCCACGTTTTGGGAAATAATATGTTCTACTTGCCCCTAGTCAGTCGAGGTGATCGATATCGATCTTATGATTGTACGTCCAATAATGAGTTTGTTAGTTAAGTAGGTCGAAAAAATATAGCCTTGCTTAACTTATTGGCTATAAGTCATCGGCCGCTGCTAGCATGGCTCCGTCAAAAGTGACAAAACAAACCTTAAAAAAACTCCAAAGCTATGGTATTTACATGTTGTATCTTCAGTATTTCACACAGGTCATAATGAAAATTACAAACGAGATGTTGTTTCAATGTTATTGAAATAGATAGACAGTTGGGTCTATTCTGCAAAGCGTAACCATAGTATTACCTTGTAGTTGGTAGGCAGCCTTGCATATACAGTAGGTCTGAGTGTATATCTGTTTGATTTTGACAGAGCCATGTTAGCAGCGAGCAACCCCTGGCTTACAGTCATTGTTGCTAAGCTAGGCTACTTCCCTAAATAACTCACTATTGGAAGTGCCATCATAAAATTGCTATCAACCATTTTGTCAGAAGTAGGAACATATCTTATTTCCCAAAAAGTTGACCTATCCCTTTAAAGGTCATTTTTTTCCTCCCAAATCAGTGGAGCTGGCAGTTCTTAGGGAATTAAAAAACCCTCAATTGTCTTGTTTGGGTATTTCTACTCTTATTGGACTTTGATTGCCACCTGTATGACATATTTTACCAAAACTGTCCAGTTTTCCCAAACATTTAAGAATTTTCGAATTCCAATTTGCAGGCTAAACTAGATGTGAACACGTTCAAATTTAGAACACATCATTGATTGTGTTAATTCATACCTGCATTCTAGTCACCAATGATCACCTTTTATTTAGCCCTTATATTTCACATTTTGGATAGAGCTAGCTACACTGATTTGGGGGGGACCTGGTCACGTACCAGAAGCATAACTATCGTATCTCTATGTGGCCCTAATAATGAATACATTCCATACCAATTCGATGATGCTGGAAAATGTATTGTTGAAAGTTAAACTATGTAAATTGAAAGTGGATGCAAACATAAAAAACGACCACTCACCCATTCTGCCTTCAATTTTGCACTGCTACTCCTGTGAAATTACCCAGATTTTCAGAACAATGTTTCTAAAGCAACTTTCCCCACATAAATAAAGCAGAAGCTGGATTTGACACTGTTAATAACTATTAGCTGGAATGATTCCTAGCGTTGATTGACGTTAATTTTACGCTATCGTAATGATGAGGCTAGGCCTAACGATACTTAGGCCACGACTGTAACATTATTTGAATGGTTTTGAATAGGCTTTGACAAACCTATTGACAAGACAGGTGACATTGCATTTATTGCGACTAGCAGATATAACATTGTGTTAGCTAGTCAACATATTTCCAATTCCGCAAATAGACAAACGCAAAACCAGTTCAAAATCACGTTGTTAAGGATAGCTAGCAACATATAGCTTATGAAACGTTAGCTAGCTACATTGCAGGTAACGTTAGCTAATTTCTCAACAAAAGATTATACGTCAACAGATCAGTCTTATAACCCGCTTGCTGGTACATTCATAAATATAATACACAACACAATGTACTATCGTTAATGCTCATAAACGTCTGAATTTCTTACCACACAGCACAAAAGTAAAGCAGCTTTTCTGCGGTGAAAAAATCTGCTGACACAGGAAACAGTTCCGACATAAACACACTTGTTCGTCTAAATGACTTTCCGTACGACACAACAGCCTGTGAAGCAAGTTCCACGTTAAAATTCACCAGGCACAATTTCTTTGCTCTGTTTAAGGAAGAGGTTACATGTGAACTTCAAACGGTTGTTTCGTGCTAGCGTCAGGTTGACCAAATTATTTGTGTCAACAGCAGGTCCATTATACAAGGATGCATGTCACTGCAATGCCTTGTCCCCACTACACGATCATTTTATTCAGTACTATTCTTCAATGACATCATGCGCAATTTGAGCGGAAATGGTTAATCGTCTAGGTTAAATTAATTTCTATAATCACATATTTAAACGAACTGTGAGTGGCCTACTGTATAGCTTGGGCCTATTGAAATGTATAATTAAACATTGACACACATCGCAAAGTCGCTTTTTTCTATCAGAATTGAATGTCTCTTTTGGCTACGTCTCCACTCTGTAGAGGGCGCTTATGCTCTAGGCCGCTTTTTAGCGCAATAATCCCTTCCCTGAAGGAGACAGAGCAGGTGCTGGTTGACAGAAAGTTGTAGATCTAAGCTTTAACACTTATATAAATAAGCAGGGCCTGAATCTAAATAATCTAAAGAAAATCGAACTTAACTAAAAACACTACTGGCCCTGTAACATTGTTGCCTATACTGTTGATCAAAGGTAGAGTTGGTAGGGTAGAAAGTGGCCCTTGACTGCCAAGCATTATCGAAAAACGCACATTTATAGGGCTTTGCATGTTGGATATATAGATATCCAACTTGCAAAGGCCTATTAAAGTGTCAAAGCCTAACAAGAACTCCTTCTGCCTCAGTATACCTTAAAGTTGTAAACTTCTTTATCAGACTTCATTTGTCAAACTATTTTAATGCCAGCACAAGTACCTACGTATCCACCCCCACCCAGGTCTCTACTGCCCTTAAGTTAACTTAAGTTGGTTGAATAAACAGGTCAGTTGTAGGCCATTTATGTGCACTGATAGAAATGATAGGAACAGTTTCTCTCTAAGTAATGAGAGTAGACTAAGCAGCAAGAAAGATATGCAGAGTCATATTCGTAATGTGACTTTCCCCTGCTACTGACTGGAGTTATTTTATATAGGTAAAGTGATGACCGCTGAAATCTGAGTCCCCGAATGGAGTGTTATCTGAGCTGTGACCCTAAATATGGGTACTGAGTGTTCTTGTACCCTGCACTTTTTCAGTCAAACGTATTAGAACATCAATTCTCACTGTAGACTTGGAGGGTTTTCTTAGCGTTCATTTTAGTAAAGAGTAAAGAGTACATAGCTTAATTTTAAAATTAGATATACACCAGCCATTCCTCCACATGGTGAAAAAAGCATACCAAGAGTTCATTGCTGAATACAGAATATATATATATATATATACATATATATATATATATATATATATATATATATATATATATATATATATATATATATATATATATATATATATATATATATAGCGCAATAATATATATATATATATATATATATATATATATATATATATATATATAATACCCTTCATTTCAGAATAAGAAAAATATCTAAAGGATACTGTCTACTCAGCCCAGAAAAAAATATTTCTTTACCCAAAGGATTTTCACTGTATATACATATACATATATAGAGAGTACATTTTATATTTTATATATTTTTTTAGAGTTTTCAAAATGTAACAAAACATTTAAATTGATTCCTTCTGCTATTTCATGTGAGTGGGAGTAATTTTTTCCAGTGGTGCATGTTTATGCTATATATATATATATAGCATATACTGTATATTCATATATATATAAAGATATACATTATAGGTTCGCACCCTCTACCTTTCTCTGCACTTGCTCTGTCTCTTTCTCCTTCCATCATGCACGCACACACACACACACACACACATTAAAAACAATCACTGACCTTACAGTTCCCCATTAGGGCAGATGATAAGAAGAGGCGGGTCGCATCGGTTACTTTGATGCCTCTCTGATATGACCCTCCTCCTGCAGCTGCTCTACTCTATTTTGGGGCGTGTGTCCCTATAACAGGGCTCCTTAACATAAACACACAGGCTCTGAACTCTCAGTACAGACCACTTGCTGGCTTAAGCCCAACACTCCAACAGCTTACACAAAGTTGCAGGATGAAAGTATTGGACTCAACTTCTGTAATGAAATCATTTGTAAAAAATTATAACGGAATGGCCGCATAAGACTATAGACTTTGGAATTATTGATAAACTTTTTGAATTAAACAACTCAATGAAAAGTTATATACACTGTTCACATTTGTCTCATAAAAGAGTCAACATTATTTTTTTCACCAAACATCCAATGCCTGTAACAATTATTTTAGGCCAGTCGGACAAAACAATACTTACTTAAACTTTGACAAAAAAATGTTGGCAGTTTTATTTCTAGGCTAGACGATTGAGCTTCATGTTACTTTTGCTGCCATGTACTGCAAGGCTAACACCAACACCAATAAATACGGATCTGATGGTGGCAGACCAAACAAGTGATAGCAAACTACCAACATCATGGAATGGTAGATTCACTTTCTACAATACTGATATTAATGTCTCCGGCTTGAAATTAAAAAAAAAGATCACATGGGTTTTCATAACTATTTGTTTAAAATTATTTTAATACAAACATGATATCTTTCGTTACAGTCTAATAGTTTTTTGTTGAAGGCTCATAAAGGCAATAAAACAACATAGGCAATTCTTATTTCTGGGTTCAAAAACTAGCATTTACAATTGTATATTTTAAACACTTGCTCTAAAAAATCTATTGAAATGCATCTGGGTTTGATTCAGAAGCCCTGCGTGTTAACAATAGGAATACAATAGTTAAGACAACGAGCTTCTGACTAAAACCAGGTCAAGGTTTCAGTCATGACAGAGAAAGGTGGGGGAGGGACATCTTTGTACAAATGGGAAATATTTGTCACAATGAATTTAAGGTTGCTGGCCCCTTTGCCTGAAGCAACACTCTGCATAAACCTTTGCAGAAAGAAACATCGACCCACAGGACAAACTGCTGTCATGATAACATTGAGTTATCAGCACCTAATTTGCTCCCAAGGCCAAATCTTAGAGATAAAAAACACTGAATTAGGTGATTAATATGTTTATACTCATGTAAGTTAATGTAAGTCATGTAAGTAACTCATGAAATTCATATAAGTAATAATAAATGTTGGTCAAGACCTTTGTCTTTGTAGACAAATCATGAGTATTGGAACACACCCAGGGAATGGTCAATCACATCACCTGAACGTAATGAATGGACTATGATGCAAGATAAAAAAAAAAAAAAGAGATGAATGCAATTTGCAAATTTGCAGGTATTGTTCAAATCCCAAATCTACCTTATGAATACTTTTTCCCTTAAACAGCTGTTCTAAAAATAATGTTTAAAAAGATACAGCTTTACTAAGTCTCCAAACAAGGCCATGGGCATTATAATTGTTCAACATTACAGAAATGTCGATTTTAAGTACATTACAAGTATAAAGGTTTAGCTTAAACTAAAATGCACAGAAACGTTGTTTTCAAGAACAATGTAAAAGGCATAATATTTCTTTCTGAAAACATACTTGACATTTCATATTCATTTATATTTAAATCAGAAATAGATGCTAGGTTAATAGCTAAGCTCGCTCCTATATTTTATTCCGTGGCTTCTGTCACTGTACATTATGCACTGAGCAGGATATGACCGTGGGCTGAACTTCACTCGCCGACTTGTGGAATCTATGAATCATCCTTGAAGACCCTCAACTATAAATCTCTCAAAACATGCTAAATCATTAAATATGTATTGATAGTAACATACTATATGATGATTATTGGAATGCTTTAAAATATGTTTAGCCGGTTCTTCTCCACACATAATTCAATTAAGCGAACGGTATGGATATCTAAATGATCTCATGTAAATGTTTATCTTGGTGGAGGCAGGTCTTGTGATCATTCTAATCATGGCTTTTGTAAACAGTGTATGGCAGATAAAGCTAAGCTAAGCTAAAATAGCTATGCAAGGAATGGAAAGTGGATCTCTGATGTCTTAGCAACTGTTTGAAAAACATTCTGCACTGGTATCACTCTCGCTGCTTACTTGCCTTCCAATTTTAGACACACCACTGTGGCTTTTTGGTTGATAGATGGAGCATTGGTTTCAGAAACAGGTTAAAAGGAAAGGTGAGAAATGCGTCACTTTAAATGCTACTCATTTATTGCTTATAGCTAAAAGACAAATCTTGCTTTCTGTGAGAAAATTCATATTTGGGAGAGACACTTGTCACACATTGCAGGTTCTTGTTTTTTCTTCTATTTCATATTATTGATTGTCTCGATCGCAATCGCAATTTCTTGTATGTATCCAGTTGTTATTTTGAAACATATATATATATATAATTTTATTTTATTATTATTATTATTATTTTTTCACGTGAGTGGGAGTCATTTTTTCCACTGGTGCATGTTATAGTTGTGAAATACATTATATATATATATATATATATATATATATATATATATATATATATATATATATATATATATATATATACTATGTAGATATATTTGAAATAATCATTTTATATAATCTAACATCTAGTTTATTCAAAATTGGTCACTTCTTCAGGTCAATTTACCCTGTAGGTTAATTGGATCGGTATACGATGGAACCCCTATATAGAGTATTTACAAGGTGACCGGTGGCCACTGAGAGCTCTTACCAGATGGAACAGCGAAGACTGAGAAAATAGAGAAGTGCACAAAATTGTTTAAGGGACTCTAAACTGCTAAAATTAGGTTTGTGTGTTTGTTTGTCTACATTGGGTCTGTAAAGGTTTTAGCATAAATGTGGAATGGATCTTATTTCTATTTAGCCACAATAGATTATATTTAGTACTGCCATCGATGGGTCAGGATTCAGTGTTAAGTGCTAAATATACCTATAAAGTAACATATAGGCATTGGTTTATATTTGTCTTGGACCTCTTATGTGTGTGAGCCCAGACCAGCTCTATATGCTAACTTAAAATATAAAGGAGTTGTACTATGCTGATAAGGGCTGCATCATTGTCGGGCATTCAGCAGCAACACTGAGTACTCTTCCACTAGTTCAGTTTAACGTGACTGTTAGAAGTATGATATTTGGGAACAGTAGATATGTTGATTATCAGCGATGTCCTTGGTCTCTAACAGTATACATGCCACATAATGTGATAAACATCAAATGGTAAACTTCCTTGATGCCATCCTGTATCCTAACTGGGCAGTGGAAAACATGTCATGCAGTTCCAAGTAAATATTCCAGTCTGACCAGTCGGGCCGATGTGTTTGGGGATGTTCCTAAGGCCAGCGCAGACAAGTGGCAGGGCTCAGTCTCCAGTAAGAGGTCACTAGTCCAGCCCATGTTAGCCATGAAAAAAAAAAATGATCGGGAACCAGCAGGGCACCTGGCTGCATTCACACGTCTAATGTGAGACTCTGACTAAGACACATTCATTTCACACTGGGCCTTTCCAATGTGGATGTTGTCATAAAGGCTGGGGTCAGCACGAGGCCATAATTGCCAGGTAAGAAGAAGAAAAGCATATAATTGGACACAGAGCCTTTTTCACACTGCAATACTGACCTATATACTGTGCGTATTCTGCGGGCCCAGACTGTTCAGTGCTGTGCATGGCCCACAATACTGTGCTGGCCGTATACTGGGACATTTTTGATAAATAATCAAAGAGATCGTCTAGATAATTGTTTTACAAGGCATAACATATTTATTGTTATACACAGAAATTCATCTCCAAAGACATTGTTTGCACAAATCAGTGGGGTAACATGAACTTTGAGATATCAAAAGTCTCACACAGTTCCTCGTCTTCTTGTAAATTACTCAAACAAGTTCATCCGCCTCTCATATCCCCAAGAAGTACATACATTACAACCAATTAGAAATAAAATATTTGTTAAACTGTCAAATGTCACTGTATATGTGCATTACATTACCAATTACAAACAAGATATATCCATTGTCAAAATACAGTCTGTGCAAATTGTTAGAAAAATACCAACTCGTACCAGATCCTGGATTGTGCTCTGTAAAAATCCTTAGAAATAGTATATAATCTATATATAAATGTTTCTAGCATGCAGGGTTGCATTTCAAAAAAATATTCCACGCTGTTTTAACCCCTCAGTAATTACAGCCTTCACCATGCTTATGAATGGGAGGAACAAAAAGAAAGAGGGTATAGAAATGAATCAAGGTTAAAAATAAAATGTTACATCACTCATTATTAACTGCATTGCTACAGTATGTACAGTAACATTGCTTTTTCATTTTTGAGTTTTAAATGTTTTAAAGTCTCTTTTGGCGGTTCGGTTTCATCAATAACTTCCAGTGCAACAGACTGCAAGAAAGAAATATGTAGACATTTTTCAAACATCGGAACATTGGTTGACTAAGAAAGCTTCCATGACTAATGTTGCATACAAACAATTGGCTTTGCTTTACAGACCATGCAAACAAGTCTCATTTGGAAACTGGCAAAACAGAAAACCCATCCATTTTTAAGCCCTTTTTACGAATACCGTTACTCAAAAACACATTTTATCTATCAACTGTATTATATCATGAATAAATAATCTTTGATGTGACGACATCAAATGTTACTCATAAATAATTCACTTTTAAATGAAAAAAAATCATGCTGTACCTACAACAGAGACTACAAACAGTTACAATAAAGTGGCACATTAAAAAGCATGTTTCTGATGATTGCAACAGTCAGAGTTCCTGCACAACAAAATTAAGACAAGGACTTCTATTCTTTCAAGGTGTCTCCCACCCCACTTCCTCATCTTCATCTGAGGTAAACAGTAGTACTGTTAAAGACTTTTAAAGGCATCTCTTCAAACCTTAGGTGCCACATTTCCTATGGCTCTGACCTGAACAAATTCAACACTAAGCTCCTCAATCCAAAACTTTCTCACTTCAGTCTTACTGGCATGCAAGTGGAGTTAGGCCAAAAGCAACCAAAGCAGGTGTCTGAATTAAACCTCCCCAACTGCTGAACTACTTGTCCCAGTTTAGCGCTATGATATTGGAAGCAGAGAAATTAAAGAAAAGTGTTTATGAAAAACATGCAATATACACCAGGTTTGTGTTATTGTTGCAATACCATTCAAAAACTATAATTGTTAATGTTATATATAACATAATTCATAAGACTTCATACTTATTGATCTAGCTGGCTTAAGACAGAGGGAGTCTCTTTATCAGAAACTCACGGTGCCACAATCATTTTGCATCTACAGTATGTAGTCTGTTTAAATTATGCTTTTTTATGGTCTTGTACAATGTTAAAGTTTTACAATGGTAAATTTACTAGCAATAGATTTTTTGGCAAAATAAATAATCTTTGAAAAAAAGAAAAAGAAAAAACATATTGCACTGTCATACACTAGCTCATAATGTCAAAACAATGGGAAAATAGTGTTGGTTGAGCTAAAATGATTTTGTTAGGTGCAACATTTTGATTCTCAAATAAAGTTACATGTAACATGACTGCAAGTGACCAACATTCAGCGGACAACAACAAACAAAGACCCTACAAAGAAAAATAAAGTGAAACGTAAAAACAGCATACCATGCAAAGGGAGTGTGTAAAAGCATGACGGTGGGTGGAGCAAGAAAAAGCTGCGATGGTGATTGGGTAACAGAGTAAGACTGGCGAGTGACGGCGCTAGCACTGGCTGCTAGCACTGACCGTGTCCAGTTTCCTGAAGCATGAACATGAGAACACCGGAGAACCTCAAGAGCGCGCTCCCACTGCAACACAGGTCTATGGCTAACGTGCTCACGTCTCCCCATCAAAACGTCAGATGGTAAAATAGTAAGGCAGCTGTTCGTTCCTGTCATCTAAAAGTGCATCTCCACACTCTTCCTGCAAAGTCAGATCGTCCACGTCCATCTCTGCCCAGGCAGTGGGAGTGGCCGTGCCCTACGAACCCAGTATTTGGGGTAGCACACATTTGGGATTCAATTATATCTTTTAGTGTCTATACAAAACCTTTTTTTTTCTTTGTAGACGTGAAAGCTTGCTTCATCTTTAATTGAAGCAAATAGAGAGCCTAGTCATGGGGCAGGGCTTTTGAGAGCTTGTGGCAAGTTGGTGGTCTCTGTCTCCTGGTTATTTCCGGTGTCAGGCTGACTCCCAAGCAGCTTCAGCCACCCCAGTCTCACAGGCGCCATTTGATTTTTCAAATACCGGCGATGCAACTGCACCAGTTGAGATGGTTTCACTGAGGAGTTAAGGCATATTTGTAATGGATTTAATTGATGTCGTTAAAACCTGGAACTCAATGATTGAAAAAAAGAAATGACACATTGCTAAAAAAAAGAACAGGGAAGATGAGCTAAGCTTACCTGAGCAATAGAACCATCATGTCAGAAAGTGAACAAATATGATCGCTAGGCCAATATTCAACAGCATAACCATGGCAACCAGGATTGAGTTAGGTCCCTATTAGACAAAGAAACATATATTACTCATACCATTTATTAAAAGAATCCAATCTCTCAATCTTTTCATGTTGCTGTGTATTTGGCTAGTACTTACTGTTTCCTCCTCTAACCTCTCTGCCAACTCCATGCTTTCTCTCTTTGCGTCGGCGAGGCTCTTTGGCTTAAGGGAATCCTGCTTCCTGAGTTTGTGCTCACTCTTGCTCTCTCGTGGCTTGGGAGTCGGAGCTCGGAGGGACTTGGGTGGTGGTGGGGGCAAGCGAGCTAGAGTGGCTTGGCTGGGCTCTTCCTCCTCCTCAAGCTCTGGGGGTGGGGGGCCTCTCACCGGGGCCTTGACATAATAGCTGTGGTACTCGGTGTGGAGTTGGCCGTTGGCTGGGGTTACAACTGCAGCAGGGGGTGCATGTGGTGGGTTGGGCTCGGGAGGGGCCTCTTCGTGTCTCACTGAGGGGGCCTGAGGAGGGGCCACTCTCGGGGGCTCAGCCATGGAAACCTTCTCCTCTCTGCTGAACTTCCGGCTCGGCCGATCCTCCTTGCTGACCTTGCGCAAGGTTTTTTCTTCCTTGCTGACTTTGCGAGAGGGCTTCTCTTCCTTGCTGGTTTTGCGACTGGAGCTGCTGTTGGAAAGCTGCGCCTTCTTCTTGCTGGAGGAGTGGGGCGAGGGGGGAGGGGTTGGGCCTGGACTGGTGGCCGGGGTGTGTGAGGGCGTGGCGCCTTTACGGTAGATGTGGGCTGATTCGGTGGGGGAGATTTCCTTCTTCTCCACAGGGACCTCCTTGATCTCCAGTGGCTCCATTAACTGCTGCTTGATATATTCCGGACCTGAGGAGGACAAGAGAACCCGTCAGAAACACCCAAATGAACCTCGTTCGCCATGAAGATTATATGCACAAATGTGATCCTGTCATTTGAATGCCTTAATGATGTACTGTTAAATGTAAATGACTCAAATCTCTCATTTTGGATCGCTAAGCACACATTCAAACCTCACGCCTAAACTCAATTCATGGACTCTTCTTTTGAGAGGTCGGTTTATGGAACTCAGATATGTATGGTAGACTTTCAGTCTATAATCCATAATCATATTTTTATTTAAGGGAATTATGCTATTTTTCTCTAAAAAAAAACAAGTGAAACCAAAACACTTGTGGCGTTGCCTAGCCTACCATGCATTTTCCATCATTGACCTTTTCAATCCCTTTTTGAACGATAGATGACAGGAAAAGTTCATGTTAGCCTACATTGTCAAATCATTTTCTTCATATCCATCTGCAGTATATTAAAATATAACACTACAGTGTATTTGTAAGGTTGTAAAACTGCCTAAGCCTATGAAATAATTTATGTGAAGCATGCTGTACTAGGCCTGGCGGACACAGCTTCTCTTTCCACTGCGTGGAAGGGCCCTGCATTTCAGACTGGCAGCACAGACTTACACATATGCAAATATGACAAAAGTTCTCTCAAGTATCAAATCCATATTGTACATAATCAATTTGAGATCAGTTGATAAGTGCACATATGTTAAACGTGTTTTCACTTAGTTTCCTGCTAAGAAACATCTCTGTGGTCACAACTGTG
>CM030174.1:11059416-11114416 GCA_017639675.1 Aplochiton taeniatus | reverse complement strand
AATTGATTTATCTTGCACTGCGAGTTGAGGGCGGGGCTCAAATAACGCAGCACGTTATGCCACAGGCACGCTCATTCATGATCTGGCTTATAAGGCAAGGACACCGGTTGGAGAGCAGCCCTGACGCTCACCATGCTCGCCAAACATGACGACCTTTTTCCAAAAACACAGGCGAGCAGCAGCTCCTGTCCTAACCGGGTGTCTGTTAGCATGCTCGAATGGCTCCCATTGTCAACCTATTAGTCACCCACTACAGTACAGTATATGCTGGCAAATGTTGGCAGGGGGCCATGGAACGCAGGCTCAAATGCCTAAATATATACCCGAGCCCGCAGAGAATGACGAGCTATGGTCGTTGCTGCTCGTGGCAAAGGCGAGGGATTATGGAGGGAAAAAAAGGGAGACTTTGTTGACTGGAAAAAAAAAAGAATTAAGTTATGTTGTGTATCACAGGTATCAAAATGGTTTTCAAGCGTTTGATTGAACCTCCAGCGTCCCACAGCCTCTGGTGAATCTCTCAAAGCAACCTTGTTCTGAACATCTAGCTTCGCGCGTAACCCAACAAAACCCCCAAGCCTCACTATTTATGTAGCATCACATATCAGGCATTTCCCCGTAAAACTCATTTTCCCTTGTAAACGCACAAGATTGAGGGGGGGCTACTGTTTGGGATGACATTCTGTCTCGGTGAGCGCAGAGAGAAAGAGAATCAGTGCGGCGGATGTGCGGTACTGAGTGACATCATGCAAACCGAACACATCACTCTGTAGTGTTAAAATTCTGACAGATGCCCGAATAGGACGGTGGCAAAGAGGGTATCTTTGCCCCTTTAAGGGTAGAGACAGGCTGCTTTTCGAAAATAAAGCTCTCTGCTCCACCTGGGCCTCACAAGGACGGCAGGTACAATCACAGCACAAGGACAATCTCTCATTCTCGTCTTAGAAGCTCTTCTCAATAACGGTGGTCTTGGATTACTCTCTCCAGAATGGCACACTCTAAGCCTCCTTGCACAGTGAACAGGTTCAAGGCAAACTAGTCAATACAGTCTCCCTGCCAGGGGGAAAATAAAACTGTAAAAGAACACCTCAATAACCTTGAAAAGACAGACACTAAACTCTTACACTCCAGTGGTACATGCAGTAAGAAATATGAAATGATAAGAAGAAATGAAGAGGGAAGAGGTACGTCATGTAGGCATGTAAAACAAAACACAAACGTTTTGGAATTATTTCACCTGATGTTGTGGGGACAGAGAGTTTACTGCAAATAGAGGAAGTGAGGTTGGTTGGGTCCAGTCACCAAACAGGTGTGGTACAAAATATTTGAGCCAGTAGGTGAGCTCTTAGTACAGGCGGCTTTTTTTGTTGAAACGGGAAAAGACAGTTTGCCATGAAATAAGTGGTGTGTCCAAAACACACTAACGGGAGCATCGAGTGGTGTGACTTTGCTCGCGTTTCCGTATGAACCACTGACTTTTGCTAACATTGCTCTGCACTGTAGGGGTTCACCGTGGAGTGCTCTGGAGCACTAGCCTACCTGGCTGGTGGAAGTTAGGGGAGAGCTCCCTGGCCACAGCCCTGGCCAGGTCTGAGTCCTGGTGGGCAGAGAGGGCAGCCTGGTCGGCAGCCTCCCCCTTTGTCCTGGCGTGAGCCGTTCTGGAGAAACACACAGAGCAAACAGAATATGACAGTGGCACACAAATATTGTGAATATGGCCACCACACATAGACATGCATGGACATAAGCTCAGATAAACTTGTGTGCGTACACATAGAAACGCAAAATCACACGCACACTCGCGCATGCCGAATACACACACACCCTCTAGTAGAGGTTATGTAACACAATTCTTGTTTTATTTATTTATTTTATTCTGGCATGTGTGCTGTAACAGTGGCCTGCCCTCTCAGTCACAACACAACACTATCCCTCTCCCTCTCTCCCTCTCTCTCGTTTGCTCTCGGTCTCACCCAGCGCCCTCCCTTCGCCTCTGAGCTGTATCACCATGCCTGTCTCCCCGAGGGATAACGCAGCACTCTGACCCTCATGCGCTTCTATCTCAAAATCCAAATCCTGCTTTCCCAAATGGAGGCAAGCCCAACCGCCGTCCGACCAACACTTTAATCCAGTCTGGAGCATCATTCCGTGGGACCCGGCGGACGTGCATGAACGCACGCACACACACACACACACACACACACACACACACACACACACATGACCTACTCCTTATAAAAAAAAGAATTAAAAAAAAACTCCTCAGCACCTCAATACATAATACAATCCTAACATTAAAGCGCCATACATTTACCCCCCTATAGTAACCCGCTCCCTTTGAAATAAATTACCATGAAATTAATAACCATGGATTAACAACAATGCCATCAGAGCACTGACTGTACCCAAACCAAATAAAGACTAATCTATATAGAGTGTACAGTAAAAATAAAAGGCCCGTGAAACCGCACTATGGTAAAGCTGAAAGGCAGTAATGAGTTTTTGGGATCATGGTGGGCTTAGCATTAGCACTGAGAGGCATTACAGGAGCACACCATGGTGAGGGATGGTCAGTCACAGACCGGGGCTGGGGGTGATCTGCTTCACAAATCCCTTGAAACCCCTAGCGAGAGATACTGTACCCCCCCCCCCCCACACACACACACACACACACACATACACACACACACACACACACACACACAGACACACACTCACACAGCCTGAGAACCAAAAGGTTGATAGAGTCCAAGCCCTGCGCACTAAGCTTCAGGGACCGATCATATTTTTCCCCCCTTCACTTCCCACAGTCCAGAAAGAACTAATTATGCAACAATATAGAAAAGCAGAGGAGCAAAGCTGTGAAAGGGTCTGGATTAGTCCCCTCCCCCCGCCCCGAGGGCTTTTACTGTGCACACACTCTGTTCTGATCAGGGCCCGCTAACAAAACAACGCATGACAATGCAAAATACAGTGCAAGAACTACAAAAGGGGCCAGCCAAGCTGCCTTTATCTAGAACCCTGTCTGCTGCCCTAGTTAAGCCCTTCTTAACCCTTTTCCTCTCCACTTCTCCCTGTCGCCCCATCCCTCTCTTTCTCAATAAATCGTCCACTCTCTTCCGGTCGATTTGCCTCCCCCTTTCCCTTTCTCTGTAGACGTTTGCCCTCGCTGCCCTTCCTCCTGCTGTCCATCAGAATGACCCCTGCAGCAAACATCCCTATTTCGGATATCTCCGCTGTCCTTGGACACCGAGACGTCTTGTTTTCACGCCATACGGGGACAGTGCGATATTAAAATGCATGAGGAGCCATATGGCGGGGGACAGACAGGGCTGCTTCCTCTCCAGAAATAAGCCCCGGCCGTCACCCAGAGACAAAGGACACACTTATTCAGCAGCCAGCGGACTACCGGCTGACTGGAACCTCGCAGCTGACCCGGACTACCACACACACACACGCACACACACACGCACACACGCACACACACACACACACACACAGACACACGCACGCACACGCACACACAGACACAGACACACACACGCACGCACGCATGCACACACACCCACACGCACGCACAAACACTGACCATACATATTAACATGCATACCCCATATACACATGCTCAAAGCCTTCTATTTCTGAAATGTGTGAGAAGCTGATTGAAAGGATAGACGGGTGACAACATGCTGTTTGAGTGAAGGTTTGGAGTCGTTTTGTGTGGGACCTCTACATTGCGTGCATGGAGGATCTTAGCAGGTTAACGTTAAAGTCACGGAGGCAGGCAGACCAAAAAAAGAGGAGAGGTGTGTAGGGGCGACAACGTGAGAGTCGCCAGTGAGAATCCCCGTACTCCTCCCTGATTAACCAACTCAGACAGACAGACAGACAGACAGACAGACAGACAGACAGACAGACACAGACAGACAGACAGACAGACAGACAGACAGACAGACAGACAGACAGACAGACAGACAGACAGACAGACAGACAGACAGACAGACAGACAGACAGACAGACAGACAGACAGACAGACAGACAGACAGCGAATGAAGCACCTTTGTAATGAAGTATGATCGATGTGGAATTCATCACAAACCAAAACACTTAGTGGAATATAATGGAGGCAACCTATCTGATGGCTTTTGCATGAACCCTAGATGGCAGACCAAGGTCTAGGGAGATTAATGGAGTGATTAAACGGTGACAAATGAATGTTTTGAGTCAGCTGGATCTTCTGCTCTCCACTGCTACAGCTCTATGCGTGTGTGTGTGTGTGCGAGAGAGATAGAGAAAGAGAGAAAAAGAGAGAGAGAGAGAGAACCCCTCAGAAGACTCCTGGGTATTTGAAACTGCTGAGGCACGCATCTCAACCGCTCTAATTTTACTGGAGGGTTACATTTCAGAGCTTCACATGCAACACACTGCGACCCCCTTTTAGGCTCACCGTGCCCTAGCCCCTTGCAGGTGTGTGTGTGTGTGTGTGTGTGTGTGTTTGTGTGTGCTTCTCTGTATGTTTTTGGCGGTGTGTGGGCCTAAGCTCTGGCCTGTCACTCCGCAGGCTATGGCCCATTTGAGGCATCTCGCTCACATATGCTGACACAGTTCTGCACCCATCTTGCCCCCCCCCCCCCCCCCCCCCCCCGTCCATACCTCCTCTTCCTCCATCCGAGTTACCCCAGCCCCAGCCCCCCTCTCCCTCAGCCCCCCCCCCCCCCCCCCCGACTCCACCACGCCTCCTGAAACCTCCCACTGTCTGCAGCGGCGGCATACCGGCATTACAACCAACAGTGGCTTACGTCAGAATATATCGATCAAAATATCATAAATATACAATCTTTATTGCTATAATATCTATGCTATATCTACATATAGAGAACATTTTCTTAATCCATGAACGTTATCTATCTCCACAAACAGTGCATCGAGCTGCATGTATACCGGATAGGCAAATAGCTCAAATTTATTTAGCATTTCATCTTTGCCAGGCAGTGTCATGGCCTTAAGTAGCGGAGAGTATAATAGCATGTCTGCACAAATTAACACTTAGCTTGCACATACCTCCTATATCCGTGCGGCAAGCTATTGGATTTCCAGACAGCGTTAATTCAGGATTACTTAGGCATGACTAACACTATGAACGGTAAGCTAAACTGGACACCCAAATTATTTGGGAATTATTTTCAGGCTGAAGCCAGGGTTAAAATTACTGGGGCCGGCTTGATGGCGATGAAAGGCAAATTAATCTTTTAATGGGGGAGCGGGGTGTCTGCTAAAAGGAGATAAGGAGACACACTAGGAAGAGAGGCCTATTATCACAATGCAATAGTCAAATAGTGTCACTGCTGTGGTCATCTAGCTGCCTCTATTTGATCGGAAATGTTTCACCGCAGAGCAGGAACACATAACATCAAATATGGGGGATAAACAGCTTCGTTTTAGAATAGAAGAGTATTGGAGATATTGCCGTGCAGTGCAGTGTTGTGGTGTTTAATAAGCATAAGGGTGGGAGAGGAAACAGCAGAGAACAGAGGTGGAAGGAGTTACAAAAGGCACGTCGGTCTGATAGGCAGTGGAACACAAGGAAAAGCGCTGGCTGAGGATGCTCCTTGAAACGGCTACATCCTCAGAGCCAAGCAACCA
Source organism: Aplochiton taeniatus (assembly GCA_017639675.1). Classification (NCBI taxonomy): domain Eukaryota; kingdom Metazoa; phylum Chordata; class Actinopteri; order Galaxiiformes; family Galaxiidae; genus Aplochiton; species Aplochiton taeniatus. The sequence continues at coordinate 11,108,776 of CM030174.1, read as the reverse complement.
GTGCGGCCAAAAATAGCTGGCTACCAATCACACACCACTGAAACTCTATTTTAGAGCCACGTTATCGAGCAACGGCGTTCCTTTTGTCAGAAACCTTTCTGAAATCCCTGCCTCGCCACGGTGGCATTGGATTTTTTTTTTCCTTGAGCCTTTCTAGAGGATATGACCCAGTGGCCCAACAACAGATTGTCAGAATATCTGGTTCAGAGGATACAACATAAGCTATCCGCTAGCATACAGCAGATCAAATCCCCATGGTAATATGGTTGGATCATCTTTAAAGCACTCGCGCGGAGGCTATCATCATTTCCACAGGGACTGTCAACTCAGGTACGCCTGTCCTCAGGATGTGCATGAGTGCATACTGAATAAACACTCACGTCTCATGAAAGCCTCTCTGGGACAGGCACAGCATCCATATATACACATATAACAGTAGACATTTTGGACACACGTTACCCACTTAAGTGAATGGCCAGTGTGTCCAAACTTTTGACTGGCCCTGCATGTCACTGTCTCTTCCTTGGAGGCGCCGTCCTTTGCGACGCATACAGAAAAGTGAGGAAAACAGTCGGGCCCAGATGGATAACGGATTGAGAGACCCCAACACAGACGGATGCTTGATTTCCCAGAATTGTCGTGGGAACGAGAAGAATCAGCTTTGATTAGATAGAAAAATACCCCGCAGCACTGACATGTCTACTGTGGATTACGGTCCTAATCTCTCCTGGCACGCTCCACTCAGGAAGTATAGGCCGAGCCGGGTCGGACCCTCCGCTCCGGGGAGCGCCGATCTCCTCTGGCGGGCCGCCAAGCGCTCAGGTGCGATGGGAGCGGGCACACCGTGAGAACACCAGGCGCATCTTTGCCTTTTCTGGGGAAGGCATTTTACTGTATGTCTTGTATGTCTGTGTGTATGTCTGTTTGGCAGAACGCACGCCTATATAGCGTGTTGGCCTGCATTTCGGTTTCTGTCTGTGGCTTAATGTTGGCCCAGTGTGGAGTGAGAAAAACGGAAGTGTCACAGAGTAAGTGCATGGGTGTGTATGTGTTTGTATGCGTGCGTGTGCGTTTGTGTGTGGCCAGCCTGTCATTCCAGCTCTGTGGGCTTGAGCAGTGCCGATATGAGTGATCACAGGCCTGCCGAGAAGGGACCCCATACTGTGACGATCCCCCATTGGTTGGAAGCGTAGACGGCAGGTTTTTAGTGGGCGGCTCTGTTGCCCTGTCAACACCTTGCTGTAGGGTGCTGAGGTAGGAGCACAGGTGACCCTAGCTCAGAACCCTTCGGCGACCCAGCCTGGGTCAGGGACCGATTAAACCTTTGAGTGTGTCATGTGATAGCATGGAAAACAATCTGCCTCTGCTGTCATTCCAATATGGAGGCACAAGAAAACAGCAGCACTTAAATACGCTAAGCTGCAATGGAAGAAAAACATGAATGGCGTTCCCCAGTGGTGGTGCCATTGTGGCCAGTTAAATAAGAAGGTCTGGGAATGTCAGTTTTCCTTACTCTCATTTGGTTAACTGCCAGCCTTCAAACATCGTTGTGACACGCTGATATAGAAGCCATTTGAACACACACACACACAAACACAAACACACACACACATACACACACACACACACACACACACACACACTATGCTTCAGCTCCCTTAGAGCTCTCTTCTCTCACACACACACATACACACTTTTTTATTTTGTATTACTCTCTTTGATTGTTTTCAGTGGAGCGTTGAATGAACAACAACGTTCAGTATTTGGATTTGAATAGAATTGAAGAGGATGCAAGCATTACAAAATCAGAAACATCACAGGAGCGCCTGACTCTTGTGTGTGTAAACATAATGTTGGGCTGGCAGTGTGTCCCCTCGCTTGGCTAGTTAAGGTGGAAAACCAGCGCATGGCTGACTACATGGCGATAGCAACGGATCCATTGCCATGGCAACCGTCAGAGACACTTGAGCAGGTGGTCCAACCTAGCATCTGGCCAGTGTTAACGAACAAACCAATGAACACCCTTGTACTAATGCTTGGCACACATGCAGGGCATGTCAACACTTAACACACCAATAAATCATTGTGTTACATGACAAAATGTTAAGTTTAGCGTGGACGAGAAATGCTATACTGTCAAAATCCTGCTAAACAAGCGGTGGGTGGCTGACACTCATAAATGTGTTTCATTTGCCAACATGGCGCAACATTCAACGCTGAACCTGTGCGAGTAAAGGTCACATCGCCTGGCAACCGCTTGAGCTTGAGGAGTAGTTTTAATTATGGTCTGTACAATCTCCTCCCCTCTCCTTTCTCCGATGCCCCTCACCCCACTGTGCACATACATACAAACGTACAAAAATACACAGATGGAGGAACCATACACACCATGTGTGACGCACACATCCATGTGTGCGAGCCTCATGCTACATAGGAGAAGTGCAATCGTTCATTTTCTATAGTGTTCTGTAGATCCAGTGAGTGGCATTCTGCCAATAGCTGGGCCTTACAAATCAATTGTTAGAATGAATGGCCAACTGATCCGAGTAACCACATAATGATTAATCCCTGATTGTAATACAGTATCTGTGATAACTAAACTCAGCAATACACCAGCGTCGCAGATGGTGCCAGTTGTTAATAGTCTTGTGTTCCTTCTGGTTGCATTGTGGTCCACGGCAAAGGGCAGTAGGTTCTGCCGATAAAAATACTTGTACGGAACGTATACTGCATGACCATTATTTGTTGTGGGGGTAAACACCAGTCTAGCACTCGTTCAAACACACACACACAGACACACACACACACACACACCTTTCTGTTAAACAAATGTTTTAAACTCTAAGCTTTGAGAAACTTGACAACTTGTAAGCATATATCGACTGTCAAAGGGAATACATATTGTATGCCAGGTTAAATCAACATTTTGAGCTTCGCATATTCTATTTGGCAAAAAAAAATCTAAAAGTACAAATTTAGGTACTGTACAACCTGTGTCGAACATATCAAACCATATGTGCCTTTGATTTGCCAGGACATTACATAGGACAAAACACACACATGTGCACAACTAGTCCCTCGAGTCGGGCAGTGTTAGCGTGAAAGCTCCCTTTCCTCCCACCTTCACCGTGCTCATATTGAGATGTGTGGGATATGATGTCAAACACACACCACTGACTCTCTGTCCGCCACTAACCAGCTCAGCAAAGAGACAAGAGACGGGGAGAGGGAGTGGGAAAGGGGGAGAGAGAGAGAGACACAGAAAGAGAGAGAGAGAGAGAGAGAGAGAGAGAGAGAGAGAGAGAGAGAGAGAGAGAGAGAGAGAGAGAGGGAGGGAGGGAGGGAGGGAGGGAGGGAGAGAGAGAGAGAGAGAGGGAGAGAGAGAGAGCCAGCACGATTACATGCCACAGGACACAGGACCTATTTAATAATGTACAGCCAGAGAATAAATCCTGCATTAAACCTGAGGTCGGTTGGCCGAGCCACCGCGGCCAAAAGGGAAACGAACAAAGGGAGAAGATAAACCACTTGTGGAGGGATGGCTGTTTAATTTGTTATCGCGGCCCGCTGCAACAGCCAGGCTGACTCACTGCTCGGCGTCGCGGTTAGACGAGCACAAACACGGCCATTCTGGGAGAGATTACAGAACAAGGCTCCGCCATGCAGAGGGCCGGCATGTCTGTGAAATCCTATCCTATCCCCCCCTGTCACCGACACACAGGGCAGCGCCCGGCACGCACTCACACACCGCAAGCCTCTGTTCTACAACCGGGCCGACCCCGGGGGGACAAGAATAAACACACTTTCATATGCATATGTCTCTCAGTGCCTCTTTGAGCGTCTCACGCTAACAAATCGTTCTGCCTCTCTCTGTTATTCTCGAACGACCACACACTCACGCACATTAAGCGCCTCTTTTCTCTGTCTATGCCGCTACCGGGGTATTTTGTTTCATGATTGCATCTTCCTTGGTAAATCTTGCTTAGGAGTTAACAGCTGGATGGTGCTGTGCAGTGGCAACGCAGACAGACCCCTTGAGCTTGAGTGCCATTTCAGCCACGGGCGTCATCCCCTTTCACGTCACTTACCGTGGCTCACATTGCCGACACGCTATCATGCACACTACCATTTTATGAGTCAAACGACACATTGCGTAATGTTACAGCATGAATCTGTCCTGTAGGCCCTTTGCAAACAGAGGTATTGGAATACTCGCAGCCGAAATTGCATCAGCAAAACTAATTATAGCTCTTAGGCTTGTGATACGGTTATGACTCGGGACATTAATATCTGACATGGACACAGGATATGCTGACCATAAAATGTGTGTGTACGCAGGTGTGTTTCATTGTGTGCATGTGTGTGTGTGTGTGTGTGTGTGTGTGTGTGTGTCTATGTGTGGGCGCCCCTGCTTGTCAAGCTGTCAGTCGTAACTATGGTGTCACCTGACCCAGGCCGCCTGGCCCTGGACATCAGAGCGGCTGGGGGGGGGGGACTTCTACACTGCACCCCCAGCGCTTCTAACTCTGGAGCAATGGGAAATGGATAGCTCCATGCGACGGTGTCACATGAGAACGACGTCAGATCGACAGCGTCGCGGTGGGGTTATCGCGGCCTACCCTGTACTCCACGCTGCCGCTGATGGGCTTATAAGCAGGGGTGGAATGTGCCGTGCGCACAGTGCTCATTGCTAAAACATATATTTACTTCTGTGAGTACATATTTAAGGCCTTTCCTCTGTTGTCTGTGTCCACTTCCAGCTCTTGGATGTTTGTAGCAACTGACTGGTGGAGACCTCATTCCAGAAAAGGGAAGGTGGTTATTTGGGGAAGTCAGCCATGCGGGCAGGTTACAAACAAACATACACATACACACCCGAAGACACACAAACACATATTTTCACACTTACTCAGTCTACAGTCAAAATGGAACAAGACAGTAGTTGCTCCTGTATCAGCTACACCCACCAAACACCTCTCCTTCTCACTCTTTTCTACAGCCACACACACACACACAAACACTCTTATTCAATCAGTCTTTGTCTCCCTCTTACACACGCAGACAGATACTGTACCCAGATACACAAACACACACACACAGACACACAGACACACACACACACACACACACACACACACACACACACACACACACACACACACACACACACACACACAGACCCAGCTGGGAGACGAGAGCAGGGCAGCGGTAGAGATGGTCGGGCTACTGTATCAGTGGCGGGACAAGATGGATATGTATTCCTGGCCGGGGGAGATAAGCTGTCTCTTGCCTTGCCTTATTTAGTCAGTGCTCTGAGCTGACACGCCACCCGAAGGTAGTTCTGTGCCTCTGTGTGTGTGTGTGTGTGTGTGTGTGTGTGTGTGTGTGTGTGTGTGTGTGTGTGTGTGTGTTTCAGAGGGGTGTGTATCATCTGGTGGAAGAGAGATGGTGGGCGTAGGTTAGGGACTGTGAGTGAGAATGAGCGCATGTGTGTGTGTGTGTGTGTGTGTGTGTGTGTGTGTGTGTGTGTGTGTGTGTGTATAGGGATATGTCCGCAGCCAAGTATAACTGTCACAGATGAACATCCACCGAATTGGCACCACCATCCAGTTTAGGACAGCTGTCATTTGTAAAGACTCAATTACACTTAATCAGAGGATTTTCTAAGTCTTCATGGAACTATAATACAAAACGTAATGCTGTATCATCAGGAAATTAATTCAGCAGATTTAGTTGAGTCAGAACTGCTAGGAGGGCAAAAATAGCATTATACTCATCACCGTTAAAAGTCATCTATAAGGTGTACGGTAACCTTTCACTCGCTTACGCAGCAAACCATGCAGGCCTGGGAGAACATACTGGGTGTCGTTTTGACCTGACCGGGAGACATTTTAAAGACTACACATAGCTTAGGCTCAATGTATGCTATTTACAGTGAGCACCAGTAGCTCTTCTTGCTCTCAGAGGAGACGTTGTTTGGTGTGAAGTGTGAGTCGTGAGTGCTCTCGTGAGGAGGGCTACTTTTTAAAGAAAGGAATGCCAACGGGCTTATCTCACTTATCTCAATTCACAGGCCTGAGAGACACACGCACGCACACATGCGCACGCACACACGCGCACGCACACACACATACACACACACACACACCCATTCACAGGGAAATGGTTAAATACTTGGCTGTGTAGAGAGGTCAATAGTTTTTTAATTAGGGTACGGGGTTACACAAAAGAAACTGCCGGCGGAATGCTTTGTTCTACCAATCTTCTTTGTGGGTGACACACACTCTCCAGAGACAACTCTACTCCAGCATCACTCCGGCTCTTTATTGATTTGCTGATCAACACCATGAGGTCATCAGCTTTGCCCCAGGGGCTGATGGGGCAGTTCATTTCTGCCATTCAGAATAGGGAGTGAGGGAGGGGGGGCCGCGGGGATGGGAGTAGTTTCTCTACCTTTCATTTCTGCCATCCCTTCGTTCCTGCCAACGTGAACCACTTATGTCTTCCTTCACCGAAAACCTCCTGCTCAGCACATCCAGCCTGTCCGACATCTAAGTGAATCAACATTCATCCCCGGCTACCACTGTCTACACTCGCTCCAGTCTCCTCTCCCTTTCTCCCTCCCTCCCTCTCTCTCTGTCTGTCTCTCTCTCCCCCTCTCTCTCTCTCTCTGCTCCCAAGGTTGGCTGCTAAGCCTTTTCCCTCTCTCCCATCTCCTCTTGATTCACTGGGTCTATTCCAGGTTAATGAGGGCACGTCATGTGACTTCTAGGGGGGGGGGGGATCAATAGGAGAGCATCGCTGCCATGCAGTACATAATGAAACTTACATAACCATTCACACGACCCCGCCATGGCTGTGTGGCAACCTGGCGGCTCTTAATGCGATCACCTGTCTCTTTTCTTGGCAAAAATAAGTAGGCCGAATGCAGGCGCCGTAATTGGTATATCAAAGTCACATGACAGAGAGAAATGTAGCGGGACAATAATTGAATCCGGTCGTCCGGGGGAGATGACTCAGCTAGCTACCTTAATCTAACCACAGCGTATTAGCCCGAACGTTAGTGCTATGGCCACTCTCAGTGCTCTCAGTGACATCCCTCCGCCGGTTTAATGCGAGGCAACAGAGATTAGATGACAAAGAGGCTCTTTCACATCTATATCCTCTCTTTTATCTTTTTTTCCCCCAGCGGATCTCATTCACAAACAAAAAGGCATAGGCTCCACACACACACACACACACACACACACACACACACATACACACATTCTCCCTCTCGCTGTCTCTTTCTGTTTTCCCCACTGACGCGGCACGTGGATAGACTGACACACAAACACACACGCGGGCGAACACGCAAACACACACACATGCGGGCGTACACGCAAACACACGCACTCCATCCATTGACCTGCTTCTCTCACAGCATGCAGCGGTTTTATTGTCAAGGATGCTGAAACACTCAATATATAATATCGGTCTTATTTCACTGGAGCCTGCAGAGCAAAGCACTTTCCATCCCCCTTCTGGAAAATAGAGTGGAGTTTGCATATCTCTGGGAGAATCATTAGGTTTGATGAAAAGGAATTTCCTGGGGACAGCTATTACTGTATTAAATGGCTGGGTTGTGGCAGCGACTTAGCTGGGATTATCCTTTTCATTGTCTCCCAAATCTACGCGGGCTCCCTGTTATCTGGGAGTACAGGAGTGTGTTTGTGTGTGTGTGTGTGTGTGTGTGTGTTTTTGTAGCTCAAAGACAGATATGTGACTGAGGGTGCCGGAATAACATCCTGCTCTGCATTCTGCTGAACCAACCCCCCCCCCCCCTCCCTACGAAGTGACCCCGCTGCATAGCCCACTCCGTGTTCCCCAGGCAAACAGAAGGGGGCTTTAAAAGAGAAGGTCAGCAGCCCACCTGTTAAAGAGCAGATGCCACATCAGAGCAATGCCTGGCAGGAGGACAGGTATCGTTATAGGGCACACGAGATACACTTGGCATGCACGCGCACAGGCTTTTGGCATTATAACATGCACTGGGTGCGTGAGCCCGCTCCCTGGGCATCTGAGATATGGTCAGAGAATAGAACATTTTAAGTGCTTTTATTAAGGCTAGTTGTACCCGACCCCGACAAGAGTAAAGTGCCACGCGGAAACCTTGGCCGAAGAAGAAGTCTCAAGGTTAAGGCCACTGTCATGAGACTCCAGTTATGGAAGACTGTGCCTTGCATTAGACCTGGAGTACACCATCAAAAAGACAATTGTCTTCCTACACCGCACATAAATAGCAGACTTAATGTGGCCACGATAAAACCAGGGGGAATGTTGGCAGGGGGGGTTTTCACGACACAAATTCAGAGCCATGCACAGACGCACAGTCTGGCATGAAGATTCAGGTGAGGCACAAACGCAAGGACACTCGCACACCAACACACACTCACAACTACCTTGAAGCAGCTATTTCTACTTTAGTCCTGGCGACGGCGGCAGCCCTTTGCGCTGCCTCCACTGCGCGGTCCACCTTCTCTTTGGTTTTGGGGTTCTTCAGCGGAATCAACTGCTTCCGTATTCCACGCACCAAGACGTTGTTTTTGTACTTCCCTTCCTCCTTGGTGCCGTCGGGGAAAAGGGTGCAGCCGTACCCGTGGCGCTTGTTGTTCAGCCACTCCCCCTCGTACTTCATCCCGTTGGAGCGCTCGCTCACGCCGAAGCCGTTGCGCTTGTCGTTCTTCCACTCCCCCATGTAGGTCTCGGTGGTGGTGGCGTCCACGTGGTCCTCCAGCAGCAGGTCCTCGTCCGGCAGCTCGCCGTCGCCCAGGGAGACGGTGGAGTTGGCGTCGCTGGAGCTGATGCGGCTCATGGCGGCGTCGCTGCGGGCCGAGCTGCGCTTGCTGGAGATGGACGTCCGCGACTCCGACTTGCGCAGCTGCCGCAGGCTGCCGAAGAGCGAGCCGCGGCGGAACAGGCCCTTCTTCTTGGTGACCACCTCGCTGTCCGAGTGGAAGTTGAGGACGAAGCCGCCGCGGCCGCCCGTGGGCGTGTCCGCCGAGGACTCCGGCAGCACGGCGCCGTTGCTCTGCTCGGAGCGCAGTGAGGCCAGGGAGGTGCGCAGCGGGGAGCGGATCACCGTGGCCATGCCGTAAGGCACGCTCTGGCGCACGCCGTAGCCGTGACGCATCCCGCCCATCCACTGGCCCTGGTATGTGCCTAAAGGGGGAGACAGCAGCAGGAACATTACGCATACGCCACGTGTCTTATATGGGCGCGTGGTCAACAGGGTTACAACAGTCGATAGGCAACAGTATGACATTGCCTCGTGCGGCATTGCGATAGTTTCCTGAGGGTAAGGGGCCTTCAACAAACCATCTGATTTGCCGGACAGAAAGGCACACCTGGGGCCCCTGTCTAAATCGAGATGAGGTACCAGGGGCACGCAGACAGAGGGGCTCAGTAACCATGATCTCAATGTGCCGCATGTCAAAATGAACCAGATAAGACTTATTTTGTGTTATCTAATTGTACGGGGGAAGAGTTAGTGTATTCGAAGCTGCATGACGTGGGGATATGGTCAACTCTTTCAAAATGTTCAATATCTGTTTTGGGTCTAGCTGTTGATTTCGGTCTGAGAGTATCATTGGACATGATATACCTTTTTTTTTATCAAAGAGGATTAGTCTTGCTGTTACGAATAAGCAAAGAGAATATACAGTGATAGCACTGAATGAGTTAGGCGCAGCCCCCTAGAGCCAGTGTTCCTCCAGCTACAAGTTAAGGGAATGTTATCCCTTCATCTCCACAGCAGTTGGACTGTGATTATAACTAACTCAATCCCCTAGATTTGATTAAGGTGGGAATGTTAAGATCACTGAAGATAAATGTGAGTCATTCAGTGAGCAACCTATTTCAGGCGACTGTCGTCTCCCTGTTGACAGTGGACACATTCAACAGCACATTGAACGACTGGGAATTAATGTGAGTCACATAATGAGAGGAATATTCTACCAATCTCATTTGGTAAGGACACGTTGAATATTCAAATTGGCACTGGGGAAATGACCATTGAAACTGTGGTACTGTATTGCAAACACACGGGCAGTATTCAAATACAATCAAAGTCATTAAGAACATTGTTAGTGCTGCAGAATTCAAGTTAGGCATCATCATCACATAACTAACCCAGCTCAGCCAATATAGCATATGTCTCAATGGATTGTTGTAGCCCTATCAGGAGAACTGCTGGAAGGATCAGTGCAATCCAGAACTCTGCCAAACAGGCTAGATTTGTAAACACTTCCCTGATTACACAGATTGAAGGTCACAGAAGCCTCAACCTGATCTGCTCTCACTTTCAGCACCCAGGTGTCAACAGCTCACAGCTGTGATTGTGTTGGAGCACTTGATTCAATACAGGCCAATTTAACCTATGTGGCTAAACTCAGACATTAGCTGGCTAGTGGTGGTCAATAGATTAGACTAGTTAGCCTATTAAGGTTATATTGGTAGGTTCAAATTTGAAAATGGCAGAGGGATAGGTGATAGTCAGACTATAATTAGGTCGAGGAGTCTACGCGCACTTTGCCCTCAAGTGACACGTCCAAGCCCCGTATTGTATCTGCTCTGTTCTTCAGCGCTGTACAATTGCAGCTTTTGGAAAGGGCTTGTCACGAAGTCAAATAATATGACTCCTCCTCGAAAATGTAATGTGTACCAAAACAACATCCTGTGTGTGGATTTAGTTAGGAAAATGATAATGCGCACATCACCATGGTGCGCACTGCGCCATTAAACTCTGCCCAGCTTATATATCTGAGAGATTCATCATAGATTATGCATTGATGCATCTCCATTATCACCACTCTGTCTCAGTTGGTGCATCCTAGCACGCACACACATCACACATCCTCATCCACAGCCACTAGTTACGCATTTAAAGCGACACGCATTGGAAACAACATGTCAATCTAACCGGCAAACTTACCACCATCTCCGTATGTTTCGATCCCATATCCATCCTGTAACCCGTTACTCCAGGTCCCGTCGTATCTGGCAGGTGTATTATGGCTCTGGCGGACCCCATAGCGACCCTTAAAACCGTGACTCCACTCTCCCCGGTAGGTCCACTTTCCTTTATTCTCCACACCGAGCCCATGCCTCTTTCCCTGCGACCAGTAGCCCTGATAGGTATTCCCACTGGGCCAGGTGTAGACCCCCACTATCTCGAAGCCATGGGACCAGGATCCAGCGTACTCGCCCTGGCCCTTGGGTCCGGTGCAGATGCCATGTCCGTGGGCTTTGCCATCCTCCCACCCCCCGCAGTAAGTGCCACCATCGTCGAAGTCAAACCTTCCGCCCGTCATTCAGAATAGGCTAGAAATAAAGACGAACGCGGTTTAGACTCAATAGTCTCGTATTCCCCCTGCGGGATCCAGGATCGAAGAAAGGACGAGCCAACAAGAGGATGACTCTGTTTACAGAAGTAAAGGGAAAATAACAGTGCCGTCGATAATAAGCATTGTATACTTTCAGCGACTATTATGACACGAAAGCATGCGTGATTGTTAGTGTTAGATGAATGAATGGATGGACGTTTACCCAAGGCGCACGCTCAACCCGCCCGTTGCGTTATCAGTCTCCCCCCTCTCACCCACTGATGACAGAGGGAGAGAGAGAAGCATCGAGTCGCCAGTGAAGAAAGACACTGCCAATTGCAACGTCATGACAGTAGTACCTCCCACTTGCTCCCACTTCAGCTAATGAGAACATGTATGCGCTCAAGCCCTTTGAATAATGTACTGCTATTTGCCAATAAATCATACTTGCGATGGCAGGGCAATGATAGCCACTGGCTTGCTACTTGCCACCGTCAGGGCTTTTGAAAAACGCGCCTCTTTGCCTAGGTGGCAGGTCTAATTTTGTCCAATGACTGACTACTTTTTTTAAATAGCACATTTTAGTTTCGATTCAATTGTAGCTCATCAAACAGCCGCACAATCTGCTTTGAAATAGCACATTCTATATTTTTAACAGAGGCCTACACCAATACAATTTACCGATTAACTGCTGGAAATCATTAGAATGATACAGACTTTTCAGGCACAGCCTGGTGTAGTCTTAATTCTATTAAATTAGGATGTTCACTAGTTTGTTCACGGTGTGTTTCTACAAAGAACAAGTTAATGTTTAACATTAGAATAAATATTAAAATAAGTAATGGGAAACAGTGACCTCTGCTGATGACTATTGGCGATAGTAAAGGAAATCATAAACAGAATCCAAGCCTATAGAGCAATGCAAGATAAATATAAAATTGCACTAGTCTAGAGATTAAAAACGCCTATTGATCAAATAAAATATTAATTGCTACTGCATAATAAATAATGAAGCAGAATGTGTAGACTCTGTAACGTCCAAAAGGAGGTCGGATGCTGATGACGCGACAGGACGGTGTTTCCATCCGCTACAAACATAGGGCTGGCAGATAAGATGGCGACCGAAAACAGACTTGAGTCTCGGGATGAGAAACAAGAAATTCTCAATCCAAAAGACCCCGCAAATGAGTTGTCGTACGAAATTACACCGTTAGTAGAAAGCGTAAAACCAAAACAACCCAAATTAACGCTCTATCATTGGACGCAGTCTTTCAACTCGCAAAAGGTGGGTGCCATAGCCTTTCAGCACCAAAGCAGTGGACAGCTCAAGGGTAACTGCTGCTAAATGTCGTAATATTACCTAGAAGGGATATTTTTGCCTACTTTACTTTAGATTAATTAATTTACCGCGGATTGGCAATCTCCTGTCCCTTTTTGGCTACTGAATAAAAAATAATCTGAACAGTCTTTTAAAGAAAGTACTTGAGGTTGTTTACACAAACAGAAGTTGTGCAAGTACTGTAGCATGTAGTGGAAGTTCTGTGGAATATATATGAATATGTAGATATATTGATTGTTAGTACCGTATTTTCCTCCTTAGTAGGATAATATGTGTGTCCCATGTAACCAAGTGCAAGTTCAAAGAGTTGTGCATTACCATTGCAAGAGGAACTACAGAGACTACCGTCAAATCTCAGAGGCTGCTTTTACTGCATCCTATCTTAAGGATGACTTTATTCGAGTGGTGCTTTGTCTGCGATCTTAATTCTTTATTCTGATGTTATATGACGGACAGGCTTAGCAGAAAGAGCACAGAGAGGCCTATGCTGCCAAACAGAATGCAGACATGCCCGTTGCTTAAACATTTCCTGTAGTCTTGTCTGTCTTTCCAGAAGATAACGTTTAAGAATGAATAATTAAGAAATACAATAACGCCAGGCCCAGTGATAATAACTTAATTTCTTTGTTTTTTGGGCGTATTGCAGGTTCGTCTTGCCATAGCCGAGAAGGGTTTGCTGTGTGAGGAGTATGACGTAAGTCTACCTCTGAGTGAGCACAATGAGCCCTGGTTTATGCGTCTGAACCCCACAGGAGAAGTCCCTGTCCTGGCCCATGGTGACATCGTCATATGTGACCCCACTCAGATCATGGACTACCTGGAGCAGAACTTCAGGGACGGTGAATACTTGTCCGATGTATTAATTAGTAATAGACCACTGAGGGTGAGACCTACCAACGGTATGGTCATCGCTCAGTATGATCAAGTTCACCCACTGTGAAGGATTTGTATCATAGCCATTATTGCTCCCCATCATAATCTCTATTGCTTTGGAAGTAGTCCATTTCATATTTCGGTTGTTTTATGTGTACATTTTTCATTTGTTTATTGTTTATTTGTCCTTTGTTTTGGTTATATACATCCATTTTAAGTTGAAAGAGGCTGCGTCTAAAAAGAGAAAGAGGACAAACTCAATCTGGTAAGGATGAGACACAGAGCTCATATGTTTCAATAAACATTCTAACCATTTGATAATGAGCTGGGTGTGATGTTCCAGTTTTTCCACATTTGTTCAAATATATCAACATGATTTGATTGATTATACTCAAATGCTCTTCACCACTGAAACACACTGGTTTGCAACAGGGCCTGAGGTAAAAGAATCCTAAAAGCTGTCAAGCGGCCAGTCCATCTTTGACCCATTAACGGTTGACAGCTTAGAGGAAACTTGAGTGTAAAGCGTCTTTTCTCCCTGCCTGACTGGGTTGTTTCTTCCAGAGGGCATACCCAAGCTGATCCCTGAGGAGGGCAGTATGTACTATCCCAGAGTGCAGCACTACCGAGAACTGCTGGACTCCCTGCAGATGGACGCCTACACACACGGCTGCATCCTTCATCCTGAGATCACTGTGGACTCCCACATTCCAGCATACGCCTCTTCACGCATCCGTAGTAAGACACACACACACGCACGCATGCACGCACGCACGCACGCACACACACACACACACACACACACAAACTCTCTTGCATACTCACATTCTTACCCACAGACATAGCACCTTGATACAAGTAATCATGTATTCTAAAATAACATGCTAACGCCCACTCATACAGTTTGCAGACTCGTCTAAAAGTCTAATATCCATAGCATTAAAGAATTAGTAATATCATACATTCTGGATGACTGTAATTGCCTCTAATCTGGAGTTATGTTTGTGTGTGACAGCACAGATAGGAAATACAGAGTCTGAATTGAAGAAACTGGCAGAGGAGAACCCAGAGCTTAAAGATGCTTACATTGCAAAACAGAGGCGCTTAAAAGTAAGTCATCCTTCAAAGCAATGGAGTGTGAAGTGTTTACTTTTAGATTATTCATGAAAGTAGCTTGCAAGGCAAAACTGTTTACTGTTTACTATGAATATCCAGGGAGCATTAACTCTCCAATATACCTACGCACAGTAAATGTGAATTGACTAATAGCTTCTCATTATTGATCTGATTTCAATACAAAAAAACATTCTCATGTTTTAGTTCATTACAACAGGCCTAATCTCACAAAGAGAGCGGCACCTAAATAGTTTAAATATAAATGTGTCCACAAACTATGGCTTTAAGTGTCCATTAGGATAGCATAACATGATGTGTTTCCCTCCTGCCGCAGCACAAGCTGTTTGACCATGACAACATGAAGTACTTGAAGAAACTGTTGGACGAGTTGGAGAATGTGATGGATCAGGTGGAAACAGAACTCCAGAGAAGGGTGGAGGAGACTCCAGGTAACATCCTAGACTGACAAGAAGAACACGTCACATGTTGCCTTTGTTAATGCAAGCTCAGTATGATGCGATAACATTCTGCTATCAGCAGTTTTTTTTTTCTTCTTTAAATGTATTTTGTGGTTGTGGTTGTGATTATTGCAGTATGAATCTATTATCTATGAATTGCGTACTCTTGACTCTTGTACCCAATGTTTGACTCCCCTCGTGGACCCTGTCTCTGTCACATTTGGCCACGGTAGAGGAAGGCAGTCAGGCCTGGCTGTGTGGGGACTTTTTCAGCATGGCCGACGTCTCCCTGGCTGTCACCCTGCACCGCCTCAAGTTCCTGGGCCTCTCCCGTCGCTACTGGGGCAACGGCAGCCGCGTCAACGTGGAGACCTACTACGAGCGCGTCATGGAGCGGCCGGCCTTCCGGAGGGTTCTGGGCCACGTCAACAACATCCTCATCTCTGCCGTGCTCCCTGTGGCCTTCCGCTTGGCCAGGCAGAAGGCTCCGTCCTTCATCGGCACCTCGCTGCTAGTCGGCATCCTGGGAGGAGCCACTTACCTGGCCTTCCTCTATCTAAGAAGGAGGCTGACCGTCACCTGCTGAAAACAACAGCCTGGCTGCATTACCGTCTGTTGGCAAAGCGGAGAAGTAGGAGAATAAATAAATACGGTTGGGAGCAGAATGTCTTGCTTACTTCATACAATACACTCTCTGCGGTTGCCTCTGCCTATTTGCTGTACGGCATAATGGCACTGGTCGGTTGACAAGCCATGCAATAAGTTGACATAGTCATAGTACATCATATTACTAACCAGACACAAATGTAGTTTATGTGATGCTGGCAGCACAAAAAGCACTTTTAGCCATCCTCCTTCACGAATTGAGAAGCATTATATAATAGGTCCTAGGCCAAATATTTGACATGAGTCATCTTCTTAAGATTATCTGTCAGGTTGAATTTTGTCCAGTAAGGTTTTTATTTATATTTGCATCATATAAGATGCTTTACGCTGACTTGCTTTGTGAGGTTTGTGCTTGGATATAAAGTATCCCAAAGTCACAAATGTTGTTATGCATGTTACAAACCAAACAAAAGCAAACCTTGTGTGCAAGTTGTGGATGCCAGCACTAAGCCTGGTGTATGCTAGTGCTATGCATCAAGCAATTCAAAAGTCTAGCCCATTTGACCACAAACCCCTTGATGCTACTTTTTTGTCAATGCCATTAATTCATGCTCAAAATACTTGATTAGTGTGAGCTTGTGTGTGCTGAATTAGCCTACTAGTGTCCATGGTACAATCCATGTGACAGTACTTCATTGTTGTGTCACCACTTGTTCAGGCTGCCTACAGAGTAATCAGCAGTTTAATTGTATTCGACCAAATGTGTAACTTCCAAAGCCCAAAACACTCTATTAAAGCTTCTTTATCATAAACTTGTAATAAAGAAGTCCCATTAAAGGTTTAAAAATAACATGATTCCGTTTCTTTCTGTGCGGTGAGTCACAGCCAAAATCCACAAACTGAGAATATTCAGCCAAAACCTGCCGCCTCAGCCAAAAAGGAGACCATGGGCTTTGGATCTGGACTGTGAATCTCACCTGGACTCCAGCTCACTCAAAGCCAACGCACATTTCAGCAGGTTTATGGCTCCGTTTTTCATTGCTCACAGATCTGGCTGGTGCACATCTCAAAAGAGGAACCACACCTGTTTGCATTCACAATCCTTATTGCCGTGCATGTAGCCAAGTCATGCTCTGGACTCTAGCAGATGGCAACTCAGCAGAGAGACCGTTTTGAAGGCATCCCTGCATGTAGATATCTCGTATATCTCAATATCTGCTAACAAATCTGCTGAGTGAGCGAGAAAGTTTTCATACCGTAAAAACCGAAAGGCATACGTTTGTTTGAAATATTACGCAACATATTCTCCCCCAGTCCTTGGAACGAGGATACACCGTGAGACTTAAATTGAAACAAAAATCTAAGTTCACACCAATGAAAACATGATCAAAGTCTTCAAGTACCCCTCTTAGATCAACTTGTCCTAATAATCATAAATGAAAAGCACTACAAGAGCATTATTTATTAACTTTTTTACAGAATCACTCTGTAATATAAATTCATAATATTTCATTTCCCATTGTAGGAGCAACACTGTCCTTGGCTAAGCCTCAGGAAGTGCTTCTGAACGTTGATAGTCTTGCATGGCGGCCAGCAAAGATGTCCCTCTGCTCTTTTTCTCCACTGGGGGGCAGTGTTCTCATTGAAAACACAGAGCGTTTCTATGATATGTATGGATGCCCTGGCTGTGGTTCAGTCCTCAGGATAACTGGCCACGGTGGACTGCCATGTATCATGGCTTGACGATTGGCCAGCGGGGCAGGCCAGGCAGCTGACAAAATAAAGCTCTCATTGGGTCCAAACACAGTGACATATAGCCCAATAGATGGGATTTGACACCTAGCTACTCAGTTCTTTGAAATCCAGCAGGTGGTTTGCGATAATTGGGACTGGGCTCCCCTCATCCTCCAACAGTGGACAGGCATGGTGATTTACCATCAGCTCCTGAGACACTGAGGCTCAACTCATGTGGGTATTCAACAGCTTGGGGAGAGAGCTCAGGAGATGACAACTCTGTAGTCTACTAAAACATCCCTGCAGGTCATTTTCTGTCAGCAGGTGTAGTGTCTGTCAAAACGAAGCAAACCCCTAGTGTGCGTTGGTCTACGCTCCATATTCAGTGCCAACTCTCCTAATGTTCTATACCTCTGAGAAATAGATCCTTTCCCACACAGGCATGCTCTAGAATTGAAGTAGCTTAGATTTAATCCTGTAGTGCTGTCAGCTATTGCTCAGCATTTAAGCAGACTTTAGGATGAACGAAATGCCTTCGTAGAGAGTATGCAGTTGGTGCTGATATTGTTGGCAATGTGACATTATGGCTGAAAGACCACAGCAAAGCTAGGTCATAGAGAACATCTGAGCTGCACAATGCAGAGCAACTGGTAGATTGTTTGTACTTCCATTTAGAAGTCTAAAACCCCTCTATTGCAGGTCTGAGATGGGCCTGGCGTCTAGTCAGACCACTAATGCTGAGCTGCATGTGGCCTCTGAGCTGCCATCCAAATAAACAAAACCAACTATGTCTGAAGGCAACCCTCTCTCTCTTTTACACACACGCGCACACACCCACGTTCACCTGAAGACAGCCCTCTCTCTCTTTTACACACACGTACACACACACACGTTCACCTGAAGACAGCCCTCCTTTCACTTCACTCTCTTTCCAAAGGAACTGCTACATTGAGGAGTCCAGCAAAGAGTGCTAAAAGGAGTGGGTGGGGGTGTGACTGTGAGTGAGTGGCACACAGGTTTGTGTGTGTGTGTGTGTGTGTGTGTGTGTATGTGTGTGTGAGAGAGAGAGAGATGGAGAGCAAGACAGAGAGAGAGAGAGAGAGAGAGAGAGAGAGAGAGAGAGAGAGAGAGAGAGGGGGGGGGGTGTTAGACAGGAAGGGAGAGAAAAGGGCAAGGGAGTAAGGCTGGTTAAAGGCAGACATTGCGCGATCCAGGAAGGAGGGCTGCAAAGGGTTGGATCTTAGAAGGCCATGTCAGCTTCAGTGGGAATAGGAGTCAATAAGGAACAGGAATAAAGACAACACTTTGACCAGAGGCATTGGAAGTGCTGTTTGGGATGGTACTGTTTAGAAAACAGAGGGAGGCTTGGGTGAGGAATGGGCGAGGCGGATCGGCAGGCCACGGTGAGGAACGGGGGGGGGGGCGGTCAGAGGGATGATGTGTGCGAGCCGAGGGTGGGTTGGCCGTCCACAAAGAGGTAACAGCAAACAGAGGCCCACGCAGCAGGAGCAGCAGCAGGCGGCTAGCAGCAGCTACTGAAGGAGCTGGCCGGCCTCAGGTGGCTCCGCTCCCACTCAGTGGCTGTGTGGGCGGGGGCATGGAAACTTCCACTGTCGTCCCTCACAGCTGTCACCTCACCTTCAGGGGAGCACAGACAGACAGAGAGAGAGAGAGATAGAGAAAGAAGGGACAGAGGGGGAGACAGATGGAGGTGTACATTTGGAGGGAATGAGTCAGCGAAGAAAGTAAGTTGCACCGCTAGATTACGTTAAGTTCCTCCTTAAAAGCAGGCCCCTTGAATTATAGGGATCCCATCAGCGCCCATGAGATGATATCAACACTTTATTAATCCAAAGAGGGGAAACTAGCAATATTAAAGCTGATACAAGTACCAAGCCTGACACCCACATAGAGCACAAGAGAAGACAAGAGCAGCATAGCATTGGGACTAAACTAGTACCTTTGGGTTACATCTTGGATTAGCTCATCTCAAAGCCAACCCTACAGTCCCAAGGCTCTTAACTAGCGCGGTCAACACAACCTGCACAATCACTCATGTAGGTTGTTACGAACTGACCTAGCTCATCACTCATTTGAGCATGGATCCTTTCCAATCTTGAGACAGTTGTAAATTGGTTAGCAAGGGTGCCAGAACTGTATAGATGTGCTGAGCTCTATTCTGCTAGTACACATAATGAACTGTCAGGGAAGAAGAGAAATGTGCACAGCAATTTGTTAACTGAGTCACACCCTGTTTGAGGTTCATACAGTTGAACATCGTCCATTGAGTCCACCAAACCAGCAGTTGCCACGCTTCGTCCTTCGTAATGAATGCACTCTCCAAGTTAGAAAGGATTTATTTCCTATGTTATGGCGCAATTCCCAATAATGTTAATATTCCAAATGAATGAACTCTCTAAGTTGTGTGTCTTGAATGGTTCCAACGATTTCTTTCCCACATCATGGCGCAATTCCCAAAAATTTCGGCTCCAAATATTATCAAAACAAAGCGGCTTAAACAGGACAGTAGTAAGCTGCAATTTGACAAGCAGAATCTACGCAATAACATTGCCTGTCCTGGACAGTGCCTAGCATTGCGTAGGAAAACAGTAGCTGGTGACGTCAAACCCATTCTGTCAGTGTCAGATCCCAACACACGCTGTTCCCCTCACCCCCGCAGCTGAACCCCCCCCCCTCCGCCCTCTCTCCCTGGATTCCAGCCAGAGTCTTGGAGAAGGAGCATTTCCCCAGCCTGTTGGCTCAATCAAAAGTGTTCTGAGAACCCGACGGGGCCTTTCCAGAAAGCAGCCGTCTCCACCTTGCACCGTGTCTGTTTTATTGTTTGCCGAGTTGACGGCCCAGGATCTCGTGCCGTTGACACCGCTGTTAAAATGGCCCCCCTGTAGGTTTGCCATCCACAACTTTCTGATGAATCCCTGTGCCATCATTCAGCCCCACATGTGCTCCTCAAATATTTAAACTAGGCTTACGTAAACATAGTGGAGGCAAGGGAGACGATACCCAATGCCTTGCTTGGAGCAAACCTACGGCCTTGTAAAACCCTCTTGATTGGCCACTTGATGCCAAGCTAAGCGCAGCAACTGACTTTATTCTGTTAATGATTTTTTGTATGTGTTTGATAGACAAGCCGTTGCCATGCAAAGGGATACCTCTGTGATCTCCATGGAGAGGTGATGGGATCAAGTGATTATTTGTTAATTTCCTTTGAGCTCAGACAAGAAACCTGTGGCATCATATCCCTTAAAATATAGTGTTTATTTAAAATGTTTAAAAAGGAGGTATGGGGCTTTTGTGTGTGTGCATGTGTTACTGCTTGGACAGTTTGTTTGTGTGTGTGTGTGTGTGTGTGTGTGTGTGTGTGTGTGTGTGTGTGTGAGAGAGAGAGAGAGAGTGAGTGTGTGCACGTGTATGTGTCTGTGAATGTTATTCCAATACATCTTCAGTCCTGTCCTGGAGGTCAGCAGAGGTCAGTACACCTGGGGTGTGTGTGTCCCGTTACCTTTAGCCATGTGGAGGCCTGCCGCCCCAGAGCCCCACACACGGATATCCTAAGGTAAATACTGAGCCCACCGTTCACTTTGACAAAACTTGTTCTCCCATGACCTCCACAACCAATCAGATCTGACCTTTTGTACAAAGAATCTGACTTTTGGCAGTGGGAAGCCATCCTTCTTCTTACACAAAGTATAGTTTGCATCCTCAAATTACAATTTCACATGATTTAATTAAAATGGATAAATACAACAACATATTCATGTAGCAATGGTGGACTTATGCATACACATATAGATGTATAATTGAAATGTATCACCTGGAGGTACAGTATCACCATTGAGACCAGAATGGTAGAGATTGTTTGAAAATAGGAGGCTACTCCTTTTCAAGTCTGACAGAAATACTACTGTATGGCAAAGTGAAGCATTCCTTGAGTTCTATGGACTCATATATTCTGTCTGGTTCAAGCTGGCTTTGAGTTGATAAGCAAGATAAGCAGTCCGAGAGTGGAGAAAAGGTTCTGGAATGGCAATGTAAACATGTAAAAGCTGCTCTGTCCTATCTCTGGAGGATCCACTTTTCTTGTCCAGCTCCATGACAGCCCAATGGCCCATGGTCAATCTGAATTACCAGGGAGAGAAGGGCCTCAGCAAAAAAAAAAAAAAAAGACAAATGAAGGAATAACTAGAATGTAATACGTAGAAAAAGAAAATGAACATATGAAATTTGCCATGCCGTTTGAAAGCCATGGAGTTTCCTCTGACCTTAAAAAAAGTAAGTACGAGAGCCATGAAACTCTGAGAAGTGTCACCAAAAGGGCCAATTTAAACATGGGTGCCTTCGTCGTAACTTTGTAGTGGAAAAAGATGGTCTCAATATATGGAAAGCAGGAATGCTGTTTGTGCCACAGAACCTAAGGTAGGATAGTCATTTGCACTTTGTTTAACTAAACAAAGCTTAACGTTCTAATGGTTTAAGTGGGACTGCAAGTTTGAGTACTTGAGTCCCATTGCTAAAGCAGTTATTATAACAATAATGCATTTGATTTATAGGACACTTTTCAAAACACAAATCACTTTATAATTGAGGATATAGTAAAACAAATACATAGAACAAATACATAAGAAATAAGGGAGAAAACATTGACAAATGAGAAGACATAAATAACATGGATGACATAGGAAAAGAAAAAGGAAAACAGTAGGGATTCAGAAAGGGACACAAGGGGGAGCGGGAAGGAGTATTCACTTGTATGTAAGGTGGATTTTAAGACGGGACTTCAAGGTGTTAATGGTGTCTGAGTCGCTGCTGGACTTTCTGCTCCAAGAGAACCATGGCAGCACCGCAACCCTCAGCAAAAAAATGAAATCCCTTTACAGTAACAGTGACTTCCTTATCCTCTACTGTCTGTGTTTCCCTTTGTTTTACCTTGAGCTGTGCAAAAGCAAGGAGAGATCAGACCAGACCCATGACATGGTTCACAAACACCAAACCATGCAGGACTATTCTGGAGCAGCATTTAATAACAAGAAAATCCCCGCTGTGAAACTGTGATTGCAGAAAGAAAGTGATGACTAGGCACTGGTTTTCAGGGAATACCCAGTAGAGTAGTTTGTTCCTTGGTTTCACGAGGCCTGTTGCTAATGTAGGGACATAAGCAACGCAAAATGATTATCCCAGGTATTTTCTTTGATTGTATGTGGAAAGTGAAAACATCAGCAAAATGTGGCCAAACGTTCAATACAAATTCCAGAGGACTCTCATATCTCCAAGGAAATGACATTCAGATACTGTATACTAACTCTTATATGGATATGCCATTCCTGCTATCTAGTGAATAACGTTGTACGTGTACCATGTACCCCTGTTGAAAAAAACATATTCTAACCTAAACTCCATTACTCTCTTCATTTCAGCATTCAGAGGAATTTCTAAAAGGACTAAACATATTCTTAGTGCTGAACAAGCATAACAGACACAATGTGCTATAATTACATTAATTGATTGTTGATTTCATAAGGAACACACGTCTTTAATGACAAAATAATAAGAGTCAGGCCAGCCAAAGTCAAATTTGATTGCTGAGTTACAAATCTAAAAGTAATTTAGTCGGTTGGTTAAGTAAGGACTGTACACTATACAAAATATCATTGATGATCTTATTTGGACATAGGCTGCCAATAAATCCTTTTTCTTCCTTCCCTTTCCTGATGATATTGGACATGCAGGTAATGATAGTAAAAAAAACTGATTTACATTTTAAGAGAAAAAACAGAGTAGATATGAACACACACGCACACACACACACACACACACACACACACACACACACACAAAACTATCACCGTGGCCTTCTGCATTCAGCTAATTCCTGGTTGAATATTGTTGTGACTCATAGTTGGCCAGATCTCTGACAACCCTAGGGTATCCTTAGGCCTCTGGCTTTAGAAGTTAAGTTGTTTAAATGTCAACATATCTTCAAAGAGACATTCTAGGTATACAGAAGGGTCAACGGCAGACTCATCCCTTCAACCTGTCACAAATTTCACGTCTCTGTTTTAAACCAACATGCCACTTTAAGATGGCAGACAACTCATGTCTGCACAGCAGTTGGTAACTTGAGTGGTGTGTGTTCATCATTGACAGATGAATCATTAGAAGCCCATATTTATGTGCCAAAGGCCTAGCATTACATTTGCAGTACACATATCCGTGCACCCTGGTTTCATGTACTACATTTTGTCTTTTCTGTTTAAGCATGATCCGTGAAAGAAAAAGCCCTCCTTATTAAAATAATAACAGCCTGCAACGCTTTCTCCTTTCACAGCTTCATTAGCAGACTGGAGTTTATGCTAATGAGATCCATCAAAAATGTATCAAATGCACCAGTCTGTTAAGTTTAGCTCATTGTTTCACGCCTTGTCTTTTTACCAGGTAATGCTTGAACTCGTGCAATCTGAATGGTCAGATCACCGTTTTAAGTTCCTTCATGGAGTGGGTATTTGGGGGACAGACAAATCCACTTAAAATAATATACTCATGAAGATCACATTTTGTTCTTACTCCTCTGTAACCCTAACCCTAACACCCTAAATATCTTTTGTAGCTGTCTGATAGTTGCTGAAATCAAAACCGACTGTGGCGTTTTGCCAGACAGGCATTTTATGCTAATGTGGTCATGTAGAATAGTATTGACTAGTATTGAAATGATTCAAGACAATTGATGACCTACAATATACACTACCTCTAATCACTTTGAAACTAAATAAAATTGCTGAGCTAATACCCAAACACGATGAATTCTTGAATTAATGGAATGCTATTTGCGATTAAACTTTAACCATGCAGTTACAAGTCTTCTGTTGAGACATGGGACATCCAATGCAAGGAGAAACCATGTTTTGTAGCGAAAGAATAATTTGACTTCGTCCTCTATAACTTTATCCAAGGCTAAAATCATCAGGTAAAAATGTTAAATATGTCCCCCCTATTTGTATTCCTATAACAACTCTTGCAGCTTGAGGTGAGGAGGATATGACCTCCAGGGAAGGATGCATGCTATGTGTAAAAGCATTACATGCAGGAAATGAAAAAAGGGATGTAATAAAAATGAAAAGGTTTTCTTCAGGCCTCCATTGTCTATGGACTGTCTCCAGCCATGCCCAAGTGGCAGGCTATAGGAAGATCTCTAACAGATCTAGCTCCACTGGTCTAAATATATGTTTCTCTGAGCATAACCGACAATAAGAACAACTAAGTGGTGTGGAAGAACAGTCTGTCTTTGACATCACAGGTCTGCTACACTGTGACCTTTGTAATGCAGAACAGTTTATGTGCTCAGCATTTCTATGGAAGAGGAACATTTGGTTGCCTCCCAATATTAGAAACTGCTGACTCTACAGAATAAAACAGTGGCATGAAGCTCTTTGTTAGGGCTGGTTGAGGCGGCTTAACAGTTCTTTAATGTTCCGGGGAGGTAATAAGATGGCAGAGAGTTTTACGACACTCTGTATCCATGGAGGATTAGCCTTCTGTTTACTCTGACTGCAGGGAGCCCATTAACATCTACCAACTGGTGGGTAGTTATTTTCACAGCACAATTTATTTCGGCTTTGCGGAATATATCCCAATCCTTACTAACAGCCAGAGTGTGAAGTGCTCATTTCAAGATGACATGTGTAACGGAAGTGTTTGTAATTCGTATTAAGAAAACTAATTCGGCCTAAAATGAGCATTAAAAAAGTTATATTATATTTGTCTCAAAGAAAAGGAAGAATAGAAGTTTCATAAGTTGGTTTAATTGCAACATTATGGACACTCTTGACTAGACAATGTGGATGACTTATGAATCTGTTCTCATTGACCTCACAATCATTATAAGATGTATTAAGGGCAGGCCAAGCTGACCTATCTGATTTACTACCATGATACATTATTGGAAGCTGCTGTTTCTGGCCAAACCATTAACAGTGGTTAAGAGCCAAAGTACATTGTGATTTGTTCAAGTAGCCTCAAGCAGCTGGTTGTAATTTCATCCCATGAAACTGACATCAATGCACTGTGTTAACATGGGTCCTTTTGGGATGTTCATACTGTTGTCTCCGTGATAAGGGGGTTTGGCTAGCCGGTGAGCCTAAGTCAAAGTGGAACCTTAGGGTTTTGGGGTCTTGGAGATGAATGTTGCAGCGAAAATAATAATCATAATAATAATAAATAAATAAATAAATAAATAAATAAATAAATAAATAAATACAAATATAAATAAATACATAAATAATCAAATAAAAAATAAAGAAATAATATATATATATATATATATATATATATATATATATATATATATACAGTGAAGGAAATAATTATTTGATCCCTTGCAGATTTTGTAAGTTTGTCCACTGACAAAGAAATGAAAGGTCTATAATTTTAATGGTAGCTTTATTTTAACATTCAGAGATAGAATAAAAAAAAAGAAATCCAGAAAATCACATTATATAGAATATATACATTGATTTGCATTTCATTGAGTGAAATAATTATTTGATCCCCTAGCACAACATGACTTAGTACTTGGTGGAGAAACCCTTGTTGGCAAGCACGAGGTCAGACGTCTCTTGTAGTTGGTTACCAGGTTTGCGCACATCTCAGGGAGGATTTTGGTCCACTCCTCTTTGCATATCCTCTCCAAATCCTTAAGGTTTTGAGGCTGTCGTTTGGCAACTCGAAGCTTCAGCTCCCTCCATAGATTTTCTATGGGATTAAGGTCTGGAGACTGGCTAGGCCACTCCATGACCTTAATGTGCTTCTTCCTGAGCCACTCCTTTGTTGCCATGGCAGTGTGTTTTGGGTCATTGTCGTGCTGGAAGACCCACCCACGACCCATTTTCAGTGTCCTGGCTGAGGGAAGGAGGTTGTCGCCCAAGATTTCACGGTACGTCGCCCCGTCCATCCTCCCCTCGATGCGGTGAAGTTGTCCTGTCCCCTTAGCAGAGAAACACCCCCAAAACATAATGTTTCCACCTCCATGCTTGACGGTGGGGATGGTGTTCTTGGGGTCATAGTCAGCATTTCTCTTCCTCCAAACACGGCGAGTGGAGTTGATGCCAAAGAGCTAGATTTTGGTCTCATCTGACCACAGCACCTTCTCCCAAGCCTCCTCTGAATCATTCAGGTGTTCATTGGCAAACTTCAGACGGGCCTGTACATATACCTTCTTGAGCAGGGGGACCTTTCGGGCGCTGCAGGATTTTAATCCATTCCTGCGTAGTGTATTACCAATGGTTTTCTTGGTGACTGTGGTCCCAGCTGCCTTGAGATCATTAACAAGCTCCTCCCGTGTAGTTCTGGGCTAATCCCTCACCTTTCTCATGATCATCGATACCCCACTAGGAGAGATCTTGCATGGAGCCCCAGACCGAGGGCGATTGATGGTCATTTTGTGTTTCTTCCACTTTCGAATAATTGCACCAACAGTTGTCTCCTTCTCACCGAGCTGCTTGCCGATGGTCTTGAAGCCCATTCCAGCCTTGTGCAGGTCTACAATCTTGTCCCTGACGTCCTTAGACAGCTCTTTGGTCTTGCCCATGGTGGAGAGGTTGCAATCAGATTGCTTGATTCTGTGGACAGGTGTCTTTTATACAGGTAAAGAGTTGAGGCAGGTGTCTCTTATACTGGTAACAAGTTGAAATTAGGAGCACTTTCTTAGAGTGAGGGGGACTAATATACCCGGCCTGTGGGAGCCAGAATTCTTGCTAGTTGCTAGGGGATCAAATACTTATTTCACACGATCAAATGCAAATCAATTTCTATATTTTATATAATGTGATTTTCTGGATTTCTTTTTTTCTATTCTATCTCTGAATGTTAAAATAAACCTACCATTAAAATTATAGACCTTTCATTTCTTTGTCAGTGGACAAACTTACAAAATCTGCAAGGGATCAAATTATTATTTCCTTCACTGTAGATATATAGATAGATAGATATATAAATAGATATATTATAGCCTACTGATCCTTCAATAGTTTTGATCATTCATGCTATGATTTTACATAAGGGTACATTTGGTTGCAGTCAATTCATGATGTGACTTTGGTTGATAACCAATGTTAGCTGGTAATAGAGTTAATAATATTGAAACTTTGAGACGGCCGGTGCTACTCTAGGGGGTTAGCCTTCTGGAGCTGTCATGGACTCAATTTGACAAAACATTCGAAATGGAAGGAGCTCCCTCGAAAACCCCAGTGACATATCTGCTCTCAACACAAATCCTTTCAAAATATGGATTTTTAAAGTGCTCAGCTTGGATTATGGAGTAATGGATATTATAACACTGTGTATTATGAAATAATAAATAATTACGATGACCAGCAACTAAGTAATAAAGTAGAGAAAGGTTATTAAAAAAAAAAAAAACTCTTAGAAGGACAGTTCCTGGACCTGTGCGAAGAATTTCCAGTCAGAGCCTCCGTCAGACAGAACCTTTTAGCTGAACTCAAACATCACAGCTGCTCTCCTCCAGAGGGGTTCTACCGTCATTGAAGGTAAAACAAATCAACATGTGGGCCCTTCAGAATTAAATCATAACACTCACAGGGCACCAGTTGAAAAACCTTCTCCAGGAGATCACACAAAACAGCCCCATGGATGGATGCCAATGGGGCAGGATCAATAAAAACTACAAACAGGCCAAGACCATGTGTTTCTGGGCCATCACCACGGAATTTAAACCAAGCACGCAATAAACATAGAACCCATTGAACACGAGACTTGATTTTAAACCTGAGATGTTAATGATAAAATATGTATCACTGGGTTGCATTATGTTTTTTTCACTTAACAACCCAAAAAAAGCATGTCCAGACTCATGTTCAGTAAGTGCTAATGTATAGCACCGCTATACACCACAGTGTCTGCTCTCCTGTAAGAAGGTTGGGTAAGGACAGCATATGGGAATTCTATCCTTCCGAGAACTCCACTGGCCGGGGTGAACAAAACCAAAACGTGGGCATAAACTCAGATGGAATTCAGATGTTGCCTTTAGGTTATGAAGTAAATAAGTACCGCAGTCGTTGTTTACGGAACAGCATATGTTTCAACGGCTATGCTACATACACACCCGTTACACTGGTAATTGAGAGGGAATAACCGTGAAATGTAATATTAACCTGAGAGGGTGGTGCACTCGCTATATACTTTCAAGCTCCTTCTCAAACAAACAATTTATCTCTCTTCACCTCTGGCCATTTATAGACAGAGCGCACGTTTAGGGTGAATAGCCCTGGCTCTGTAACTAAATCGCCATAGGAAAGTCCCGCAGTATTTAAAACAAGACCTACGTGTTGTCCTTCATCAAGGCTAATGCTTCCGAGAGTGTGTGTGTGAGAACACACATGGGTCTGTGGGAGTAGGTGTTGATCTTGTGTGTGGCTGTGTTCTCTACCTTTCAACAGACTCGGGATTACCGTCAGGTGAGAAGTAAGCCAAACATTCTTTCATTCTGCTCATCAATCATCCTTTTCTTTCCAAATGGAGAAGCTGGACCTAAGAGAGTTAGACTTAGACGGAGGAAAGGTAATGGGGGGAGGATAAGACAAGGTTGTATTACTTGAAGATAGAACTGCTAGATGGTAGAGGTGTTATTAAATGAGCAAGAAGAAGAGATAAATGGATTGGACTACCAGCCTGTGCTCTGCCCTACCCTGATTGGACTACGTGGCCTGGACCTGACCTTAACCGCACTGACCGGTTGCAGTGTGTGTCTCTAGAGCAGACCGGAACAGCACTGAAATAAAATAAACCCTGTCCGCAAATGAACCAAGCCTGTGACTCAACATGAGCAATGGCCAACATTTATAAGGGGTTTCAGTTTCTCAGTTTTATTGCATGTTTCTATTAGCAACCAAGATATAAGTTGTAGAAAAAATAATGAAAGGATGTTATTATGGGAGGTTTTTGGGAAGGAATGCCCTGTCAAAACCAACCAAAATAAAGGTATTGAAAAAGTGGTTACCTTTTTATTATTTTATCATCCTTTTTGCATTCAAAGAGATATTGATGTCATCTGACATAAAACCTACATGCTCGAACTCATGCACACTTTTTGATTGTATTTTGTCATGACTTCTGTCACTGATGTGTCTTCAATAGTTGTGCGTGCGTGCGTGCGTGTGTGTGTGTGTGTGTGTGTGTGTGTGTGTGTGTAATGTTTTGCCTGAACCATACAATGACCATTTGTTCCAAGTATTTTACTATACCAGCTTTGTGCCAGGCTGCGTCAGCCTTCTAATGGGCCCTTGGAGCAACAAAGTAACCTGCTGACATTGGAAGGTTTGCGTCAGTTAGATCCATGGGGAATCACTGGGGTTTGGCTCAGAGAGGAAATGAGCCACATCCACTCTGCCAATAGCCTACACTCTCCTTTCCAAGCTGGACAATGAAGTGCCGTTTACTGGTGTTCTTACGGTGGTACTTGGTCTATGGCTTAAAAGGATGTCAATGACTATCAGACTATACCTCTTATACAGGTGAAGATATCCTATAGCCTAACCCAAAAATAAATCTAAAAAACAAAACATTTCATAACACCGTAGATGAATTAAAAGCCTGTCATAGAAACTATGACTGACAGTCAATGAAAATGGTGGATGAGATTTAGGTCTAAGTGAGTCACATAGTGAGTTGCAGCAAAAGAAAGTTGTTAACAGCCCATAGAAAAAGTTGTCAGGTAAAGAGAGCACAGTTTCCTATCAACCATTCGCTCCCCGATCATGTTTAACTTCCCAGGTGACATGAAGTATGGGCAAAAGTTAGGACAAAACATACCGGTCAAAGTGACGATTACAAAACAGTTGAGCTGATTCATCTAAGTGTGTGTGTGTGACCTTAATACATGAACACACAAACATATATATATTCGACCAGTGTTGAGGAGATGGGGGCAATAGTCTGGGAGAATGGAATGTTGTTCAGAGGGGTTAATAGTATGTTCTTTGAGGGTGTTTTACGTCACTACCACCCACTGTTTTCCTCCACATATGGGCCAGTACCAGGAATGTGTTTCCCTAGCCTGCTCTTGATGACATGGATCACTGCATCAGCTCACTCTGGGCTGGACAAGCACATGGTGGAGAGACCAAAGCCAACGGCAGGGTGTTAAGGACAACCACCTAGAGGGGGACATCAATATAGTAGACTGGGTTCAAAAGGTTCCGCAGAAAGACACAATTGCTATTGTGTTGTTACCGTGTCAAAATCCATGTCAATAGGAGCGATGAATACCATGTCCGTCAATAGGAATGATGGATGAGCTACATTGGTTTGGTAACAGAAGCAGTGGTGAGCAACACGGCTGAGCCACTAAACACTGGCAAGGTAACTGATTTGACGTTACTTGGCCAAGACCTCCACTCTCTAGTCTAGATGATGGATCAGTCCAGTCAGTGGTGAAAGTTCCTGAGGGAGGCACACTTTGAATTGGGAACCTTTTAGCGATAAAACCCTGAAGTTCTGAAGAATGGAAATATAGTATGGCTTTATGAAACCCAAACACATTTAAGCAAGCATTAACCAGCTGTTATTACCACGTTGCAAGTGGGCCTGAACATTTCTTGGATAGAGACATGTGAAAAGTAAGGAAATATTTTTTAAAGAATCTATTTCACACCTGGTGGCCTGGTGTTAAAAGTAAGGCTGGTGTGACATCCAGATCGGGAAGGAATCGGCTCGGCAGAAATTTCAATCGTGGTTGAGGTCCAGATTACAGCACAGCAGGATGAGATATGAGAAAATATCTGAAAAGATTAACCAATATTAATATTTCGACAAAGGAATCAATTTGCCTCCTTTTTGTCAATGATCAACATTGATAATATAGAGAGCCACACAGAGATGTGTTTTCTGTAGACCCACAAACATAATGACACCACTTATCCCCCCAACAGCAACTTGTATGGATGAATGTAACAATTTGGCATTTATTATTGATCTACTCAACTGAACAAACTAAAGCTGTAATCACTTTTCTATTTTGAATGTAGGGATACTTTGCCCAAAAAAGATATGTGGAGATTAAAAGGAAAGATGAATTACACCTAAATGTCTTCGTTGTTCACTAATATCCTTGTGTTACTGTTGGTTCTACTTAAATATCACTACACAAGTTCTACACAAGTTTTGCAGGCTCCACATTTTCTCACACAATCTCTATAAACTACATATGTCTGTCCTTTGTGTCCTGCTTAGGCTCAGCCCTAATGCTTCATCATATCAATGGTTATCTTGGCTGTATCATATTGGATTGCAGTCTCACAGTTGTATTATTTAAATAGTCTTTACTTTTTCGACAAAGGAAAATTACATGATTCATTTGGCACATGCTGGTGACCACAGCAACTGTATTACATTTTGAATGTGCACCACCTTTACCCTACATTGTTCTCAGTTTAACACACACACTCAGAGATGCTGCTCCACGTTCAATATTCCACGGTCACTAGGAAAGGCTGTTTGTGTAACTATCTTTCCCCAACCCATTAAGCAATCTGGTTTATTTCATCTACAGAAATGTGGGAAAATACCTGGCAGATATTAGTGTGGATTGGTGACTTTACCAATTTGTTGGATAGAACTTCACATCCTGTTTTACTGGCACACGGAGAATGTAACTCACAGGGGTGTGATTTCATAGCATAGGCAGGCTTCCATCAGTACGTCACTTTAAAAGCTTCAGCGTATGTAATTGTTTAATTCTTCAACAGATGCTCAGAAGTATGAATACAAATGGGTTGAACATACATGGAATAGATATGCAGCCAGGCCACACTCTGTATCCTCAAATCTACTCCTGTGATACAAAACCAGATAATTGCATATTCATATCCACCATTCTCATTGAGACGTAGACAGTTGTAGATCATGTTCAAGCAGTATGTTGCCTATGGTTGCCTTCCATCTGGAATCACTCTGCTACTGTGATTCTGTGGGCTGCACTCTTTGGGTCAAAGGGGAGTGAAAGGCTTGCCATTACAACGGTGCCAAGAAATACTTGCGGAGGGAAACTGTCCACCTGTGAAACTGTGGCAGCCATCAACAAACAACAGCTGAAGCGGAAGAGGTTGGGATGTGACCACAATAACAGAAATGCAGGGCAATTGCATTGCAACAGGGGCACAGCCATCGATATTCTATGTGAGTTATAAAGAAGGTTACTGAGGTTAGTGTTGTTTGTTAGATGTTAATTTGGTAATTTATTGTGAACATTGGAAACTATGGGATAGATGTCAGAGACATTTAAAAGGTGGATGAATATCAACTTTTAGAATGTGACAGAGTGAAAAACGAGTACCACTTCCAATATCGGGGGTTTCCTTCATCATTGAGGCCTCCACCATTTTTCTAAACTGGATTCTAAACTCACCATCAATGTTTCCAGATCACCATCGCCAGCCACCACAGAAAATCCAATCAGCTGTTTGGGTATGCTGTTTTGACTTCCCCAGAGGCCTAAGTGATACTCTCCGTTCTTATAAAAATTCTGAGGCGCTGCCCATCTGCTTGGAGGCAATGAAAACAGACAACAGCAATAACCCTAACTCTAAGAGAGATGGACCACTGCTAATTGTAACCACGTGCTGGTCCTGAAGACCCTGACCACTGAGGCAGTGTGTTGTGAGTCTCTGGACACTTTGCTATTCAGTATGCTGATCCAGCGTACAACGTAAACACTAGCCACTGAACAAAACAAAGACAATGTGGCAGCAGGCTGGATTGGCTTAGGCACAGGTGACCTATCATGACTCCATCGGCGTACTTGGAGGCCAATATTTCCTTAAACTGTACACACAAATCGTACGCTGAATTGAATAAACCATTGAAATTGGTGTGTCTAAATAGTGCGTCATTCCAAAACAACATTTTTAAAAACATCTTTGAACCTTTGATGATCCTTGTAGTAGCCTGGCTATGCTACCCTGAGTTTCCTTGCTGTGACGAGCAACGAACGCTCAGTCAAAGGCAATGAAATGCAAAACACTTTTGAAGTTGCGGCAGTTGCCATACATTGGGTCAAAATGCCAAGAACTTGATATGAAATTACGTGATGTTTTTCAGTTTTCTGGACTCAAAACTATTACTATTTTACACATCTAGTGGAGCCTAGACGCATCAGTGGGTGGGTCTATAATTCTCTAAATCTTCCACAGTAGATGTATGAGTAGACTGACCAGAGAATATATATTTTCCAGTAGGCAATGAAAAAAGTGAGGTGTATGGTGTGTGAGTGTGAGGCTGTCTGGCAGTTAGGATTGCTGTGAGGCTCCAGGCCAAGTAAAAGAAAATAGTGGGAATAAAACCAAACTGTAGAAACCAGTCAAAACACTGGCTGAGGCAAAGCAGGTTGTAACAGCAACAGCACTGTCGCATCCCAATACTCACACCACACAGGGCACGAGTTGATGGAACACAAAACATTCTGTGTGCAAAATATTTGTCGTGGAAATACTTTACAGGTTTAGCACCAATGGATATAAACATAAGGGAAACAAGTTATCCACCTTCATATTCAACTAATCTACTCTATCATCCATTGATTGTAGGTAAATAAGTGCAAGTCAACTCCTGAACAACCATTAAGGGTTTGGGTAAAAGTGCAGAAAAACCAAAAACAACATTCTCCTGGCACTTTCTAGGTCCAGTCCAGTCAGCGTAATTGCCCATGTCTGAGAGGACTCATTAATAAAACAAATATTATGACTTATGAATCTTAGAGCAAATCACGGTTTCACAATGGCTTGTTTGACGTTGTTACCAGAAGATAACTTGGATTGGCTTCTTTAATATCACTACTGCATATTGAATAGTTCAAAGTACATCATTATCTTTGATGTGTTTGGCATTGTGTCTTTAACATAAAGGAAATAACAGTTGAATAATTGTTGAAAGCTATAATGCCCCCTCTTTTTCACATAGCCCTTGACCCATAAGTCTGACTGCATAACCTTTTTTATGACAAAGGAGTATCCTTAAAATTATGAGATGAGAATGTTGCCCTTATTGCTTGATTTTCTTTGACATACTGGACGTACATGATGCAATCAAGACTTCCTAGTATTTGCCCCATTAAGCTTGTGTTGTTTGCATCGAACCAGATGAGCTGAGCCATACATTTAAATGACGGATGCAACCTGTCACTGTGTAAAAGAGTCTCATAAAGTTGGTTCTTTGAATGTCTGATTAATTTGATAGTAAGTTGACAGATGATAATCAGTGAATAGTGACTATGCCAACATGCAGGGTTGTTTTAATTGGAAATAGTACGGGCTATTTTACTTCATGCATTTAGAAGTGATGCCAAACAGAACAGACTATATGGTTCAAGTCAGGTGAACCTGATGTATGTGTTCAGCAGATGTCCTGGGTGGCAGCTTAAGTTTTGTTTTTCCGAGACACCCAACGTCTCTCTATCACTGTTTTCCAAAGGTCCTATTTGGCGTGAGTAACAAAAAAGAATTGTCCACCTCTTGAGACCAATCCAAAAAACAAAAAAGGTATGTATGTTAGTAGCCACCCAGTCTTTAGCCTTAACACAACGTGAATGATCCACCACAGGCTTTTGAGGAAATACACATTATACTGTAGTTTGACCAGCCAATACTGTAGAGGTTCATTGAGTGACCCCTGCCCCTGCTCATGATGATGGTATTGCCAGACTTCCAACTTCCCAGAAACAGGTTGTAGGGAGTAGGAGAAATGACACGAGAGTGCCCATTCCCATAGAGACTTACACATAAACATATATTTATCACTCCATCAGCAACTCTGTACACAACAAATCAGCCTTTGACTGATAAGGCTGACCCAACACAAACAGCGATGCCAAAGCAAATTTTCACAGGCTAGATATGGGAAGCTAGCTCACAGTAGAATGTGTTTTTCTCTTTTGTCATGTCGGTTGTGTCACACTCTCGTGATGATATTAGGCTAATTAGTTAGCCTTTAGCGTGTTACATTGATACAAACCACCCAGACAAAGAAGGGGTTGTAGAATTTACTGTCCTGGACATTGGGCAAGTCACAGTACAGAGGAGGCTTGCAAATGTGAACTGTACTGTCTTGTACTGGAGACATGTCACAGGCCAGGAGGCATGCCAGAGCACAGGACAATGAATGCTACAACCCTTATTGCAGACATAAGTTATCTGACTAGGAGATTTCCCTGTGCTAATACAGTTTTTTAATTTTCTTTTCAGATAGCAGAAAATATTGAAGCCTATAGATAGCAATCTACTGTAACAAAAGTACATTCAATTTACACGTAAAACACAAAAATACTTCTGGTCTGAGCAAATGGCCTCATAACGCTTGGAAAAGGACACCATTTTAACAATTTCTTGAAATTGAAAACACTTGAATCAGTTTGAGGGGAAAGTTCAGTGATCGATGTGTCAAGCACCCACACCACAAAGTGAATAAGTGTAACCAACACTGAAACAATGGAATAACCTGTGTTGGTCTACTTGGTTGATGAGATTTTCTTGCAGGTGTATGCTTGACCGGCTCATAGCCTTTTCAATAGGCACTAAGAGGATCGAAAGAACAATATTTTACATGAAAATAATCCAGCACAACAATTTGCATTTTCTTCAGAAATGGATGGTACAATTCACCAGATGTCACCACTCTCTCCTAACTCAAAGTCTACTGTTGCAACTTCAGTCAGTGCTTCACGGTCAAACACCGGCTGCTACCTGGTGCCAAGTAACCAATGAGCAAGTCTCTAACCACCCACAAAGGGATTCAGACTATGGCTTTTTCCCCCCTTTCGTAAACTTGATCATTTCCTCAGCATTGGACGATGGAAAGCCCCAGTTCAGTCATAAATCAACGTTTTGATTATAGCAAAAGCAGATTTATGCAAGTCAGGATTTTAGGGGGACAGGCAGGGTAGACAAACTTCTCTCTAGGTTAGACTGTCAAGGAATGTCTGGAGGAATCGGCGCTATCAATCTTCACATCATGTAAATTACTCTCCAGATGTGATGTGGAGAGTTTGTCTTGCATTTGGACTGGCTTGGGCTAAAGATGTGTAGGTGCAGGAATGAAAGATGGGCTTTACATCTTTGTTGTCCCCTGCCGTTAAAAGAGACAAAATGTAAATTTTGAATGCATGGCTATGGGATCGTTCTGCAGCAGCAAAACCGTATGGCATGTGGTCAAAGAACTGAATATTTCTGTATATCATTGCATTGGCACAACTTTGTCTTTTTCATTCAGTCACAACACAGTTTTAACAAAACAGTCGCTTGATTAGGTTGCGTCATCCCAATTTAGAGCAATTTATTTGGAATTGTTTTCTAAATCTAATATTTCATTCTAAAATGCAAAGAGTATAGGTTGCAAAGACTGGCGCAATGGAAAACACCTAGTGGCTGTGTCCGAGAGCAAGTAGTTGCCCAGCCACAGGACCTGTCTGCCAGGCCTCAGATCATCCCTCATCTGCTGTCTAGACAGCCTGCAGGCCTTTCCAGCCAGCCACCATCTGACCTGGTCAGTGGACTGCCACTGCCCCCAGCCAACCAGCCAGCCCACAAGCTATTACGCCTCACCTAGCCTAAAATAGAGACTGTATACACTTTAGCTAGTAAACCAAGAATACAAATATTGAATCCTTTAATTTTGTAACATGACGTTACATTACCATGTTAAGTTGTCATCCTTAAAATTATTTTAACAGATTATTGGACGGATGCTTCAAAAAGATCTGTCCAAGTTGTTATTTTAAAACGGTTCGCCTTAGTATTAGGTGATAGTTTTGGTTACCTGTTGTCATAAAGATACATCATAAAATGTCCGTGCTATAACTTTAGACCCTCTTGGATATTTCATGTTTGCGTGTCTCTCTCCCAGCTGACATCAGAACCTCTTGTGAAATGTCTGTGGGACCGAAGTCTTGTCTGTCCTCCTTTACAAGGCCCAGGCATCAAAGATGGCTGTAAATGTCTTATAGATGGGTGAGAATATCTTGTGGCCAAGGAATGTAGCATGTCAAAAATAGAAACCAAGTTTGTAGAACATATTCCTGAAGTAGTCTAAACCCCACTGTCCAGAAACAAGAGAAACGTTGTGTGTTTCTATTTCAGACATTATTTGAAAGCTCTTTACAGGACTCTCTGCACATTGTTTGGCTACTTTAAAGTGCTTTTAATTAAAAACTATACAGAAACAAGATCTTTAAATCCTGTCCGTAATATGCTGTAACCCCCCCCCCCCCAAAAAAAACATGCTTGACAGGTTGCAGTTTTGTGTGAATTCATTCACCTGATTTCCAAATGCATCCAAACTGTAATATGCTGTTTGTACTTGATGTTGCCGACCAGACCTTTATGGTGTGATTTCTTGCTTTGACCGAGGCGGGAGGGACTGTACTCACTTTTGACTTCACTATGTGCTTCGACTAAACAAACAGAAACCAGACTGTAATTGTATCTAGACAACAACATGCGAAGTGATGTGGACTTGCAGACTAGTTGATTTTTGAGAGAAGGGTTTCAGGTTTTATCAGAAGCATTTCAGGATTCAACAATTCATACAGTAAATAGGCTCAGGCTCAAAGTGTTATATAAGATTTTCTGAATGTTATGAAATGACAACAATGTTGAAATATGAGCTGGCTATTTTCTATCCAAACTCTCTATAGCAAAATTGTGCAGGATTTAAAATGTCAATTACATCGAAATATAGAAAGAGCACTCTTAGATCAAATGACTTTGGTATTTATTTACTTAATTACTGTGCTTGTAAGCCTTTCTACAAAGAGAGGAGATCAAATACACTCCCGGACATCTTATGGGAATGTAAGCAAAACTTTCTCAGCCGTAGATTTTTTACTGTCAACAAGACTCTGCCCTGTAAGTTAGCTCACTGTGAGAAATATACAATATTTGCTATGTAACCATATATTCCACTGATACAATGTTTAACAGCTGCATGTTGAATAAGCAGCCTCTGGTCAACTTGAAGTTGGAGACTGGGCATCTTACCAATGTAAACCATTATGAACTGTCACATTTTCTTTTTTTCCCTTAAGCCAACAAAAACAAACATGTGACATCACAAGTCTTCCCTTGCTGACCCAGAAATATACCCTTTTCAACAGCCAATACAACAAAGAAACTGCCTCTAATAGAAGCAACCCATTGGGTTAGCTTTGCTCACTGTTTGTTTATTATTGTTTATAATCAATGACAATTGCTTTCATTTTCTGGAATAGTGCTTGATAAAAAAAAATGGAACTTTTCAATATTGCTATAGAGCCCTGTTTTCTCTTTTCATTCCCATACATACGATCTCCAAGTGATTTTCCCAGACATACAGGACTTTGCCAATGCAGTAACAATAGCCCAGGGTGGAGCACACAGCTGGGCTGAAGTCGACAGGAATATGCTCTGATTGAGGAATGACAGAGTATTCCATTCTTATAGTCCCCTTCATTATTGATTTGTTAGGGATAACACTACTGATCTTGCTACATCTATCTGATCCTGAACTGGTGGCATAAGATGCGCAAATACATGAAGCCTACTTGTCCCTTCCTTTTATCTTCCTCTGAATTACCTTTTTCTTTCCTTCTCCTGCTCTCTTTTCTCTCCCACACAACTGAATCTCACTCTTTTTGTATTGGCTTTAAGACAGGGTTCGATGGGCCTCAGAAGAGGGGAAGAGTGGGGAAACTTGGAACAATATATTGTAAGTAAATAAATGTGCTGTCTGGAAAAGAATGCACGTCCAAAACAGGCCAAAGGGCCTCTGAGCAGCTTGTGCCTCAAATAATGCCCTAATTACTCTTCTGATAATGTGATAATAGAGGTTGAACCTCTCTAAACTAAAGTCACTGAGTTCATCAAACAACCCAAAGTAGCATAGGGGGCCCTGACCAAGAGGAGAAAGGGGGTGTAGGAAGAGTAGAAGGGAGAAAAAGAGAGGGTGAGTAATAAAGACAGACAAAGAGGGTGCCAATTGAAGTGTCAATACAAGATAAATATTGATCACTTTCCAGGGTATTGTATTTATGGTAGACCTGACTGTACAACATTATCTTTGTAGAGTTTGCGCTGCAAAACTGTAGATGAAAGCATAAGGATTGACTAAGCAGATCAAATTAATCTAACATAGGATTTTCTGATATTAAGTTTCTTGGTTATTGACCAAGGTCTATCAGCTATTGGATTATATAACTCTTTGGCAAACAATGGCTGTGCTGGCTGCAAAAGTACTATTGCTGTAGTTATTGGTTCCATCTGCATATGAGAGGATCAGTCTAAACATTAAGCAGGGTGCGAAGGTTCACCGTTGCATCAACAAAGAAATTAGCCAACAGAAAATATGTCTTATTGGCTGTAGAATAAAGTAGAATATGCAGTTGGCGTAGATCATAGATTTGAATTAAAACCAAAATATGAATGAAGTCATAGAAAACTATCTGTATTTTGTCTTTGTACACACATATTGCAATTATTAATTCAAACCTTATTTATTCACCAAATTAATTGAACAATTTTCTTTAAAAAGGAAGAACAGTGGTATGATTAACTTTTCCATTGTTTATAATTTGGTGCTGAACAACAGCAAGAGAGCAAATAATGAATTTTATGATTTATATATTTTTTTATGATTACAGTTAAACCTAAATAAGATATTACACCTGTTTTCGTTTTGTTGACATGTTTGACAACTTAAATTGCTGCAGCTAAAAAGATCTAAGAATGATGAGAGATAATGAAAAAAGTTCAAACTGTCCAAATAACCCTAGCGCACACGGGTCTCATGTGATATATCCCCTACTGTACCTTTCCAGCACTAGACATGTTTCCATTTGAAATAAAATAAAGAAGAAAAAAAAGAGGGAGAGAGAAAGAGAGGGAGTTGAGAAGAAAGTGGTTCCTGCGTCACGTTGCTTTAATTTGTTCACCAGCTGCCAAAGAAAACGATAACCTGGCAAAGTACTCAGCTGAATCCAAACACTGAACAAGTGTAATCTTTACAGTATACTGAATAAGACAAAGAAAACAAATGGTAGAAAAGGACACAGCACCCATCCAACCCATAAAACAGTTAGATTACACGTAAGCATTTCTTCATGTAACTTTTAAAGCTGTAAAATATATCATGATAATAACATTCATTTTACAGCGTTAAAGTGCAAACTCCTGTTTTGTTTTCTCGTTTAGTTTATGATAACTCTTACTTTAGTTACCCCAAGTTTACCAAAAGTGATCCCTTATTATGTTTAATTCTTGTTCTGTATGCTAACATTTTATCTTACTAATCATGTTTTTTTAGATACACTTTTGTTATTAACTCACGTTAGAGTAGGTCTAGTGGTCACTCGTAAAGGATACCTCCATAAGACAAAGGCTATCGCAGCGTTCACTTAATGTGAAAGGCTTACGTTGTCGATGAGTGCAAAACAGGTGAAATGGTTTAGTTAGGTACGATCTGCCAGGAATAGGATTGAATAAATCAACCAGTGACTACTAAATGATGCTTCGTTTCAGGTGACAGGGTCGAACTGCACACACCTTCAAACCAGGCGCACTTCCTGTATCGTCCACTGCAATATATAAAGCTGAGGAGTCGAAATGCAGTTCAAGTAGTCCTATAGTTTTCAAGAGCAACAGCTTTCTGTTGGAAGTGCAACCTCTCTCGTTTCTACGGAGGCTTGGGAAGAAATCTCCTGGCAACGCAGGCACCAGATACTGCAGCACTGTGAAAGGTAGGGCAGTTCCAAGTTTCCATGAAATATTTTCAATACAGCTGCTTGTGATGTAATTTACTCAAGTAGTGGTTCTTTTTCAAGAAAGTGGAACTTGTGATGGAAGATCCTCAAAATAAAATAAAATAGTTTTTTTTACAGGATGCACTTGCACATTCACAATATTAAAAAAAATGATATTTTCTGGCTTTTCAGATTAATCAAGATTCGGAATACCCTGTCAACTTAAAAATAGCAAACATGAAATCCAAAGTCTTGGCCCTTTACCTTTTACTGTCGTTCATACATTGTGGAACAAGTGCATTGGCAGGGGATATTCCTGGCACGTCCACGATTCTGCCAACGACCAATTTCACCAATCATGGCGCAGCGCACAGCTACGGAACGGACACCACAAATGTTTCCAAAACGAGAAGGAAGCGTTATATTTCGCAAAATGACATGCTTGCCATTCTTGATTACCATAACAAAGTCAGAGGAAAAGTCTTCCCCCCGGCTTCCAATATGGAGTACATGGTAAGTGATATTTTTTCTTTACACTGATTCACATGCGTAGGCATTTGCAAATATGGAAATAGGAATATAATATATAATATTGTTAAGCTGGTGCTTTAGTTTTTATTGAAGGGGGATTGTTTATACTGTAACTTGCCTACATTTTGATTTGAATGGATGTCATACCAATCAAATTTAGAAAGCTTTAATTACTAAGTTGAGTCTTGTAGGCATACCCATATGTTGAGCAGATTTCTGTTCTGTGTAGACCACCGAGGTAGACTTTAGCTTTGAGCCTAAGGTTCATGTTTAATACTAGGGACCTGCTGGTGGGAAGGTTCCTCAGAATGGCTGGCTATAATTACCGAAGCAAGACGTTCTCATTCAATTGAAAACCTAATTATATGATGTAATGGCTAGTCTAGCTGATTAATCAATGCCGATAAACCAACTGATGGCAATATCTCCATATTAAAAATAGCATACAGTGGATATAGGAATTAATGTAATCAGCAGAAATGTATGCCTGTTATAAAGTGCGACACTTAAGATAGAATACCAGGTGGAAATAAATGCCCAGTAATAAAAACATTTTGGTATCAACCATTACACACACAAAAATAAACATATTGTGTTGCAATGGTAGTCTAATCAAACTTTCTTTACTGGAAAGTGGGGAAAGGTATCAGCCTGCCACCATTTTTCTGCATCTCTAATGGACTTGCAGTTAGACCTTAACCCAATAACAAAATACGTGGAAAATGAGTATCTCGGGCAATGTATCCCAGCTTAAGGAGGCGTAGGAGGTCTGCGGTACCTATATTATCGATTTCATCTAACGGGGTCCAATGTACCCCGGTTCCCCATGTTTCCAGATATGGGACGAAACGCTGGCCAAGACAGCTGAGGACTGGGCGCATGCCTGTCTTTGGGAGCACGGGCCACGTAACCTCCTGAGGTTCCTGGGGCAGAACCTCTCTGTCAGAACTGGACGGTGAGCGACCTTTGACCTCCCCCCAAACCCACACACCATATGTTTCCCTGCGGGCTGCCTCGAGTGGTCATGGCTGCCTTCTCACCCAGCTATTGCCTAAAGGTTGTTGCTCTGTGACCCCACCGAACGCTTGGGGAAGGTCCCTGTTACCCAACCCATAAACAGGGGCACTGTCCAGCAGCCTTGACCCATAGCTCCTGTTTGACCACCCCGGGGGAAAGGTTTCCTTAGACTGTGTTCTCAGCCTGACACCAAGGCCAAGGGGAGCTCCAGACAAAACACCGTGACCCTTTAATTCTCACCAGTGTTGAAAATATACTGATTGTTTGTGCCTCTCTTCATCCTCAGCTACCGTTCCATACTACAACTAGTGAAGCCATGGTATGACGAGGTCAAAGACTATGCTTTCCCCTACCCCCGTGACTGCAACCCAAGATGCCCGCTCAAGTGCTATGGACCCATGTGTACACACTATACACAGGTAGGTAGCAAAGTTCTGTTAGGTGTTTCTGTTGGAATAATTATTTTAAAACATCCACACAGAACAACCACCAGTTAGTGTGTTTTGTAACAAACCTTGACTATGCCTGTTGCATGTTAAGTGTATGTGTACTAGTTTGTGATTCTCGTCTTTACAGATGGTGTGGGCAACTACAAACAAAGTTGGCTGTGCTGTTCATACTTGTAACAATATGAACGTGTGGGGCTCAGTGTGGAAACGGGCAACATACCTTGTATGCAACTATTCTTCCAAGTAAGTTTGCATACATGCTGTACTGGTCGTTGAGTTTTTCTTTCTGTGCTTATCCGAGAGGAAGGGTGGTTGATGTCAGCAACATGCTAACCATGTAAAAGGCACTGTTAATCTCCATTCAAAACGGTTGAGTCAGCCAGCGTGGTGCAATACCACCCATTTTGCTGCGAGACCCAGATAACCTCAATACGAGGCTAAGCATGGTCATGGCACCCCGAACGCTCTGGAGACTCGCAGAATTCCAAGGAAATTCTTTCCCTAACTCCAAAATCAAAGCCGTGCGCTTCATGACCGCTTGGACTTGTGACTGACTTGTGACTTAGGCCCCTTTTTAATCTTATTGAGGGGGACTTCTGTTTTAGAATCCCTGACTCAGCACACTCATAGCCTGTTGTAGCTCACTAATTGTGAGAGTGTGGCGTCCTCGCCTTTTGGACACAAGAGTCTGACTCTTGAACTTCTGTTGCGGACTCAATGTACAGTACAGTAGCATAATAGTGCTATTGGTTCATACTAAAGCTCGATACAGATTCAAGTTCAATTCAACCACATCATCTCCCTTTTGTGCTCTTATTGTGTCTGCTTCTCTTCTAGGGGCAACTGGATTGGAGAGGCTCCCTACAAAGTAGGTGTTCCGTGCTCTGCCTGTCCTCCCAGCTACGGAGGTTCATGCAGCAATAACATGTGCTTCCCTTCTCTTAACACAAACTACCTGCAGTGGTTCAAATAAACACAGCTTCTCCCCTGCACAAGCTGACCCCCTGCCACTAGGACTTTTCCCTCCTAAAGCATTTGCACAACACTCCTGGACCACAATATTTGTATATATGGACTTATTTAAGATACAAGCATACATTTAAAGTTAGCAGCTTTTTCAATATTAATGTACATAAACTGTATAGTGTTGCTCTTGCATTTTGTCTATAACTTTTTTTTATTGAAAAACTGAGTTTACTTATTGATTGATTGATTGATTGA
Organism: Aplochiton taeniatus; assembly: GCA_017639675.1. Taxonomy (NCBI): domain Eukaryota; kingdom Metazoa; phylum Chordata; class Actinopteri; order Galaxiiformes; family Galaxiidae; genus Aplochiton; species Aplochiton taeniatus. The sequence goes on along the minus strand of CM030174.1, from coordinate 11,064,284 downwards.
TTGATTGATAGGAAGATAATTTATCTTGTGAAGGAGTCTTTTGTATGTCATATAAATGTGGTGCGTATATTTTTTATATCTTTACTTTATGGGGAACCATTGACAAATGGCCTTCATGCATTTTTGCCCCATTTAATGGGGATAGCACATTTATAGCTGCTTATTAGTATACAATGGTGCTAAAGACATTACACGATGATGCGCTGCCTAAAAGGTTGTACAATAAAGTGAAGCACTAGAAGCACTCCAGAAGTTGCTAGACCTCATAAAAGTCAACAAATACAACCAAGAGACTCAATACCTTTCCATTCATATCGAGTTGGAAACTTGCTATTTTTAAAATTGCCAACTTACCAGAGAAAACGCATGTTTTGGTTGGGAGTCCCAATACCACAGGACTAGGTGCAGCATGTCACAAGATGGTTACATAGATACTGAATGGTACACAAGCTGAAACAAGTGTTTTGTTGTACTTGCATCGTAACAGACACCAGAGGTCACTCAGGAATCATGCTGAGTAGTCAGGTTCAATGTGCACTGGTTGGGTTATTTTTCTAAAACGTTCTTCATTGTATTACCGTTCGGGATATTTTACAAGCTTCTCTTAAGTTTATGCGGTCTGTCAGTGAGGAGACTATAAAGCATGACTTGGTTCTTATATGCGTATTATATTATATGGATGTTATATAAATGTCATGCATTGTCTGTTGTACAAATCTATCTTGTCTTTGTTTTCACTGAAATGTTTATTGAGAATGAAGAATTTAAGTGCACCTTAAGTGTTTTTATGTTTGCAAAATATCCATAAATTATAATATTTGTTTATAGATAATCATCATATAGGACTATTCTGATACTTAAAACATATTGTAAGCTGATCATTTTATATACCGTAAATATTTAATTTACTGTCATTTTTGATTGTTTTTAAAAAATGAACTGTGCATAGAAATGTTTATAACTATTCTGTCCATTTCTATATAACGTTCAAGAAAAATGGAATGTATTTCTGAACTTGTATTGTTCCCCTTCATTTTACATAGACTGTTTTTGTATGAACAAAGCACTCAGCCTGTATTGGCAAGCGCATGCCTCAATAATTTGAGTTGGCAGATATTTCAGGATTCCTTTTCTAACTAGGTCAGTTTCTTAGTAGTTTTCAACATCTACAAGCATGGGACTTTTGGTCTTCTCAGCAGTGTTCGAAGCAGAGGTAAACAATGGTAAAGCAAACAGGTCGACAGTAAGAAACAATGGATGGCAGAATTGGAGAGCAACGTGATCCTTATCCGCACTGACTCTATTTAAATTGAAAAAATGTATGTGTTTTGTATTTTGTAATAAAACATGTCCTGCTTACATTTGATGCCATGCTTTTTGTGAGAGTAGTTATAAACAGAACTTGTCTCTGGCCTAGTCATGCAGTCAAACAGATCCACCCGTCTGTGCTTTACGTCACTAAGCGTTCTCATGGCTGAGATCAAATAGAGGACCGTCCAGGTCAGCCTCCATCTCTTGGATACTCTGTTTTCACTTTCAATTATACACTGCCATTTCAAAGCCCACAGTCTGCGTATCAAAGGCTGATAGAAAGCTTGGTGGAGCTACAATTGAATTCTAATTAGAAAATGTTGACTTTGGCCTTGTTGGTCCGTGTCTACACAAACGCAAAAGGGAACTGATACGTTTTTCAGGGGCCCCTGTCCTCCAACTCTGTCCCATGAAATCATTGACCCTGGTGAGAAAAGAGTGGGGCAGCCTTAGAGCGACGCCTGTGCCTGTGTGTGGTTTAAACGAATCAACAGAAATACAGCTGGCGAGTAAAAAAACCAAAAAACAGTCAAGCAAATGTACAGTTAAATCTGCCTTTTATGTATTATTCCACACGCTCAAGATAGTTTTTTCACAACCTAAGGAATCTGTCAGACGGGGAAACTGTGAAAATCAGAGGCGGGGAAATATGATCCCATAAACGTTTTGATGTGTTGGGCAGACGCTCCTCCTCTGACGTCCAGCTGGGCTCAGAGCTCCAGCTCCAGCCAGCATGGCCAGCTCCACACCAGATCTTCTGGACCATCAGGCTGGGTTGACAGGACTGGCTGATTCTGGGGGAATGGATTAGTGCGCATGAGGTAGAACCCGCCTGTCCGAGCATCAAGGGAAACCCGGGCCAGGCAGATGATTGGTGGCTTGGTGGAATCACCTGGGAGGGATGATGGAGCAGGAGGTGGGGAGGAGCCAGGCTACTTTGTGTCAGGGCGGCCCTCAGCCGTTTGCCATCCAGCGAGGTGCAGATGTGGGGCAAAGGTTAATGAAATAGATTTAGGTCAGCTGGAACGGAAACGTGACTCCGATGATGAAGTGAATTAGGGCAGAGAGCACAGGGGCCTTTTGTCATGTCAGCAGTGTGCCTGCGTACTTGCAGAGTGTACATGTATTTAACATGCGTAATGCACTCTGTTGTACCGAGATTATTATGTATTTGGTAATGTTGTGGAGCAATATAGATTGCCATGTAAATACTTTCTATCATTGATAATTGCTGTTATTGCTGGCATGAGGAATCTCCAGCACTAAAAAGATCAACAAATCATTCGAAGCTAAATGCAGAACAAATGCAGAATTATGGATATCAGATGGAGAAAAGATTGGTCTGCACGAGGACAGATTGGTTTACACGAGCTGACGTCTATGAGACAAAGTCTATGAGAGAGAGGGATGATGTCTGAGGGGTTTTGCAGTGAGACATTCAGTCCCTACAGCTGCTGAAGGCTCAGGGAAGTGTTTGTAACCCCGTCTGAAACTGTTCTCCACAAGTACCAATCTGACGTTAAAATCAATCACAGATCCCTAGACAAACTGCGAGGGTTAGAACAATTAGCTGGCATAGTCTAGCTCAGTGACTCTCAACCTTTTTATCACTGCACCCCTAATCAAATTTCCACCAGCCATAGGTGCCCCTTTATGTGTGCATATGATATTACATTGTTGTACAAGAAGCTTTCAGTGTACGCCTGGTTGAGAACCACTGTTCTAGCTTCAAGCGGGTGAATAATTCATTTGGTCAGGAGTTAGAGACCCACAGTGAAGGCTGAGTGATTCATTATCAAGAGAGGGGGTCAGGTTGAAGTAGATATGCTCCGACTGTGAAAATGGCCCTCCAACAGATGACAATAGACTCTGCAGTGTGAGATAGATGCCCTGCTCCACAACCTTGAGCAATTGCTTGAAAACACAGTTGTAGGGATTTCAAGTTGTGATAGATTGTTCATGTATGGTGCTTGCTAATGGTTAGCAGGTTCATCACTCTATGGAATGTGTTGTGGAGTCGAGGTTCAGTCCTAGCGGTAGCTCTCCTCTCCTCTCCTCTCCTCTCCTCTCCTCTCCTCTCCTCTCCTCTCCTCTCCTCTCCTCTCCTCTCCTCTCCTCTCCTCTCCTCTCCTCTCCTCTCCTCTCCTCTCCTCTCCTCTCCTCTCCTCTCCTCTCCTCTCCTCTCCTCTCCTCTCCTCTCCTCTCCTCTCCTCTCCTCTCCTCTCCTCTCCTGTCCTGTCCTGTCCTGTTATGATCTATTTACAGGTCCTGAGTTTAGATCAATGGATGAGCAAGACTACCAAGCATTATGTCCTCCAGGGGTACATTGGTAGAGGCTTCTCTGTAATTTGTGTATTTTCTTTTTCTTCTCTCTGTTGGAAACAAAACAAGACCGCTGTCCAGGTCCTTTGCAGCGCCTGGGTTAAGGCTAAGTGTCACCCAGTCAAAATAAAACCCCGGGAAAACAAGGTCGTAAATTTGGTTGCGGACGCTGTCAACATTAACCTTCTTATCCCAGTACAAACAATTGGGGTGGAATGGGCCGTGCCCGCGGCTGGGAGGCTGCATTGGCCCAGCATCTGGACAGCTGTTCACTAGATGTGCACGGCTGGGAATAGGGGAATAGAGGAGGCAGCAAACAGACATTGCTTTCTGCCAAGCAGCCGCCTTTCTTCAGGTATGAGGGGAGAGGCGGTTGAGATATACATGTCAATGCCACCTTCACCACAGAAATAACCATGATGGAGAGGGACAGTGTTTTGAGGGTTGGAGCTGTTGTACAGTGTCCGGTAACACAGATACAGTAGTGCCTGGGTATTAACTCACCGCTATTATTCATAGAGGCAAGGACACATTTTCCCGCAGCGGTATTTGTAACAGCAAGTAATCCTTAAGAGAGACCAGTTAGACGACATGTCTGAGGCATGTGCCCAGGTCAGGTGGGAGTATAGGGAGGTCTATTGACACATGGGTTTGAGAGAGACTGATACCAGCAGTTGGAGGCATGTTTTGAGATCTTCACAGATGTTGGCATGTACATGTTAAAAACCTTTCACAGCTATAAATCTTTTGGGGCTTGGTGAACCTCCGGGCTAACTGCAGGGCGTTTTGTGTAGTCTCTCCCTGCGAGCTGGATGCGCTCACTTCAAAAAAGGAAAAATAAGCTGCCGGGTCATACAGATCATTTGCGGTGTCATGGGAGCCCATTTTAGCCCATAATACAGTTTATCTAGGCCATTGTACCTAAAAACGTTGGGGTAAAACTTTCAACTGTCTCAGGCTTTTTTTTTGTTTCACTGTGCTGTTAAACTGCCAGGAGAATATAACATCCAAATGATCCTTCAACCAACTATGCGGAAATGTGATGCTGATTGAGTTGTACAATATTAATATGATATTCTATATCATGATTATTATTCCTGTCAGGAGATTTGCCCTGAATGTGCAGCTCAGATGGTCCTATGAAATGTTACTAAATCATACTTGGCATACCTCAACTCTGGCACGATATTTTATGAGCAGCAATATGGCATAGAAGCTATGCAGTATAGTCTATA
>CM030174.1:11034416-11056916 GCA_017639675.1 Aplochiton taeniatus | reverse complement strand
GCCCCTGCCACTGACCCAGAGAGCGGACAGTAAACCCCAGGTTTATGACAGTTCAGAATGCGGTGGGTCCCCTATGTGAGAGCTCTTGTAGCAGGGAAGTAGGGCAGATATGCGGTCCACAGTCCTGTAAAATAGATTTTTTGGTGTGTATCTTATGAACACAGTTTATAATACGGCATAGCCCTTGAATCCACGCTCTGATATGCTTACCGTAATTTGACCACAAAAACCCATGGAGTTTGAAAATAAAAATCATAATTCAAAGTGTCTATTTTATTTATTTAAATAAATAAAAATTTAAATGTAATGCTGGGGATTTACACTTCTTCCTGGATTGGCTACCATCTGCACAAAAGCAGTACAGTATTGACAATTTCTAGCATAACAATTTATGCTCTGTATCTACAGGGGGGAAATGCGCGATGTAATTTAGATGAGAGATAAAGTATAACTTACGTTCGTATTTAGTTGTTTTTTTTGGCAGCCACAGAACACTGTCCATGTTGAAATACCATCAATCTTAACTACAGCATAAGTAAAATACACTATGATATGTTCACACGCACGCACACATGTACGCACGCTTCTCATGCTGATAAATAAAATAAACTTTGGGGATGTTTGAAAACTTTCAAGAAGGCGTGGTTAGGAGCGTCACTAAACTGTGCAGCTAACTTCAGGATAAATGTAAGGTGATGCTTACGCAGCGTTAGTGCAAGAATATTGCAACATGAACGACAATTCACCTGAGGAAAACGGGATTAAGAGTTTATACATATCTATTTAGGACAAAGTCATCGGCTTTCGTTAACAGATTATTTGTGTTATCCCGATTGCATTAAAAGAGAGGAATTCCGCGCATTTATTTCATACTGCACACCTCTGACTCGGCAAATCCTTGTCAGAAAAGTTTTAGGGCAGCGAGCCAAACATCCCAGGCTAAAGGTAATTATACGTTTTGACTCTTTTGTTTCAGAAAGCTACTGTTGAAATCTGCGCTCACTTCTTTATAATGAGAAACATAATTTTACTCACAATGATTTAATGTTAAATTACGTTGTACATCCTCACTGAAAATTGCGAAAATTGTCTTATATATCAACACGTTTTCAGTGTTCAGTCTCAGTGCATATAGTTTTCTGTCAACATACCTGCGTAAGATGCAAAGTAAGTTCAGAACACTTATAGTGGTTTATTTCATTCAAACCACATGCCTCGCCTGCCTAGTTACCCTTAGTGAACCCCAAGAGGTTACTTGTGGCAGTCCACCAAACCCAGGAGTGTGTGCCAATGTCAAAGCCAATGTGCTCTGATTGACTGTACTTCCCAACTTCAATATTGACTCAAGTTATTTAGCAAACCTAATATAGGTCACCGACCCTGGCCAATGATACTGATTTGGCTTTATAAATCTCTCCCCTCGCCAGGTCACTTAGTAAGAAGGAGGAGAAAAAGAAACAAACAGGTGGTCTTTGCTCCGGGCAGCATCCCATCTACGCAGAGCTGAGAAGTCAATCTCGGATCATGAAGTCCTTTGTATCCCAGGACTGGCTTAGGGGCGTGGCCCTGCTCCTGGTATTTCAGACTGCTGCATCCATGGTGATGCTTCCCAACTCCACGGGCTGGGAGCAGATTCTGGACAAGTACATGGATGAGGACGGAGACTGGTGGGACGCCAAGCAAAGGGGGAAGAGAGCCATCACCGACAGCGACATGCAGCTGATCCTGGACCTGCACAACAAACTCAGAGGACAGGTTTACCCGCAGGCCTCAAACATGGAGTACATGGTAATGTTGACATTCTCTTATCTTTTCTGTGTGTGTGTGTGTGTATGAGAGAGAGAGAGAGAGAGAGAGAGAGAGAGAGAGAGAGAGAGAGAGAGAGAGAGAGAGAGAGAGAGAGAGAGAGAGAGAGAGAGAGAGAGAGAGAGAGAGAGAGAGAGTGAGAGTGAGAGTGAGAGTGAGAGTGAGAGTGAGAGTGAGAGTGAGAGTGAGAGTGAGAGTGAGAGTGAGAGTGAGAGAGTGAGAGTGAGAGTGTGAGAGTGAGAGTCAGCGGTGCGGCTTAAGGCAGAGATGCGATGCATGATGAGCATCTTTACCATGACTTTGACCCGGTGATGGCTATGGAGAGGGTGTTTCACTGAGGCATAGTCTGTGTAGGGATGAGAGACATCCGTAATAAAGGAGTTTCAGCCTGCATTTGTCTGAGTAGAGCTTCTGCTGCGGATTAGTGGTCGGCCCTAGTCCGTCAGACTAGCTGGCTACGATCCAGATCTACTCCATCACACAAGCCTGGAACGTAAGCCTCTTGTAGCGTTGAGAGCATGCGCTGTACTTTACCGACTGGACTGGGGTGGCGCGGCCCAGAATCGAAAAACACCTGGCAAAGATAATAGCCCCCCTGCAAAACATTTTCCACGTGCAGAGCACCATTTGCTTGACTTGTTTTTTTTCTCGACGCCGTCAACGTGCGAGTGCGGCGCTGGATCCCCTTTCACGGGACAATTACAACCAGAGCGAGATTGTTTTACCAGCTGCCCCCCCTGCCTACAGAGATCTCTGCACCCAGTGGCCCAGGGCCAGGCAGCTCTCCATAGACTGAGGGCAGGAATGCCAACAGCCAGGTCGACGGCGTGTGAGCCACTGATGCGGCTGCTCCGGTCACGGTGCATGGCCACTAACGGCGCTGGCAAGTTGTTGAAAATCGATGAGTGCCGTGTGCGGGACATAATGGGATTTTTGTCCTCCTTCATCTGCTGGTAAGGACCAGTAGAACAGAAGAGGGTATTATTCCATGTTGAAGGCAAATAAACAGTTCCTGCTGGGGGTAATTACCAGGCTCTGTAATTGTATAATTGAGAGCCTGGACTTAAGGACCCCTTGCATGTGTGTGTGTGTGTGTGTGTGTGTGTGTGTGTGTGTGTGTGTGATGGCTCGCAGTGGCAGCCCCCTGACTGAAGCACGCTCCAGTGGAGAAATGCTGAGGCAGCAGAGCACAGCTCCTTTCAACTGGCTCCTGTTACAGCTGGCTGGCTTTTTTAGCTGCAGGGGCACCCAGGGGTGAAATATGGAGAGGCAGGCAACAAGGGAGCCAGAGTGCGAGAGAGACAGAGAGGAAGAGAGAGAGAGAGGAAATTGGAAAACGGGCGTCTGAGGGTATCGGAGAAGTGGATAAGAGTCAGATTGAGCGTTGGAGTGGGTTGTGAATAAGATTGCAGAGGAGGGTGAGATTTCATGGAGATTTTTTCTCAGTCTAGTGTCTGGGGTGAGAGTGATGGAGGGACATAGGCAGAGGTTAAAGCGACGTAGGTTTGGTAGGGAAGGACACTTTCACAAGGGTGGCCCTCCAGTGAGTCGAGCTGTCATATTATGCGCGTCTTTGTGTCAAGAATCTCTATTGGTTTCTCTTTCTCTCTGACTGGCGGCTTCTCGCTCAACTAACTGTTGCCGTCGTTTTCGAAACGACTCATTACTTTGCCGTGGTGGAAGATTTCATAATTGCCCACTCCTTCTCCTCGCTCCCATAGTCACATACATAGCACACACTGTGCACACAAACACACTCAAATGTATATGCACACTGGAACCCAAACAAACCGGTCGGTCGGCTTTGTTGTCCGGCGCCGAGTTGAAGCCCAACCTCGCTAACCCCTGTAGTAATCATAGCAGCAGCCCTCCCAGATAGCATCAAGCCAAATCTCTCCCTCTCCCTCTCCCTGATCCCCGTGGCATAGTTCCCATTCGGGCATTATCCCACAGTGCGGCCCAGAGGAATGTCCTGGATAAGCACTCGCAGTCCATAGCCATCCGCGGGCTGCTTCGATCCGTCCCGTTGTCGTAAAGGTTATTCCGCCGACACTGGAGCGCCGACCTCCAGGTATAAACAGGGAGGTGTCAGTGTTTGAAGTCCAGACAAAGACAAACACGTGACATCATGGGAAGATGTCTGCTTTGAGGACGTGTCTGCTTTGATGTGGAGCCGGGCTTGGCAGGGCGCCAGTTGGATATAGGGCTCTGGTATTTTGCTATTTAAACGTTTTTTTGTTTTTTGCTAAGCATGTTAAAAACGGGATGAGCGGGAATGTGAATTTGGCATCTGTGCGTTTTTTTTTCCCTCTGAGCTGTAGGATCCAACCTGTAATGGAACTGTAAATGAATTATAGGAAGACAGGTTGACAGGAATCTAACAGGAATTGGTCAACCAGTGCAGGCCTATTTAATATGACCTGATGTGATCTGAATTCGGGACTCACCGTGGCTGTGAGTACAATACTGGTGGTCTGTGCCTCGTAGCCAAAGCACACAGTGCACCACTGGCCTCCTCCTTCTCTCACCCCGCCCTGGCTTCGCTTTGATTTTTTTGTTTAAGGTTTACTGTTACTCAAAACTCAAATGTAACCCTCTCATGCAGTATCTCTTAAACTCATCTCGTCTTTCATCCTCTTTTTTTATTTGGTCTCCGAGATTTTTTTCCCACCTTCTTCCAAACTCCCATGTTTTTCTCCCGCTCCTTCTCTTTTTCGCTATAGGCACCATTGACTCTGCACGGGAAACCCAAACGCACAGAGGAAGTTTTCCCCTTTTGCACTCTGTGGAATGCCACCAGATGACCTAGAAAAAAAAAATTCACACAGCAAATGAGGTGTTAAGCGAAATAAACAATGCAGCCCTCTCGACGCTGAAAGCTTTTAGCTAGGGAGGTGTTTTTCTTTACGGCCCCCAGGAGATGGTGTGGTCGGGGCCCTTGGCTCAGAGACCACCCTCCCCCCTGCTGCGTTCTCTGTGCAAACAAGAATCGTTTGACATCCAAGCTGTGCTATGCACTACATTCTACAGCTCAGAAGATTGTGTCTTGGTAGACACTTTTCAGACCCATTTTTATTGCTTGCAGAGTTGTGTTTTGCCGCTGGTGAGAAAAGTGATACTTTCTGCCTGGAAAATTGCCACTTATTTATGAAATACGCGTTACTGTAAGTGCACAGAACATCCCTTTGTGATTGAAACTCCACTCAGCCATTTTCTTGTCCAAGAAAGTCTGACCAAGTCTTGGTCAATATTGGCTGGAATTATTTTTGTGGCCACACATCGGAACTAGATAATTTATCAATTGGCTTCAACTCTGAAACATTTTGCTGACCTCTATACCTGCTCCAAGAAGGAAATTCCTTTAAGCATTGCGGTTCATAGACTTCATGCCTATGACCATATTTCATCTGTAATGTGTTGCGCTTTGCTTTCCAGCGCAAACGTCTTTTCTTTTCTTTTTAAAAGGATAATAGCGATTGATGGGGGGATCTGACATGGTCAGAGAACCAGGGTGTAATTGAACGGTCTCGCTCAGCGCTCCGCCATGCTCTGTTGACGATGACCAGAGCGGACTACTGTGGCCGTTTCACTCTCCATCATCCCACGGTTCCATCTCGCTGGTTACTAAAGGAGGAGGTGCAGCTGTAAGCTCCACACACATCCTCCAATTATACACTCAGGGACAGTACCCAGGGGGAAACAACCCCCTTCACTGCTCCAATGCCCCCGCTGGTTTATTTTCACAACATGCCCATGCCATTACGGCGGTGATTGTCAGGGTGTCTGATGTACTTAACCATGTATCAGCGTCAACATGGCTCTGTTTTTATGTAACAACCTGTTCGGAGAGCTATTTTGCAGCCCTGCCAGACATCCTGTTGCTAGGCACGTGTGTTTCGGGAAAGTGTGTTGATCAGGATAGGTTTCTGGGTGGACGGATAACTTAAGGAGGTATTACAAGGCCTGTTATTACTTGAGGGCCCAAGACATGAGACTTCCAGCCATGGTTGTGTCAAATGTCAGAGCTGTGACACCTAGTCCTTCTGTGTACACACGTACAATCTTCTATATTTGGTGTCTCATGCTCAGGGTTAAACCTTTAGGGTGCTTTTAAAGCAATGTATCCTTCAAATGAGGTGAACATCATTATGGAATGCTTTCGAATGTTTCAGTAAAGGCTCCTGATGCAGGACAGTAGAGACAGCCTGTGCATTCCTCAAAAACCGAGAATGAGAATTCTCAAAGACAACCTTAACAAGGGGGCATTTTAGAGGGCAGAGTTGAGACCCTCAATAGACATGTGGAACGTATTACTTAAGGAAAAACCGCCTACACGTTTAAAAATAATAATAATAATAATAATTCTAGGAAAATCAACCTTGGACTAGTCCTGCTCAGCTGAGGAAAAACGATACAGCAACTAACAGCTCTCTTTTTAAAATAACAGCCTGACCTCTAAGAGTCACAGAGCTCTGTCAACGCATGTCTATACTGCCATAATGGGCTAGCAATATTACACTAGCACCTCCGCTGATGGCAAAGCCTGATGTATGTATAAATTATTTATTATCAGACGAGATGAGCTTCTGCAGAGTGGGAGCTCCACGGCAAACTCTTTGTGGATACAGGTGTACCTGTAGGTGTCCAGACGTTGGCCTCCCTATTTATGTCATGCTGTCTGCTGTCCTTCTATTGTTGATGAAACCTAATGAGACAGACCGTCGCCAGTGTCCTGTATGCCTACTCGAACAGTGTGTGTGTGTGTGTGTGTGTGTGTGTGTGTGTGTGTGTGTGTGTGTGTGTGTGTGTGTGTGTGTGTGTGTCTGTGTGTGTGCGCGCGCGCAGTTGTGGGACACGGAGCTGGAGAGGACGGCAGAGGAGTGGGCCGAGACGTGTCTGTGGGAGCACGGCCCTGCCAGCCTGCTGCCCCAGATAGGACAGAACCTGGGGGCCCACTGGGGAAGGTACTGTGCTGCCTACGGACTCACGTGCACTACAATCCTCACTCTGTTTTCATAGCATAATCCGTTACCCTACTGTCATACAGTCATCAATAATAAACTCTGTATTAGTTCAACTATGAGATCAATGTAAAGGTACACCATGCAATAGGTAAATGCAAGTTAAAATGCTGCAGCAGTTTATTTGTGGGGTGATATTATTATAGTAAGATGATATAGGAATAGCTAGATCCATCCTTTGATATTATTTTCAAAGATTGGTTTGTTTCCCCAGGTATTAGTCTCCAACTGGTTGCCTAGATGCCAAAGAAAAAATCGAATAAGAGAAGAAAGAAAATCTTGCTTATGTGTGTTTTTTCTCTCTCTCCAGATTCCGCCCTCCCACGTTCCACGTGCAGGCGTGGTACGACGAGGTTAAGGACTACTCCTTCCCCTACCCGCAGGAGTGTAACCCCTACTGCCCCTTCAGATGCTCGGGACCTGTCTGTACTCACTACACACAGGTAGGCTTTGGACCACGCCATTCTCTACTAGAACGGGGCTGCCGTTGAGATCCAAAGCTGTGTCCTTTTTAGCACTAAAAGGCCCGCGATACAAACACCTTGCTGCTTAGAATTGAAAACACGCCGAAGGGTGGCAAAACGTCTGTCCTGTTTGGAACTCGACTTCCTCTGTTTTCTGTTATGCAGCTGGTGTGGGCCACCAGTAGTCGTATAGGCTGCGCCATCAATATGTGTCACAACATGAACGTATGGGGCCAGATCTGGGCCAAAGCTGTCTACCTGGTCTGCAATTACTCACCAAAGTAAGTACCCTGGTCTTACGGCATTTCATATTTCACTGTTGCTGTTGAACTGGCTATGCGTGACCTCAGCTCCGTGAAGGCAGAACTGTAATATAACATCGATGGATGTACCTGTCTAATTGTTTAGCTGACATAATTTAGGCGTGTCTCACAGTCCTCCTTTGTCTCTGTTCCCTTTTAGAGGGAACTGGTGGGGTTATGCCCCCTACAAGCATGGAAGCCCCTGCTCGGCTTGTCCCCCTAGCTATGGAGGAAACTGCAAGGACAACCTCTGCTTCAAGGGTAAGCTTCTACAGTATGTGTGTCAGTTGTGTGTAGGTGTCTCATTGGCATGCACACAAAGGTGTGTGTTAAAGCTCTATGCAACCAGTGCTTCTCTGTTTCAGACGGCTCGGAGTCCCGCACTCAGCAAGAGGAAACGGAAGAGAATAATTTCATAGAACCGGAGGCCCCCCGAACTCCTCAGAAGCCCCGGAGCCGGGCCTCCAAGCCTGGCAAACCAGAGACCCCCAACGCCCCAGCCCCAGACCCTGCCCCCAGCCATCCCCCCACAGAGAACCTAGAGAAGAACGAGGTGGTCAACACACAGCAGATGTGTAAGCCACCATTTAAGTGTTTATTCTGGATTCAGTTTCTTCTCAAAAGTGTGTGGGGGTGTGGGTGGGGGCTGGGGGTTCCCCCCCCCCCCCTAAAACTTTCACATAAGCTTTCACTTTCACATAAGCAGGTCAAATCTAAGGCATGTCGAGTTCCGGCTCGATTATTGTTGACAAAGCAAACGGGCGGTGTGTAGATCCGGCACGGAAATGTTTTCCTGCCATTTCTTCCAAATTGCTTTCATGTTCTGCAGCTTTTATCTGTCTGCTCCATGATTCGCCCCGACAGTTTCTGTGGTGTACTTAATGTTGCGATTCACTCCTTTGAGTAGAGAAGATGGAGGTTTTTTTTGTTCTATTTTTGCGGTGATCTACTAAGTTGGTGTTTGCTTTTGGCCAGCTGAGGGGGGTTGTGGTTTTTAAATGGCTTCCTCTCTCCAGAGCCAGGGGCCCAGGCTGTAAGGCGAGACAGGCTCTGTAGCACTGACCACCCTGAGTCGCTCTGCTGCAGCAGGAATCTCTCCTCTTGGCCCCTCTCGGTTTGTAAGGTATCACAAGGATAGTCTTAACTGGGTCCAACTTCACTCAGGGTCTATGTTTTCAAAGAGGGGCCTCCAATATAGAACAGCCCGATGCTGTATGTTAACTCCTGCTAGGACACTCACAGGCGATTCTTTTGTGTTCCAGCTCAAGTCGTGACTTGTGACATTAAACTACGAGATCAATGTAAAGGCACACCCTGCAATAGGTAAATGCAAGTAATAATGCTGCTGCAGTTTATTTGTGGGGTTCTAGGATTGTAATAAAATGAAATAGGAATAGCTAGATACATCCTTCGATATCATTTTAATAGATTGGTTTGTTTTCCCCAGGTATGAGTGTCCAGCTGGTTGCCTAGATGCCAAAGGAAAAATTGTTGGGACAGTACACTACGAAATGGTGCATATATTCTCTTTTATAACAAGGACATGCATCAATGAATCAAGGGCAAGATTTTCCTTAAAGGAAACAAATGTAAATGTCAGTGACATTCTGTTTTTCAGCAATCGAGTATTTGCAGAGCTGGCCTACATGCTGGGGTCATAGACAACGATGGAGGCTGGATGGATGTAACAAGACAAGGCAGAAAGGACTTCTTCATAAAATCTAACAAGAATGGGGTCCAGTCTCTTGGGTGAAGCATGTTAGAAATCAGCCTTGGATCAGTTCAACATTAGACTGCCGTCGGATAATTTGAATGGAAAGAGTGGATATAATTTTTCTCTCGTTGCAGGAAGTATCAGAGTGCAAATGCCTACACGGTGGCCAGAGTAACAGGTCAGCACAAAATCATTAGCTTTAACAATTGTTTGCATCGTGGTTGTGCTTTATGTTTAAACTTTATTTTGCTCTGACTTTGTCTTCTTGACAGTCAAAGCCATTACATGTGACACAACAGTGGCGCTGCTGTGTCCTTACCAGAAGCCTGTTAAACATTGTCCAAGGTAAGACCCCGACTCTGTCTTTTTAACCCACCACTTTAACGAAGCACATTAATATACAATATTTCTGTGAATATTAATATGCAGTATTAATACATCACTGCCCCCCCACCCCAGATTATACTGTCCCAGAAACTGCATGGAAGAGAACCCTCACACATCAAGAGTCATTGGAACCAGGATTTACTCTGACGTAAGTTGCTTATGCTGATTATTAGTAATGCGTTGACGATATTTTCACCGTGACCTTTCAAAGGAGACGGACCCTGGATGTTTCCCTCTCTAAGGATATCTCTGTTGCATGTCTCTACAGAAGTCCAGTGTGTGCCGAGCGGCGGTTCATGCCGGAGTAATCAGGAACGACGCGGGGGGCTACGTCGACGTAATGCCTGTGGACAAGCGGAAACAGTACATCGCCTCGTACCGAAATGGCATTTTCTCCGAGAGGTACGGCCGTGGGGGCTTATCCTGCAGTGTGGTGGCTAATCTGACCCGAGTGGCTAGCACAGGTCTGCACGCCTAAAGCCCCTTGGAAGATGCCGAGAAGGGGGGAAAATGTAGAAACGGAAAAATTCATTTGAATTCACTTCGCTATTGTTGGTAGGAGAAATGTGTGCGAGGCTACTTAACTTCAGAGTGAGAGAAAGGGTTGAGTTGGTGCTGTCCAGTACCCGCCTCTCGGAACCTGGAGGTACAGTTCTGTACCAGCCTCCTTCAGTGAAAAAAAACAAACACCTAGTCTGTGTTTTCAAAATGAACCTGGAACTCCCTTTCTCACTCACACACCTGTTGACTCACACACTTCCCCTAACACTCGATATACTCCCTTTCTCTCTCCATCTTTCCCCACTGTGTCTGAGTCCGTGTCAAGCCGGACAAACGCCTGTCACGTGTTTCAGCTGCATCTTCTCTCTGAGAACATGCAAAGTTCGGCATATTTGTGAAAACAAGGACTTTGTCTGTTTGTTGAAAAAGCTCCAGGCCCTCTGTTTGGCGTCCGTCCGTCACCTGGGTCTTTCGGGCCAGAGCTTGACTTCTGTTTTTCTCTGAAGAGTCTGGGGGTCTGCCTGTTAAGCGTGGCTCTGTCATCGATGTGTCTTGGCTTGGTTAGGACAGGTTCTGCTCCTGACACATGCTGCGCCCACACTGACTCTCTCTCTTGTTCTCCCCCCACAGCCTCCAGAACCCCCCAGGAGGAAAGGCATTCCGAGTGTTTGCGGTGATTTGAGTGCTCCAGAGGGCAGCCTCGTCAAACAGAGAGAGCACTTGGGCTCCTGAATAGGTGGCAATCAGGCCTGTTGTCAAAGTCTATGACTGAAATATTTTTGACTTTGCCACACTTGAGGCCAGAGGTCTTCTCCATGGCAACATAAACTGAAAAGAAAACTTGATATTAAAAAACAGCCCTGATGGTGGTGGGCATGGCGCTCATGTTAAGTCATATTTTTTTGTGTTTTGTTCAGAATGGTTAACTATAGACTGTATAGATACTGTATATTGTATAGCTGGTTTCTGTTACTATGTTGTACATATTTTTCAATGTTTCATTTTCTGTGCCTTGCCTTCTCAACAGAAAGTTTCACAGATTAAATAAAAGCCTATGAGATTGAATTGATTAGCACTTGAATACATTTTAGAATGTGCATTATGAGCATGTCTTGAGTTAGGCACATAATGGTGCTCTGGAAAAGTGCCTTTTTTGAATTGTTTTTTTTCTTTTATGCAAAGAATATATGGGGGAAAATATATTTGGCATTTATTTTTTTATGATCCTGTTTTTTCATATCAAAGTAATTTGTAAAGGAATGCTGCTAGGATTTTTATATGTTTCTATGGTAATGTTCTACCAGGAAGTGTTTATATGTGTAGATGTCAGTTCCTGCCGGTCAGGAAGTATACTAATGGTTGTTGTGGATCACCACGAAATGTTCACGCCAACAAATAGTGTCCAACTGTCTCAAAACTCAAATAAAGCTCATCTCCTTTCACAGTCCTAAGTTGAGTGTGGATCCGTATGCATCCAAACCCCCTTAAATTAGCAATAAGTAATAATAGTACATAATAGAATGGATCATGTTGGCATCCTGAACAATATTATGCCTCCTTTGTTATAAAATCATGGTTCAGCTTGTATATTGAGGTTTAAATACGCATGACAGCACAGTCCTCAACAACTTAACTATTCTACTATTACAAATGTTTGTTGGGGGGCTGCTTCCTTCTGGTTAGTCTCACTATTAGGTTACTTCTTGCAATCTCCTTTTTCAGCCGAGTTGTTATGTTGCAGACTACAGCCCAAATTGGAACATGTTATATGCTACATAACGTTTTTCCTTACCTCTTGGTTTGTATGGAAAAGTTCATTTCACAATAAAATATATTCAAGACAGCTTTCACTTCATGTCATTGTCCCAGTTTCTCTTTCATGCTTCAGGTCTTCAACAGGGATAGAGGGCACACATTGCCCAGCCTATGAATCATTGGGTTTGATAAAAGACAACTTGTGTGATACAACCCAGATGATCAGACTTCCAGGTCATATGTCCTGGGTACTACCCCGCTGTGGCAAGGGTCTCGCAGGGCATGATCCTGTGTTTCCCAACCCCTCCCATGGATACCCTAGAGAGATAAGTGTTTGATTCGATGACCCTCCCTGCCCCTCCATCACAATCACATGTGATTGGGGGTGTCACTCCTCGTTCAACTCCGGGCAGCAATGGAGCAAGCTGACTGATCTATAATGGGATGCAGCATATCTCTGTCTGGTGGTGTTACAGTGGCGGAGGCTTCACAATGGGTTGTGACTGGAGCTGCCAACCTGACTTATAGGCTGGACGAGCGTAACCAAAGCTCCGCTGTGTATGTGTGTGTGGGAGGGGGGGCGTCCATATATATATATATATATATATATATATATATATATATATATATATATATATATATATATATATATATATATATATATATATGTATGTGTGTGTATAGAATATATATGTATAGAGAGAGAGAGAGAGAGAGAGAGAGAGAGAGAAAATGGGTGATATAGTCATTTGAAGGCGGTGGGTGTGATTGGAGCATTGGAGCATACATACTCAGACCCTTAGAGTGCATGCTAAAGCACTTAGCACAGACCTCTGGCTGTGAACCGGGAGAGCCAGACTAAGGCGGGTATTCCGTACGTGTGTGTGTTTGTTTCTGTATGTTTGTGTGTGTGTGTGTGTTTGTTTGTGTTTGTGATGGATTTGTAGTGACACAGTTGGGTGTCCCTTACACACTGAGTTCTGCTATTACCTTGTCGACATTAGACAACTCTCGGCAGGTGGCCCTCGAAAGACTGAAACCGACGTGTGCTGGAAGTGGAGATCTGTGATGGTTTCACTGAAGACTATACCTCGGGATTGGCTGATCTCTCCGGGAAGAGGGACTGCGGGTGTATGATTGATTGGACATCATTGCAAGGCCCGCGCTTTCAAAGAGAAAAGGGAGGCATGCATCAGACCAATGTCAAAATTCACAGCATGGCGTGATGTTGGGTAGGTTTTCGAGAAAGAGGGATTTGGGGGTGATAAATATAGAGAAAGGGGGTGGACGAAAAGGGATGAAAAGAAAACACGACAGCTAAACTGCACAAAGAAATGACAACATTTTTGACAGCCTGAATAACAAAACCAACTTCCTGCGGGGATTCCAGCTGTTGTTAATCATTACATTTTTTTTTACATTGCAAAGGGTTAGGGCACAAGATTTATTTTAACAAATACAACTCGATGTTGTTAACCAGCGTCTCTTCTGTTTACTCAATAGTTTATGTGGATTCGAATTTAAAAGGACACTGGGAAACAATTTGACAAAAGAGTTGTTTGTCGCTCTTTGTTGCACTAGCGTTGTCTTGCTGCGGTGGACACACAGGCGGCCACGCGGCGCGAAGACAGACAGAGACAGAAGAAGTCGTGACAATTAGCAGCCGACAGACAGCCAGACAGCCTGGGGACAGATGCACTGAAAGAGAAGCTCACAGCCAGAGGGCCTGCGTGGTGCCACTGGTGTTTTCAGACTGTCGTTTGAAATAACGAAGGCCATTAATAACCTCCTCAGCTCAGCGGCAGTCTGCTCTGTTCTCTCGGCTAAATGTGGCGCTGCAGCTGACTGGCAGCTTCTGTCAAAGACTCCAATATACCTGAGACGGAGGTTTGGCTGTGTGTGTGTGTGTGTGTGTGTGTGTGTGTGTGTGTGTGTGTGTATGTGTGTGTGTATGTGTGTGTGTGTGTGTGTGAGAGTGAGTGTGTGATTGTGCGTACATGAACGTGTGGTTATGTGTGTGTCTGGGCAAGCATGTATGTTTGTCGGGGTCTTACTCCTCATACAGTCACGTTTCTGCATTAGGTGGTCTTCGGAACTACACTATTTGGACATGAATCAGATAGCAGTGAGGCAATTGGGGAGGTTGTCAGCACTGAGGTGAGGAGTTATGGTAGCCAGTTGTAATGTCTGTGTTCTCGCCAAATCTTTACTTTGGCCATTGAACAAAACATAACATTTCACAGGGAGAGGCTTTTCCTCTCGTGATCTAAAAATATGACATACACAGCCCCATAGTGCATGTGTTTTTGCTTGGACCCAGCGGTCACTTTGGCAAAGAAAAAAGCTTTCCTGAGTGGCAAGGTGACTCATATAATTTTCAAGTTATTCTAGGCCTTTATGCTCTCCAAACAAACGTCTAACAAACCTTAGACGTTTGATTTAGAATTACCATTAATTATGGTACCAACTGACTCTCCCTTTGACCATACTCTACCTAGAACTGTTAAACTATGTTATGTAGCATTCATTTCAGCCCTGAAAAAATATTAAGGGCATACAGTTCAGTACAGCAGTGAGTATATCATTTAGATATAGTTAGATGCTGTGCTCTAGAAATCTAGGGTCAATGGAGACCACTGAATTCATAGGTCTCACACCTTTGCCTCATTACTTTACCGTTCGGCTTACTGTACTTGCAAGTGTGTAGTCATGCCTGAAATATTTGTAAAGAAACACTTAGCAATGCTTTCCTATGCTCACAAAAGGTTGACTGTGAGACCCAGTGGGTTATATGTAGCACCATGTGTGCTCGCGATATCTGGTAAACTGTTCAAGGCTCCGACACGTATGTCAAGATTACCCACTTCTTCTACTGGGCCGGGTCATTAAGTGGAGGTGTTTCCAATGTGACCTAATAATGTCACACCAATGGCTACACTGCTAAGGATTTGTATTAACATTGTTTTCGGTGTGTAACACGAGGCAATGTGGCGTGCACCATTCCTGGCGAAGCAAAGTGTCTCCTGAGAATGGTCGGGGTAGTCTATTCAGTGTGTTTTCAACTCAGTTACACATATCCAGGAGGTTGATTGCAGGAGGCTTTAACAGATCAAATACCTTCTGTGCGTTTCAGTCCAAGACAAATAAATTAGCCGTTTGCCATTTAACTGTGAGAAAAGGTTTCTCTGTTCTGCTGAAAATAAAGCAAATAGAAAATTCTTGCTCCAGAGCTGAAAGATAATTTCCTTTGTGCATAATCAGGGAGGGATTAAGAACATCTGGAAAGTTAAGTTTTGTAAGGGAAATTCAAATCAACATATGCAGTGCTCATTTGCTACTTCTCTTTTCTCTCTCTCTCTCTCTCTCTCTCTTTCCCTCTCTCTCTCTCTCTCTCTCCCTCTCTCTCTCTCTCTCTCTCTCTCTCTTCCTTTTTCATTCATTGCCAAACACACTCTTAAAAAACACACACTCACAAATACCGGTGGACGTTCAAGCCACCTTTGTGAAACATACATTGTAATATAGCTCTGGCGCCACACGCTCCATTGTCCAGCGTTTGCTCACGTAGGAAACAGTCAGAGTCTACAGCTCACCTGCAAATGTGGTCCTTTGCACTGGGTCGTAACCAATGTAGCATTGGCTAAAGCGACGTCAGGGAAACCATTTTATACCGTGGATGCAGATGTGTGCCACATGTCAAAGGTTTCTTAAAACAAGCAAGCGGAAGGCTCCAAAGCCAAGCTTACATAGACTCTGCAGGAGAGAGAGGCTGCCTACCAGCCTCCACTTGTCTGAGCTGTGACACACCAAGGTTTTCCGCACTCACGATAACACAAACTGTTCATCGGCCAGAGGAATATCCATCCCTGTGTGCATGGTAAGAAGTGTGCACACGCCAATGTGTTATGGTTTTTACATTTGGACACCCAAAGTCGTCCAGACAAAGCCCCTTATCTCTTGGATCATGGGATTCAAACTTGCACTCACACGTTATTCTTCACACCCGAAATGCCTTCCTTTTGAAATCAATGAGGAACGTCCAAGAGACTGAGAGCCAAGATGAGTGTTTCCGGGCCGGCCCTGGCCCAAGATGTGGGTCAGTTCAGATGGTGATAGTACAGCTCTGGAGCTTGGCATCAGCCTTCACAGACAGAGCCACGGCTTCCAGAGGAAATGGCTCCAGTTTCAAAGGACCATGGCACAGTCTCACACGTGGAAAGGCATAGTCAGTTGGGACTGAAGATAGCAGAACCAACACTTGTTTGCACGGAAAATAAAAATAAAAGCTAAGTACGGCAAGGGCAAGGGTATGAAAGGCTTTGAAAGACAACAACGGCCAATCTCTTCTTGTATAGTTGCATATCAAGATCAAACAGTAAGCCCATGCATGAGAGCATTCTAGGGAGTCAGACAAAATAGAGGAAGGAAGCAAGACTCTCAGGGAGAATCTTGGGCCAGGGCCCATAGGGGCTTGAGGCAGTTTGAGGAAAGAACATTCTGTGAACCGTAAAATACTTGAAATAATGGCAAAGTAAGTAAGTAAGTAAAGTATCAACAGGAAACCCAAAATATGTTCGTTTTCAAGTTTAGTGTTTCTTATGCACACTATGTACATTTCAGACCAATGACAACCGATACCGAACGTACCTCTGTGACGGAACCATGTCCAATCGGTCCACTCCTGTATTTACATTGGGATCATGGTCAGGGAGCTTGGAGAGTGAAGACCTGCGACGCATCGCGCCCCGACATCGGGCAGCAGAACGGTGAAGGGGGCCGTCCCTGGGCTCTGACGTCATCAATGACCTTTCGGTGTTTACAGAAGAGGTTTGATTTCGCTTCTTTTTCCATGTTCACACATGAGCCGTTGTGGAGCGGGCCCGGGAGGTAAAAGAGTGGCTTTGTCCAGGCTGGAAAGGTGAGCGCTGGAGCCATGTGCCCCTGCCAAACCAGAAGAAGGGCCCACAAGCCACTGCCATTGAGAAAAGCACAGGCATCACCTGTTTTATATTAAGCCTGTCAGGTTAAATAAGGGAGCCAGTAACCTGTAGTGCCATAGGTGCAGCCAAACGGGCCTGCCTCTTCTCTTCTGCTACCCCCTGTAAGGGACTGGAGGGAAAACAGAGACAAGCAGACACCTCTGGTGCAGGGACAAGCCAGTAGGAAGGGTCTGTTCACTGTTAAAAGTCTGCTCTACTTCGTAATCTGGATGAGTTCAAAAAGACAAGTGCTTGAGCTACTTTGTAGCCCCTACAAACTGAAGAAGTCACATTTTACTTTCTATGGTTTAAAGGTTTGAATCTACGTGTTTCCATAAAATGCTTATTGGGAATAATATATAGTTTATGGCCATATTTTCCCAGGCATGAAGAATAACTCAACGCCTTCCCCATATAGCTTCCCCTCTGTTGTTTAGGATGAATGTACTACTTGTTATACACCATAGACAATGTCTCCCTCTACAGGACATATGTACACATCACATTTCACCTTCTTACTGTAAATGTAATACCTTTATCGGGAGGAGGATGCAGATACCATTTAAGAAATGTTTCCGCACATATTAGGTGTATCTCAAACACTGAAGGATCACTTGGAAATAATCAACGTTTGCCTGGAGAGTAGCAAAAAAAATGCAGTGCCTCAAGCTAGTTACCCTGCGTAAGATTGCTCTATGGGCCAGTATTGTTTTGGGGAAACACAGGCTCCTCATCTCCTCTCAGAGGGTTGGATGGAGAGAGGCACCTATTGCACCTCTATTACCCCCCACGAGAAGCTGAGCGTGATGAACCGTTGACGCAGCTCCCTTCTGAGTCTTGAAGAAATGCTACCACAGCAGAACAGTCAGCGCCCCCATAGATCCAGGCCTAGCTACAGCGTCGCGGTGACAAAATTAACCCCAATTTAGATCACAAAGGCTGGGGTCAAATGATGAGAAACTACCACTTTCACCGTAGTGAGTCAGCCTTCACTGACTCCACCTTTCGCTGTCTTCCTCTAACATTCCATTGTGCTTCTCTTGGCTCCGCACTCCTCTGCCACTTTTTCATTCATCCATTCTTCACCTTTGTCTCTCTCTTTCTCTCAAAGTCCCTGCGTCAGACTCTGACTCATTGTCACATTTTCTTCTTCTACAGGTTGTTGTTGTTATGACTAATAGTTTCAAAGACATTATGCTACTCCTACAATGCTTCTCTAAACGCAAATATGAGGGCATTCTATATATGCGTGTATATATATATATATATATATATATATACATATATATATCTTTTTTTGTATATATGAATATATATATGTATTTACTTCAAATCAATTCCGAGATAATTTTTTTTTGATTAGCAGAAAGCCTTTTATCCAAACCCTGTCCTGCAATTAAAACCATTTAGTAATCCTCAAGGTTTTCAATGGATCTGAGGATCTAGTCTCAAACCAAACACTGCTATGCAGCCCTTGAAACTTTTTCCAATTTTCTTCCAAGGACCTTTAAAAATGTCGGTCGGTCTCCATTCCCCTCCACACTGTATCTTTTAACAATCTGTTTCATGTGGAGGACCCTCTCAGACTGTGTCCGCCTTTTTCATGCTTCACCTTCTGCTGAAGGACAAAAAGACCCTCCAACCATTTCCAGCCCAACTTTCATGAAGTAAATCACAAACATGACGCCGCCAGTGCCTTTGGGAGCTTGTGCCCCACAATCAAGTGAAGCCGCCTGGCTGTGTCCATCCAACGTCCTCTCAGGGCCAAGGACCTAGTGACGCTGCTGCAGCGGCCCACATCACTTATTCTGTGGATTGGACATTTTCTCTCCCTTTTTTCCGCCCTGGCTTTTCTCCTCAAGGCATTGACATTTAATCAAGCTCAAATCCCACTGTGGCCATTAACATATCAGGCTGAGGTGAGATGCTGTAAAAGCTTGAGCGTAGAAACCTGAAGCAGGACATTACCATAACTCTGCCCGCATGATCTGGCCCCCCTACCCACCCACCAAAGTGGAAGTGCTTACATGGCAAACAGCAAGGGGTAGAGAAGAGATTCTCTCTCTCGAACGCATTTGGTGATCCCCCCTCTTAGAATACTGTAATCATCCATCTCTTTATGAGTTGAATGTTCGTGAAATACCACTGAGTACGAATAGGCAGACAATTTCTATATTTTCCCAAGTCCTGCTTTGTATTCTCGCCAATGCATTGTATTGAATAAGCACACACTGTGACTTTAATAGAAGTGCTGGCGATTTAATGGATGATCAGGTTTTTTTTTTGCATCTCCAAGTTAGCAGTATTAATCATCATGGACGTAGAGGGACTTGGATTCTTGATGCGGAACATCTTTGAAAAATGGTCGTGATTATGAGGTAAATATCTGATAAATTGCCAGAATGGAGCGGAATTATTTTTCCAACCTCAGCAGATTGGTGTTGCTTGCTTGTGTCCTTGGTGAAGGTCTTCCTGGACTTCAATGTCTCTCCTCAAATTTGACCCGGCTGGCAGTCGTTCATGTATGACAGGGCCATATGTTGAGCTTCTGTCAGGTCCTACAGCACTCTCCCACTGCATGAAAAATAAAAAACCCTATTGGCTGACTTCAAACAATGCAATAGTTTTCAATCGTGTAAAGAAAGGCTCAGTTTTTGTCAATGATGAGGACGTCACATTTAGTCAAATGAAAACGACGTGTTGCTGTCAAAGTATTTTCTTTGAAGAAGATGACACGTTTTGTGGAAAGCACAGGGATATGTTGTATCATAGGATTATGAAGACAAACAATTTTGACGAGTCTGAAATTTGAGGACACCCCCAGAGAGACATGAAATGTATCAAAGCCAAGCTGTTCCTTGGTTGGGGAGCTCGTTCTGTGCGTGCCCTACAAACATGGTGAACATAACAGAAATCAGAGCCATTGTGTTTTACCTCCACACCGGATGGCATGACAAGGCACAGTTCTCAAAATGTCAGTCATCGAAGTCATCAAATGACATCAAATAAATACTATATTTTGCAGCCATTTAGCATGGAAAATAGTTACTACTTACTAATTCTTTAAAAAATGTACATAAAATCATTCAACCTCCCCTTTATCACAAAACTTTGTTTACATTTTTTTCCACAAGCCACTTCTTATCCTTTCCTTAATATTTTAATCAAGATAAGCAATGACATTTCTTCATGTACATAAACCTGAGCCATCTGTTGGTCTGATAGCCTGTTTTTCACTCTCCATTTCCACATCAGCAGCATCTCATCTCACCCACTCCTCTCAATAAGGATGACTTGGTTTTAAGTCATTTGGGCTTGCTCGGCATGCAAATATGTTTCTCTCCTTTGCATTTGTAATGTGTAGGCAACAGCATATAAGTGGTGTATATACATAATGCTGTTTTGTAAACTGGTGTTATATTGATGTTTAATCTGCATTTAATTCGATTTAAAAAATTCATTCGATTAATTTTTATTTTTAGAAATCTACAAGGCTGCCAACAACAAACTAGCGTGCTCAATCAGAGACTGTCTGGAATTGTTTTTTCTTATTAATGGTCTGCTTCATGAAAATATATGTAAATTAAATTCATACTCCGAAAGGTAATAACCAAAACACAAAGTACAAAGTGTGATGCAAATGAGTCTGAACACTAGGCAATGTTGTTGCTCATTAACATTGTTGTGGAAAAAAAGGGTACATTATGTACCAGATTGCAATGAAAGCACATGTTTGTAACAAATGATCAGGACGAGTACATTCATTTGAATTACTTTCATTGATTCATCTATTTTTTGCATTAAAAGTAACTGTAAGTCTTGTAAATGATTATTAATGATTTTGTAGTACGCGAGGTCTATGCAAATAGTATATCCGTTGGGTTCTTGCACAGGCACCGCCTTTTCTTAAGAGCTAAACTTATTAGTACACGTAAAAACATTTTTTTTTTAGACCTTTTAATGTGCTACGGAAAGTTTAGTAGAATTGTAGCTGTCCATATAGTTACAACCCGAACAGCTCTTTCACGAAATAGGGATGGTGCGATCCAGGAAGCGCTCCCTCTCTACTGAATCAGCTGACAAATGGTATCTCCCTACTGCCGGATGGAACGCGCCGTCGAAGCCGGGTACCCGTGCGTTAACACTGGAGCAGGTTGCCAGTGGTCCTACGTGCTGGATGTCAGACTGATTTAGGGAAGACTCAGCTGCAGAAAAGGGAGTTACTTTTTCGGGCAATAACGGGGAGCTTGTACCATGGCCTCTAACTTTAACGATATAGTGAAACAGGGATACGTGAGGATACGGAGTAAGAAGCTCGGGGTGAGTACACTTGCTGTTTCCAAGGGGCGCCTCCAGTTGTTGGCGGGCTGTAGCATCGGGGGCAGCTGGATTAAGAGGTTTAATTGCTCCATGGGCAGCTGTCCTGCTGGGACCTGTTCAAGAGGAAAAACAGATAAAAAAAAACAAAAGCAGAATAGATTCGCCCTTCAATGCTCAATTAGTTTATCTTTCCATTGTTTTAAAGCCACTACAAAGAATTAAATTGCTTACCTGCAAATATAAAGTTATATCTGTGGTAATACTGTAGTCTGAAGGACATTTACTTGTATCAGGCACCATTTGTTATAACACCATGGTGCTATTGTGTATATCTAAATGGTAAAATAACTTGATATGTGTATTTGTGAAATCGGAAGTTTTTGCACCACAGTAAAAAGGTGTTATAAATATTCAAAAACATTAAGGAAATTGCATTAATAATAATAATAATACAAACAATAGCAATGGTGATAACACAAATGCAGTAATACAGAAGTGCTCATATACAATATTCATATAATAATGTTCGGACAAATATGACAAATTATTAGAGTCCCTACATCAGCGCTCTGCAACCTTCCCACATAATCACACCATTGCATAGGTACTTGATGATTTTGCACTGTATTTATTGAAGGGATCATGGTACAAACAAAATCTGTAACAATACCATATTACAGTAAAACACACAGCAAGGCACATTCGACTACCTGCCGATTAGAAACATAAATCAAGAAGGCACCATTGTGTCTGTCTGAAGGAAACAAATTGGATATGTTGTTCTCACACTATTACTACAGACAAACAGGGGCACACACCTTCTGTCGTGAGGAGGAGTGATTAACGCTCAGGATGTCCGCCTCTCCATATGATTGTCAATTACTTTGACAACTTAGAGTGTGGGCTTTTTGCCGTAAACCTCTCATTTTACTTTCTCAAACCTTGTCACGGCTTGTTATACAAAAGAAAAAAACATGACTATTTTTAGCTCAATGTTTGTGTATAATATCAGCTTTTCAGCCTTGCTTGCTAAGAGAGGGAGAACGCTGTTTCTTTGCTTCACCCGTGAGGAGGTTACAGTGCAGTTGGCAGGGCTGGGGGAAGAAGTGGCTTATCTGTGTCAGCTAGCCTCTCTCACGCTGTCTGTGGCGCTGAAGAGAAAAACAACAACAGTGGGTTTAGTAAGCTATGTCCTGCTGACCCCCTCCAGCTCCTGGACGACTCAGGGGGGAGGAGGTGACGCCGTGCAGT
>CM030174.1:10991916-11031916 GCA_017639675.1 Aplochiton taeniatus | reverse complement strand
ACGAGGAGAACAATGTGTCCATTGTCCGAGATGGCACAACCATTTAAGATAGGATCTCGCCCCATGTGTGCGCTCACTGTTGCTGATGACAGGCTGGCCTGAATGGAGGGCGTCAGGAGATTTCTCCTCCCCTACTGTACTTGTGTATGTGGAGCTTTAGAAAGAGTTTGCTACAGAAGAGTGTTGTCCCCGAGCCTGAGCTATGGGAGCCGGTCTGAATGAGGAATTCAGTAGTTGTGTACGTGCTAATCAGGGAATTCAGACATCTACTGGGCATAATGAGCTGTATTTTGCCCTTCTTGTATTCTAATCCTTTTTCCTCTGCTCTAAATGCAAATGAACGCTGGCCTCAGCTACAAGCATTACTACGGCGGAGGTTGCTGATTGACCTCAGAGAAAGCTCTCAGTTGGCCATAGCCCAGTTTCTTTTTTTTTTCTTCTTTTTTTGTGTGATAGATGTTGTGTGTTACCTTTCAAATATGAGGGCCCATGCATCGTTTGACCATTCACTTTCGGTTTCCTCAGCTTCTAATAGACAAAGAACTGAAGACAAATGGCCGGCTCTTATTGGCCCTGATGAATTGCATCTAGCAGTATATGGGAACAACAGCACCGGCGTTATTCACAGTGAAAAATGTGCCACTATTATACAGCTCCTTTCATAAATAAATCTCAGCCAGGACCTCACTTGAACATTTCACATCATTGATCCCTGCTGTTCTTAATTATCAAAAAAGCTTTTTACCTTCAACAGGGACAAATGTTTCTATTAGCAGTTAGCGATGTTTAAGGCCGAATTGATTAAGTAATGCGCCGCGAAGAAAGGCCACCGGCTCACAATGCTCCATTGTATCAAATACACTCTCTCTCTCTCTCTCTCTCTCTCTCTGTCTCTCTCTCAGTCATTCTTTTCTGAAACCACGAAGGGCCCTCGCTTTTTGTGGTTCCCTCTCTCAAACCCTTTGACAAACACACACTGAGTCAAGCTGACACTCCCCACAGCAGCTTTGTGTGTCCTGTTGTTTTCGGATGAACTACTTAGTAAAGTGCAAAGTGCACTAATCCCGGCAGGGGGGGGGGGGGGGGGGGGGGGGGGGACGACGACGACTACAAAGCTTTACCAGGATGGGATCCAGCCACAGGACTCTAGGATACTTGTCTAATCTCCTGGATCTCAGGCCAACCCAGCCCCTGACACTGGTGTCGCCACAAGAGACTATGGGAGAGACGAAAACACAACAACTTAGAAATAAACCCCCGAAGAAGATGAGACTTACTTGGTGCAATATCACCTTCTGTTACACTCCACTGGATTTTGCTCGGGTGGTCATTTCAGTAATGACACCGACCTTTGGAAGAGTATTTTGATGTGATAGAACATTTACTGGGGACAACTTTTTGGGCTCATTAAGTTCTGTCTTCCATGACTGAAGTTGAAGTTCAGGGAAAGACCAATGGGAAACTAGGTTGTTGTGGTCCCATCTAGGGCAGTGACATCCAATTTGTTCTTCATTGAAAGCAATTGGGTGACATTTAAACCTACCTGCCGTTAGCACTGACTGAAATAAGCCAATGTTATACCAGCAAACAGAGTTTAGTTGAATAAACTGCATGAACGATGCTTTTTTAAAAAAAAAAAATCTATGTAGCTCCAAAACTTTCATCCAATTTAAATGTAAACTAATAACACCGTAGAATAGATGGATAGCTTTCCATTAGTGTTCTGTGCTGCCGACACAAATCTCCTATAGCCCACATAGACTGGAGAAAACCATAGCTCTATCAACACTTTCCTTTATCCTCATCTCATTTTCCCCTCGGCTCATATCTATTCCTTAGCTACCTTAAAGCTCTCTCTTTTCCTTCTCTCTCTCTCTCTCTCTCTCTCTCTCTCTCTCTCTCCCCCTCTCTCTCTCTCTCTCTCTCTCTCTCTCTCTCTCTCTCTCTCTTTCCCTCTCTCTCTATCTCTTTCTCTCTCTCTCTTGCTCTCAAACTATCTTTCTCTTTCTCCCTCTCTCTCTCCTTCTCTGTGCCTTTCTTGTACTTTTGCTCTCTCTTTCTTTTTGTGTGTGTGCTTTGTGTGTGTAAGATGTCATAACAGGCCAACATCATGAACAGCTGTAATTGTGTAGCCTGCTGTAAGTGGATTATGTTAGGCAGTAGACTGCTTATATGGAACATAATATATTTCCTGCCAAAGGAATTGCTCACTAAACAGTTTTATAACCAATGTTTGCTTGTTTGTTGGTTTTTGTTTATTATCAATAGCAGTTTATTGTTATGGTATCTAAAATAGTTAAAAATACGGTTTTCAAATCAGGAGGAGGTCCCTGAGTTGACAGGCAGTTTAGTGTAGGCCACCACATAAGATTATGAAGGTAAATAAACATATTATTATTATTTAAAATAAAAAGACTTTCAGCTGGGAGGCACCTTATAGACTGACTTTTTTTTGGGGGGGGGGGGGGGGATGAAGATCTGAAAGAAAGTCTCTATTATCTCCCTGTTCTTTTTCATCAGGCAGCTATAGAGGAACTAGCCAAGCGCATAAACAGCCAAATATAGCCGCACCTCAGAACTGTTTGTCTGCGTTTCCTTAATTTACTCAGCACCCAAGTGCTACAAAGGTAAACATTGTTATCTGCAAGATCCGAGGAAAAAGAAACTTGATCACCTTGTAATGATAGTTGATTTATAGCTCATTACTCTTGAATAATGCGTGTTTTTCCCAAGCTAGCATACTGTGCCTTTTCCTGGAATGTAAAGCTACAGTATATTAGCGAGTTGCTCTGTTATTAGACGGGTGACATTGAGGTTTCTGTTGGAGAACACTCTGTCAGCTTAGCTAAAGCATGTGAAGCCTCGATTTTTTTTCCCTCCGTTTTTTTTCCAGAGATAAGTTCGTTCCCTCTTACTCTATCTCAGGGAAGTTATTTTAATGGTAGGACAGTGACAGTTGGCTTTGCGTCGGGTAGAGGGCTGACAGTTTGGTCCCTGTACCCACTGAGTAGACTCAAAAGAAATGCCACATTGCAGCGCACTACTGGGTGATTTTGACAAAATAAAATGTCTTCTAATGAGGCGCGTGGACCTTAAGTCAGGCGGACTGCGATATCATCCACTTAAAATTAGACAGCCTTTAATATTTCCCCAAGAGTTATTGTTAAAGGAATGAATTTTGGATACAGTCTGCCAAGGGAAATGGTAAATGGAGCACAATAGCCATATTGGCAGTGCCACTTTGAGAAAATCCTTTATAGCCCATAATAGAGAAAATAATGACTCCAACGGTCATAAAACGACGGCAAACATCAAGCAGTTGGCGAAGGTTAGTGCTAAAATATGGTGCACAAGAGAGTGGCTAAAACAGGAACCTTATGACCCACAGACAGTATATATGGTGTTTGGCATGACACTGGCTGCATAGCTAATTCAGCAAAAAGGTAGACTTCAAGTCAAAGCAGCCCACAGTGGCCAGAGCTTTAACTGCTCTGCAGACAGCGTTTCCCCACGCTCCCTACCTTGTATGTTACCCTGTGGTTCACTAGCTTTGCAGACAATAATCTGTTAGGGGAAGTGATAATTGCATTCCTCAATGACCTCACGCTGAGACAGAGAGTGACACTGAATCGCAGCCCACTTATTACTAGGGAGTGTGTTCTTTGGGTGGAAATGAGACAAAAACAATATGACAAACTCCATTGTTCTACTTCCTTTGACATCTAACAGTAAGAGACCCCCCCCCCCCCCCCCAATTCCCTCAGCACATATGTTTATTCTGCAATGTGTAATCTGATTTGCGGTCCAAATAAGAGTTTGTGGCGGAATCAGGTTTTTTCCAGTATGCGTAGATGTCTACTTACTGGCTACCAGAGCAAACACATACTGTAGCTGACTGTCCTCACCCCATGCAGCTCCCACAGCTAAATGTATCAGGGACACCACAAAAACATCCAAGAGTACCTCTTAGGGGTGGCTTTTTTTCAAGCCTATCAGGATACTGCAATAAAGACCTTACTTGATGAGTGTCTCAAACAAACTGTGGTTGCCCCACAATTTGGTAGATGCAGGCTTTCATTGTGCCGTGCCGTGCTACTTGTCACTCTGGTCGGTGCAAAAAAAAAAAAAAGTGTTTCACTGTGCACATTTACATGGTGATGATGGCCGTTGGTAATTAAACCCATCAAGAGGTGTTGCTGCATCGTGGTGCTCCTTTCATCCCATTTATCCATTTCCTTTGAGGCCTCCCATCGGTCACTTCAGAGGACCTTGGCTTTATTAGACCACACCTGGGGACAGCTAACCCACATGCAAATTTGGTCTGGCTAACGTTAGATCCACTACAGAAAGGCTATGAGATTTACATAACCGATATAATATCTGATTTAAATGAACCTTTTGGATAAAGCTGTAGGATGTTTTGGCTTCTACAGAATAATGGGCACACATGTTGGAATACCTTGAGGAGAATGGTGTGTCCAGTTGTGTTTGTGACTGAATACACCGTCCGTTGAGGTATTCTTGCATAGATAAATCCCTTTTTGTCTGCATGTTATTGTCAGGGAAGGCTGCGCTTCAGCTTTGTAGATAGATTAAATGGAAATTGCTCGCTGCCCTGGATTGCTGACAAACGCTTTAATACTGAGAGCCTTGGATAAGAGACGCTTTAAAGAGAAGGCAATTGTCGTAATGACGACTGAGAGGAAAATCCTGCCCGTGCTAAAATGTTTTACATGCAGCCTACGTCGTCAAAGCCAGGCCCAGGGCCACACCCGAGCAGGCTGTGGCTAACCTCAGTGTCCGGTCACCTTAGAATCAGTCCCTTGGGCAACTCTGTGCGGGAGATATATTTAACCACTGCCTTATCACTGAATTCAGATGGCACGGTTATAGCAGCAACAAGTCTACTCAGGCAGGAAACAAGGCAGTAGGATCGCTCACAGCGTTCTAGTTGATGTGATTATGACGATTCTGATGTAATCCTCTTGTCCCCAAACCACCCCAGCCCCCCCTCCCTCCTGCCACCCCCAACTCCTCCTCCTCCTCCTCCTCCTCCTCCTCCTCCTCCTCCTCCACCTCCTCCTCCTCCCCCTTCCCAAATGCAACATGCTTTAGCCGGGCTGCTGGCAGCTCTGCCTGTGTGAAACTCCCGGCTATCAATTACGTGTGACAGCCCACCATTCTGTACGCAATACTCCAGGGCTAGGGCCGAGAGGAGCTGTAGTTTAAGCTGACAACAGCGATATACGCAGAGGCTGTTTTTAGCTGCAAAACATTCTCCCACTCCGCCACACCTGAGAGAGAAACTTCAATATTGACCTACATCTCCTTCAGAATAATTTGGCTGCTATTTTGGTCCTGTGCTTAAATATGCTCTGCTGGGTGTGAGGGCTGGTTTCACGCTATTTGACATTTTAACTAATGTTCCCAACTCCGAGCTATGGTGCCTAACATGGGTCAAGCATCCCCAGAGGCTGACACGATTAGAAGAAAAAACAGGCGAAAGCTTTGCCGTTGCTGAATTGCAGTGTGTTTTGAGTTTTTCCGTTTTTGAGTCCTAGGCTGATGGCTTACTAGCGTAAGAAGAGTACAACGACTTAAGCCTTGTCTGCAATAAGCCACGAGAAGAGAGAGATGCCTTTGAAGTGAAAAGGGGAGCCTATAGCATGCTTTGTTGTGCTTCACAATCTATTCTCAGCCCTCTGACACTAAGTCCTATTTAAAGGAATCATTCATCGTGAATGCTAAGGCACGGACGCAGCAGTCCTCTTTCATTTAGCCTGGTGGGTCTTCTAAGCCAGCCAAGTCGAACTTAACAGTCTGTCAACAGCTGCTCTCATTGACCTCCTGCATTTTCTATTCAACACACTCGTAAACAAACATTCAACTCCCAACCTGCAAGACGGTCTCTCTTTCTGGCTCAATGCTTCTTCCATTCCCTTCTCTGTTTGTATAGTCAACCTAGTTTGTCTACCACCTGTCCCAGATTTTGGTTAAACAGAGGCTGCGGTATGGGTGAGGCCTAATCAATGTAGACAGATTCAGATCATAAACAGACTGAAGCTGTTGGCAAGAGCAACTTCTCCAAGTAGTTTCGAAGGGTTTTGTTGTCTCCAGGGAACAACACTTACTTTTTGAATTAGTGTCTCAAACTAAAAGAAATGTGTTGGTTAACATAATAAACATACACAGTAATAGATTGCTTTAACTAACTAACTAACAAAGAGAGCACAACGGATTTCTTTTTTAACCTGCATTCGAGTTATAACCCCCAAAGGTTGTTCCCAGTGAAAACATTTTACAGATGGGTCCGTAGATTTAGTCTGACCCAGCTGGAGCGTGCGTAGTGCCATGGGGTGGTTGGGTGCATAACGTAGTGAGAGAATACAAATGCTGCTTTTGGCCAGTCGAGCATGCACACACTGACTGGACGCAGGTTTGGACCTTGCTCTTTTTATTATGCCACGCAAACACATGCAAGTCTCACTAAAAGGACTATTGGGTGACTAATACTGTGATATTACATTTCTGGTCCAGCGTGACCCATTAATGTTTGATGAGGATCTCCAGCCATGCGCACGGGCCGATGGAGAGAAGGGGAGATGAAGAAGGGGAATGAGTGAAGAGACATTAGGAGGAGAGGAAATGGAGGGGTAAAGGAAGAAGAAGTGACATCACGTTAATGGGCCTGAGGAAGGGACGAAGAAAGCATAAAGCAAATTAAAGAGGTAGAAAAAGAAGATAGAAAGAGAGTCAGGCCGGTGGAGAGGGGGGTCACAGAAACAGAGGGAGGGTGTGCAATAGAGAAGGATCCTGTGGTTACATGCCGCAGAGGTGGCACTGCGTTTCTCATGAGGATTTGGAATGGCCCAGATAAAGTAATCTATGATTAACTGGGTCACGGCAGGCTCCCAACCTCACCAAACAGCTGTAGTCGAGGCCGAATTACACAATTACGTGGATGTCCACATGTTTGAGGGGTCGGAAAGTAAAACGTTTGGCTAAAGGGGGGTGGGGTAGGGTGGTGACAGGGATGAACTATGAGAGGGGTCCAATTAAGTTCAAACTTCAGTCATGGCGTATACTGTGAAATTCTAAAATGGTCCTATATGAGGGGTGGAATTGGAAGGGCAACGTGATAGCAGCAATGATTGCTGTACCAACTGTCCGACGGGATAACAAATCAAATTATGAAGACGGACACGGCAGCGGTGGCCCGGCGCTGTCTGAAATTGATTGCCAGCACCAGCAACTGATATTGCAGGGCCTGGTGGTCTGTCATAGTCCATCAGCTCTCATTATCACCGGGGGAACGCACATTTCGTTGGTGAGGAAGACTCGCGGTGGAACATTGTACGGTGCATGCAGACCCACACGTGGGCTTAGAGACTTATTTTTCTTCACAGCTGTTTGTCTCTTGAATACACTTGGGTCACGCTTATGAATTTATTCCATGACTTGGGTTACTTGGTCAATGTCAGCTGAAATGGGACTAGTTGAGCATGTTGTTATTTTATTCATGCTGTCCTTTTCAGCGTGTATTAATCAGAGAGCTCACAGTGCCTCTCTACTTAACTCATTTTTTATCCAGCAAGCTGAGAGGTAATGGATGTGGCCATTTCACTGC
Organism: Aplochiton taeniatus; assembly: GCA_017639675.1. Taxonomy (NCBI): domain Eukaryota; kingdom Metazoa; phylum Chordata; class Actinopteri; order Galaxiiformes; family Galaxiidae; genus Aplochiton; species Aplochiton taeniatus. The sequence continues at coordinate 11,024,289 of CM030174.1, read as the reverse complement.
AATATTTGGCTTGCATTTCAATATTGAATAGCATCCCTAGATGTCTGAGAGCTGGCTATTTATACCCGCGCTGTGATTAGTCATTTACCTGAAGCAAGCTGTCATTGGAAATCATTTTCATGTCTTTAGATGGTTCCGTTGCTCCTTCAAATGGTGACTAATGCGTCTGCGGGGGAAGGAGCCCATATTTTATTGAGAGACTAGACAGATCTTCAATAATGGCAGAAGTTCCATAATGTTCTGTGAAGTGAATGGACTTTGCATTAGGGGCCACTTACAGAAAATGACTGCGGTTTGAGAGGTGACTTATGACCAGGGTTCTGTAAGTGAACGACATTCTCCGGAGTGCTCACCCAGCCTATCCGTCATGGTTTAACATACTCCTGTCAATTTAAAAATGATGCTGTTTGACAGTGTTGTCTCTAAGGAGCCTGATTTGACACTTGAAAGTGTGATGCCCTTAGCTCTTAGCAAGACAGCTTCTTAGGATTATCCTGAGTTGAAGAAACTAGCCATTGAGCTGGGGAAAATGTAAGCAATATTGAAACAAATTCCTCTTTTTAATGTCTAATAACATAGAACTGTATATCAAATTTGTATGTAGATCCCCAGAAAATAAATCATACACACAGTGTTTGCATTCTCCATGTTTCACTCAAAATGTGGCTCTCCAGACAGCGTCCATAGTGGACAGGCCATGCTCAAACTAATGAGGCAGCGATCAGCTTTGCCAGCTGCGTCCTCAGGTGTTTTTCGCCCAGTAGCACACAGAGTTCTTAAGGTTAGGGGATCACTCTGTCAGCCCCACACAGCTGTCTGGCCACTGCTGCAGGGTGGGGTCCTCCTGTTGCTTCCAGAGAAGGTCGTATCAATATCGACACAAACACACGCCTTCAGAATACTGACAACACGCAATTTCGGGGAGCCATGCTATTCTCTTCATAGATAAGATACACAAAACTCAATACTGTTAAAAAAAGATTTCAGTATAAAGCATTTGGATTTCATTATAGAAATTGTGTTAATGAAAAGTAAAATTTTAATGACCCAATTCAGTTTTGATTCACAGTGCCTGTGAGTCCTCGCCCCCAGCATTTCAATGAATATTCCATGATAATGGCTGCCATAAATCTAACAGGGAAAGGTCTCTCATTGTCTGTGGTCCTGGCAAAATACGCAGATTTTCCTCTAAGCCAATGTATAATTTAGCTTGGTGACCATATGAATAATATAGTTCTGTAAGCGAGGCTTTGCAGCGGGTAAACATTGATGACAAGCTGGACCCGTCTTTGTGAAGTGGAGTGAAGAGCGTTGTGATTTGGACCGTATGCCTGGACAGGTGGGGACACTGTGCTCTGACTCATAATGACAGGCGTTCCACTCATTAATCAACCATCGCCATTCCAGGCAATCAGGCCTCGGCCCTGAAAAAGGCACCATCTTCAGCGCCACTGCTGAGGAGCTGCTTCATATCCGATTGCAACGGGACACACTGATTGTGGCCTGTTACGTTCAATGGACGGGACTGTTTTTTTTCCGGAAATTGGCATGTGTGCTTTTGGGGGCCGGTTTGTTTGGTGCATGTGTCCCTGACTACTTTCAGGAGCAAAATCCTTGACATGTCCAATAGGAATATATTAATATAGAGTGTGTTGGCTTTGTTATGTGATCGGGCTGAAAGGAAACGGACATTTAGCCATAGGCAAGGCAGTTCGGACGAGCCCTCAGTGGGGAGACATTGCAATGTCTATTAGATGTGATTTCCAACGCAGATTCAAGGGGTGGCCATTGTAGGTATACTGCCTTCTCACAATGGTAATCAGAAGACGCCATAGAGAAAGGATAGGGATGATTATATTTTCACCGGTGCTTGTCTTGATAATTACATTGTCTTTCTGGAACAAGCCCTGCTCTTTTATTGAGTGGCAAGCAACACTCTCGCAAGAATGTTGCTGCCTTTGGAATGAGTCATACAAGCCACTAGTGAGTTTCATTCACCTCTCTGTAATTAAAATCAGTGTTAAGAGTCTCACTGAATAAGAGCCCCCGCCATAGTGAAAGGGAGAATAAGACCTCCCTGACAAAGCGTTGACAACTGTGGAACAGGCAAAACGAAGCCACTCCATTCATACCCAAGGTTCTTATTATGTGCAAAATCTGTCTCCCAGAGACTGCTTTTGTAGTGGGATATTTACATAATCTGTACCCTCACAGGGTGAATTACTTCATTCAAACCATTGTGTGCCGCAGGAAGCATCACTTTGTTTCCCTCCTGCTCAAAGGGGATTGGAGGTATTAGTCAATTCAAAATTTGAAGTGACCACTCAGGGGAGCAACATTATCAACGCCTATTTAAATGTCTTTTTGTCTGCTGTGGAAGTTGAATCAAAGTTCAGGCTGCGGTTGTTTCTTTTCCTTTCTTTCATTTGCAGTAATAGGTAGCCTAGCTACAGTGTTTGGGAAATCGATTTTGTATTGACATTTCGGGTTCCCCGGTTATCTTTAATGCCGGTTGAAGATAGAGCTTGGCGATCTATACTGCATTAGTGAGTGTACAATGTACCGCACCACTCGGAGTTCTTAGCTCTATCAAATAAGTCCAGCCAGCATTTAGTAGAGGCCCATCAATGAAGGCAGATAAGGACCAAGAGAATCACTCTCGTCAATTACCTCCAAGCGCCACCTTTAACATGCCGTTGGTGTTATGAAGTACCCCGGCTGAGTAAACAAATGGATCCTCCGTCCAGGTGCCCATGCACGCAAGGCAGTCAGGGACAATCATACATCAGGCAGATTGATATCAGCACGTCTCAAAGAGGAAATAGAAGGATTCCTTTCAGAGATAGGGTTTGTGACGCAGGGAGGCAAGCTTCATAAGGTATATGCCTATTGCATTTATATTGCCGCCCCACAGTACATCCACATAACCTGTTAATTGAAGGAGTTTCCATTTTGAGAGCTTGATATTACTAGATGCCATAAAACTATTATATTGCGATGATAAAGGGAGGCAGTCAGCCAAGAGGTCTGCATACCAAACCCGTCAGTGAAGTATTAAACATGAAACAGCCTTCGGAGGGACAGTGGGTGAAACCTTTTGCGATGGTATTATAAAGATGTGAGAGGTTACGATGGCTATGGTCCTCGTATATCCTAATTTATGATGCCACGGTAATGATTTTATAAATCAAGCACTACCACACTATTCATAAGATGTTCAGGGAATAGATTTACTAGTAAACATTCAGTGCCTTTGTGAGTCAGTCTGTGCCGCAAAATATAAATTTATAAAGGAAACATGTTGTTTTTTATTTGTTCTGTCCCGTTTTATTTTTTGACCTTGAAATGGCACTGTGTGTGTAGGTGTGTGTGTGTGTGTTTGTGCGTGCGTGCGTGTTGTGCGTGTGTGTGTGTGTCTTATTATGTGTGTACTGTGTATGTAATCTACAGCTCTTAGAAGGCTACTCAGGGGAATTAACTAGCCTTAATCTACTAATCAATACTTTAAGCTGTTGTACTTTGAAAAACACTGCACAAAATAAATAGCCCTCCGGAAACCTTCAAAATGTTCAAAATTATATTTAGAGCTTGATTTGCAATTATTTCATATTCCTCTCATTCACCTATTGCATTTAGCGTACCTTGCTTTGGCTATATCCCAAAATAATCATAAAGAGGCCTTTTAACATTACCTTATGCTAAATCTATTGCAATATAGACTGGACCACTAATTAGATGAGTGCACAAAATGCACGAGTCTCAGTTGACCGAGCATTATTTTCTGTAAGCAATTAATCAAGAAATGCGTGGATGATCATGTCTAAGAGCCCGGTTAGTTATCCAAAAAGCAGAATAATCGGATGGTGTGCAAAACCATAAGAGGGATAATTCCCGACAAGTGTTTATTTAATTTGATATGCATACAGTACTGTGTAAAAGTTTTAGGCAAAGTTAAATGCAAAGTGTATGAACAAATGAATATATATATATATATATATATATATATATATATATATATATATATATATATATATATATATTTAGATGAATACCTGTACCTATTTTTGTGCTTTATATAAGACGCATCGCAATTGTTCATCTTAGTATCTCTCCACTTATCACACTTATCATTTGTTTTGTCGGTATGTGCACCAATTGTCAGTATTGGCACTGATGTAATATCCCCCTCAGTATTCTCTGGGCTTCTGTGGTTTGAGTGATGGGCTGAACCTGAACATGTCCTCTACGGGACTTGGCGGGGGTAGATTCTTATGCCTGTGGTGAGAATGCAGTTTCAGGTTGGGAAAAGGAGGGTGATGATAAATAAGCTTGATGTCTTTTTTCGTCTGTCAGATCTTCCGACGGTGCTGGTTGGTGTTCAAGAAGGCCTCCAGCAAAGGCCCCAGGCGGCTGGAGAAGTACCCCGACGAGAAGGCAGCCTACTTCAGGAGCTTTCACAAGGTGAACACTCCACACGCCACACTGTGCCTCATCATTTCGAGACGCCTACTCTGCCCATAGGATTTAGGGCCTAAATCACTTTCCTTTAGAAGGGGTCTATTATGCGCCCCTGGTCTCTCCCACAGTAGACTCTCTCGCTTGTCAAAATAGCAGTACGCGGAAGCATTCCACCCAGGAGAGAGAGACAGTACGATGTTGACCTCACTGGAGACCTGACAACTGCTTCTTCATAGGTCAGGCTTTCGGACCCTGTCATTGATGTGCAGCCATCGCAGTCTAGTCACGCACTTCCCTTTGACTCACTTCACTTAAGCGTTAAGACACCACACAAAGCCATTTCGACTCGGGGGAATGTTTTTGCTACGGACTGCTCCTGTGTTGTGTTAAGCTAGGGGGCGGATATTAACCAACAAACTAAACAGTCCTCTTTTTTTTTGTCTTCAAATCAAAGTGTGGCCAGCCCCCTGATCAGGTCCAAAAAATCTATTAAGAGACATTTGCAGCTTTATCTTTTTCCTCGAAGGCCCTTTCTCCTTTTGAGGAGGCTAATCCTGCAAATAATACATCGCTCTCTATCTCTTTGCTACTTAAGCCCTTTGAAAATACCCCAATTAGGGCTCATTATCATGGTAGAAGCAGATGATCTTAAATGACATTCACGGGGAACAGTGTGCAGTGGTAATGAGAGGAGATGGGGCCGCAGATAGGCCATTCCCACGCCAGCCTTTTGATGTGGCTATATAGCCAGAGCTCCTTTTAATGAGCCCTAACTGGCTGTCTAGTACCCCACAATTACTCGTCCCCCCGCTCTCTGTCTGACCTCACCGAGTGGCACACCTCAGTAGGAGGCCCTTTATTGAGGAGGCGAATGGCTGCACCTAGTTGAGGTGTTGGATTACAGGCTCTGATTGATCACCCATGTATCTGCCGGTAATGAAGCTGCAGACCCCACCCCTCTCCCCTCCCCTGCCAAGGCGACAGTGGCACAATGCAGCGAGGTGAGCGATGGCTGCACACATGCACCAGTGCGCCTGCTAATGCATCGCCCCAAAGATCTCGCGCCATGGCGACACTGCAAAGGGAAAGAGTTTTGCTGCCCGAACTGCGCGGATTTAGCAGCATCAACGAGGGGAGGCGCGCATTCTGTGTTGAAGTGCGTTGATCCTCACAGCTGAATGATTCCGGGGGAATATTTTTTCATGTCAGGCCACACGCTGAAAAACTCTCTAGGGAGGTCTTGACAAAGACTGTCACAGCTGAAAATAGAGGCGCACCTAAGTCCATAAATATGTGCATGCCTGTAAAGAATCACCACATCACAGAGCTGTGACTTTCTAGGGAGAAGTAGCACGTGCCCCTGGAAATGTCGACTACAAGGGAGGAGTGGAGTGAAAGCGAGAGAGCGCAGACAAAGGAGGGAAAACGGAGACATGAGAACAGAGAGGAGGCCTCATCATCACTGATTCACTTTTCAAAGCAATAAGCCTTTGGGCTTTGAGAAAAAAACGCACAACAGTCAAATCTCTTCCTCGTTTACGTAGAATGAATTCCCGCAGTGCACGTGCAGTTGTAAACGCACAAATAACGAAAAGGACAACAGACTGAGAGAGCACACGACTCTGAGAAATATAGGCTGCCCACAGAGCTGTGTCTGTTTTCCGTTGGCAGTTGTCTGTTTGAATTGAGCTCCTGTGGACAAAGGCACATATCTCAGCTTAGCCATATAAACTTCCTCACATAGACAGCGTTCCGATCTTATCAGTGGACGGACTGGAAATAATGCAGTACTGTATGTGTGTCTACCACAAAGGGAACACAACTCAACTTAGCATTTTCCTATCCTGCTTTTCCATTATCGGCCTGCTCAAAATCCTTTCCAAACCTTTTTTTCCTCTACTATTTTTCTAACTCTTTTCTCCAACTAGAAAAAAAGAAATGCTGACTGTAGCATATGTGCCATGAAGGCAGATTTATCACTGCTAATGTTATCAAAGACAGAAATCTGTGGTTCACATGCATGGCATGTTATTATGGCTCGCTCCAGAGCTTTAACAGTGGACTTTTACTATATGGGCAGTGGGCCCACCTAATTCATTCCCAAGCGGCTGGCCCGATGCCTGTGGTTAGCTGGGAGTGGACTACAATAATGTAATGGCCCTTATCTCCCAGGGAGCGCACACAGAACGCATTGTTGAATGAAATGGTCTGTAAATGCAGCCGATCTCCAATTAAATGTTATCTTCTGTCCTTCTTTTTTTTTTCATATCTGATCAATTCCACAGTAAAAGGATTTGGCGGCTTTTGATTCTTGTCCTCCATTATTGATCTTTCGCCGTTGGCCATTTGTGAGGTGATGGTTGCAGCACTGCTGTGTGCAATGAGTAGGTCAGCCCCATTCATGAGACGCAGGGAAAGGGGATAGTGAAGAGAAACCTGTTTATTACGCATACGACCGAAGTTTATTGTTTAAAATGTTTTCACATTTTTATCTGTCGATGCACTAAATAGAATCGAGTGAGCATTTTGTCTTTTCGCCCTTGTTACCTCATGCCTGGACTACTTTAATGGTGGCATATTCATGCTTTAAAAAACAAAAAGGTCAAAAACACAACTGCTAGGGTTCTAACACGCACCAAACCCTGGCAACATATCCCCCCAACCCTCGATAGTTTCAATTCCAACCATTCCAAACGTTACGGAAGTCCATAACATGCCTTTCATTTCATTTTTACTTGATTACTTGACTACATTGATGTGCCCCCCCCACCCCCCCCCCCCCCTCCCCCCTCCCTTTTCATTAGTAAGGGATGTCAGTTTGGCTAATGTTGCTTTGCATTGTCTTTCTTAGGTCACTGAGCTCCACAGCATCAAGAACATTACCCGGATGCCGCGGGAGACCAAGAAGCATGCCGTGGCAATTATCTTCTACGACGAGACGTCCAAGACATTTGCCTGTGAGTCAGGTAAGCAATATCTCTTGTCTACCGATGCCTCCCTGCACCTGGCATGGCAAGGGAAACCGGGACTGGGACAGAGGAGGGGGGGGGGGGGGGGGCAGGGGGGGAGTGGGGGGGGGGGGGGGCAGGGGGGGGGGGGGGGGGGGGGGGGGGGGGGGGGGGGGGGGGGGGGGGGGGGGGGGGGGGGGGGGGGGGGGGGGGTTGGTAGGATATGCTCCCAAAGAAAGTTAAGTTTGAGGAAAGGAGGGAGTATCAGAAAGAGAGAGAGAGGGAGAGAGAGAGGCCAGACATAGAAGTAAATGAGGATGGGAGAGAACGAAGGAGGGGAATTGGAGGAAGCGAGAATCGGGCATTGGAGCATAGCCAAGTGCTTCTCATTTGCTGCCGTATTAAGAAGTGGGAGGTTTTGCTGGGAATGATCGATTTTCCTATCGCAGGTACTTTGGTATCCGTTTGCGAGGTGGTTTAAGCCAATTATGCTCGGCTCTAACAATAGCGATTGCAATGTGGGCAGAATGTCGGAAAGCCAATGGATCACCAGCGTAGTCTACCCTTGGTTGATTAGGGGGCCCTGATCTAATTCCTTGCAAAATGAATTCTACTGCAGGGACGAGGCAAAGTGTTAATAGTACGCACCAAAAACGCCATAAAGCATCCCCCTAAACATCCCTTTGTTGTACTGGCAGACAGGCTTATTATGGGGCCCACTAGCTGGGCGGGGTCTCGGCCTTGGTTGTCATGCCACTGGAAACAGTCTAGTGGTGTGTCCCTGGGGATAGATTATAGACGTTATAAGGTGCTCTCTATTTCTCTCCACCACACACACACACACACACACACACACACACACATACTGTACGTTCACACAGGCACACACACACTGACTTGTCTCTATCTCTCTCCTCATTTGAATACTAGAGCTGACCCTTCCCCCTCTTCCGAGTCCGCTGCCATATGGACATGTGTTTTTTTTCCGTGTCCACCACATGTAGGGCGCCGACCTCGCAAGGTCCTTCACTTCCTGCCCTGTCCTCGGGTGTTTCTGTCCTGACGTCAGTTTCACACCGCCGCACTAAGCCTCCCTGTGTTGAGTAGAGCTGGACCACCCTTCACCATTTGGCCCGGGAAAGAGAGAAAAAAGGGGGAAACACATACTTGGCGTTGTCTCTGTGTGTTGTCTCCATGCTCCGACGGTTTTCCTGCTCTCCGTTGACCCACTCTCCCATCGCCACGACTACATCTCCTCACATCACATGTACATCAAAGCTGCTTGACTGATCAAGTGTTTGTTTATGTCATTTTTCACTCACCAGCCTTACAAGTGTGTGTGTGTGTGTGTGTGTGTGTGTGTGTGTGCGTGTGTGTGTGTGTGTGTGTGTGTGTTTACGTTTGTGTTTAAACTCACATCAACCCACACTATCACAGAGAGCCCTGTGGAATAAATCCACCAGCAGATTTTGACGAAGCAAAATGCGCGCACATCTTCCACGAATATTGACACACCCAAAGAAGGGAATGCGGTTGCAAAGGGAATTTGTTAGCTGTGTTTTTATGAGTAAACTTTGCTCAGTTTTTGATGAGCCGTGGGCAAAACAGGCAACCATAGCTACGTCCTTTCAGACAATAGGTCGGGTATCTCGGCAGCCCTCTTATACAAGGCCCTCTATTATACTAGCTGTCTTGAAATAGAAATAGCAGCCTGGTCATATGCACACACACAAGCACACACACAAGCACACACTCACTTACACAAGTTCATTCAATTCGGTTGCACACATACAAATACACTTGTACACACAAACTCACACACACACACACACACACACACACACACACACACAGTGCCGTATCCATTCATCCATATGTGTCTCTGTACACATCACACCACAGTGACATATCCCATAATTCCATGGGGGGGAAGGACCGGGTGGGAGAGCTGTACAAAGATAAACAACTCCAGTGCTCTCCTCATTTCATACCTCAGTAATTCCCACCAAAAGCTCAACACAAGACAATTGGAAATCTTATTTTCCCATTGTAAACACAGCTTATGAAGGAAAAAAATGTATTTGCTTAACAATTGTCTTCACTCAGAATTTGAGAGTTTGATTCATGGAATAATCAACATTCACTTAGCTCCTAAAGTGAAAAAAATGAAAAATAAAATAAAATCCATCCATCTTAGTACACTGTGTGTTCTCCTGCCTACTGCCAAGGTTGGAGGAGCAGAGGGAAGAGTTCCTGAGCCTGTCGAGGCTCTGCTGAAGGAGAGCGCTTGTTATTTAGGTTAGGGTGAGCACCTAGACATGCTTCAACAGTTAAACCACACTGTAAGAGGGCTCCTGCCTCACCTAGACCATTGTTCTGATGAATCCCCGCAGTCAGCCCTTGATAAATCCTCCTAATTGTTTGCCTCACACAGACGTCTCACCCAAGACAAGCCTGCCTGTCCTTCAGTTTGGAAAAGGGAATATTGATCGTCTGCTTAGCCTATGCCTCTTCTCCTGCATGTTGATCGCGTGGGCTCTGGTTGGCCTGCCTGCCTGGTTCTAGGGCTGCTACTGTAGAGTGTGGGAAGGGGAGGAAGGGGAGAGAGGGAACTCTGCATTCGTCTGCCGTTTCGTGTTTCATGAACTGCTTGCCACTTTTAATCAGCGCCGAATCGATCAGATAGATTTTTTCCCTTCCCCCTGCCGGGCGCGGGTTACCTGTACTCATGTCTTTTCCTCTTACGCTTTTAGTCCATAACTGGGCAGCGAGTTCTCTGCTTGTGCTGCCGTGTGGGTATGCACAGGATACGCCTGTGCACGGGTGTCCGCGCACATCACTTGGTTTAGGACCTGAGTGCGGGGACGCTGTGTTTAGCGAGTGCACTACACGTGTGTTTGTCATCCCAGCGTTTGCGTGTGTGTTTTGTTTGCGCAGGTACACGCGTGAGGACGTGAGCACGTGCGGCGCAAGCTTCTCAAACTGAACGCGGGGAAGCTTTGCGAGCTGCTGAAAGTCTCGGTGTTTTATCAATATTCAACGTGTGTGCGTATGTGTGTGTGTGTGTGTGTGTGTGTGTGTGTGTGTGTGTGTGTGTGTGTGTGCGTGTGTTTTAACCTTGCGGTGTGTGCGCGGTCCGCAGAGCTGGATGCGGAGGAGTGGTGCAAGCTGCTGTGTGTGGAGTGCCTGGGCAGCCGTCTTAACGACATCAGCCTGGGCGAGCCAGACCTGTTAGCAGCGGGGGTGCAGCGGGAGCAGAACGGTGAGTGCCCAATTAGTCCCTGCTAACACACGCCATTTGGGGTCAATCTTGAACCCACACAGATGATAATGCGAGCGAGTCCTCGGAGGGCTCGGCGCGGCGGCCAGCCTCTGTCTAATTAGGCCCCGCTAACCAGGGCCGTTTTTGTCAATATTTTCCCTGCAACAAGAAACCAGTTGCATTAGCTAGAAGAAGTGAGTCTGCCCACTGTGTGTGTGCGAGCCAGAGAGAGAGTTTGTGTGTGTGTGTGTGTGTGTGTGTGTGTGTGTGTGTGTGTGTGTGTGTGTGTGTGTGTGTGTGTGTGTGTGTGTGTGTGTGCCTGCCTGCGCCCAGGTTACTGACTGTGTCTGGGGCTCTGTTCCGGGCCTAATGAGAGGTGCTGTGCATCACTGGGCGCCCTCATAATGAAGCTTGTCATGGAGATGGATGAGATTATGGCTCCTAAAGCCACGCGAAATAAATGTGCTTCCCCACATATTCCTTCCAGGAAATGGGAAGGAGAAAAAGAGGACAGGCCACTGCTCCTATCACCGCAGCCAGCCTCCCTTTAATGTGGAGCCATGCCGAGGGAACAGAAAAAGGAAACCCAAGCACCTGCCCCCCCCTCGCTCACCCATTGCAAACGGAGACTCTTTAGAAAAGAGTCTCGCAAAAAAAAGGTCATATTTACTCCTTTCATCATAGCTGGAAAGTACACTTGGAATCTCGCACATTGTGCTGTTTCATTTGACATGAATCCTTCTATCCTGCTTTGAACGTATGGAACCTCACTTCGACCCAGCCTCCGGCTGAAGAAGCAGTCATAGTTCCTTGTCCCGAGCGTTTAATGCTTGAATGACGCAGACCTATTGATTTGTTTTCACAACATGTTTGTGGTGTGTGTGTGTGTGTCTGTGTCCGTCTGTGTTAGTCAGGTAGAGGAGACGATAGCGCTCTCCTCCTCTGTCTGAACGCAAGTGCAAGACAGACACAGAAACAGACACGTGAGACTTGGCGCTGCATTTGGGTTTCAATAAAAAAAAAAATCTGACTGCGGGGGCCGATAATTAAATCAAAGTTAATTTTCACTGTCTCTAAAAATAGAGCTGATATGACATCGCCATTTCCTCTGAGCTCCAGATGCATGGCTTATTTTGAATCATTAGACGTAATTAGTGAGCATTAATTTAGATTATGAAGTGCTCTCTGAGAGCCTGTTTAAAGTGATTGGACCGAGGTTCGGCGCTGAAGCACTGACGAGGTCCCGGATTGGCTGGCGAAGACTTGACGACAGCTGCTGGGTTTCTGTTCTCCGCCATGGCAACTGGATGGATGGATGTTGACCTTCGCGTGGCTCTTGAGTGCAACAGAACAGGACCGTTCTCATGCGCTGGTTATTTAAGCCCCATTCAGCCCAGGCCAGAGAGTCTTCTTTACAACAATTAAATTCAAATGCACCTACTCGCATTTCTATAAGTTTTGTCTTGCTCATCATTTCTACATTTGATTGAACTGTGGTTTTATAAGTCGGACCCCCCCCCCCCCCCCCCCCCCCCCCCCCCCCCCCTCTATTCCATTACCTGAACTACAGTAAAATTCTTCAAAGCGCTGAGACCGGGCTCTCCAGAGTTGGACATAGATAACCCATCTACTCATGCCAGTGTGTACGTCCTCTTTTAATGACTTACTTTAATCTTTCCACTGTCTGTGCATTCCATGTTTCAAGCCAGAAGTTGGAAGTGGGTGAAGGGTATTTCTTAAATCTGGCCGTGCCGAGAGCGGATGTAGAGGGGGGTGGCTCTGAGACGTCGTTGCTCACCGTTAAGCCTTCCGGAGGTGTCTCAGGCTCAATTTAACAAAACATCCGGGATGGACGATGCCCACTTGAAAACCCCAATGACATGTCAGTTCTCAACCCAAATCCTTTCTAAATATTTGATTTTAGAGTGCTCATGTTGGATTGAAGGCATAATGGATACTATAACACCGTATCCTGTGTATTTTGAAAGGGTCTGTCTGTGATATGCGCTCCAGCAGCCTGCCTGCACTTATGGGGGGAAAAAAAAACGTCTTTAGAGCAGTGGGCTAGCATTGGAATGCGTGCTTGATTATGAGGGAATGATTGAAAGGACTAGACTGTAGTGCAGGTTAGGGCTTTTGCCTTGTGCTAAACCGTGCTCCACCTGTATCTGTTGGTTCTTTCCAGAGCGCTTCAATGTGTACCTGATGCCCACCCCTAACCTGGACATCTATGGGGAGTGCACAATGCAGATCACCCACGAGAACATCTACCTTTGGGACATCCACAACGCCCGCGTCAAACTGGTCATGTGGCCGCTCAACTCACTCCGCAGATACGGGCGAGACTCCACCTGGTTCACTTTTGAGTCCGGAAGGTAGGTTTGCGTTTGTGCTTGTTTGTCTGTGCCTAAGTTCCGAGAGAGAGAGTTAGAGAGAGAGAGAGAGAGAGAGAGAGAGAGAGAGAGAGAGAGAGAGAGAGAGAGAGAGAGAGAGAGAGAGAGAGAGAGAGAGAGAGAGAGAGAGAAATAGATGGGGAGACCAGAAACAAAGACGAACCAAGTAAGAATTCTTTTTCAGAAATCAGTCAAATTACTTTCGTCTAAGTCCAACAACTTTTACAAAGTATCTTTGAAACTCTGAAGGCTCCCAGGCGATCGGCACACACGCCACGAAGCCCCCGCGGCTATGAAATGACAAGTGTATGTTTGTGACTGCGTGTGTGTGTGTGTGTGTGTGTGTTTGTGTTTGTCTTTGCGCGTCTCGGTCTGTTTGTTCATGTGTTTGTGCGCCCTCGTCCGGGATTTTGTCAAAGCGTGTGCTGGATCAAAGTAACGGTGTATGCGTGTCTATGTCTCACCATGACGCAGGATGTGTGACACGGGTGAGGGCTTGTTCACATTCCAAACGCGGGAGGGGGAGATGATCTACCAGCGGGTCCACTCTGCCACCCTGTCCATTGCCCAGCAACACGAGAGGATGATGGAAGAGATGGAGAAAAGCTCCCAGGTAGGGACACACACACACACACACACACACACACACACACACACACACACACACACACTAATACGTTTTTGTCCAAAGTACGCAGGCAGCAGCATATTCTGTGGCTAATTCTATGCACATTTTTAATTCGCGTTCTACCGCTTATTAGGATGTGAATATGCACATAATATACTCCCCATTACTGATTAGACAGGGACTCATTTGGTTATCATGCAAACGATAGAAAAAGAAGAAAAAGTAACACGTTTTAAAAAGGGGATGGAGAACAGGAGCCTGCCCTACAAGCAGCTCTGTTAGCTCTCTTCCCCCTGGGGGGTCCTCCTGCCTTGGACCACGACCCTCTGACACCCTGCCGGCATGGCCTCTGTTCCCTCCTTGCCACCCTCCATCCCTCCCTCCCCCTCCCTCCTTCCTTCCTTCCTTCCTTCCTTCCTCCCTCCCCGCTATCATCTGTATTCTTTATTTATGTAGGCTGGCCTAGTGGTTGATGAGCCTTGACCATATGGCCATGCTCTTGGACCCGGCCATTTGGGAACCATTCCAACGCCGGTGTTTACGCTAACATCTATAAATCTGTCCGATCTGTGGGGCCACACTCAGGACTTCTGGTTCTGCTTCAGCATATCAGTGATGGCAATCTTAATTGCTCCATTTTAAATAAATCTTATTCTTGGTGTAAAACTCTGCTGCATATTTATTGGGTAGATAACAGCTCAAATAAAACTGTGCGGTCGGGCCTTGAGTTATTTTGAGTTAAAGTGGTGTTTTGTTGTGTCTGTGTGCTGTTGCAGAGCCACACCAGCGAATCGTTAACCAAGTCCATCTCCCTGCCCCGGAGTGCCTACTGGCATCACATCACGCGTCAGAACAGCGTGGGAGATCTCTACAGTTACCAAGGTACAGCCAAGCCACAGTGGGCTCCTAATCAGGCCTCCAGCCACTGTCGATGGCTTTGTCCTCCCTTTATAACCTGTAACGCATCAATTTTGTGTGTGTGTGTGTGTGTGTGTTTGCGTGCGTGCGTGCACGCGCGTGTGTGTGTGTGTTTACATTTCTTGCATATGTAAGTGTAGGTCCGTTGTATATGCATATTTTCTCACAGTTGGGCACACAAAAAGACGTGTGCATATTTGCTTTGTGCGCACGGCCATGTGTGTGTCTGTGTTGCATGTAACTCCACTGCTGACTCGTTGACATTGGGCAATAGGTTTTCTGCACCGGTGACCCCATCTGTCTGCACCTGCTGTACCGAGGTCCGCCTGCACGGGCCACCTGTGTCTGACCTCTGGATGGCCCGCCGGCTGGGGCTCCAGTCTGATTAGGGAGCTGATGAGATTAGGCTGTGTCCATGGAATTAGTTGATTAGTAGACTTATCAGAGGATTAAGCCTTTCGACTTTCGCTGATAAAACAAATTAGAAACTCTCGGAAAGATGAAAGTCAACCTGATGCCATATTTTTTTCTTTGAACGACCAAAACTCAAATTTTATGCGTGTTTTCATAGCCTAATGAGTACGACGCAGCCAATCAATAACGGGAAGATTCAGTCACGCCTGTTCTCCACTAAGTCGTCAATACTTAGTTATCCCAAAAGTCTTTCACAGCAATAACCTCATGGAAAAGAAGTCTGCTAAAGTTGAGCATCAAAGTTTGGAGGATTGTTAGCTGTTCATACGGGCAGTGTGTAAAACCTCTCCCAACTCCCTATATTAGGTATTAGGTTTCGGTGTTTCCTTCCTCTGTATATGGCCGTTTGGTAGCGCAGCTTGTTCCTCATTTATCATCCTCGCCTTTCCATTGGTCCTCCCACACGTGTGCCGCCTGTCAGCTGCAGAAGAGGGCCCACCTTCTCATTTCACCTCCCCACTCATACACATTCAACACAGCCAGTGTTTTCCCCCGCGCCAATGAATAAATTGAATGCATCGGTGTGTTTGAGGAGGCGACGAAAGACCTCACCAGCCAAAGTGAAGGACAAGGTGATACCGGGGAGTGACAGGAATGCTGTGGCCGTTCCGCTGAGAAATATTCAAGCCGTAAAAAAAAAAAAGTAAAGAAGAAAACTACCGAGATCTACTTCTAGACGTGTTTTCCCTGTAAGTGCCATGGCCCCTCATTGATTCCTCTTTTGGCCGCGTCTTCTCTTTCCCGGAGACTCTGTTGCTCTGCGCCACCTTCAATGTAAGCAGACAGTATACGACAGAGCACAAGGAAGCCAAGTAAACTTGATGATAATTAACGTGCTAATGAACATGTGCAAACATCTTTTTCAGCGATAGCACACTGATGGCTATCCAAATAGAAATAGCTGAAATTTCCTTTTTTTTTTATCATCCTTACTCTGTCAACCCAACCATGAGCTGGTTACCTCACGGTCGGGAGGAAGGGATGGAGATGCCTTATCAGGGTCTTAGCTGAGGTGGGGAAAGTCAAGTAAAGTCAAATTCATTTGAATAGAATTTTATACACATAGGCAATTCAGTACACCTTACATAAGGCAAGCAGAAACATACAAGGGAAGGCGAATTTAGAACCAGACTGGCTGCTTCCCTGGGCATCAGTGTGCTCGTGATGAATATCCAATCAGCACGCTCAATTTGCTGAGTCATGGTTGGGTTGCGTTGAAATACCCCCGGGTCTGGGGGAATAATTAGGGAACACAGTTTCCTGTCCCATTGAGGTTTGCTGTGCAGCTATTTGTTTATTTCTTCTCCTCGTTCGGTTAGTGGGCTAGCGGTGAATTGGCTCCTTTTTAACACTGTCTTTCAATACAGCTTGTTGCTGGAACTACAACAACCTTTAAAGTTTGTTGGTGCACCAAATTGGTTGTGCTGTGACTTATAATAAGCTCATATAATAGTGTTATTTGCATCAAGTTATGACAGGATAGGAGAAGATAATTTAAGTCCTTCAACATATAATTTACCTCCGGTTCTGCGTGAGGAAAGCTTGGCAGTATCTTGTAAGTTAAGAAGCATTTATGTCAATAACATGTAGTATCACAATGTGATATTTTGAGAGAAATGAAAGATACATCTTTACAAATATAGAGGATAACATCCACCTGCAGGGGAATCTTTTCTGTTTCCTAAGTTTGAGTTCTTGCATCAAAGATGAAATGACTTTGCTTTTATTTACTGGCATACCACATATTCCTCCTAATGTTATGCAGCTTTTTGTGTTTCAAAGAGCACCACTCTCTGTTTTCCACGGGGTTTGCTGATGCATAGAAATAATAAGTGCACTTTAAAGTTTCAAAGTTGAAAATGCACGCCCCTTTGCCTGTCTGAAACGGTTCAATTACCAGAGCTGATATTGGAATGGAAAAGCACTAGATCGGCTGCATTATTATTTTTTTAGCTCACCCTTCTGAATATACATTTTGGGCAGTCTCGTCTCCCTCTCTTCTGTGCTGTGTTGATGTTTCCCTCACCCAAACGTTCATTGCTCAGTGCTCACATCTTTTTTTTTTGCCGTAGCATTAGCAATTCTAATAAGACCTTGCTCTTATTTTTGATCTGCTCGGAGTGATAAGAGAGGATTTAACAGAGAGACGTCGAGTATCAAAGGTGCAGGGACAACATGAGAGGGGAGTGGAACAATAACGCCATCTTGTCTGCCACAGGTACAAGTGAGACCGCATGCGTGCTCAAACCGAGTCACTTCCCCGATGAATATAGGCCTGCATAATTGGGTTCAATGGAGCTCAGTGTGCAAGTTGTCACAAAAACAAAGATTGCATTCGTTTATTCACGAATGTTAATCACTTCAATGAACTGCCTTCATTTTTGGCCTTGCATGGGTTGGTTTCTCGGTCGCCGTGGAACGAAACTTCAAAGGACGCTTAGGGGTTTTGATCAGGTTCGCACCGGGACTTTTCCAAACCTGGAGTGCCCAGAGAATGAGGCTGACTTGTACTGGGAACGACAACACTAGCCATCAGCACTCTTACATAATCTGTGTTGTGGCAGCCACTCTCACTCTCCAGTTACAGGTGCTACTGGGAGGCCACCTGGGGTTATGAAGCAGCATGACAAAGGCTTGAACAAGACACTCTTTCTCCCTCTGTAATGCAGATACACACACACACACACACACACACACACACACACACACACACACACGCCCGTCCACACAGAAAAACACACTTACGCACACATACATACACATAGCATCTTACCTTCTCCGTGTGTGTGTGTGTGTGTGTGTGTGTGTGTGTGTGTGTGTGTGTGTGTGTGTGTCTGAATGTGCGTAGGAGTTCTGTCTGGGCTCCTTTGTGTTTTTGGTGTGTGTGTGTGAGCGAGCGTGCCCCCCTGCTGCTTCTCTATCAGCACTCCACCACCCCACCCCAGCAGCTGCCACACCAGACCAGATAGGATGACATGACCTTCCCTTGTAATGAAAAAGCTGTGACAAACCACTGTCTGCCTTTCACAGGGTGAGGGTAATGGGGACGCAGGGAGCCGCTACAATCTACTGTGTGTGTCTTTGTGTGTGTGTGTGTGTGTGTGTGTGTGTGTGTGTGTGTGTGTGTGTGTGTGTGTGTGTGTGTGTGTGTGTGTGTGCGTGCGCGCACACCGCATGTGCGTGTTGGTGTGTGTGCTTAGATACATGCGTGTAAGGTTATGAATGACTACACACGTTTCCATCTCCGTCTAGGCTACTGTGTGCGTGTGCGTGTGCGTGTGCGTGTGCGTGTGCGTGTGCGTGTGCGTGTGCGTGTGTGTGTGTGTGTGTGTGTGTGTGTGTGTGCGCGTGCATGCGCACGTGCATGTGTATGTTCACCTGCATGTTTGCTAAGATACATGCGTGTGAGGTCAGGAATGACTACACACGTTTCCATCTCCATCTAGGCTACTGTGGGTGTGTTTGTTGGTGCAACCGTCTACGGCATGGGAATCTAAGGCGATGTATGGGTTCTGCTCCGTGACCCACCCGGGGCGCTCAACATGGGGCTCGTCGCGGACAACAAACACTGGTGCTCATGGCCGGGGAGATGATTAGATCGGCTCCCTGGACTCCGCCACGCCGGTCGACCAGCCGTCCCCAAACACTCGCTCCAGCCCTAGACTGGCCTAGGTAGAAAACCAGGGATTATCCTGGCAGCGATGTGAGAAGGATATGCCTGGTAGAACCCCAGTCGTTTCAGCAGTGTAATAAAGGGCATGGGGAAAATGTGTCCCCATTTTAACCACCCGGTGTCGTCCACCATTCCCAAGCTGGAAAAGCAGGGAGTGCGCCATTCGGGGAGTTTTAGCCGGGCTCCTTTAAAGGGAAGTGTTGCTTCCCCAGAGGGAGATAGAAAGGGTGTGTGTGTGTGTGTGTGGGGGGGGGGGGGGGGGTCGCGAATAGAAAAGGGCAGAGGAGTGTGGATGTCTGGCTTTTTCGCTGTAATTCAGACCCACTGCTGTGGCTGTGGCTCCTCTTCGCCCCCTCTCACTGACCTCTCTTCATCCTCCTCCCACTCCTGGTTCTGTCCCTCTGCCTCTTCCTCCACCACCACGTAGGACCCACCCCTGTGTTTTCCCACGAACAGCGCCGCACTTCGGTCGTTAACCCAAACGTGAGATCTGAGAGGAAACCTCTGAATGGCCGGCGAGTGGCAACGCATCCCCGTTAACATGCGTATAATGGGAGGCCTTGCTGCTTTGACGCAGACCCCCCCCCCCCCCCGTGTGCATCCTCTGTGGGTCTCAGTCCCTCGTCGGCCCACCTCAGCTGTGCTGACCATTTGACAGCCAGCGTCAAACTGGCTGGACTGGGGCCGTGGGGGGGGGGGGGGCGGGTGATGTTGGATGTAACAGAATGTTGGCGACGGGACACACAACACAGGGGCCCAGTGAGGGCCCGCTGGCTCCACACGCTGGGGACGCACCGCGTCAGTGGTGGAGCCAAACACCGGCCCAGCGGTGTCCAGCTGCCGCTTACAGCAGGGCCGCAGGAACTCAGGCCAGGGCAGCGAGATGGCAGCCAACTCCGTTTACGGTCGCACCCCGGGCACCTTTGTGTCACAGAATCATCTAGGGAGCCAAACATTCGTCTGTTATATTGCACGCGCAGGATTAGCACAAGTGAACCAGCGCCACATCAGCACCAGCTTCATGGTATAGGGGAAATTATCTCACTGGCAAGTTGCTTTACTGTTTTGAGGTACAAAAAAAAAAGCAGCCTAATAGAAAATAACAACTTATATTTATGTGTTAATCACATTTCAATAAATCTGCCAAGTTTGGATCGCATTTTAGAGCTTACAAAGGTTTTTATGTAGAAGTGCACTGCGGAGGCTATTTAATGTGTGGATAGTATAGCGTACAGTAATTAGCTGAGGGGTGAGGAGAGGGGTGGGTATAGCGTTGATTACAGTGTTGTGTGAGGTTTTGCACCTCATGAAATATTGATTTCTGGCCACTTCCTCCTTGTTCAGCACACAATCAGCAGCCTTGGCCACTCTATCCTCATCTTCCTTCCGCACATCACCAAACGGCCTGCGATACATTATTAATTAGTGCAGTTGCAGAGAGAGAGAACAGCACCCCCTCTGTCCCCTCTGAAACCCAGCAGTACAGGCCCCGACTCTTGATATCCACTGGTAACAAATTGGCCAATTAGCTTGAATTACTGTGAAGAGCAAGATTCCTTACAGGTGAGGCCAATTTGCGGGGGTGAGGAGATTAAACTTAAAGACTCTGACATTTGTGATGAGTAAAGGCAGCACTTGGAAGTATGGGCTATGGCGAAAGCTGTAATACCTCGGTGAGCTGTTGCTCTTTAAGTGATCTGTTTTGGGCCTTAATCACACCCTGGAATTGGAATTGGTTTCTCACTTTAGCTTGCTAAGTAACCACTCTCAGGGTTCTGTAATAAATGTAATAACATCAGTGCCTACAGCCTTTTCTTTATTCTCTCTTTGCTAGGATCTTATGGCTAAATAGCAAACAGTAAAGAATTTGAGGTTTTATATCCTCAAAGCACCAGATAAACAAGTTTAATTACGTCTTTCGTCAAAGTTACTTATTTAGGGCAAATATAATGTGTAGCTGAACGTCAGCGTTGTGTCCTAACAGTGGCCTATTGTTCTTTCCAGGAACCAGCCTGACAATGACCATGATCCCCCGAGCACAGACTTTTCCCAGCTTCCTGTCGGAACACAGTGAGGAGGAGCGCTCGTCTCAGCACCAAGAGGCTTTATCGCCCTCTAGTGGTCATGACTCCAGCTGCAGCCAGGGACCCCTCCAATGACAAGCACCTCCCGGCCAAAACTGGACACTCAACCACTCTAGGGAGGCTGTAGAGACGTGAATAGGAAATTGTATTATATATCATTGTATGTCAATTATTAATAATTGAGTCGATTGTAGTGAGATGTGTATACACTTCATGAAGGATAATAGACTTTTTGTACCTGTTGTGAGACAGCAGTCTAAAATATTGCACCAAAAATCCTTCACTAGTATTTTAAAAGGGAGAATTGTAATTATGTTGTCAACACACTGTAAATTTTTTCCCCCCTATAACATATTATTTTTCTTTGTCATTACATTACATATGCTTCATGCAGTGCTAAATGTAGGTTCAGAAATGCTGTGTGTCACAACAATTTCTATCTATCGTGCTTGAATATGATGTCTAAATGTGCATTCTCCCCGAAACAAATGAGTTAGTTTAGATGCAGCCTTGCTTGAAGTAGCCACGGAAACCAAGTGGCAGGGCCGCGCAATGTCAAGGGTACTTGCTCTCAATCATCCTCACATATTTAATGGGGGCTGAATCAGGGGAGGGAGGGGGGGGGGGGCGGGGGGAGGGGTTAAGGGGCGAATAGTTAAACGTGCGTTTGTGAACTGAGCCCTAGTTGGACTTGAATGTGTCCTTTTGTGACCACGTGCACTGTCCTCTAGGTATAGCCACAGTATGAAGTGCCTTCTGACACAGACTGCAGAGTGTGAGCCTGGACCAAAGTTGAATCTTTGGCCCAGAGTATATTGTCATGATTCAATAATCGATATTTAAAACCATGTATGGTACATGCCATTCTGATCTTCTCAATCGGTCTTGATGTGTATTTCTGAGGAAATGCAGGCCTATGTTTTTCCAAAGTCAGAAACCACACTAACTCAAAGTCTAAATTGACTCTAAAGAGACAATCAGTATGGTACAGACCAATTGATCATTAAGATGTTGTGTGAATGAGATGTTTTCTCTGTTATGCCAGATGGGAACAGTATGAGAGTGAATCACAAGTTATCGTTGAGCTGGAGGTGTGTTAAGCCACTTATAAGTTATGTTTGAATATAACAGTTGCACAGTTTTTTTCTTTGTTGAATTTTACTATTTATATGTAACAATTAACCAGTTTGTAAATTAATTTATTCAACTCTTAACATTGATTAACAAAGAAAGTGCCCTTTCACCAGAGGATCAGTCTATTGGATTCTGGATTAGAACCATGTAGCATTCGGTGTTGCAAATTTAATCGATGTTCATGACCCATTTACCTGACAATTTACCTACAAAACTACGGAATGGTAATGCTATCAAGTAGTTCTAAGGTCAATAGAGAAAGTAGTTCTAGTTTGAGATGTTTGTGTTTTTGTATTGTTCCCCTCAACAGATGTGACATCTTGTATGGATACACAGATTTTATTTCCCCAAGCACTAGGAATGTGTACCTTCTCGTCAATGTATTAGCATTTTTGTTTATGTAAACCCATGCTCTTGTTGTTTCATTACTGTCATGATCTTTTTGAATAGCACTTTCAACACAATGGAATAGGAAGTTTTCCATCACTTTGTGTACATATGTAATGTTTTTGGTGAAAAAGAAAATAGAATAAAATGAATGTAGGCTATAATATTTGTGTACATTTGTTCCATAAGTTTGTCTTCACTTTAACTTGTATAAAGTTAATGGTTAGGAGGGTAGTTTATTCCATGCCAACCAAATAAGTCGTAGCGGAGAAAGGGCAGGCCTAGTATATCACAGCATGTTTTATTACGTTTACATGAGGTCATATTCAAATCACAGTTAACACTTGCATTATAGTTCTGATATACCGTTTAAGAAAAGTACATCAGTTATCAAAGAGGACAAAAAAACCTGTATTCCAAACGACATTGTCCATCACGACTCTTTGTACTTCCTCCCACCTTCTTTCTGTGGTCTTCTTGCTGCGCAGCGCTCATATCTATTATTCTTTATGTCACTGTCTCCATTTCTAGAGAGAAAGTTGAGGTAGATTGTCAACAGGAATACAACTCTGTTTTATTTAGAATTCTACTATGTAAAAAAAGAAGCTAGGAAATAATAGATCAAAAGATCAATAATCCACAGTAAGTGACTCTTACAATAAACCGAGGCAGAGAAAACATAACATGACAATAGTTTTGCTGGTTAGGCATCAACTTGACAGCATCTGCTTCTAGACACAATGGCCATAGGGAACATGGCGGTATCAGGGGAAACTACAGTTTGATTGCCTTTCTCTGTATCAAACAATAGAGTTAGACACTGCTGTCAGTCTCTGACTGGAAGCCAGGGGATGAAACAAAGAATGATTAAAATGACTTTTGTCAGCAATTGCAACAGAGTTGTCATTAATATATTTTTCACACATGGCTTTCCCCAAAACACCCAAAACAATTATTGTAATAATGCAAACCAATTTATTTTGATTAGTAGAGACAGATTAAAATAAATGTTTGCAGAGAGTGAATTTAAATTGAATTAAATTGTATTGAAAATACAAGAGGGAACAGAGAAATCAGTTTAAACTCATCTATGGAACTTGAAGTTCACGTTAGTTATTGTCAATGCATTAAAGCAATATCAGTCATCCAAAAATGTACAGATAGATGAATAAACAAAGTAAATGAATACAACCGCGCCGCCTCCTCCCCACAAAATTCTGTGATGACGGGAGTCATTCATTTGTCCCTTGCTTTTGGGAGATTGCAGCAGATGGCAGAGTGAAAATGTTATAGAGATTAGATGAGGCCTCATAAATTCAGGGTATGCTTTTGCTGACGTATGGTCTGAACGTTTGCATACAAGGGTCCATCTTTCATCTGCTTGGGTGTCTTTACCATCTGGTCATAGACGGGAATGTTTTCATAGTAGTTGGGCTGAAAGAATATTAAATATGAAATATTAGATATTAGCATTGTTAGCAAGATTAATGTCAGTGGTGGTCGCGGCAACAGGCTGCCTACAGCGAAGTATGGGAATTCCTTTTTATGATCGTCAGGCAGTTTAATTACCGTAAGCAACATGTCCAATTGTATTGTGCTATTGGAATGTTCTCAGTTCTGGTTAAATATAGTAAGCGGCATTTAGTTTGGGCATCACTTTAAAGCTTATTAACAGGTAATGTCACAGTTACCCGTCTACGAGATGGATGCAATTTGACTCTGTACTCCACTCTCTTGTTGTTCTTCCTGAGGAAGGAAGACAGACAGATGGGACTGGAGATAGAGTTACTTTGATCCAGGTATATACATCTCTAATCCCATGGCATGGCTTTACATCACGGTACAAACTGGGATTTTGCCTTCTCATCAGGGCAACTCTTCGAAGTATTCAAAAAGTGTTAACATACTCAAGTCCAAATTCTTTGCATACAGCACCAGTCAGATATGTTTTTCAAAAATACAGAAACAGAAATTTCTCAAACTCGTAAAGTAAGCTTGGACTCAAATCTTAAAAATACTTATAGTGTAGCGGTGGAGAAATGGAGAAAGACTACTACTAAAAGTGTTAGGGTAGTCATTTTCTCACCTGTGTCTCCCCACCACTATTATGATGGCAGATAGCAGAACAAGCCCTGCAAATCCAGTCGCAATGTAAACGTACATCATATACACAGAAAGGCTGATTGTACCTGAAATAAGAGAAAACCAAAGAGATATCTTTACAATAGTTCAGTCAAACCAAACAAAAAAAAGACACATTTTCAAAAAGGAATTTGCTTTACAATAATCTGCGAGCCATGCTACATATCATTCTGCGTGTTCTTATTTGTGAGACCATGCAGGCTAACAAGTTCACATGCACGTACACATACACAGCTCTAGACACAATACATTTCCCCACACTGACAGCCGATTTTACTGAGAAACTACTTGTGGTTTCCACAGGTGCAATTTCACCCACACCTCTCTCTCTCCTCCCTCCCCCCTCCAACCCCCACATTTGTCTCTCTCTCTCTTCCCCCCATACCTCTCTCTCTCTCTTGTGTGTTATGGGTGGCCCCCATAACACACAAACACTTCTTGATTGTGGTTACACAACCTTTCGTCTATCTATCTATGCAAATGCATTCTCTCATGCAACATTTCACAAGCGGTTGAAGAGTAAGTGCCAAATGAGTCCAGAGTAAGTGAAGTGATCCAGTTCTTTCTTATTTCCACAACCAACGTGGGCCACCTGCGACTGCCGCCCTCTCACCTGGGCTGGGTACAGTAAGCAGCACGGTAGTGGTCTGTACCCCCGCGTCGGTGCTGAACCGACAGCGGTAGAGACCGCTGTCCTCCTCCACCACATCAACGAGCTGCAGGCTGACATCCAGCGTGTCGCTGCAGTTGACTCTCCCTCTCTGGGTGTGCTCCTCTGCCACCAGGCCCCCGTCCACCACGCGACATGTCCCCAAGATAATCGCCCTGCCCCCTCCGCTACCGGCCCGGCCGTGGGCCAGCTTCTCCATGCTGACTTGGTACACCGTCCCGTTGTGCTCGTGGTGGCAGTGGAGGGTCAGGTTGTCGCTTTTCTCGGCCACCAGCTCGGTGTCCGCCTCCATCACCTCGGGGGGCACCTCCGTTGTCGGCAGGAAGTCAGGCTCGGCTGTGGACAGAGAGGAGAACCATTGCGGACCACCTTATTGGAAACATTGATCCTTATTGATCGATCTGCAACTCAATGTAAAAGGGGTGGAGGAGAGAATGAAGACACACGGATGAAGGAAGGGTGAGAACAGAGAGTGACCAATGTGCTAATAGACTGATGTACGTAATACCCTCTGGACTAGAACGGCTGCGCTCTAAAGCACGACCCTTCAGCCCACATTACCTGAGTCCTGCACCAGGATGTCCATGCTCCAGGAGCCCTGGGGGAAAGTCTGGACGGAGCAGCGGTAAACGCCCTCATCCCGGTGCGTGATGTTCCGGATGCTGATGCTGCCGTCCATGGGCGTGGTTCTCAGGAACTCGATCCTCTCCCGGTAGTGATAGGAGAAGGCCACTCCGAAGTCTGGGTGGAACACCGCCACGGGACTCGTCTCCGGGATCTTGGTCCAGGACACCATGCTGAGGTTGCCATCCCAGGGACATAAACACTTCAGGACCATCCCCTCCTCCAGGCGCACAGTGGTGGACACGTCTCTCTGCAGGACTGCAACTGGACACAGTAGATGTGCAGCGCGATTCATTTGACCAATTCATGGATATTGATATAAATCTTCCAAAAGATCTTCTAAAAGAATAGCTTCAACTCATTAAATATTTAACCTTTAATAGAAGGCAAGTTTTTCGAAAATGGCTTATAACTGATACAGTATGTGGTATGAATATGTAAGTTGTTTATATTGTACTCAACAAGAATGCAACATCATCATCACAGGCTCTCCTGTTTTGTCTGAATCCCCCAGACACCATTAATTAGGCTAGTTTGAAGCAACACAAAGTCGACAATATCAAATGGGTCAAAACCTTTCGATCAGAAGCAATTGACATGTATTTTTCAGTCTAACCATGTCCCCGGGAGTGGATTTTGGCAGGTTTAGAAGCGGATGGCTGACAAGATACTGAAGCCTCGACAGTAACAGGCTTAAAAAAACCTCCTTTTTGGATGATAAATTCTTTGTCAGGGACTAAACAGCAAAGGAATGTTTGAAGAGCTGTCTTGCTGAAAAGGAGACTGTTGATCATGATCGTCATTAAAATTAACCCCATAGTCATTCAAAAACCAACGAGTTTCTTTAGTTAATATTTCAAACAGAAATCAAAATGCCAGATGAACATTGACACCCTCGGAATGCCTATTTTCATTATGTATACATTCTCACAGAGACCTTAGGCTGTAACACTCACTTCTGTTAAGTTATAAGGTTCATATTAGGACTGTAAATGTAAACTTTATTTTAGATCAATTATTTTACAAAAAAAAATATATATCATATTTGAAATCCATACCTTTAAGAGAGGGGAGAAGTGACAGGAGTACCAAGAAGTACCAGTGGTCCTTTTGTACAGCTTCCATCTTGCCCCACTGAGGGAGAATGAAAGCTGCATTGATGAGATGAGTGGAGAGACACCCAGGCTACACTTCCTGCTAGCTTTCTCTGACAGAAAAGCACTTCAGCTGGTGGGCACTTCACACGGGTGAACTGTTAGCTTATTCTGCCCAGAAGAGCATGTTAGCAGTAATACTGGTTAGCTTGAGCTATTATTATTATCATTAGCTAATATTGTAAAAGCACTACACACACAAAAACTATATGTGTAGATTTAATGTTAAGTGTTGCCAATAAGTAAATGAAAAAATAGTGCCATGGAAAACTTGTGGAGTAAACTGAGTGTCATTCTTTGTTGAGGTTAAGACCACAACCCTTATCTACAGCCACAGTGAGCTTACAGTGACTGTTGATAATTCCCCTGTCAAATACACATACATCCTCTTAAAATGAAAACAAGTTTTGTTACGTCTGTATAACTAAACATCCCCTGTTATGCCATGAGTGTCTTCATTTTTTCTAGATAAATGTACACCGTGTAATCTTTTGTTTAAACCTTAGCAAAGAGACAATAGCATTATAACATTCATTTACTTTATTTGCTTGATTCAAACAACATCTATAAAAAACCCTATAAAACATACATACAGACAATATAAATAATGCAAACAGTACAAATACATGACAAACACAACATATATAATCAATGACAAGCGATACATCGATAGATGCCAATCAATCACTTAACAACTGGGACAGGTTTGAAAGGCACTTCAGCAGATACGGATTCATCGGCTCCTGCAGTTTCTCAGCATCTGATGGGAGACCGGATAGGAAAGACACACAACAAAAGGTGAGCTCCACGGAATAAAAAAAAAACCCCGATGCCACACATTGTCAACAATAGGGGTTCCCCACCTTACAGTGGTAATCAAAGTGAATAAATGCATGCCTTTTTTTGAAGCTGCGTGCGCCTCATCCACCCTCAGTCGAACAGAAGGGCACTTCAAAGTGGTCTTGGCCTTTGAGGGATAACCAGCAAGATGGGTTAGAGACGGTTTTACTGATGTGACAGGATCTGGAAGACTGGCAAACCATTCTTATTCTGCACATACATCTCTAATCAGGGAAGACAAAGCTTTCGGATGCGGCGAGGTGCCGGTAACAGAGAGGCCCTGTTTGTTGGAAGGCGATGTGACAGGGAAGGAGACCACTGAGCCCCAATGAAAGCGTGAACAGTATACTACTCTTTGAGATTAGCAGCTTGAAAAAAATGGTGGAGAAAATAGTGAAACAAGATATTCTAGTTGTAAAGTTTGTCAACGTGCAGCTGTTTTTCTGGGTGAGAATGCGTGTGTGTGTGGGTGTGTGTGTGTGTGTGTGTGTGTGTGTGTGTGGTGTGTGGTGTGTCTTTGTGTACCTTCTGGCAGTTGTGGAGCAGGGCCCACAGTGCTGAGGCGGCGAGAGATCGGACCTCTGTCTCTTTGCTCTCCAAATAGAACAGCAGCACCCTCAGCGCCTTGTCTGGAGTCAAGCGTGTGTCATATAGACAAATGCCAATTACACACAAAAAGCTCATCAAGCAATGTCAATGAAATGTCAGTGTCAGTGGTGAGTTGTGACTGCAAAACAAGCCTTTCAAATGTGAGGAACATAAGTCAGGCAGTGTAACGATGCAATAAGGAGGATATTTGTGAAACCTGACATAATCAAAAACAACCACCCTAGCAAACAGGGTTTTAGATAGACAATGGCATTCAGCCAGATGGAAAGTGGCTATGTGGTCTTAGGAAATGCATATCACACCCTCATCCACTGATCAAGATACATCCTCTATTCACGCACGGAAGCTTTCCACAGGAAACCGAATGTCAGTGTATCACGCCCCCCTACCCCCACCCAACACACACACACACACACACACCAACCATCAGATGGCATTTAGTTCTCAGTTCTCTTCGGTTACTGAAAAGATAACTGTTTTTGTAATGGGACACACTCTGTGTTACAAGTATCATCCACTCTCCCTCTCTCTGTATCTCTCTTACAAGTAGCCAACCTCAGTACCAATGGACCCTTCCAGCCTCACGGTGGGCCTCCCCCCAGTGTCTCTAATCCTAGTCTCTTCCAGAAGAAGCTTCCAGAAGTGTCTCTTCCAGAGCAACCCCCCTTCCCCCAGGTTCATTACCGTTGGCAAGCACGCGGGCCTTGCTGGCGGGGCAGAAGCAGAGGTTGTGCAGGATGAGCAGGGCGGCTCGGCGCTGCAGGGCCAGGTCGACCAGGAGCTCCAGGACTCCGCTCAGCCTCAGGAGGCTCTGCTGGCCGTCCTCGCCCAGCGACAGGTTGACCAGCAGCCTGAGCCACAGGCCCAGCAGACCCCCACTGCCGCCGCAGCCCGCCTTGGAGACGGCCTTGGGGATCGGCACGGATTGGAAGGCCTGCAGGAAGTTACACTGGAAAAGAAACAGAAGGCGCGCGCGCGCGCGCACACACACACACACACACACACACACACACACACACACACACACACACACACACACACACACACACACACACACACACACACACACACACACACACACACACACACACACACACACACACACACACACACAAAATGGAGGGGAATTTGACAAGGGTTGAACCGAGAATCTGACCAAAGAATTACAGGGGTATATAACTATCCATATAATCTACATAATTACACATGGAAGCTGTATAAAGCATGCTGTGTATAGTTGTGAACAAGTGGTGGTGTGTGGTTTTGTAGAAGCAAATGGATTGAAAGAAAGATTTAAGCTGTACGTAAAAAAATTATTCATCAAAAATGTTTATATATAAATTACAATCCATATAAATACACATATAATCTGTAAATATGCAGAATTGTGTGTGGTTTGGTAGACAGGCAGGCACCTTCTGGAGAAGGCCTCTGCAGTCGCGGGACATGGCCAGGTTGGCCAGCAGCGAGAAGGCCAGCTTCTGGATGGCGCTGTTGTCGGCGGCAACCCCAGAGGCCAGCTTCATGACGCAGTGCATGAGGGAGCCACCGGAGGGTCCTCGGGAGCCGGGGGCGACACCAGCGCCGCCGCCGCACAGAGAACTGCATGCTGGGAAAGTGGCAGAGAAATCCTTGAGGGACTGGAATGGTACCCCGTCTAAAGAAGTGGCTGTTTGTGTTACCCATAGAGATAGGACAGTGGTCCGACCCACGTGGTCTGAACAGCTGTTTATTCAGCACCTCCCCAAGCTCATCCTGACAACCGCGCTTCGGGAGAAAAGCCGGGAAAGGCCAGCCGATTGATAGAACGTAAGCCACGACTAGAAGGGTTTGTGAATCAGAGACAAACAAAACACCACTGGCGAGAGACTTTTTCTATGCCAGGGGTCAAAGGTCATGCTGTGCATGCCAGGTGAAAACCCACCTGTCACCAACAGTGAAATGAAATTCATCGGCTCCAGATAAAAGATCAATCTCCAATGCAGTCTAGTGATTGAAAAGCAAGTAGCGCACAAATAGCTGATCTGGCTCGTTATCATTGACAAATATACCTGTGTGAGATACAAACAGACACACACACACACACACACACACACACACACACACACACACACACACACACACACACACACACACAGCCCAGCACTAAAAAAACTAAAACCTAGAGCACCACTGCAACGGACCAGGCACCGTACAATGACAGCCGTTGGGGGGGGGAAATAAATAAATAAAAAACAGACGCAGTAGATGAGGAACGTGACGAGTCAGTGTGGCTGATGGACGCAACTAATTAGAGAAGGTGTCACTCGGCTGGTAAAGCCACAGGATAGCAGCCTGCTCCGCTGGATAACAGCCTGGGGGTGATCGGCGCTAGCTGTCAGGCTAGCTGACGATAAACCACGAGAGGGAGGCTGGGGAACTGCTAATGGGCCTGGGGGACGCGGCGCCAGCGGTGGGCTTGATGCGCAGGTAGTGCGGAACGTCTGGCTCCGGAGAGCCACGGGGGGGGCGGTCGCCCCAGGGCGGGGATTTGGGGAACGCTAAGCCTGGCTTCCCGCAGCCTCGACAACCCCCCCGCAGGCTGCTTGGATAACCTTACGGACCTGGCAAGGCTGACATCCCTGACTGCTGGTACTTCACAGTTGGAGAAACGGAGGGGGGCAGGCATGCCCGCACTTCAAAAGGCAGCGCGGCAGAGACGATCACGGGTGATCATGGCAGCTTCCTGCTCTTTTCACTCGTGGTGGTACCGCTTTCTATGACCTCGAAAAGAGAAACACGCACGCCAGGCTCTTATACAACCCAAAGATGGAAACCAAAGCGCGCACACACAGAAACACACATACCTACACACACACAGAAAACAACAAAAGGAAAGACTCAGTAGTAGCCGTTTATCGAAGCTAAAGTCTGCCACAGCTTCCCGCCTATAAATCTAGACCAAACATTTTTCTCGTATCTGCTCGAGCCTCCTTGCGCTCACACAAACAAACACATGGTGGAGTATTAAAACGTTTGAGGAAGCCACCCAGGGCTACTGCATGGTGCCCCCTGCCTCTCCCTCTCCCACTGGTCTCCCTCTGCCTCTTCTCCTCCCACTGGTCTCACACTGGTCTCCCTCTCCCTCTCCCATTGGTCTCAATCTGCCTCTCCCTCTCCCACTGGTCTCCCTCCGCCTCTCCCTCTCCCACTGGTCTCCCTCTGCCTCTCCCTCTCCCACTGGTCTCCCTCTGCCTCTCCCACTGGTCTAAGGGCTAAGGGAGGGCTGGTGCCAGTGTGCTACGGCAGGCGGGCGGCCCCGCCCCAGGCCGCTGACACTGTGTCCATTGTGAGCGACAGGCGAGCCGGCCCAGGCCTCATACGGTGGGACAGAAGGCTGTTCCAACTGTCACTGGCAGGAGACAATGGAGCTCATTGGTGAGCGGAGGGAGAATGACTCAGTCAGTCAGATAGATTGCTGACCGTAGACGGAGGCAAAGGCTGGCACGGGCCAGGCACTGTGCCTGGACAAACACACAAACACACACACACACACACACACACTGACCTGCGGTACAGTTGGCTGTATAGACACACAGCAATTCCAGAGCCGCTTCCATGATGGGATCGTCCAATAGGAGCCAGGGCCAAAGGGTATGGAGCACAGGCGCCAGGCGAGCATCTGTGGCAATGGCCTAAGACGCGCACACACACACACACACACACACACACACACACACACACACACACACACACACACACTAAGTAAGCGAGCGTGACGCCACTCGGATAAAGGCTTTTAGATGAGCTGGTTCACTGCGTGAGACGGACACAAGAGGCAGTCAACAGCGAAGAATGCTTCAATGTTTTGCCAGCAGCGCAAAAGGAGGGAACCAAATAGAAGACACTGCATTATCGCCTACCCCCCTTGAGCACCTATTCAGTCACATGTAACTACCGCTGAGGGAATGGATGCACTTTAGCGTCTATGAAATG